>JAZHRO010000036.1:109040000-109703750 GCA_037157565.1 Thalassia testudinum | reverse complement strand
GGTCCCTTCTCTTCCCCATCCTTCCGACTTCCTTCTAGTATATGTTTGGAAGGAGGTCATTGAACCCTCATTTGGAAGGACCTATTGACCATTCTCGGAGGCGGAGGTTGAGTTATAGCCAAGTAGATCCCATGGCTGATCAACAACCACCTCTCCCGCCCCCGAACCAGCAGGAGCTGATTCAGAGGTAGTTGGAAGAATTGTAGCAGATGCAGCAATAGTTCCAACGAATGAATGGTCAAGGCGCTCGACCCTTGAAGGATTTTTCTAATCCTTCAAATTATGAGGATCATCTTGGTGTTGTGATCCCTGCCGGTGATGTTGAGATCAAGCCCTAGGTTTTGAGTCTAATTAAACACTTTCACGAGCTTGGTTCAGAGGACCCATTCCAACATTTGGAGAACCTGATCACTCTGGTTCAAACCACCAAATCACGGAATGTGGATGAAGAACAGATGCTCATGAGGCTTTTCCCCCATTCACTCAGGGATAAGGCCACACATTGGTATTGTACCATTGGAAGACCGATTGCTACCTAGACATCTTTGAAATTGGCCTTCCTAAAGAAATTCTTCCCAATTGGATGAACTAATGCGTTGCGACAGGCAATTACCACTTTTGCCAAGCAATAGGGGGAACCGTTTCATGAGTCCTGGGAGTGATTCCAAGATCTGTTGCGAAAGTGTCCACACCACGAGGTGCCTAAATGGCAACTTGTGCAGATTTTTTATCATGGGTTGAATGATCAACTCCGTAATCATGTGGATGCTTTTTGCGGAGGCAATTTCCTCAACAAAGACGTAGATAACACGTATGATTTGTTTGAGGAAATGAGCAAAAACTCTTTAAACCACACCTCCATGGAAACCTTCAATCGATCCCAACAAACTAGATCAAATGCCAATGAGGTCCAAGATTCTCATACATTTGATATGGAATTGATCTGCAATAAATTAGATAAGGTAGATCTGGTTGCTAAACGAATGGAAAAGTGGATGTCCAGAAACTCTAATTTTTCTAGATCCACTCAATCCTAGGGTTCAGGATTCCATTCTTCACAAGCTCCTACAGGACGGGAGTTTGTGAACCAGCTGGAGTCAGCTCGACTTTTGGGCCAACTCTTCTTGGAACCTTATGGGTTCCAAACTAGGGCCTTTGATCCCAATTTTTCTGATCCTTCTTCATCCTCATTTTATGAGGATGTTCATGCTATGCAGGAAAATGTTAGGTCCAATCCTTACTCAAATTCCTACAATCCTAGTTGGAAAGATCACCCTAACTTCTCTTGGAAAGATCAGGGGCAGCAGACCCAATATCGACCCAACAACTATGTACCGCAAAAACCAATGGATCAGGGTCATGTATATACTCAGTTTCCCTTGAATCAGGTTAATCAGTCCATGTGAAATGCTCAACAACCCACCGAGCAGGCTGATTTAAACCTGAAGATGTAGAAATGCAAGGGTCAATGCTCCAGCTCATGCAACAAATGAAAAATTCGCTGGACACCTTTCAATCCGGACTTGGTGCAAACAACCGACAACCCAGATCTCTACCATCACAACCTATACCAAACCCAAGGAATGTATAGAACCGAGGCACTGGGCCTCAAGGGTTTGGTAATGTTGGGGAGTCGCATGCTCAAGCTCATGCTATCTATCAGGCTACCCCAGTCCCTCCTGGAGTGAACCAAGTTCCTACCATAATCAACCGAGAGCCTCCTGTTTTGCCCAACCCTCCCCAAGGCACTAACCAACAGCATTTGCCACGGCAAATACCATCACCTTGAAGAGTGGTAGTAGACACAAGGGACCTACCCAACTCCATGGCAACACCATTAGGCCCCATAGTAAGAATTCTAGACTCCCAACTAAGAATGTGATCAACAAAACATCATAGTCTGATTTAGGAGTATGTTGTTGTATGGGCAAATAGAAAAAGTCGAAGGAGAAATTGGAGGAAAGGATGTCCTTACTTCAAGCTTTCAAATTGACAATCATTTTACGACTTGCGGCTATCGGATCAATCCCCGCCTACGCCATAGGTTTACTAAATTCATATAAAGCAAAGCGTAGAGCGGAATCTGAAAACATTAGGAGAGTAGTCTTGTCTGATAACACAAGCACACTGATCTTAAACAAGCTACCTCCTATGAAGTAGGACTCAGGAGCCTCGCTAATTTCCTGCACAATAGGAAACTTCACTTCTGACCAAACCCTTCTCGACTTGGGTGCTTCCATTAATGTGATCCCCACCCCACTGCACATGGAATTGGTTCTTGGTTACCTAAAATACACTAACATAACCTTGCAGTTAGCTGATAGACCCATTACAAAACCAAGGGGTATTTTGGAGGATGTTTTAGTCAAGGTTAATGATTTGCATTACCTTGCTGATTTCATGGTCTTGGACATGGAAGCACCAAAATAGCTCAACCACACCCCGATTATTTTGGGAAGACCTTTCTTGACTACCGCCAAGGCAAGGATTGATTGTGAATCGGGAAATATAAAAATGGCCTCTGAGAATAAAACGAATCGATTTAATATTTTTAAGGTCTCAAAGAAGGATAAAATTAAGTGTGGTTTAATGGAGGAGCTTGGCAGAATAGAGGAGGTAATGGCCATAGATACCTTAGACAACCTTTTAAGGGCCAACTCAACCTAAACTCAGGAAGAAAATCACACGGTTGCAGGGATAATTGAGGACAATAAAGACATACAACAAACTGTGGCAACCCGAGATGAGGAAGATATTTATGAATTTGGAAATTTGTTGGATGATTCACATGATCAAGTTAAAACCCAACAATGTCATCCTGAATTTTTAGAATTGAAGGTTCAACTTTTGGGTGGGAATCATGAGGATCAGGATGGTTGGATTAAACACCCTGATTGTGAGGAGGAAATTGATCTTTGGGGAGAAACTCTTGAAATGTTAGAGTACCCACAAATCCCCGACACATCACAAAACCCTCATCGTCCTTGTTCACCCAACCATTGCACAATTTCCATATCCACCTACACCTCCTCTGTACTGAATCAACAAAACTCCTATTGGAGACCATTTGGGCTCTTCCTGCACCACCAGCTTGCCACTTTCATTGATCATCTCTTTTGGAAGCCCATTTTTACTCTCCAAGACCCATATCTAGGGGCCCGGAAAACGGGTTATTGTAGCCTCAATGTTAGTGAATTTTTATTGAGAACCTCGCCTAGCTGAAGGTACTAAACTCAGCAAGTGTAAAGACTATTTCAAGCTGACCAGAATCTCACTGAAACTAGGTGCTATTCTTTCATTTCTGCTCTCCTGCATGCTTTCATTTTAACAATGAGGACATTGCATTAGCTAAGCATGGGGGGGTGGATATCTTATGAAATAATCTTTTTGTCAGCCGTAACAGTAATTTTCTGTTATTTTATTTTTTTTTAAATTAAAAATTTAAAAATAAAAAAAAAGAATTAAGAGAAGAGAACTTAGGCTTTTGAAAGTCATTAACTTTAGGAAATGATATGATAGGACCTAAACACTTAGACTCTTTAGGTCTTCGAGCTTAATTAGCTCAAGTGTTCACTCAAATGTGGACTTAGTCTCGAGTCCTCGCCAATTCAATTTCATCTTTAATCTAGTAAATAAATTAGGATGATAAGTACACGACTTATCAACTCGCCCTCTGATTTGAGGGGATTTTAAGTCTAAGCATCTACATACTATTCGCACTGACTCACTTTTCAGCGATTTTTATGGAAATTGGGTAGCTAATGAACTGTCTAGCGTGGTATGATTGGCAAGTTGTCATGGGTAATAGCCCATTGGTTGGTTGTCCAGAGCCCAGCCACAAGATCATTTTCTTCATACTGCATTTAGGTAAATCTTAGATCAAGGAAGCCACCTACTTAAAAAAAAGAAAAAAAAAGGAGGAAATAAAAAAATAAAAATCACACTTCACCGCACTAGTATAGCTGGCAAGTTGCCGTGGGTAACAGCCTATTGGCCGGTTGTCTAGAGCGCAGCTCACAAAAATGCATAATAATTCCCAAAACACTTAAGGAAGAAGCAGGGAAGTAGAATAAATCGAGGAGATATACACTGGGTTCGCCCTTGTGTTGACCCCATAAATAAAAGAAGTAGAGAGAAAGCTACCGTTCAAAAAGATAAACCTTTAGGCAAGGTCACCTAGGGTCAAAGAAATCCAAAGTCCATTTTAATGGCTGCCTAGTGAGTCTTTCACTCTTTTCACTATATGCTTAGCACTTAGACTCCTTTTCGAGTCTTGGGTGGGTCAGGTAGCCGTAAAAAGTTATCCCGAAACTCTCAAACTCCAAAAGTTTAAAAAAAAAAAATTAGAAAGGAAGAAAAATCAAAAAATGTATCTTCCCTATTCAAATAAGGCGAGGACTTGGGCAGTCTGCATTCTGGCAGACACTGGAGTATTGTTGAGTTTTCGTAGTTTAGGACCTTAGTTGAAATTTTCTATTGTTAATAAATGACTTAGGCCTAAGCGATCTAATCCTAATTCTAATTTTATACATAGCATGTAATTTAATTTTGCTAGGGACTAGCAAAAGATAAGCATGGGGGTATGATGTAGACACAATTATTGAAGATAAAATGCCTATTCATGCATATTCCTAATTTTAGATTTGCAATTCATGTTATAAATATTGCATAGCATGCATCATCCTACATTTAGTATAGTTGTGTATATTTTAGGTTAATTGCATCCTTTTTATGGCCAGGAGGGAAAGAGATTTATTCAGGGCCTTGGATGGATGATCTGACCGTACGGATTTGATCATGACGATGATTGGAGCCTAACCCTTCTGAAATCGTCTAGATTGGAACCCCATAGCTTCATATGCAGTTTGAGGAAGATCAATGGCTGAGGGACTAGGTGATGTAATTCAGAGCTTTAAACACCAAATCCAACCGCACGGATGGATCCGGATCGACGATCACAACCCAACGACATGAGAATTGACCCGATCCGATGTCCATGGCATCATCTACAAACCATATCAGATAGACGACTCAGATGATGCCACGTGGCATCATCTGAATCGCCCACAACTGCCCAAGGATCAGCGCAACTCTCCTTCTCCAGTCAGACATCAGATATGGGCCATTGGTTCTTGATCCAACGGCCATGGGCGCACGACCGTCAAGATGTTTGCTCAAGAAACCGTGGCTTTGGCGTAATGGTAAAGACAAGCGCTCGCAAACAGCGAATGCAAGTTCGAGTCGCAGTGGGGGAGGTAATCTCACGAGCACGGTCATAATTGAATTGCGCTCGTTGGATGGCCATCAAGCTGAAGAGAGGGAGGTGATGTGGCACAATCCGACCCGCGTGATCTGAACACGTGATCCCTGTACCATCTAAACGTGTTCCTCTGATCCAACGGCTGCCAATGGTTCACGCCTGTTCTAGCCATGAGCGTGCATGGGCAAGTGCGTGAGTTGGCGCGAACTTTTAGCGACAGCCTGGGTAGGCCTTTAGTGACGCTTACAGTCGTCTCTAATTGCTTGTAAGCGCAAGGACAGCTGCGAGCATGAGCGATGGGAGCACGATCTTCAGCAACAAGTCTAGGGGTCTTTAGTGATTCTTGTAGCTATCACTACAGCCCTCTATACGAATTTCTTCTCCTTCCCTCCACTATATAAACACCCCTACACCCCCCATTCCTCTTCATCTCTACCTACTGTACTCCTACCTACTCCTAAGCTCTAGTAAGCCTACCAAAGCTCCATTAGAGCTTATTCTCAAGCTCCAAAGGCCTCTTATTAGTGTAATGATCCTATGCCCTACCAAACATTCATCCTTCATCCTACCACCTTCATAAGAAGCCTTGGAGCCATCCTCTCACCTCCATTCCGGTAGAAGATCACCTCCGCTTCCTCACCTCCATTCCAAAGCCTCGGAGAAGCATTCCTCTACCCAGCATCCTCCTGCATCTCACCTCCGTTGTCCTACATCTCACCTCCTTCATCCAAGCTTCCACCAAGCACCGTCGTCTCGCCAAACAACCAATTCGAGAGATTTCCTCTCACCCATATCTCTTTTATGTTTTCATAGATTATTGTAACAAACATTTGCGTGATATATGATAGTTGTTTCATCTCTCTTATGATCTATCTTACTTGCTTTTTCTATAAAAATAAAAGAAAAAAAGTAAAACCCCAAAACACCAAAAAGAAACAAAACGAAGCATGGATTTCAAACAAAGTAAACGTCGCCTCCCTGTGTTCAACCCAAGACTCCCTTGGAGTTTCGGTTATAAATTTTATCTAATAGACACGTTTTGCGAGCTACGACAATGAGTTCTCCAAACCCCGATTTTAATTCGCGAAAATGACTCATCATTATCCCAAGACCCAGTCATCCATCAAGTAACAAGTGTAAAACAATCAACATTTAACACACATGCATCATAGCAGAAAATAAATGACAAGAAAATAGTAAATAATGTCATGCCCTAGCATCCATTAGGAGAGAAGCAAAATATTGTTCAAGTCATAGTCATCACAACAACAACGATAATGACAAATGTAGAAACGAAAATAACAGTTCCAAATATAAGTATTCACTACTACAAAAAATAACGAAAATAGGGCTACAACTACGGTTGGGTGTGGTTGGGCCCAGCTTGGTCTTCCTCAGCAGCCGGAGGATCACGGGCTACTCACTCCCCTTACCTGGGTACAAACAATAGGTATCTGCAAAAAGCTGAGTAGAATTATACTACAGAAAGTGACTGTGTAATTTTAACAGTAAAGGAGACTAGTTTGTACAGGCATTTAATATTTTCTAAGTTGTAATGGGGCATTTTCATTTTCTTATTAGGTTCTCTAATCCCCTACTATCTCATTTGTAACCGATCCATAGTTTACTTTAAGACTAGATCACTTTTTCTTTTTTTTTATCCATAGGCCCCCTATGGGGATGATCTTGTTGTGGTAGCCTCGTAGTATAAGGTGTGCATGTGGCGCTCTCCGAGCTGAGAGAACACCTGTGCTTACCTTACACCCAGTCTACCACCTTGGGGTCATTATCGCGATGTAACGATGACTACGGCGCACGTGATAAACACACGGGGGGCTACCCTACATTAGGATGCGGTCAGTCATTCCGGTTAATGAGTACACACTAACAAAACAAAATTGAACAAAACAGGGGCCACACCCCTCAACAACTTTGCATACCTTCACCCGACCATCCCAGTTGACCCCACATAGGCCCAACAGGAGTTGGTGTAGGAAGGTTGTTCCTACCTAGGTCCCTACTCGGGTAGGTCAACTCTCTCCCTGCACAACGAGGCAGTCAGCTCCCAACTCGTCCTCACACTAGTACTAACTCGACCAGTCTCAGCCCCACATTCGTAATTCTCATGCACACACTAGTTTCCAGGTGCCTAGTCAAGCACCAATTCTAATTTGCCCTAGCGTTTGAATAGAATCCTAGATTTTGTTGCTAATCGATTCAATCATCGTAATTCACATGGTTTAGCATGCAACGAGCAAGTTCTAGTTTTCCCCTAGGGATCGTGCTCATCCTTAAGAGGTTGCTAACACATTCGAGCATTAGAACAAAAATCAAGCATTCACTGTAATTGGATGGCATTAAGTTTCCTCCTTAAGATTCAAATATATATATCCCTAGTAGGGTTACTATTAGTCGATCTGAAATTGGTTTTAAAATCATCGAGTTGCAGTATAGATCGAATCAGTGCGAAAAACAAATAAAATTTATACTTGAATGAAAGTCTGAGGTCGTTCGTTGGGAGAAAGTAGGAATTCACACACTAATCTCAACAATTAATGTAATTGAACATAAAATATTACTCAAAAACTAATGTGCAGTATATGGCATGAGTATATGAATACATAGAACAATTATTCAAAATAAGCAAAGGAAAGAATATGAGATCAGACGTCTGAAGATAGGATCAGACATCTTAAATGATTAATGCTACAGTGTTTTTCAAGAGAGTCAAGGGTCTATCTTCTTCCTTTCTCTGCTTTTGCCTTTGGTTCTCTTCTTCTTTTCTTCTTCTTTCTCTACTCTATCTTCTTCTTCACAACTCTTCTTCAGCATTTCTTCTCCTCGTGACTAAGTGTCACACAGGTGCCAGTGAGAGCAAAACCCCCTACCCCCGTGCTCTCTCTCTCTCTGGGTTCCTCTCTCCCAAAACCTTGCACAGTAATGAGTAATCGCGTAAACGGGGATTCGCATACCTAGGACCAAGGCTGCGGACGTGGTTTGCAGCCGAGGTGTGAGTATAGGTTAGGCAGGTTGGGTGAGTGGGAACCTCACCCCCTGTGGTCTTGAGGCAGTAAGCCCCAGTCACTTTTTCCTTTTATGCGCCTTCAATCATTCTGCCCCTTCCGATGTGGGACTAAAGGTCCCTTGCTTCTTCCACGCAGTGGCTGTAGCAGCCGCCTCGTCTAATTCTGGTCAAAGGCCCAGTCAAAGGGCCAAATTGGTCCCTGGGTTGTGTTCCTGGATGAATTTTGTTGTGCCTGGAGTCGAAGCCTAGGACATCAGCTACAAGAACAGAGGTTAAAGCTCTAGACGAGCAGCTATGGCAAGGGCGTGAAGACCTGTACCCTGAAAACACAAGAATGGGCTTTTGGCCCTGTTAGAAACGTTCGACAAGATCGCCAAAAGATAGCAAAGGTGGTGGTGGGTGCAGCGTGGAGTGAAAGTGGCTGAGGAGGTCTGCAGAGGTCAAAGATGGTGTGCGATGGTCGGTCTGTTCGATGTAGCGGTTGGGTGCGTAATAGGGTGAAATAGGATGGGGGTTTTGTGCGGGAGGATGAGGTAAATGTTATGAGGTGAATAGCGAGGTGGATGGAGGGGTGTAGCGGTGGATATGCCTCGCCAGAGGAGTGGTCGGAGGCGATGAAGATGACGGTGAACGGACGTGTCGAGGGTCAAATTGAGAGATAGAGAGAGGGAAACTAATCTACGATGCTAACGGAACCTAACTAGCTACTCTAATGGGAGAAAGGATAAGGAGGACGCCGGGTATGGTATGGCCGGTGACGTGGAAGAGAACTGCTCCGGTGAGGGTAGGACGGTGAGGATGAAGGAGATAGAGGCACCGGCTGGTACTGCTCAACGCAGAGGAAGGCAAGGAAGGAGGATCTACCGCCGGTATTGCGGTCGGATGACGAGGGAAAATGGAGGAAGTCGCCAGACGTCGAGGAGCTTCGACCGAATGAGGAGAGATGAAATTGAGGTGTTCTAAGCCAAAATCGAGCATGAGGAGAATGGTCTACCTTGGGGAGTCTTATATAGGCCGTTAAAGGGTGATTAGAGCTTGGAAGCCAAGCTTTTCAACCTTGGAAGGTCGCCGGAGTAGGAAACTCGAAAGATACCCGAACCTCTCATGTGTTCACATGAGAGATTGGGAAGGTTGTATGTCTCAAGACCGGATTCATTGGAAAGACTCCATAAAGAATCTCCCTTCCAATTTTGGAAGGGATTCATTAATCAGAGGAGTTCTCTTCAATCAAAGATTGCTGGAGTTGTAGGATTAGGATTCTAGGGTGGCAGGGACCTTTTTGTGAAGAATACAAAGAAGCTAGGGGGCTTTTTGTGAGGAATTCAAAAGTTGAGGGGCCATTGGAGATAAAGAAAGGCAAACTTGGACCAAAGTGCAAACTAGGTCGAAACAATCTCAGATTGGGCTCAAATTTTGCTACAAACATAATTTGGACCCAAGGAATCATTGGTGAAGTTAGATTTAGGTTTTGATCACGTTTGATTAGAGAAATTGCACAATTCCTAAATTAGGGCAAAAGTCTGTCTATAGCTCTGTTTTAGGTCAAGACGGGTTCTGATGGTCAAATTGAAGGTACCAAACCCTAGAGAATATTTTTATATGAATTTTAGAGGGTTTATGTGAATTTTATCCTAACCAAAACCTCAGTTAGTCAAGCGGATCTGTTTTTAGGGTTTCGGAAGTCATTTTATTCTCAAAACACGCGAAAACCCTTTTCTATTTGTACTAACCCACTTGCTAGACTCTTAAGATCATTTGACCTTTAATTAACCCCTGGAGAAAACCCATTGTTGTTCTGCAATTGAGATATGCTGTTAAAACCGCAGTTTTACCCCTATTTTACTATATTTCCCTCATAATGGATTTGCAGTGAATTAGGGCTCTCTGGCGGTTATGTAGGAGCATTTAGTCCTTGATTATGACTAATTAAAGCTACATATGGCTGATGATGACGTTATCATCAGTTACTGTAGAAGTTACTCAGCAGAAATCTTATACTACACAAGTTGAGTGCCAATCATACATATATACATATATAGTAGCTATACTTCATCCAATCGGGGTCAATCGTGGTACGACCCAACTAGGATCGGGCCCACGCCAAGGACACAATATTCGCCAACTAGAGAAATGGGGTCGACAAAGTGACTCACAAGCTACTCACGTTGTATTATCATCATGGGGAAAAGCGATCTAATAATAATTAAGTAAAGAGATGGGAAGACAGAGGCCACTCTACCTTAGTTCCCCAGGTAAAACGAGGATAGGTTAGGTCTACTTGCGCCTCTGAAAGGGGTTCCAAGACTCCTCTCAGGATCTGCACCGCCCTCGGGTGCCGATCCTACACCATTCGAGGGTATATTGTTGGTGCAATGGCACCACGATCGTTTATTTTGATGTAACAAACACTTTTTATTTAACATTTGCTTTTGAGTCCAAGATTTCAGGACAATTGCAAATGGATACAAGTGTACAGACAAAGTTTGAGCTCACATCCGTGGCAGATTGGATGAGCTTGATGGAGGAGACAGAACTTCGCGAGGAGCGATAGCTTGAAGAAGGCGTGAAGACAAGAATAGGATAGATTTCATTTTATCTTATTCTATGTATCTTTCTTTTGTTGCTCTTTATTTTTTCTTTCTTAGATTCATGTTAAAGAGCCTCAAAGTACCCTTATAGTAGTCCTAGAAATACTTGCACAACCTTAGGATACTTAGGTTTTCCGTAGAGAACTTAGAAAACCTAAATAGGCTTCAGACAGCCTTATCAGACATCTAATCTAATAATCAGACGTCTAATAGTGAACTTTAAGATGTCTGAATGTTGAATCAGACGTCCAATCATTTAGGGCTGGTCTTAGAACCTTTTGTCTATTGATTTCAGACGATCGACCCTTAGTCCAGACGTCTTAGCATATGTCTGATGACTTTTCCAAAGGTCCAATTAGTGCAATGTTGGCTTAGAAAATGATCATTGAGGTTTGACCTTTGATCTTCTATCAGACGTCCTTAGAGGACTCCAGACGTCTGATAAGTAGTCATTTTGGCTTGATTGACCCTAAATCGCTTTCCTAGACGAATATAGTCGTTTGGACCTTGGAAAATTCATTCTCGAAGTAAAATTAGGTTTCTAGATGTCCAGACCTAGTGCCAGACATCCTGTACGTTGTTTGATTGATTTACACTTGAACCCTATTTAGGTCTGATGAAAGTTAGTAGGGGAACCCATCTAGTATTAAACATTTGATCTAGTTTCCAGATGTCTTAAACATGACTTCCAAACATTTGATCTTTTTCCCAGACATCTGATGACCCTGTCAGAATCATTAATGATTTTGATTACGGCCTGTTCTACCTTGGGATAATTTCCAACGGCTATGGAAGCCTTTCAAAGCCTTCTAAAGCCTTCTTAGGCCACCTATAAATAGAGGGGTAGCCCTCCCTTTTCAAGACATACCTTGTAATACTACTTTCACATTCCTTTGTGTCATTGAGAAGAAATCGAGACAAGAAGTGATCTTGCTCTTCAAGCTCCATTCAACAAATCTGAGAGCGTCGTTACTCTGCCGTGATCATGCCTACATTCTTCCATATAAGGGAAGTCTCTTTTTCCTATAGAAGCTAAGTTTAGGATTCATCGTTGTGGCTCTATAGGGTGGCTTTGTAATTTTACTTTGTAAATTGGTTGGATATTCGTGTTGCGAATTCCCGTCTCCTTCGTGAGACAAAAGCCTTCTTGTGAAGAGAAGGGGTTTGAGGTACACTACCCTCGTATAAAGTAGTGTGGTTGTAAGAGGTTGTACTACCCTTGTTTAAGTAGTAGTGGATTTGATTGACTTGATTGATCGGGAAATCCTAAGTCGAGAGACTTAGGTGGTGGTTTTTACCCAGGTTTGGGTTTCCACCTAAAAATACATGTGTACTTGTGTGATTGCATTTTGTGAGGTTGAATTTTATTTATTTCCGCATCGATTTCATATTCCGCAAATCTCACCTCCTCGCGTAGGAACCTTCATATAGGATGTTAGTAGGCTTCAAGTGATTTTTCAGTGGTTCAAATACATGTTATCAGAGTCAAAAAGGGTATCAAAATGTAGGAAATCTCACTAGCTTGCCAATGATACCTTCTTTGTGGAAAATGGAGTTCGTTTAAGCATTGAACCAGCCTAAAAAGGGGCTCTGGGTCACGCAAACCGACATTGAACCAGTCTGGTTCAGATGGACCGGTTGGACCACCTCTTGCCATGTGTCATGCACAGATTCACGTGTTCCTGCCTTCAATCCCATGCACTCTCAGGATCTACATTGACCTACCTCCCTGCAAAACCTGCCACGCATCCTCCTTGCAACGTGTAGCGCCTCATGATGTGTGCTCCCTAGTGTGGCGCATTCGAAGCCTCACGCGTCGTACCTCCCTCGCGTGCCGTGCCCGACACCTCGTGTGCCACGCCTTTCCAGTATGTAGCACCCATGCGTGCGCAGAGATTGAAAGTGTGCGACCTCTCTCTCTCCCTCTCTCTATCATGAAAAGGGCGTGGGGAGGGTGGCATGCTACTCAGGGAGAGGTTCTCGAGGTAGCGAGGGTTTTTGGGCATGACCACTAATATTGGGGGTGTTTTATAGGTTGATTTTTAGGGTTTTAGGCTCATGTGGGGTTGGAAAAATTATAAGTTAGGCCCCACAGTCCTAACTTCTCGCATGGGGGCCCCAAAACGAAACTTAGGGGTGTAAAATTCTACACGAGGCCCCTCCACGAATAAAGAAAATTAAGACGGGGTCCTTGGTTGGCCTTAAGTGTGTAGACAAATATGGAAATGACCCTAAATTCTAGGGAACTACTATGGGTCCCTACATGGGTTTCCTAATGCACAGAAATTGTACACACAACCCCAGAGTTTAGAAAGTTACAAAATGACCCTTGGATGGTTGTTTTGACACGTGAAAATTACAAAGACCACCCCAGGGAATTCAGAAATTCCATGATGGTCCACAAGGTCATTTCAAGTTTTCAGCATTGATTCAATCTTGGTTTGAAAAAAAAATTAAACGTTGTTTTTCACACTTTCGTGATGCCATGGGTCGATTATATTAATCCCTTTACAAGCAAGAGTAGAAAGATTTGTCTCTATCTACTTGATGATTCGTACAATCCCAAAGCTCTGCTATGTTGCACAATAGTAGGTCTTCCATGCTATTCCAAAAGTTACGATCCAGGAGGGCTTGCTCAAATAGCTGGATGTGTGGGATGACTATTTGATCATGTGGCTCTAAGAACAGAAGTACTGAGCCTCGTAGTAGTTGAGGTAGGCCTTGGATGTTTTTCCCTTTCACTAGCGAATCTCCACCACCTTCTCAAGGTTGTCCTTGATATGTTGCTGGCCATAGAAATACTAAAGAAATTTCTTCTCTATTTCTTGGAAGGATCAAATCTACCCCATTATAAGGTCACTGAATCACCCATGGACACTACTGGTCAAGAGGGATGAGAATACCTGGCACACGATGGCATCGGGGTAGCCGTGGATCAACATGTGTTGTTGGTAATTACTAACAAAAATTGTCAAGTTCGTCGCCTCATCATACTGGTGTGTGATGGGGTGCTTAAAGCATTGGAGGAGGGGTGTGCTCACGACCTCCTCCGTAAATCGAAACATCGTGACAAACGGACTCTTATGTATCCCCTTCATTGCTTGGGTGACTTGTCATACAATGTCAAGAACCTGGTCGACTAGGCAGGGTAGGATGGGTTGAGGGAGGATTGGGAGTTTACCTTAGAGACTTTGGGCAACTCCTCCTAGTCCATACCCATTTAGCAATGGGCCAATTGGTGTAGCTCCTTGACTTGTTGCTTGAGAAAAGCATTCTCCACCTCAACTTGGCGGATGCAAGTGTCGCCTGATTTCTTAGGTAGAGTCTCCTGGTTCGTAGGGCTTTCCTTAGCTTTCAGAGTTGCCTCCCTCCTAGCCTAAGCATCTTGGAGTGATTCCGCTAGCTTACGTGCCTCCTCAGTGATGTCTTCGAGTCTTGCTCCATATTTCTCATCTTCCTCCACCAGGCAGAGAGGGTCAGGGTCCTCCTACTTTGGTGTCTTAAGTTCGTAGGACTCCGCCGCATTTTCTTCTTAATTGGGGACTTCCTCCTCCTCAGTGGATGAGGACTCCTCGCAGCATGTTAACGGGCTTTAATCGAGTTTAAAAAATGTACGCTGTAGTATAGATGATTAGAGTAAAGTTAACATTTAAAATTTATAATTCTCGAAACAACAATATTCTGAAGTCGATCACTAGGATCAACGAAATGAGCAAATGCCACTATTCAAAAATTTTGAGTTCAGGAATAAGATGTGATCAATAATATTTTCTTTAGTTTGAAATCTAGTTCAAAATGTAGAGAGAGAATTTCCAAGCAACTATTGGCAATTAGTTGCGTAAGTCACTTAAAATAATTTGGGATTTCTCTAATCGTTTAATGCTTAATTAAATAAGAAACAATTATTGTGATTAAGCATTAAATAATTCAAATAATATCTAAAAACAAATTATTGCAATAAAATCCCAAAATATACACTAAATGAAGCAAGTCCTCAATATATCAAAAAATATTCAAAATGGTCCCAGAGATTTACTATTAGGCCCCTCACATAAGCCATCTATTTTTACATGTTCTTAGACACTAAGTTGCATCATACATTATAAATATTGCATAACATGCATCATCTTGCATTTAGGTTAGGTTGTATAAAGTTTAGGTTAATTTTTCCTTTTTTTGTGGTCAAGTAACAGGGCAACATTTAATCAAGGCCTCGGATTGAAGATCCAACCATACGAATCTGATCAGGGCAACGATTAGAGTTCAACGACTCCAAGAAAGATCAGACTTTCGTAGCATCAGTGCAGTCCGAGAAAGATCAGAGATCATGGGTCCAGATGGTGCAAATTAGAAATTCAGATGAAAAATCCAACTACACGGATGGGTTCGGATCGACGATCGCAGTAAAACGGTGTGAAAATCGGTCCAATCCAACATCCGTAGCACTATCTACAACTTACAGAAGATGGATGGCCAAGATGGTGCCACGTGGTGCCATCTCAACCGCCCAATGCTTGCCAAGGCTTCCCACTCCACCTCTCCAAGCAATCATCAACTCTTGATCTCAACCGTTGGATGAAGATCCAACGGCCGAGATCAACCGTGCACATAGATATCCACGCGCCTCAAACTGTTGCGTAGCGCAGTGGTTAAGGCACTGCTCGTGAAAGGAGCGCAAGTTCGAGCCGCCTGCGTTGCGCCTCTCCTCACGTGGATGAGAGCGATCTCGACCACGCGATTAGCTATGAACGGCCCAGATCAACCAATCAAGCGCACACACGATTGGACACCCAAACTCATCCCCGATCTCACGCTTGGGCACGCAACGAAGGAGCGGACACGATGGCTTTTAAGCCGTCCGATCTCGCGATCGGACAGCTGATAGCCTTTGGACGTGCATATGTGTTGCGTGTGGGGAGAGGAAGAGGTGCGCGGCGTGCGCACACACATCGCCCATGATCTGGGCTTTAGTGACAGTTTTATCCATCACTAAAGACCTTGAAATTAATTTTTAAAGTGTAAAGACCTATTTATCCCCTCCAATCTACACCTATATATTGCCCTACGACCCCCACACTTTCTTCATCCCTTCCTCTCTTCTCTTACCCCCTCCAAAGCTCTAAGAGCTTGTCCCAAACCCAGGATGCTCCATTAAAGTTAAAAATTATAATTTTTCCATCTTCTCACCTCCTTCGTGGAGCATCCCGCGGTGGTCCTCTCACTGCCATTCGAGAAGCGGATCCTGCTACGACGTCATCCTACCCCGTTCTCCGTCGTTCTTCATCATTCTCCTTCATCTCGCATCTCACCACCTTCGTTCAGGCACTCCATTATTGCGGCTCGTCCTCTAAGCAGCTGTTAAGGAGGATAACTTCTCTCCTTTTATCGCTTTCTAGTTTAGATTTCCTGCTTTCTAGTGTAGATTTCCTGCTTTCTAGTGTAGCGAGTAGTTGTAGTAAGTAGTTGTAATGAACATTGCTCTATGATAATGAAATCCATGTTTATTCTATCTCTGTTTTCTCTTTACTTGTAATATTCTTTCTCTTTCTTCTATTATTTATTCTTTAAGTAGATAGCTAGTTTAGATTCAATTCGACCAATTAATCTGCTTCGCGACAATAAAATAAATGTGATTTTTAATCAAATGTCCGCCTCCCTATTTTTGACCTGGAATTCCTTTCGAGTTTCGGTTAGATTTATCTGTTGACGATTTTTCTCGCAAATCACACTATAATGACGAGTTTTTAGAACTCAAAATCCCATTTGCGTACGTTTTTCGCTCAAGCATTTTGATCAAAATGTTTGAGCGGAAAACGTACGCAAATGGGATTTTGAGTTTTGAAAACCCGTCATTGTAATGCTATTTGCGAGAAAAATCGTCAACAGATAAATCTAACCGAAACTCGAAAGGAATTCCAGGTCAAAAATAGGGAGGCGGACATTTGATTAAAAATCACATTTATTTTATTGTCGCGAAGCAGATTAATTGATCGAATTGAATCTAAACTAGCTATCTACTTAAAGAATAAATAATAGAAGAAAGAGAAAGAATATTACAAGTAAAGAGAAAACAGAGATAGAATAAACATGGATTTCATTATCATAGAGCAATGTTCATTACAACTACTTACTACAACTACTCGCTACACTAGAAAGCAGGAAATCTACACTAGAAAGCGGTAAAAGAAAAGGTAGAAAGAAGTTATCCTCCTTGACGGCTGCTTGGAGGACGAGACACAATGACGGAGCGCCCGAACGAAGGTGGTGAGATGCGGGACGAAGGAGAATGACGAAGGATGACAGAGAATGGGGCAAGATGACATTGCAGTGGGATTCGCTTCCCGAATGGCGGTGAGAGGACCACCACGGAATGCTCCACGAAGGAGGTGAGAAGGTGAAAAAATTATAATTTTTAACTCTAATGGGGCATCCCGGGTTTGGGACAAGCTCTTAGAGCTTCGGAGGAAGTGAGAAAAGAGAGGAAGGGATGAAGAAAGTGTGGGGGCCGTAGGGCTATATATACGTGTAGATTGGAGGGGGTAAATAGGTCTTTACACTTTAAAAATTAATTTCAAGGTCTTTAGTGACGGATAAAACCGTCACTAAAGCCCAGATTGTGGGCGACATGTGTGTGTGCGTCGCATACCTCTTCCTCTCCCCACGCACAACACATACGCACGTCCAAAGGCTATCAGCCGTCTGATCGTGAGATCGGACGACTTAAAAGCCATTGCACCTACGCCTTCATCATGTGCCCACACGCGAGATCGGGCGTGAACTTGGGTGTCCAATCGTGCGTGCGCCTGATTTGTTGATCTGGCCATTCGTAGTTGATCACATGGTCGAGATCGCTCTCATCCATGCGAGGAGAGGCACAACGCGGGCGGCTCGAACTCATGCTCCATGTGCG
Organism: Thalassia testudinum; assembly: GCA_037157565.1. NCBI lineage: Eukaryota > Viridiplantae > Streptophyta > Magnoliopsida > Alismatales > Hydrocharitaceae > Thalassia > Thalassia testudinum. The sequence goes on along the minus strand of JAZHRO010000036.1, from coordinate 109,685,967 downwards.
AGCAGTGCCTTAACCATTGCACTACGCAATGGTTTGAGGTGCGCGGATATCTTTGTGCACAGTTGATCTCGACCGTTGGATCTTCATCCAACGATTGAGATCAAGCGTTGATGATTGCTTGGAGCGGTGGAGTGGGAAGCCATGGCAAGCATTAGGCGGCTAAGATGATGCCATGTGGTGCCATCTTAGCCGTCCATCTTCTGTGAGTTGTAGATGGTGCTACAGATGTTAGATTGGACCGATTTTCACACCATTGGGCTGTGATCGTCAATCTGAACCCATCCGTGCAGTCGAATTTGTCATTTGAAGTTCTGATTTGCACCATCTGGCCCCTTGACCTCTGATCTTTCTCGAAATGCATCTGATGCTATGAAAGTTTGATCGAGGAGATCTTGGAGTCGTTGAACTCCGATCGTTGCCCTGATTAGATTCGTATGGTTGGATCTTCAATTTGAGGCCCCGACTAAATGTTGCCTTGTTGCCTGACCACAAAAAAGGGAAAATTAACCTAAACTTTATACAACCTAACCTAAATGCATTATAATGTATGATGCAACGTAATGTCTAAGAACATGCAAAAATATATGGTTTATGTGATATAAACATGTTTACATCAGCCCCTATAAATCCTTATGCACAGGTCCATGGAGATTCTTTTTCTTATAGACAGGTCCCTGCCAACAATGACCTATCTTCTCTGGCGAAGCTCACCGAAGCTTGATCGAAGTCAAGCTTCGCAGTCGCGGGGGTTGATGAGCCCATATTTGTGGGCTAATTTAATATGTAAATGTCTAGTCATTAGATTAATAGTAACATATGCATAACATACATTAGTATGTAAATAGATTAGTTTAATTTTGCTTGCATTCATATTTTATTCATATGTAAATAGGATTTAGAACATAATTAGAATAGCATGCATTACGCAGGATAGTTATAATTTAATTTGCATGCATACACACATTACATGCATTGAAATAGGATTATGAGTATTGTGTAAGGAGTTTTGCATAAATAACCCTCATTTCTTTTTATTTGATTATTCACTCTTTTCTTTCAACAGATCCAGGAACCGCACAACTGGCCATTGAAAGCAGCAATGAAGGGGAGCCGAAGTAGGTGGATCTGAACGTTCCTCCTCCTTCGTCTGTTTCTCTTCTCCTACAGCTATAAGAAAGGAGGAGCCACAACTAGGCTCGAGGAGGCCACCATCCCACTTCATCACCATGCAGAGCTTCGAGCTCACCCATTCCACCACTGCGAGCCTCGATTGTGACAACGAGTCTCCACCACCGTGGACATGTGGCATGACAGGCCACACCGCCAACCAAAGCTCCTTGCAATACCGTGAGCACACGCAGGTGTGCACTCCACCGTGATCCACCTTCCACCGCAACAACACCATCTCCTCCACCTTCATCTCTTTCCCCAACAAACCCAGTAACACCACTGTAACCACCGCAACCACCTACCCCAATCTCCACGCCTCATCTCTACCTTCTTCATCTTTTTCTTTTTCTTCTTCCTCCCCTGTTTCTCCTCTGTCACAGCCACACTGCCGAACACACCACCACCATCACCTCAAGCCACCCCCCCACCTCCTCCTTAGTAGCAGGCTGACACCAACCTTCACCTCTAGTGTGCCCGCCTGAACATGCAGTAGTGTGCCATGCACACACTGCACACCACTGCTCCATCGAGCGCCGATGCTGCCCCTTTCCTTCAACCCACGCGCGCCCCCCGCCCGCATGATGCAGCCAGCTACAGCACCACCTAGCAACAGCCCACTAGCACCACCGCCCCTCGCCGTGTGACCATCTCCTCGCTGCATGCACACCATCGGTCCTGAGCACCACCCACGTGCCTCCCAGTCGTGGGTGTGCCATTCCCAAGCGTGTGCTGCTGCTCCTTACAACAGCCACCCACCATCTCTCGCCGCTTCATTCGATCACTGCCAGCCATCATTCTCCACGCCATCGCCGCCATCAGAAGCGGCTCAACCGACTTGTCCTCCACCACAAGTATCACCTCTGCTCCGTGCACAAGCCATTAGAAGGAATCCCCTGTTTCCTTCTCTATTTCATTTTACATTCAATGCCATTGCCACCTTTGATTTTTTATTTTATTAATTCAATATTATGGTAAGTTTATGCAAAGGACCTCCCTCTTTCTCGTAAACGCGATTCCAACTTTATCTCGCTTCATTTCCTTAATCTAAAAGGGGTTTTGGCTTTGATTAATTGAGGAATTAATTTGTGAACATTAGTTTTCGAACCTTGCGAGTTTTGGTAGGCACGTTCCTCCCTGTGGACATACCCCGCTCTCTCGAGTGGTTAATTTCATTAGTTTTGACAGTCGATTTTCCACCACTCCTTACTATTTCAACGCATCATTTTGTGTGAAAATTCTTCCAAAAAGAAAATTGTCCTGTCAAATGGCGTCGTTGCCAGGGAGGCAACAAGCCTGCTAAACTCGCATTTATTTAATTATTTGTTCACACTTGATTTTGTTGAGGCTATATATTCTTTGATATATTATTTTGATTTTGATGCATGCACATCATGAGGGAGGATCGCTGCACCCACCTCATCATCTATAGCACTATAGACCTTTGGCCACACATTGGGAGAAGAAGCATCATAGCCACCGCACTCATGACTAAGGTGGACCTTGATTCCACCACCAAAGAACATTTCGAGGGAGCTGCAATCATCATCTCCTTCGTCCTGTTGTAGATAGACACTAGACTTTAGATTTTATTTTTATATTTTTGCAAATTCATTGGAAGGCCTTTGTTCTGGGGTCACGATTTTTTAGGGGTTTGTTACCCGAACTTGTTTTAGGCCCATTGTGGAGAGCGTTTTTCAGGATTTTTTTCCCATTTCTTTAGACTTAGGTTTTATTTTCTTTTTTAGATTGATTTTATTTTCCATTGTTTGTGCATAAGTAGATAAAAAAAATATGCGAGCTGCCTACTAGAAGCTGCCTGCACCTAGGTCGAATCATTTAGGATTGAATGAGCAGAATCTAGATCTAATTTCCTATCATGCATATTGCATGAAGAATGCTGGAATCAGGTATGCACTTCTAACTTTACATTTCTACCTGTCATGCAAATGCATTTGGATTAATTTCAAGACCACCTAATCTATATTGAATAGATCTAACAAGTGGTCACATTAAATTTTTGAAAAGGACTAAGGAACACTAAAAACCATGGACTTGAGCTAAAAACTTGTCATGATTTTCAAAACTCAAACTCAAAATTTTACGGTGAATGCCCACGTACATGACTGTGCACTAAAGCACGCATTTAGACACTCCTAGGTTTTTGAGTTGCTGGGAAAGAACCCTCCTACCGTTGGATTCCAAAGTGCTTGAAACTCAAGATCAAAGGTTTTGTAACCCCAAGGAGGGGGATACCCTATCACGAATTTCTGAGGGTAGTTAGAAAGCACCGTGAAAGCATAGCTTCAAAGGAATGCTTAGGCCCACTTGCATCCCTCGATCTTCTGTCCTTGGAGTACTTTACCATTTGAACTTTAAGGAAGAGCACCTAAGTTCCAACTAGGTCTACTTAGGCATATCGTAGGTCAACAAGTAGGCACATAACTTTTGGATAACTTGTTTTGTCACCTACAAACTAAAACTAAACTCAAGTGCCTAAATCTGTAAAGACCTAAGAAGTCATTTTGATTTGTGTTTGCTTGGGGAAATCTGACTGTGGTGTGAGTAAGAATGGACCACTTTGACCACCACCCTTTCACCTCTTGCCCACAACCTTACCCCCACTCTGCAATCTTCGATCCCATACACCGAGATGGTCCATTCCTGGATGGACAAAATGGTAATAAGTGGGATCCTTTTTACTCCTACTATAGGAGTATTGGTTTGATTAAGCCCTAATTCAATGAGCAGAACCTAGGAGCGGGATCTGCCTTGTCCAATATCCCTCCCATGATTGATACACCCAACCCACCCACCTTTCATGACTCTAATTTCCAAGGTTGGACTAGTACTCCTAGGCAACATAAACCTGGCCACTTGAGTTACAACCTTGATTCAAATTGTGGAATGTGGCCACCAGAGGAAGATGATGATCAGGTTGAGTATCCACCTGAATTATATTGGAGTCAAACGAAGGGACAAATGGTACCTTTAGAAGACCTTGACCCAGATGATAGCATTTTCTGGTATTTGATGAATTAGGTCAAAGCCAAGTGGTTAATCCCAACCTCCCTTCTGATGATAATCATGAGATGGAACTCCAACCTACCCTTAGGGAACCTGACCCTGAAGAAATTCACCTATCTGAGGAGTTTGATGTTACCAGTGTGAACCTTTTACCCCAGACAGAGTGCCCTAGGGGATCTGTAGAGATTTTAGATGATTCTAGACCTCAAGTACATGATGAATTATTTGAGGAACCTGTACTTAGGATTTGGAGTGACACTAAGGGTGATTATGTCTTGTTTGAAGAATTAGAACCCGAGGATGTCACAAATTTGATCAAATCAGGTTTCCTTAGCACACCCATTGATAATATCCCTCCTCATGATGAAAAAATGGAAAATGTGGAAGCAACTTCTGAGATTTATGTGGATTCACATATAGACTCCGGGGAGGATTTGAGCAAAGAATAAGAACCCGGGGATGAGATTGATAGGGTAATCCCTAAATCTGTTGCTTCCATCCTGCCTTCATTTGATGGGAAGTCACCCTCTGATTCACCTATGTCTGAAGGTGAAATTTTGACTCCATACCTTGAATTGATCACTAATGAAGAGCAGGTAGATACTTGTGATATTACCAAAGATGCTAGGGACACGATTGAAGAACTGGAAAGGTTGTTAGGCATGGACACCGAGCTGACTGGACCCACCATAGATCTTATGACCATCTTGCAACCTCAAAACTTGGACACCCTAGACAATCCTTGGATTAGAAATTTGCTCACTTCTATTCTGACTAGGGGGCTTAACAAACCAATATCTCTTATAATGGGGTACTGGGTATGGATTGATACTTTCTATGGTCAGTCCATCACCCTGGGATTATATCTTTACACTATTCCTTCCCCATTTCTCTTAGAGGAACCTTGTCATCATCCTACCCCTTTGAAGGTTGTTATTCATGTCCATCATTTAAATCCTCTTTCGATGACCTAGGAAGATTTCATTCTTATCTTGGTTGAGAAAGCATTTTCTATCAAGATTAATCATTAGCTCACCAACATCCTAGGTTACCTATTTTCTAGGCATGTATTGTTATGCTCATTTTTAGGGCCTATTTCTACGATCCTTGAACCTAACTTGCAAGTTCTTTACTGTTAGTCGCTCTAAATCGAATTTTAAAATCAATGCGTTGCGGTATAGATTGAATCAGCACAAAAAACAAATAGAATTTATACTCGAATGGAAGTCTGAGGTCGAATACAAGGAGCAATTGGCAAAATAGTTCTCAAGATTGCAATTCAAGTGCAATATAAGCAATGTATAATAGAACTCCAAACAAGAATGATATATAAATGAAAGTAAATGTCAATAGTCCAAAAAAGAATGGGGTAAAATGGTGATTTGAATCACCAATTATCCCTCACAATAATATTAAATATCTCAATAGTATCAATCAATTTAAATCCATGTAAGATAAGTGCACAGTGCACTTCTGTTGAATCTCAAAGGTACTGCTCTTCTTCCTTCTCCTTCTTTAGCTCCTTCTTTCTCTTCATTCTATTCCTTGACTCTTCAATTCTTTCTCTTCTCTGGCTTCTTCTCCTTCTTCCTTCTCTTCTCGCACAAGGGGAAGGGGTTTCTTTTTCAAATGACTAAGTATTAGCCGTTAGTCCTCAGAGCAAAACCCCCCTGCCCCCGCATGCTCTCTCTCTCTCTGGGATCCGCTCTCCCAGAGCCTCGGGCAATCAAATTCGGATCTAAGCGTACCCGGGACTAGGGCTGCAGGCGTGATATCACAGCTGAGGAGTGAACAAGGTTTAGGCGGGTCGGGTCAGTGCCAGGCCCGCGGAGGATGGGTCACGGGTGGGGCACATGTAAAGGGTGAGCAAGGACCTCACCCCCTGTGTTTAGTTGAGGCGATAAGCCCGTATGCCCTTTTCAATTTAAGCGGTGCCGTGCCCTCAAAGATTTTCGAGGTGGGACTAAATGTCCCACCTTCCTTGCGCACACTACTGCAATGGATGATGCGTCCAATTGAGGGAGCTGCAGCTGTAGAGATCCTCAAGTGAGGACTTGGAGACCTCCCTGGAGAGGTTCCGCGTCACCTGGAGGCTTCACCTGGAACTTGCAATAGCTGGAGAAGGCTTCAAGCTTCACTCGAAGCTACGTCAATGGCGGTGGAGGAGAGAACACCTGAAATCCAAAATATGGCCTCTCGGCTCTATTATTGGTTCAAGAGCTTCACCGTAGGATGTGGAGTGTGTTGGTGGTGGTTGTGTGGTGGATGGTCGTGTGTGGTTGCCGGACGGAGTCGGGAATGGCAGCGAGAAGGTGGGTTGCTTGACAGAGGGTTTGGGTGGATGGGAAGGCGAATAGAAATAGGGGTTTTGTGCACGGAGGGACAGGGGTGCTTGTGGATGTGTCGGCGAGGCGGATGGAGCAGTGTAGCGATGGAGGTGCCTCGCAGGAGGTTCGATTGGAGACGGAGAAGATGGGGGTGAACGGCGGCGTCGAGGGTTGAAACTAGGGTAGGAATAGAGGAATCTAACCTAAAGGTGGAGAGGAATTAATATAATCTAATCTAATCAGATGAAAGGGGAGGATTCTCCTTACTAGGGGTACGCTGGCTCTAGAGAAGATGAAGTGCTCAGGTAAGGGTAGGATGGTGAGGATGAAGGAGGATAGAGGCACCCGCTAGTATGGCACGACACGGAGGAAGGTAGGGAAGGAGGATCTGCCACCGGTATTGCGGTCAGACGAAGGAAGGAGTCGTAGGAGATCACCGGACATCAAGGAGCTTCCGTTGGATGAGGAGAGATGAAATCAGAAGGGAATCCGGCCTAATTAGAGTGTGAGGATCTCGGTCTGATCGGGGGAGTCTTTTATAGGCCTTTGGAGGATGTGTTCGCCAGAGATGGAAATCTCTATGATACCCGAATCTCTCATGCATTCGCATGAGAAATTGGGAAGGTTTTAGAGCTTAGAATCTGGCTCAAAAGGAAGGGAATTCCTTGACGAACTTCCCTTTCAAATCTGAGAGGGATTCGTCAAGGAATCAAGGAGAACATGCCAAAACAAGCTCGCCAGAGTTGTAGGATTAGGATTTCATGGTGGTAGGGACCTATTTGAAGAAAATGATAATAAAGCTAGGGGCCTTTTTTGTAATAAATTCAAAAGCTAAGGGGCCATGTGAAATAAAGAAAATCAAACTTGGACCAAAGTGCAAACTAGGTTGAAACAATCTCATATTGGGCCCAAATTTTGGTACAAGCCTAATTTGGACCTAAGGAATCTAATGGTGAAGTTGTATTTTGGTTTTGACCTAGTTTGTCTAGGTAATTTGCATAATTACCCAAATTAGGGCAAATGTCTGTCTGGGAATCTATTTTAGGTTAAGATGGGTTCCAATGGTCAAATTGAAGGCATCAAACCCTAGAGAATATTTTCTATTATTTTTATAGGATTTATTTGAATTTTATCCTGACCAAAACCTCAATAGATTAAGTAGGTCTGTCTTTAGGGTTTCAGATGTCCATTAATTTGTGTAACACATAAAAACCCTTTTTCTGTCTGTACTAACCCACTTTTTAGACTCTTAAGACCATTTGACCCTTAATTAACCCTTGAGAAAACCCGCAGTTATTCTATTTTTGTGATAGAATGGTAAATTTATAGAAATAACCCTGTATTATTGTCTTCTTTTCAAATCAATATTTTGTGCCCTTAAGACCTTCTGATGGATATGTAGGTGCTTTTATTGACTTAATCGAATCAAACTAATCTAGTTATAGCTCATGATGGTGTTCCCATCATTTAGCTACTCGACTGCCAACAAAATAGCGGTAGCCTAACTCTAACCTAGGTAATACCCTTCTATGCAATAAGGACATTGCAGATTTTAGGCATGGGGGGTGTGCTTAGGGGATATACAGAGCATATATACATAATTGCATACATCTACATAACATTGCATAGCATGCATTTGCACCAAAAAAAATGCATTGAGCTTAATTGGTTAAGCCTTGCATTCTTAGGCATAAGATTAGGACTTTAGGTTAGATTAAGTTGACTCTAGGTGTCTGACTTTAGAAGCTAAGTTGAGCTACTAGCTTTAGACCCTTAGGTTCCTTTGTGGATTTAAAACTTGAGTAAGGGTTAAGTTGCGGACCATTCCTCAACAGGTTGAGGAAGGAAAGCTAGAGATTGAGTTAAGGGCTGGGTAGTACTTGATGTCCTTTTCTACCTTTTGGTTTATGAGTCCTCATAACCTAAGCATCCACATTTCACACACACTTGGTCTTGTGTAAATAGTGATCACCTTTCTTGAAAAAACTTTGGTTCTCTTGGTTCTGACTTAGGAGAAGCTTGAAAATACAACTTGATTGGATGAGTTCCTGCTGCATGAGAGGTGTAGTATATACTCACCTTAATGACGCGATGATAATAAGTTACCTCCTCAATGCTTGTCTCTTAGGATATCCATCCTACTAGGAGCATGTAAGTGCATTGTGGGGTTCAAGTACCGTGGGCAGCCCTATCTCAAAGTGCCGATTGCCAAAGGCTTGAATTCGCTTAAGAAATCCATGGGCGATACTATCTCAAAGTGTCGATTGTCAGGAGTCTTGGGGTTTCCATGGATGGTGTTATCTCGAAGCATCGAAAGCCAGGCACCCTTCGAGGTTCGGTAATAGGGATAATAAAACCAACATAGACCATGTTAATAGCTAATACAAAGTTAGACTTAAAGGAATCAAACAAAAAAATATATAGATATAAATTACAAAAAAAAAAATCCTTTTAGGTTGGCAATCATACCAACCTTAAATAAATAAGACCAATGCACATGCACGGATGCTTTAAACTCTGGGACCAGTAGACCCTAGGGTGAAGCTAGAAATCAAAGAAACCTATGCCTGCAACTTGTCCTTAGCCGACCCAGAAAGTAATTAGGCTTTTACTAGGGTACCTTAGGTGTAAAGTCTATAACTTAACATATTTCTAAGGGAAGACCGATTGGGTTGGCTAGTCTACTTGGAGTGCTAAGATATTGCTTGAGTTTGCTAGGGACTAGCAAAACTAGGCATGGGGGTATTTGATGAGCCCATATTTATGGGCTAATTTAATATGCAAATGCCTAGTCATTAGATTAATAGTAACATATGCATAGCATACATTAGTATGTAAATAGATTAGTTTAATTTTGCTTGCATTCATATTTTATTCATATGTAAATAGGATTTGGAACTTAATTAGGATAGCATGCATTACGTAGGATAGTTATAATTTAATTTGCATGCATACACACATTACATGCATTGAAATAGGATTATGAGTATTGTGTGGGGAGTTGTGCATAAATAATCCTCATTTCTTTTTATTTGATTATTCACTCTTCTTCTCTTTCAACGAATGCAGGAGCCGCATAACTAGCCATTGAAAGCAGTAATGAAGGGGAGCTAAAGAAGGTGGATTTGAACGTTCCTCCTCCTTCATCTGTTTCTCTTCTCCTGCAACTATAAGAAAGGAGGAACCACAACCGGGCTCAAGGAGGCCACAATCCCACTTCATCATCGTGCAGAGCTTTAAGCTCACCCATTGCACCACCACAAGCCTCGACTACAGTAATGAGTCTCCACCACCGTGGGCGTGTGGCGTAACAGGCCACACCGCCAACCAGAGCTCCTTGCAATACCATGAGCACACACAGGTGTGCACTCCACCATGATTGATTGCGCAGCAAGCATAGGCCCTAATTCGCCTAAATAAAGGTAGAACCTAGCTTAATATGAGCATTCTGCATGCATACACATTGTACTTTGCATCCTAGATGATTTATATGTTTTATACATAATAATGTGCTATTTGAGAGGTATTATTAATTGCAGGTAATCTAGGGCTGCAAATGATCGATCCAACCTTATGGATTTGTTTGGAATGACGACGAGAGTCCAATGCTTCCAAGAGCACATTAATATGATCCCCGTAGCACCCTAGGGAGTCCGCAAAAGAAGCAGGAGCCAAGGGGCAAATTGAAGAATATCCAGACCTCAGATGACAAATCCAACCACACAGATGGATTCAGATAGATGTTCGCAGTCCAACGGTGTAGAAACCAACTCAATCGGAGGCCTACATCATCAGATACAAGGAGATGAAGATGGACGGCCACGATGGCACCATTACAGCCGCCCCTCACCGCACCCCAATCTGGGAAGGAGAGCTATGGGTTGTTGGATCGTCATCCAACGGTCACGATGCGTCCACGTCGCCCGCCTCCAACTGCTTCATCAAGTGAGGGCGAGACCCCGACCATTGGATTTCCATCCAACGGTCGAGCGCGACTGCACAAGATTTGGAAACCTCGACAATCCACGCACGTAGCGCAGCAGAGAGCATGCTTAACAGACAATGTGCGATGCGGGTTCTAAGCGCGATGTGGGAATCTGCCATGCACGGATGAAATTCCACCGCAGGATCTTCATCGAGCGGATCAGCAGCGAACGCATGGCGGGTGCGGGAGTGTCGGATGAAGACGTGCACCATAAAGCGTGCCTTAGGAATTAGCAAGTGCTGCACACGACTTTTAAGTTGTTTGACCAAGAGATCGAATGACTGAAAAGCCTTAGGAGTTAAGGCACTGATTGAGGGTGAGCGACGAGCATGCGACGACAGCGCGGAGAGGCAGATGAGCAGAGGCCGTTGGATGCGGTTCCAAGGGTGCATAGTGTGCCACATGTCAGCACCTGATTAAACTGTGGATGGAAGAAGGATTTGGAAGGCTTAATCAGGATCGTTGATCTCTCGATCAACGGATCTGATTAATCTGAAGCCTTTGCATAGAATTAAGGGTTCAAATACCCTAAATGCCCTTCACAAAAGCTATAAAAAGAGGCCTAAGGGTCCCTTTTTGAAAGCCATTCCTTAGTTTTTCTTCTTCCTCCTTCTACAACTCCTCTCCCTTCTTCTCGTCTTCTCTGCCTTCGTCTCTGCATCTCTGTCTGAAGCATCCATTGGGCCACCGACGGATTGTTGCTGCTCTTCCCAACCTCTCCAGAAGGCCACCATGAACTCCCATGGTGCCCTTTTTCTGTTACATAAGTAGTTTACATTTATGTTAGAATTTATTTAGTTAGATGTATGCAATTCATGTTCAAACTCTTTGATTGATATATATACTACGATATTGTGTCTATATTATTTAGTAATTATATTGGGAATGAATGCATGAAATCAAAAGTGCTTCCTGCCTCCCTGTGATTGATCGGGACTCACCAGTTCCATTAATTTATTTGCTCGAGACGTATTTCGCACTATACTACAACGCACTAACTTCTACACAATCTACGCCCTGAAAAATTGGCACCATTGCCAAGGAGGCATGGTGACTTTTGATTTCATCTCTAATATAGTATTTTTGTGTGCAGGTACAACGACACAAAGCAGTGAACAAGGCAAAGCAGGTGTTGCGAAAATCTGGTGCACACATTCTTATTAGAAACTCAACCAGAAATTTAGTGTCATCTTTAAAATTCAATAACCATGTTTCTAACAATTCAAAAATCCTAAAATTTGGAATGGAACTAGATATTCAAATTATCTTTCAAACGCCACCTTTCCCAAAAAGAAATTCCTTCTATGAAATTTTTAAAAATTCACAGAGTACATACTGGTCAGATTGATTGAAAATAGAACTTTTATGAACTTTAGAAATCAATTCTGACCAACATACAAATCGGGTTTACTCAAAATTTGTGGAGTTTGAAAGATAATCAAATTATCTTTCAATATCATATTTTTACAAAATTTTTTGAGCATATTTGGTATTGTTTCCAATAGAAAAACCAACACAGGGTCTAAATCCCAAATTTGACCCTTGGTTTGTTATAAATTCATAACAAATTGTTGGAAATAGTAAAAATTTTGAAAAATACTCTATGAAAATATTATTGAAAAAGGAATCTTCTTGATAAGTTTCAAATCATTTGGATTCCATCTTACTTGAGAGTATACATTTGAATTGTGGTCTTCAATTTGAAAAAGAACTTAGATGTGCATGAGCCAATAGGACCACATAAACTAACTTGAACTCCGACGATCCCAAGAGTTAGTTGGTGAGGCAAGTCACCTTGTGGACCACCCACCATCTACTAAATTGAAGAAACAGGTTAAAAATTCACGAAAATATATCAAATAACCTGAATTTGGCTTGAAACTACTGAGTAGTTCCAACCTCTCCTGCAAAACCTAGTGTCTAAGCCTGCGGGATAGTGTCAAATGACCACAGCTGTGGGGTAACGGAACCGGAGGTGAAAGCTGAAGGAAGAACCTTCCTCGTAGTCCCCTCGTAACCAGACTGGCCAGGTGATGAGTGGCTATTCATCATAGCTAAAAGGTCGAAATTAAGCTAGACACTAAGCAAAACAATATCAAATTAACATATAAAAAGGGTTAAGTGTGGGAATTAAAGAAAAGACCTAAAACTTTTAATGTGTGTTAAAACCTCCTAATTAGGTCACAAAAATGAGATATTCTGAAAACTAAAGAACAAATGATGATCCATGCATAAATTGAACACATAAACAAGTTTGAAAAGATAAATCAGAAGTAAAATCAATGTCTTAAATGTTCAATTAAGCACATGTAAAAACTTGAAAGCAATTGGACATCATTTAGGCTTAGAAATAAATATATTACAATTAGGTCCTTCATGCATTACATTTATACCCTTCAAAACTCCTTCTTAGACCTTTTTGCAAGCCGCAGGGACCCTTCTGTATGACTGCAAGGCCCTTCCAGTTATAGTTCTTTTCACTTTTGGACCTGCACTCTATTCTTCTACCCCTTCGTTCAAGGGTCTTCCTGCAAGTTTTCCCTCATTTCAGAGAGAAGCCTGTGTTCTTCACGCGCACTGTAGCACGCGAAGAACACAGCCACGATTCGGTGCGTGCGTTCACCTCTCTTCCCAGATCTCATCTGACGGTCAGATTTCCCTCTCGACTCGCCGCGCGCTCTACCCATCTCATCCTCACCGCCGGCCTAATTTTGATTAACCTCACCCTTGCGGTGATTCCAGTCACTGAGCTGCTATTTAAGCACCTCAGTTGTGTCGTGCGCAGGGGATCGCTCCCTCCTACATCTCTTAGCGATCAGTTCGTCCACTCCAGTCTCTCCTCCTCATCTAGACCCTGATTTCACAGCCACCGGCTATGGAATTATCGCCTGCTCTCAACCCTCCTCGTCGCTAAGGACCTCGTAGCACCTGAGGACGACCCTGGAGTCTCACTAGTAGACTCTTCCCTCCGCTGGAGTCACCCTCCTCCTTTCTTCCTCCTTAGCCTCCGGCTAAGGACCCATAGGTCCCATTCTTCCTTTTAGTTTAGGTTTTTTAATTCTGCACAAGTAGTGTTAGATTTAGTTTGCAGTAGTTTAGAATAGATTTAGTTTTAATTGTTAGTGTTTAATGTTAGCTGTAGTTAGATTAGTCTTAGGAGTAGAATTAGTATTAGATCCCCTCCCTCACCTCCTCTGATCAGTCCAGATCAGAGGGGAAGAATCATCTGTTCATTGTTCAATTTATCTCCCTCTTCATGTTTTGTTTTTCCATCATCCAAATTCTGATTCTTGTTTTTTCCTTTTTAACGACGAATTTTTCATCAATCACCCACACATCCTGACCCAATTTCAGATCTGATGGCGCACTGCCTCAGATCTGAAAGTGGCGTCACAAGCACCATTTGGGGCTTCTCACTCACTCCATTTGTTTCACAAAAGCCCCTCTGTTTTAAATGGATTGCCTCAGTTTGTCAGAGCACTTTTGATTTGGATTTTAAAGGATTTTTACTCTCTGAAATGTTTTGACAGATCTGACAAATTGAAGGGATTTTTGGTTTTCATTGTAGGCAAGGATTCTGAGAAGCTCTCTGATGACAGAGAGCCAATCAGAAGAGCCTCTCATGATTCTGAGTATACTTTGTTTTGAATGCATTCGCCAGCTCCCATTAAATTTCCTTAATGCATTCTTAGTCTCTTTTTGCTATTTCAGAACTACCATACACTATTTGTGTTGATGATCATTTCTGTATGGTGATTCTCTAACCTAAGGAGTTTTCCATACTCCTTAAGGTTGCAAGAAACTGGGATTGTATGTTGTTGGTTTTAATTGATTGAGCTAAGTCTTCCTTCATGCTGTCTATGGCATTAGGAAGACTAACTCAATGCCATTTGCTGTTTTGATCTGAAAGGATGCTTCTGATAGGGTTTTTCCTAATGAGTGTTTGAGCTGAATTTACATGAGATTTTCGTGAGATTTAAACCCCTTTCAGATTTGGATTTCAACTCTGTAAATTGTAGTTTGTTTTGAATTTTATCTTACTCCCAGTTACACAGCAATATGCTGCATCTAGCAGCTACATTCCCCTCTTCTCTAAACTCCCTTCTTCTCTAAATTTCCCTCTTCTCTGTAGAATACTTCCCCCCACTGTCAAGTGGACTAACTGCAGCAGCAGTTAGCCACTTGACAGTGGCTTAAGCCACTGCCACTGTAAACAACACATACTAAATACATTCTTCTTCTCTCCATCTCTTCTGACAGTAGCTGTGGCTGCTGTCTTAATTGAGCACTAACACTCAATCAACTCTAATTCCCTAACTTTATACAAAAGCCTAATGACATAGACTTATTTTAAAACTGTAAATATACCTATTCATAGTATTATAACTATAGCATATCAGTTAGATACATAGTTATACTGTAAATATGTATAAAACCTGTACAGAAATTCATATACATATGTAATCTATGTAAAAATATGTATATATACTAATCTATTATGCATGTATTTACTGATTTATGTATATATGTATGTACAGATTTATATTTACTTATTTAGTAGCTAAGTTAATAAGTTAGAGCAATAATCAAGTAAATAAATCTATAAACTTGGGAATATATATATATAAAGTAATTTAAGTTAGTCAAAGTATAATTATACCTAGTATAACTTACTGTAACTTAGTTTTAATTTTAAACACCCAGAACTGCTATTTTAGCCTAAATAAAACATAAATAAATTCGTAAAAATACAATAAAAATATGTATTAAATACTTAAGTATGTAAGTTAAAACTGTTTAAGGTCAATTAGACCATTTACTAATTATTTTATAAGTAATTAACTATTTAATCACCTAAATCAACCTGTATAATCAGCCTAGTTTAGCTAATTTATTTGTATAGTAAAAATATTTAAAATTCAAAATTAATTAATCAATTATGTAGTATTACGTAAATATTTTATTTACCATATTTTATTTTATTTTTTTTAATAATTTATGGCCCCCAAATCGAGGGCCAAAAACGCTGGAATAGTGCCACATCGTGTGCTGCAAACCAGACGCAGCCATATAAATATAATTTATGTTATACTTTAAGCAGTCGTCATGGCGCAAGGCGCCCGAAACACTGCCTATTATTTCCGGTCCGATTACCCGATGTGTGCTGAACTCTGATATGTGTGTGGGGCTGGCGGCTCGAGCGTGTGCGAGCTTTAAGGCGTTTGGCTGAGGCCTGACGCTGAGGTTGAAAACGAAACTAAGCCACCTAATCTGAGATTAGGGCACGCTTAGTAGAGGTATGGTCCCACCCGTAGGGTGCTGTGTATCCCTCGAAAAGCGCGCCCGCTAATTAAGCACATTTTACACTAAGGACGTTAGCCTAACCCCGTCTCCACCGCAGCCTCTGAAATACCACACAGAAGAAATTGAAAGGACAGACGACTTAAGAGAAGGAACACACGAGATAACAAGAACAAAAAAGACTTACTGTACATACAGCAGTAGAATAAGTAATATACACATACGTATAAGTAAACCCACATAATTACTAACAGAATAAAACGACACTATAAATGTCGCTAAAGACCTCAGTTTGCTTCTTTAGGTTGTATATAGTGTTTTCTGAGATTTAGCGACGTTTATATCTGTCACTAAAACTGATATATATGTCACTATAAATAAAAGACTAGTAAGTTAAGTTTTTACACTATGGTATCCTCATGTAGTATGAACTAACATATTGGTGTTAATAGTATAACTTGTAAATACATAGTTTAGAGTATAATAATAGATTGTTTGATGCTTGTTCATAGTTAGTATTTTTGCAAGCACTTCTTAGTAACTAGGTAAATAAAACATTCATTCATTCTTTAAATGTAAAGTTTCTTTTTGAATAAGAAGACAATTTCGGAGATAATCAAAGAGTGACCGAATTAAATTCAATAAATTGCCTCCCAGAGAACGACCTGGAACAAAACCAGTAAAAATTAGATAAATAAGCAAATGATAATAATGGTTGTAATGACTGGTACTCACCCATACTCACCACTATATGACATCCTTAAGGTTATATTATACACCCTATACTACAACGACATGATCATAACAATAATCATTCATCATCATACAACCATTGTGTTATATACACATTGTAGATCATCGGTGTCATTGTTATCATTGTCATTCACACATTACACACACCAACAACCATCATCAACCAACTTCACCATTATTTTGGTGCTGTTGCCGGGGAGCATCGGTGTCAACAATTTTCATCATCACCAGGTTAGCCAGAGAGGTGGGAATTCCTTGCAGACGATCTCTCGTCGAATTTTTTTAATAACACAAACTTAAACGAAAAATTCGGTCATTTGATCTAAAGGACCACTCTGATTAACAAGGCCTTAGCCTTGTTTTGCTTGACTATACCCACCCTTTGAGTTGGTGTATGCAAGGAAGAAGGTCGTTAGGACCTAAACTTGTGGGACCTTGGGAGCCAAACCCAAGGTGGCAAAGATGATTCTCGTTCGACCTCTCTTCTCAACCTTCTTCCACTCGATTAGCTGAGATGGCTAATCCTAGTCCTCGAGTTGGTCAGGACCCTCAGAATCATGACCCAATGGCTCCTCTAGAAGCCAGGGTTGAGGAAACAGAATAGAAATACTAGTAGAGCATCGACAGGATTCTCACAACACTAAACAAGATGCAACATCCACCAAGCGGAGAACAACTGCGGGACTTCTACGATCCGATGGCAATAATTATAGCACCTCAGATCCGGATTCCCATAAGTGGAGATACATTCGAGTTGAAGCCGAATATCATAAGTCTAATTCAGACTCATTTCCATGGAAACTTGAATGAGGATCCCTTCCAGCACATCAAAGATCTGAGTCGGATTGCAGAGCCGGTTCGACCCAGGGATGTAGATATTGGAATTGTTCTCATGAAGCTTTTTCCTTTTTCTCTCAAGGATAAAGCTGCTTATTGGTTCAAGACTATCGGGAGGCCAATTGGAGCCTGGAAGGAATTATGTTGTGAATTCCTCCAAAAGTTCTTCCCGATTGGTCGAACAAATGCAATGAGGCGCATGATCATGACCTTTGCCCAAGGCCCTGGAGAGAAGCTGCATGATGCTTGGGATAGATTCCACGATTTTCTCAAAAAGTGCCCACACCATGGTGTACCCAAATGGCACCTCGCTCAAGTATTTTACCATGGGCTGGATGACACACATCGGTACCTGGCCAATGCATCTAGCGGTGGGAATTTCCTTGCGAAGGACGAGAATAACGCATTTGAACTATTTGAGTCCTTAGTAGAGAACTCAATGAATGCCGCCTCAATGAACCAATTCCAGTGACCTGGACAGCAACGAGTCAGCGTCCACGAAGCTCAAGCCGAGTCTGCCTGAGCTGACATGGACATTATCACCAAAAAGTTGGATAAGGTGGATCTGCTCGATAAGAAGCTCGATGAATTAATGCGAGCGAGATCTGGATCTTCTAGCAGCACTACTCCATCTTACTCCTCTCAAGCATCCCGAGCCCCCTCAGCTTATACATATCCGTTCACTCGGGATGTTTTCTCTCCATCTCCGCAGGACCCTACGTACCAGGAACCTGTGAACAATGTGGATCTGGCACTGTACAATCAGGGTTACGCACCACATGACGATGCAAGTGCATATTCTTTTGATGAATTTGAATCTGAGACATCTTCAACCTACAAAGATGTCAATGCTATTCAAGGTTACTAGCGTAACAACCCGTATTCTGAAACATATAACCCTGGTTGGCGCAAGTATTCCAATTTCTCCTGGTCTGGTAACCCATAGAGACCAAGTCCAGCTCCACACTACCAGACCAGGCAATACAAGAATATGCAGAACATGTATCCTAGGTAGCAGCCATTCCCGTTGCAAAAATAGACACGCTCTATCTATCAGTTGCTGCACCAAGCTGCCAACTATCTTCCAAAGCGGGCTAACCCTTTGGTGTCTTTGAAGGAGGAATTGTAGGTTTCAATTCGGAAATCTACTCATGACAACCTCCAAATAATGAAGGCAATGGCTAACCAAATACAGAGCATACAAAACACGCAAAACCAGATGATGTAGAAGCATAGGTCACAGGGAGCTTTGCCCTCCCAACCTATCCCAAACTCGAGATATGTGCAAAATCAGGGTGCCTCACCTAGATTCCAAGCACCACAAGGGCAAGCACATGCTGTTCTGCAAGCACCTCCCGCACCACCTGGTTATGGTCTCGGTTAGCCACCTCTGTTGCCAAACCCTGTGTATTCAGACCAACCCACTCTGCCTCTTCATGGACAGCACGCCAATGCAAAAGCTGTCTCTTTAAGGAGTGGAAGGACTACATAGGACCCGCTACCTAGGCAAGCGGGTAATGATTTTTCCTGTGCACTACTGCAAGATGGCTCACAACCCTCTTCCTCTCACAATCCATCTTCATTAGATAAAGGAAAGAAGCCCCTAAACCCTAAGATTCTCGTCCGTTTTCCCATAGCCCTAATGAGAGATTCAACACGGAAAAAGGATACGCGGAATTTTGAGGACCTGAAATCTATGTTCAAGGAAGTTCACATTCAGGTTCCTCTCCTCAAATAAATAGATCACATCCCTGCTGTTGCTAGGTTCTTCAAGGACTACTGTACTCCAAAGTGACAGCAGAGAATCGAACGACAAGCGGTATTATTTGAGGAAGCAGCGCAGTTATCTTAACCGACTTACCACCCAAAAAGGACCTGGGCACACCACTAATTTCCTGCTTTTTGCAGGATTCCCCTTTTGATAGGGCCCTTCTTGACTTGGGGTCGTCCATCAACCTAACTCCCACCGCAATATTTGATCGACCTTAATTCAGGGAGTTAAAGCCCACCTCGGTTACCATACAATTGGCTAACTGATTGGTGAAAATACTGAGGGGTGGTTGAAAATGTGATCATAAAAGGCCAAGGATTCTGCTTTCCAGCAAACTTTTTTGTTCTTAATATGGAGGTTCCTCCTAATCTCCGTGATGCACCAATTATTCTAGGTTGCCCATTTTTGGCAACCGCCCACGCAAACATCAACTGTGCATCAGGATGCATGGAGATTGCCCTGGGGAACAAAAAGCTTAGACTAGACATTTTCAAGGCATCAAAGAACTTCGATTGTGATTTAATCGAGGAGGATGGTGAAGATGAAGATATAGCTTTCTGTGGAAACATTAGGCTCCTCTGCAGCGACCCAATGGCACATTCATCTTCACTATCAGGGGTCTTAGATCGCGATCCACACGGGACTGAGACTAATGACATACACATTTCATCCCATGGATCTGGTTGTCATGGGTGTTCATCCGCTCCTAACACCCCTGATCCTAACTATCCTGTCCTATTTAGCACTGATATCTTGAGACAGGATTACATGATAGATTCTCCAATAGTCAAGGTCAGTAGATTTCCACTGTTGCTTCCTCTCCTCCCCTGCATAAACCCTCTCCCCACCCTCCTCTAGTAGAATTACAGCCCTTACCTGATTCGCTCAAGTATGTGTTTCTAGGAGAAAGTGAGACGTATCCTGTGATTATCAATGCTCACTTGACTCCAGACCAGGAACACCAATTTATCTCTATTCTACAAGCACATAGGGCTACTATCGGGTGGGGCATTGTTGATCTCCATGGGATTCGCCCCTCATATTGCACTCACCATATCTACACTGATGAAGGGGTGAGACCATCGAGACAACCTCAAAGACGCCAAAATCCAAATATGTTGGAGGTTGTCAAGAAGGAGATCATTAAATGGCTAGACATGGACATTATCTATCCAATTTACGACAGCCAATGGATGAGTCCCATTCGGATTGTGCCCAAAAAGGTGGGACTCACTGTGATAAAAAATGAATTGGGTGAATCCATCCCAACCCACACCACGACTTCTTGGCTGGTCTACAATGAATATAGGAAGCTAAACTCGACTACCAAAAAGGATCATTTTCCTTTACCCTTTATTGATCAGATTCTAGAACAGCTAGCTGGGCGTAGCTTCTTTTGCTTTTTGGATGGATACTTCGGGTACAATCAAGTAGCAATCAACCCGAAAGATCAAGACAAGACGACTTCTACGTGTCCCTTCGGAACATTCGCTTTTAAGTGGATGCCCTTCGGCCTCTGCAACGCACCAGTTACTTTTCAGTAATGAATGATGGCCATCTTTTCAGACATGATCAGGGACTGCGTAGAAGTGTTCATGGATGACTTCTTCGTGTTTGGAGACGATTTTTCGTTTTGTCTTGATAATCTCGCAAAGATCCTGAGGAGATGTATAGAAGTTAACCTAGTACTTTCATGGGAAAAAGGCCATTTTATGGTGAGTGAGGGCATCGTACTAGGTCATAGGATCTCCTATAATGGACTTGAGGTCGATCGAGCTAAGTCCGAAATCATTTCACGACTACCTCCGCCTAGCTAGGTCAGGCAAATTAGATCATTCTTAAGGTATGTCAGATTTTATCAAAGATTCATTTGAGATTTCTCGAAAATTGCTCATCCATTAACGAATCTTCTAGTAACCGACACGCCCTTTCAAGACCTTGTTAAGTGCTATTTCAAGTGCACCTATTCTCCAACCTCCCGACTGGTCTCTTGACTTCGAGATGATGTCTCAGTTAAGAGATTTGGGTATCTTTCAAGTTTCTAACTTCGGCGACCTTCTAAGCTTGGGAAGCTTGCTTCCTAAGCTCTAATCACCCTCTAACGGCCTATATAAGACTCCCCAGGGCAGATCGTTCTGCCCACGCTCAAATTCGACCTGAGTTACCCTCAATTTCGTTTCTCCTCATTTCAGCCGAAGCTCCTCGACATCTAGCGACTCCTCCTAATCTTCCTTATCGTTTGACCGCAATACCGGCGGTGGATTCCTCTTCCTAGCCTTCTTCCACATCGCGCCATACCAGTAGGCGCCTCCCAATCTCCGTCGTCATCGCCGTTACTACTCACCGGAGTGCTTTCTTCCCCGACGCTGGCCATACCATAATTGGTGCCGCTCCATCCCCTTCGTCCATTAGATTAGGATTAGTTTAGTTAGGTTAGTATCTTAGGTTAGTTTACTCCCTCATATCCCTGTTTCGACCCCCGGCACAGCAAGTCGCCATCGTCTTCCCCATCTCCGATCGCTCCTCCGGCGAGGCGTATCCGCCGGTACACCCCTCCATCCGCCTCGCCAACCACTTCATAACCTTTGCCTCGACTCCACCAACCAAAGCTTTCTCTCTATTCGCCGTCCCGTCCACCCAAACACCTCCCCGACCAACCCATCATCCTCCGTCTAGTTCCGTCTCCGCCAACCACCTACACACACTCTCACTCCATGCTACACCCACCACCACATTCGTCGTCCCCCAGCGATACTGCTGATCCATCTGACTCAGTCGCGAGGCCCTTTTCTTGCGTTTCAGGTACCTGGTCTTCCACGCCATTAGCAGTGAGTTCGAGTGAAGCTTGTAGCATTCTTCCGCTGCTGCACGTCCCAAATCCTACGCCCAGGTCATGCAAAAAGATCCCAGGATGCGATTCATGGCTTCTATTGGAGGCTCTACCATCAGCAGCTCCTTCAATTGACGGAGCATCACCTTCAGCCATCACACGAAGAAGGCCAAGGGATTTAGTCCCACATCGGATATGAGAAAGCAGCCGAAGCGGTATAAATTGCAAAAGTGACAAAGGCTTATCGCCTCAAGTCACTTAGGGGGTGAGGTCCCCCACACCCTTCACCTGCCTCGCCCGTGTCATGCATCATGCAGCCTTGGCTCCGACCCGACCCGACTAACCCATGCACACCTCGGCTGCTACCCCACACCGGTAGCCCTGGTCCCGGGTATGCTCTAGACCCGACTACCCATTACAGTGGAGGGCTCTGGGAGAGAGGAACCTAGAGAGAGAAAGAGAGAGAGAGCACGGGGGTAGGGGGTTTTTCTCTGAAGATAAATGGCTGACACATTGTCGTTTGAAGAAGAAATCCCCTTTGTGTGAAGAAGTGAAGAAGAAAGAGCAGGGCTTGTGCACGTAAAGAGAAAAGAAGAGAAACCAAAGAAGAAAAGTAGAAGACCTAAGCCAAGGAAGAAGAAGAGAAGAGAGAACTAAGGCAAGGAAGAAGAAGAATAATAATGGAAGCAAAAGAGAAGAGGAATCACTGTAGCAACACATTAAGACGTCTGATTTACAGTCTGATTCATTAATTGTTCACTTAGTTCTTTTTGAGTAAATGCTATATATGTTAGACTAATAATTGGTGATCCAAATCACCAATATTTTGACTAGATTTCTTTTTAATTCATCTTATACTCATGTATTACATTGCATATTAGATTTTTGAGTAATTAAGTGTGCTCATTTACACTATTTCTTGAGATTAGTGTGTGAATTCCTATTTGCTCCCAGCAAATGACATCGGACTTTCATTCGAGTATAAATTTTATCTGTTTTGAGCAATTTTGTCCTATACTACAAAGCATCTCTTTTATAACATCGATTTCTCTCGTTAACAGTGATGCTTGTGGGGGTCATTTCTCTGGCCAAAAGACCATTGCAAAGATTTTACAATCGAGATTTTTCTACCCAACCATTTTCAGAGATACACACGAGTTTACCAAGTGCTGTAAGTGATGCCAGGTGGTTGGTTATTTGACCCGGAGAGACATGATGCCTCTCCAATCCATTCTTGTCATAGAAGATTCGACGTCTAGGGCATCAACTTTATGGGCCCCTTCCCGAACTCGCATGGCTTTGAGTACATACTCCTCATAGTAGACTATGTCTCAAAGTGGGTAGAAGTTATCTCGGCAAGATGAGCTGATCATAAGACTGTTATATCCTTCGTTCGGGAATTCATTTTTGCAAGATTTAGAGTTCCCTGCACCCTGATAAGCGATGGGGGAAGTCACTTCATTCATGCCCATTTCAGGTCATTATTGAAGAAATACGAGGTGCAGCACCGCATTGCTATCCCGTATCACCCACAGACCAATGGGCAGGCTAAAGTATCAAACCGTCAAATCAAGCTTATCCTTCAAAAGACGGTTAGACCTGATAGGAAGGATTGGTCTGATCGATTGATTGATGCACTATGGGCATATCGGACTGCGTACAAGGCCCCGCTTGGAACGTCGCCATAACACATGGTGCATGGAAAGGCCTATCACCTTCCTGTGGAGCTGGAGCACCGTGCCTTTTGGGAAGTGTAGAAGTGTAATTTTAACCTCAAGACCGGAGGTTATGAAAGGAAGCTCCAACTCAGTGAGTTAGAGGAGATTATGTGGGAAACTTATGAAAATGCAAAAATATACAAAGACAAGACAAAGGCTTTCCATGATTGACACATCCGAAGGAAGGAGTTCGCACCTAACCAGCAGGTCTGGTTGTTTGACTCCCGACTCAAATTCTTTGCGGAAAGCTCAAGTCCAAGTGGGCTGGGCCATCTCTGGTGGTCCACCTGTATCCTAACAGGGTGGTCCAAATTAGATACCTAAAATCTGGGCATGTTTTTACGGTTAATGGCCAGCACCTCAAACCATTCTTTGCCCAGGAACCTTCTCCTGTTGATGAAACAATACATCTTCTCAAGGACGTGTGACTGATGAGTTGCCCAGCTGAAGACATTAAACTCAGCACGTATACATATATACGTACCATATATACATAGCATATTTCATTTTCACATATTGTTTTGCATATTGTGTATGGCATTGCAGTGATGGCATGAGCTGAATGACAACTCAAAAGCAGTTTCAGGTGATCTCTATCCACATACACCCTGCCTTATTCCAATTTCTTTTATTCATGCATGAGGACATGCAAGCACTTAGGCATGGGGGAGGTAGTCCATAAAAACTAAAAATTTTCTACCAACAAGTGGGGGATTAGATCATTTTATCAAGAGGTTTTATTAAAGATTTATTATTTAGTAGATTCCTAAGCTTAGAATCCAGTATAACCTCACATCTGCACGTAGAATTTGCAATGGATCCACTGTGAAAACTGATAGACATCTCTAGCTTGTCGAGAAGAAGCATTGCTTCTTCTTCTAAACCTTTGGACAACAATCAAGGAGTTAGGTGCACCATTTTCTAGTAGATCCACTAAAACATATGTGAGATGAGAGTAGAGAGTCTATTGGTTTTCTAAGGCTAGTATAAGGAATCTGTAATTTTGAATAATTGAATAATGACACTTGGAGATGGGCATAGTTTTCGCTCTCAGTTCTTGCATACTAATTTTGTGAGAAATTCCTTACAAGAGCCACCAAATAAGGCAAAAACACAGAGAAGTGGGTTCTGATAAAACTAGGACTGAGGTGGATGCTCATGACCGTCCTCTACGGAATCCTCAGCTGAAGGAGGGTACTGATGTCAAGGTCAGAAATACGTCGTCCTATTTGTTCCCTACCCAGTGCCGAGAGTAGGCACTTCCACCAAATAAGCCACCCGAGATCATCTTGGTCATCCCCAAAAATCCCAAATAATGCCTCATGAATAAAAGTACATATGTCGTGTGCATTTTTGCGTTATGTCATGTTGGTAACGGCATTGTGCCAGTAGATATATATATATATAAAAGCATACAAAAGAGGTATTTGCTTGAAAAAAAGGAAAAGAAAAAAAAACAGAGAGAGAAAAAGAAAAAAAAAAGTGTTATGTTAAGAAGTTTGAGTTATGTAAATCTAAGTGTTTTGAGGCAAAAACACCTACCATCCCTACAAACCACCAAATACAACATTAACCTATTTTTTCTGTATTTTTGACCGGCTGAATAGGGGCTGAGGGATCTGACTTAGTCGAAGGGTTATTAGAACCTAATTAAAGTGTAATGCCATGTAAGACTACCAAATATAGTTACAAATCTAGTGAGATGTGAGCTCAGGAAGAAAAAGAAAAAGGAAAAGACAGAGAGAGAGAAAGAGAGGAAAGAAAAGGTACAAAAGATTAAAGAAAGCACAGTTTTCCAGCCTTTCTCTAAGTTAATTTATTCAATAAGCTAGAAATCTAGATTCTGAAATACTGGTCTCTATGTAGCACCAGAAGAGAGTGAACCACCAAATATAAATCTAGTTAACTCCAACATCTTCTGCCTAAGCCAAAAGCCAAGTCTAAAATCAGAGAATAGTTTATATCCCCAAGAGAAGAGGTTTGCTTATCCCAACAGAATTTTACTAGGTGTCAAGTACAAGCTTTAAATGTATATAGACTCTTCGCTTGGATCCATTGCAGAAGCTACAACATTACATATTCATGGTTATCTGAATTCTGAATTTTTTGATGAAACAAAAAGAAATAAACTTTTAGTTAAATTCTTGATAAAATGCATTTAGTCTTGCACTTGCTAGGGACCAGCAAGATTTAGGCATGGGGGTATGATTGCATAGCAATCATAGGCCCTAATTCACCTGAATTAAGGTAGAACCTAGCTTAATATGGCAATTCTGCATGCATACATATCGTACTTTGCATCCTAGATGATTTATATGTTTTATACATAATAATGTGCTATTTGAGAGATATTGATAATTGCAAGTAATCCAGGGCTGCAAATGACCGATCCAACCTTATGGATCTGTCTGGAATGACAACGAGAGTCCAACGCTTCCAAGAGCGCATCAATCAGACCCCCATAGCACCCTAGGGAGTCTGCATAAGAAGGAGCCAAGGGGCAAGTTGAAGAATATCCAAACCTCAAATGACAAATCCAACCACACGGATGGACCCAGATCGATGTTTGCAGTCCAATGGCGCAGAAATAAACTCAATCGGAGGCCTACATCATCAGATACAATGAGAAGAAGATGGACGACCACGATGGCGCCACATGGTGCATCACAGTCGCCCCTCACCGATCCCCAATCCGGGAAGGAGAATCGATGCGTCCACGTTGCCCACCTCCAGCCACTTCATCAAGCAAGGGAGAGATCCCGACCGTTGGATTTCCATCCAACGGTCGAGGGTGGCTGCATAGGATTTGGAAACCACGACAATCCGCGTGCGTAGCGCAATGAAGAGCACACTTAATAGACAATGCGTGACGCAGGTTCGAAGCACAATGTGGGAATCTACCGTGCTCGAATAAAATTCCACCGCAGGATCTTCATTGAGCGGATCAATGGTGAACGCGTGGTGGGCGTAGGAGCGTCGGATGTGACACGCGCGATAACACGTGCCTTAGGAATCAGCGGCCGCTGCACATGACTTTTAAGCCGTCCGATTGAGAGATCGGATGGCTAAGAAGCCTTAGGAGTTAAGGCACTGTTTAAGGGCTAGCGGCGGGGGTGCGACGGCAGCGTGGAGTAGTAGGCGAGTGGAGGTCGTCGAATGTAGATCTATGGGCGCACAGTGTGCCACGTGTCATCACCAGATTAAACCGTGGATGGAAGAAGGATTTGCAAGGCTTAATCAGCACCGTTGATCTCCCGATCAATCAATTTGATTAATCTGAAGCCTTTGCACAGAATTAAGGGTTCAAATACCCTAAATGCCCTTCACAAAGCTATAAAAAGAGGCCTAAGGGTCCCCTTTTGAAAGCCATTCCTTAGTTTTTCTTCTTCTTCCTCCTCCTACAACTCCTCTCCCTTCTTCTTCCCATCTTCTCTGCCTCCATCTCTGCATCTCCGTTTGAAGTGTCCGTTGGGCCACCCTGACGGATTGTTGCTGCTCTTCCCAACCTCTCCAGAAGGGCACCACGAACCACCCATGGTGCCCTTATTCTATTACATAATAGTTTATGTTTATGTTAGAATTTATTTAGTTAGATGTATGCAATTCATGTTCAAACTCTTTGATTGATATATATACTATGATATTGTGTCTATATTATTTAGTAATTATATTGGGAACAAATGCATGAAATCAAAAGTGCTTCCTGTCTCCCTGTGATTGATCGGGACTCACCAGTTCCGTTAATTTATTTGCTCGAGATGGATTTCGCACTACACTACAATGCACTAATCTTCTACACAATCTACGACCCTAACAGTGATCTACCTTCCACCAGAACAACACCATCTCCTACACCTTCATCTCCTTCCCCAACAAATCCAGCAACACCATTGTGACCACCGCAACCACCTCCCCCCATCTCCACGCCTCATCTCTACCTCCTTCACCTTCTTCTTTTTCTTCTTCCTCCCCTGTTTCTCCTCTATCGCAGCCACACTACCGAGCACACCACCACCATCACCTCAAGCCACCCCCCCACCTCCTCCTCAGTAGCAGGCCGACTCCAACCTCCACCTCCAGCAGCACGCGCCACGCACACGCAGCACACCTTTTCTCCACCGAGCGCCGAGGTCGCCACTTACCTTCAACCCACGTACGCCCCCCGCGTGCAGCAGCCAGTTGCAGCATCACTCAATAGCCGCCCACCGACGCCACCGCCCCTCACCGCACGACTATCTCTCACTCCAACTCCTCGCCGCGCGCATACCATCAGCCACGCGCACCACCCATGCGCCTCCCAGCCGTGGGTGTGCCATTCCCACGCGTGTGCTACTGCTCCTTGCAACAGCCACCCACCATCTCTAGCCGCTTCATCCAACCACTGCCAGTCGTTGTTCTCCGCACCATCACCACCATCGAAAGCGGCTCGACCAACTTGTCCTCCACCATAAGTATCACCTCTGGCGATCACCTCTACTCCATGCACAAGCCATTAGAAGGAATCCCTTGTTTCCTTCTCTATTTATTTTTACATTCAATGCCATTGCCACCTATTGATTTTTGATTTTATTAATTAAATATTATGGTTAGTTTATGCAAAGGACCTCCCTCTTTCTCATAAATGCGATTCTAGCTTTATCTCGCTTCATTTCCTTAATCTAAAGGGGGTTTTGGCTTTGATTACTTGAGGAATTAATTTTTGAACATTAGTTTTCGAACCTTGCAAGTTTTGATAGGCACGTTCCTCCCTATGGACATGACCCGCTCTCTCGAGTGGTTAATTTCATTAGTTTTGATAGTCGATTTTCCACCACTCCTTACTATTTCTACGCATCATTTTATGTATGAAAATTCTTCCAAGGCAAAAATCATCCCGTCAAGCCTCCTGCGAAAGGTGAAGCGACCTCATCGAATGGTCAAAGATGTGTTGGCATGGCAGATCGACGATAGACGGCGATGAAGATCACGGATGACAGTGCTAGAAAAAGGTGAGAGGAGCTCCGATGAAGGTCATTTTGTCGCAAAGAAGGTCCTCAACCTCAGGCAAGGAGTTGAGTAGTTTCGCTGACCTCAGTGGAGATATTGGTGGTGTTGAGTTGAGGCGAGGAGGCCAGAGGAAGCATGGCAAAGTCGAGGCCATCAGCGACAAAGGAGGTCACTGGACAAGGAGCTAACGTCGTCGAAACCTCCAATAAATTGGGGGCTTTTGGTCTTTGAGGGGTGGCAGTGCTTCTGAGATCTTTGCTAGATAGTGACGGCACACGGAGTGGCGTGGAGGAGGTCACCGAAGGGCGTCCGGTCATGGGTGAGATGGTGGTGGTGCTCATTGTGGAGGTAGTGGTTGTTGGTTCCGAGGAGTCTAGAATATCCTACAAAGAATGAGGAAGAAGAGGTACCTAAGAGAGATGATGGAGGCAAGGATGCGTCCGACATTGGTCGGCTGAATGTAAAGAAGAAAGGTCAGCCAGCAAGGTGTTTGGAGCGAGGAAGAATATGAAGAGACTAGCTTCATTGATGGAAGCTCGGCGACGACGAAGGTAGAAGGTCTGTGGCCTCAGTTGGCAATGAGGTGTGACGACGATGGAGGATGGAGGAGTGATTGTGGCGTAGATCATGTAGAAAATTAACACGTTGTAATATAGCGTGAAATACGTCTCAAGCAAATAAATTAATGGAACTTGGTGAGTCTCAGCCGATCACAAGGAGGTAGAAAGCACTTTTGATTTCATATGCTTGTTCTCAATATGATTACTAAAGAATAGAAACAATCAATCACAATATTCACATTACAAAGAAATTGAATTTGATATATGTAATAGAATGAAAACATGAAAGTAAACAACTACTAATGTAACAGAACGAGGGCACCACGGGTAGTTCATGGTGGCCTTTTGGAGAGGTTGGGAAGAGAAGCAACAATCCGTCGGGGTGGCCCAACAGATGCTTCAAATGGAGGTGCAGAGACGGTTGTAGAGAAGACAGGAAGAAGAAGAGAGAGGTTGAAGGAGGAAGAAGAAAATATGAGAATTGCCATCAAAGGGGGGCCCTTTGGCCTCTTTTTATAGCTTTAGTAAAGGGTAATTAAGGTATTTGGCCCCTTAAATCCGTGCAAATGCTTCAGCTTGATCAGGTTCGTTGATTGGGAGATCAATGACCCTGATTAAGCCTTCCAAATCCTTCTTTTATCCCCGGTTGTGGCAGCCTGTGCACCCTCGGATGAAGATCGCATGGCTGCAGATCGCCTGCGCTCCCACTTTTGTTTCCTCTCCTTCGCCACTCGCCTCTTCTAAGCACCCAATCCTCAGCTATCCAATCGTAAGATCGGATGCTTAAACATGCGCTTAATCGAGCCTTTAAAACCTAAAGCGTGTGCACGTGCATCTCCGCATGCGTCATCATGCGCGTTCTTGATCTAGCACCTCTGCACCTGCCACGTGTCTGCTGCCGAGCCGCCCGATGGAGATCCGATGGTTAATTGTGCCCACGCTTGCCACTTCTCCTGATTTCCCACTGGGCACGCTTCGATCATGCACCCATCGTCTCATGGAGAGAGCGCTAACAAACGTGTTACTCCCATGCATTTGTTGCGTTTACGTTTTGTTTGCGTGCTTTCTCGGCCGTTGGATGGGAATCCAACAGTCGAGATCTCGTCCACTTCTGAGGGTGGGTGGCGTGGCTACATTACAACCGTTGGATGAAAATCCAACGGCTCACGATTCTCCTTCCAAATTGGGTCACGGTGAGGGGCGACTGCGATGGTACCACATGTCACCATCGTGGCCGTCCATCTTCTTCTCCTTGTATCTAATGACGTAGGCCTCCGATTAAGTTAATTTCTACACCATTGGACTGCGAACGTCGATCCGGATCCATCCACATGGTTGGATTTATCATCTGAGGTTCATATATTCTTCAATTTCCCCTTGGCTCCTACTTCTTCTGTAGACTCCTTAGGGTGCTACGGGAGTCTGATTGATGCACTCATTGAAGTGTTGGACTCCCGTCGTTATTCCGAATAGATCCATAAGGTTGGATCGATCATCTGCAACCCTGGATTACCTGCAATTAATAATACCTCTTAAATAACATATTATTATGTATAAAACATATAAATCATCTAAGATGCAAAGTACGATGTGTATGCATGCAGAATGCCCGTGTTAAGCTAGGTTCTACCTTAATTTAGGTGAATTAGGGTTTATGATTGTTGCGCAATCAAGGAGCTCCAAGGTTGACGTCAATAGTGGCTTTCAAGGAAGGAGGAAGGGGTGTAGCACACCAAAAACTCAACGACGAGGATCGAGGGAAGTCGATCGAGCTTCATCAATGTTAAGCGTGGCTGTTTGCAGATGCTACGTGGCCCTTTCGTGGTTCGAGCGATGGAGTCAAAGCGAGGTCCGGTGGCCACTTCAGTCGTGGATGTAGATTCCCTACCAAGAGGGGGTGACGTAATAAATTGGGAAATATAATATAAAACAATCTCACAAAATTCAATCACACAATGTACACAATTATTTTTAGGTGGAAACCCAAACCGAGTGAAAACCACCACCTAACCCTCTCGAGTTAGGATTTTCCGATCAACCAAGTTAATCAAATCCACTAAACGAATCACTTAAACGAGGGTGATTCAACCTCAATTACAACCATGCTACAAGTGCGAGGGTAGCGTTCCTCAACCCCTTCTCTTCACGAGAAGGATTTTGTCCCACGAAGGAGACGGGAATTCGCAAAGCGAATACCCAACCAAATAACAAAGTAAAATAATAAATATAGTCCAATAGAGCCAACAAAGATTTAAACCTAGCTTCTATAGGAATTAGAAAACTCCCCTTTGCAAGGAGTGCGTCGAATCGATGACGTAGGTGCATGAGCCACGCAACGGCGCAACGTCGCTCTCGTGAACTATGGCAGGAGAGCGGGTGCGCAAAGGCTTGATGCTCTCAAGATGTAGAACTTGAGCTTGGAGAGCAAGAGCTTTTCTTGGACACAAAAGAGTGTGAAAGTGTATTACTAGGTGCGTCTTGTGTATCTAGGTGTATGTTTGTGTGCAAGAGGTTCCTCTCTATTTATAGAGGCCTTAGGAAAGCTTTGGAAGGCTTTGGAAAGCTTCCATAGCCGTTGGGTGCAAAGCCCAAGAGAATCAGGCCGAAATCAGGAACAATGATTGCACTGATAGGGTTATCAGACGTCTGGGAAACCAGTTTAAGACGTCTGAAAATGAGGTCAGACGTCTGATTTTATGCGGGTTTCTTCCTGACTTGAATCAAATCTAAACAGGGTTCTAGTGTAAGTCCATCAGACGACATACAGGACGTCTGGAACTATGTCTGAACGTCTGGAAACCTACTTTTTCTACAGGAATGGATTTCCAAGAGAGTGCAACGGCTAGAAAATCTCTGAGAAGAGATTTTCGGGTCAGCCAAGGTAAAACGGTCATCTATCAGACGTCTGGAAAGGCTTAAGGATGTCTGATAAGGCTCTAACGGTCATATCCTCCAGTGTTTGTTAAGGCAGCAATGGTCCACTAATTGGACGTCCAGCAAAAACATCAGACGTCTTCCAAGATGTCTAGTCTAAAGTCTAGACGTCTGATTTCATTAGACAGAGATAACTAAGTCCAGCCTAATTGTTATCAGACGTCTGAATCAATAGTCAGACGTCTTAAAACATATTATCAGACGTCTGTTTTGGAATTAGACGTCTGGAAAGGCTGTTTGAACCCTATATTGGTTTTCTAAGTTCTCTACAGAAAACCTGAGTATCCTAGGGTTGTACTGGTGTTCCTAGGACTACTGTTAGGGTACTTTGAGGCTCTTTAACATGATGTTCTAAGGAACAAAAAGAGCAAGGAAATAAAGACAAAAGTACATGAAAGAAATAAATAGAATTCTATCCTATTATTCTTGTCCTTCCATCTTCAATCTATCGCTCCTCGCGAATCTCCTCTGTTTTCCATCAAGCTCCTCCAATCCATCCTGGATGCGAGCTCAAACTCCGTCTAATCACGTCTCCATTTGTAATTTTCCTGAAATCTAAGACTTCAAGTGCAAATGTTAAATGACACGTGATTTGTTATCATCAAAATAAATGATCGTGGTGCTCTAGCACCAACAGTGGATAGCAGTCGTGTTAGTTGGCAAACGCACCCATTCTTTGTGGCAAATGACGTGTGGATCATTAGGAAGAGCTCAACCAAAGTTGGAAGGATTGCAATGACTGAGTTGTGCAATCCATGCATGAAGTTATGCTCGAGAAGCATCTCGCAAGCTTCTCTCTCTGCTGGAGGAGGAGGAAGGGGTGACGTCAGCATGACGTCATCCGAGGACCTAAAAGAGAGGAATTTGGACCCGAGTGAAAGAGATTTGAAAATTAAGGGCTATAATGCAAAGTAGGTGAAGATGAAGTCCAAATGAGCCAAAATTTTTATGGTAACCTAATTTAGACCGAAGGAGTTTAACGGTGACTTCAATTTTGGATTTTGATGAAATTTGAATGGTCAATTTACATTTTTCCCAAAATGTATCAAATACCCGCTTAAGTCTCTGTTTAAGGTCAAAATGGGTTCCTTTTGTCAAATTGATTATTCTAAACCTTATGGAACATTTTTAAATAATTTTTAAAATATTTAGATTACATTTATTTCTATTAGAACCCTTTTAATTGAAGTGGGGCGGAAATTAGGATTTTTAATTAAGAATTAACATTCAATTTGAATGGAAATCTTAAATTACTCAATATCAATCTACCTCTTGGAAATTTAAGCTTATTTGACCTTTAATTAATCATAGGTTTACCCCTTAGTTGTTGATGTGTACACATCTATGTGGCTTAAATTACCTATTTATGGATGTTCCAAGGTCCATAGAAGCATCTAGCATTATAAATATTGTATAACATGCATCATCATGCATTTAGATTAATTTGTATAAATTGTATATTAATTTTCTTATTTTAATGGTTAGGGGACAGGGTGACATCTTTCTGGGCTTCAGATTGAAGATTTGATTGTACGAATGTGTTCAGGGTGATGATCGGAGTCCAACGCCTCCGAAATCACCTCGATCCGACATCCATAACATCTTGTACAAGCCATAGAAGATCAAAAACCAAGGGGCAAGGTGGTGAAAATCCAGACCTTAGACGACGAATCCAACTATACAGATGGGTTCGGATCATCAATCGCAACCTAACGGCGTGAATATCGATTCAATCCGACATCTATGGCACCACCTATGGGAAAAAGAAGATGGACGACTCAAATGGTGCCACGTGGCACCATTTGAGTCGTCCGTGGCACCATCCCAGCCGCTCAAGATCTCCCGCAAGCCACCATTGCCCTCCCCTCATCTATGCTTATCAAATCCCAGCCGTTGGATTTCAATCCAACGGCTAAGATGCAACCTCACCGTGCCCTCACACTTCTTAAAGAAGACGTCAAGACACGATCTCAACCGTTGGATCAAGATCCAACGGTTGAGAGAGCGTGGGAGGAAAGCAAGAAACTGACACATTTGTGCTCGTAGCGTAGTGGTCGAACGCCTCATTTGCAATGCAAGGTACGCGTTCAACGCCCCGCGTGGGGATTTAATCCACTAATGCATGCACGAGTGCAATTCATCCATTGGATGGCAATCGGGCGAACTAGAGGCATCAACGTGGAGCTATCTCAAGCGTCGAATGAGCACACGCAATCTAATGTGCATCCAAATGCGTGACTAACATGCCTTATCAATAGCACGAGTGGCACGCGATCTGAGCCATCCACGCACAATCCAATGCTTGTGGTTGATCTAAAACACACACAACGTAAATGTTTGATGAGCGCCTGATCCTTGGCCATTTGATCTTGGTCAAAGGGCCATCCTTCCACACAAGCCAACAACCACATCTTCCTTCACCAACGGTTGCATGCGTCACTAAAGGCCTTGCCATTAATTTCAAGGCAGAAAATACCCTTCTCCTTACCTACATAAACCCTACACATCCCCTCCTTCACCTTCATCCCTTCCTTCTCTTCTCACCTCTCCTAAGAGCTAAGAACAAGTGTTCTAAAGTGCAATCTAGTGCTCCCAAGCTATGGGTAGCTCTGCTAGAGTAAAAACAAAATTTTTACCGCATCTCATCCCATTCACAGAGCTCCTGCCAGTTGTCTTCTCGTCTCCGTTCCGAAAGTGGATCCCGTGATGACGATGTCCTGCCCCATCCCTCTTCATCCAGCTTCATCCTCCTTCCTCCATCTCTGTTCCTCTTCCTCCAAGCATCATTCAACCAGCTCGTCCTCCAAGCAATCGTCAAGGAGGATAACTTCTCTTCCCCTATCTTTTTGCTACTTTCAAGTTTATATTTCAATTTGTCGCAGTAGTTTTGTAGCAAATAATTTGTAATAAACATTTTTTTTAGATATAAAGGTAATTTCTCTCTCTATCTTTATTTTGTTGTAAGTAGAATAGAATGGACTAGTTAGAAATATTTTGATCCAATCTCTTAGATAGAAAATATATAAAAAAAAACCAACGTGGATTTCCAAAAATCGAACGTAGCCTCCCCATGTTTGACCCGAGACTCACCAGATTTTCGATAAATTATTTGATAGCGAATTTTCTGCAATGCAACAACCTTAAATCACTTTTCTCGCACGAATAATTCGCTTATCATGTTGGCGCCATTGCCAGGGAGGCAATGGATTTCAATTCTTTTTTGCGTTACTCTTGCACTTATTCATTCTTTAACCTCTCTCTTCTCTCATCTATTGTCTTGCAAGTATCTTATCAAGGAGATCCAAGAGCGGTAGACTGGAGTAAAGTGTGGGTAGACAGTTTGTAAGTGTAACCCCTCTTTCCCACTCACTACTTTCATTTCACCACCTAATAACTCAAACTACAATTAACTTAGGTGCTTTTATAAACCCTAGGTTAGATTGTATTGTTTGTTTGTCACCTCCACCCACCTCACCCCCACTTATAAAAAAAAAATCTTTCTAAGCTAATTGTGGGATTTATTCAGCATATACACTATATACACCCACACATTTGAGGCACATAACCTCTTTTGATTTTATCTACTCAACCTGTGGAACTGGTACACGCACAAACACACATATGAAAGAGTAGAAATCGGATTAGGTTAACCACTTTTGCGTGCCTTATTTTGTGGTTCATCAAGACCAATTATTTGATCTGCTTGGGCTGCACCACCTAAT
This sequence comes from Thalassia testudinum, assembly GCA_037157565.1. Lineage (NCBI taxonomy): Eukaryota > Viridiplantae > Streptophyta > Magnoliopsida > Alismatales > Hydrocharitaceae > Thalassia > Thalassia testudinum. The sequence goes on along the minus strand of JAZHRO010000036.1, from coordinate 109,650,049 downwards.
TTAAAACTGATTCATCTTGTAGCTGCCTCATAGGATTTAATTTTTAGGTCAAAACCAGACACTCCATGTTCTTTTGATTTAAAAGGAATATACTTGATCTAGTGATTTCAAAACTTGGTTTTCCTTACAAAACTTTGCTGAATATACCAAATACTTGAATCCTAAAAGCTACTAAGAAAGATTTAAATCCTAAAATTCACCTCACCCAAAAATAATCTTGCTTGAAAACCATTGGTTGTGCACGCACATACATTAATCATTAAGGGCACAACCCATTTTAAAGGCCCATCACATTCCAAAAGCACTATTATCCCAGGCCTTAACTTAAAATTGAGTAGATGTTGGCCCTAGGATTCATCGGTCCATTTCTAGGTAATACTCAAACCGTAGCTCGAATTTGTGACGTCTGCTTTTTCTAGAAGGTGCTAAGTTGGGGGGCCTGATTATCAAATGAATTAAGTAGGCAGGGGTTTGGCACAATCAGCGTCCTTTGGGATACCCTCCCCCTGCTTCACCAGCCCAACTTAACCAGCTTCTAGATTAAGGACAACACAAAATACATGTTGTGGTTAGAGTATACCTTGGAGCATAGGTCCTTAAGCTACCTAACTTAAGGAAAAGCCTGTATTTTTTGTGTTGTAGGGCTCCATTCTCCTGTCCTTCCGACTTCCTTCCAATGTGTGCTTAGAAGGAGGTCATTGCACCCCTGATTGGAAGGACCATTGGACCCTTTAAGGAGGTGAAGGTTGAGCTTTAGCCAAGTGGATCTTTTGGCTGACCCGCAACTACCTCCCTGTTGGACGATAGTTGTCGTAGTTTAGAAAAACGCACCGTCGTATAGCGACGAAAATCGAATCGATATTTAAAATTTGTAAAGCTCGAAAAATTGTGAGTTCCGAGGTCGTTTGCAGGAAGCAAGTATTGCAATCCAATCACCAATAAAAAAAAATGAAACCCAATATATAAAAATATATTCAATGTATTTCAAATGTATATCAAGAGTCAAAGAACAAGAATATAGAGAAATAGCAAAAATAATGGTGGTTGGAACCACCAATATAACCCTTAATACTTAGGCTATTCTCCCAACTCAAGACCAATGGGCCATCAAATATTAGTCTCGATTAAATGATCAATTTAAGCCACACAGATGGCTTAATTAGTTAATTCCACAACCACAGGTATTTTAGTAGAACCTCTCAAAATTTTCCTAAGTGTTAGGCACAAACCTTGAGGACAACCCCCCCCCCCAATTCTCTCAGAAAAACCCCTCTCTCTCTTCAAAATCAGACCAATTCAAACCAGATCCGGTTCTGACTGGATCGGCCCAGACCCACCGAACGTGAGCACGAGCGAGGGCACGTGCATAGGGGTGTGAGGTTAGGGGACCCAACCCCTTGTGATCATGGGTAGCCAAATAAGGGAGGAACATCGTTATATATGCAAATACAAAACATAATGCCACGATGTGGGACTAATGCTTCAGCTCCTCTTCGTGTGTTGCAACATGGATGTCCTCACGCAATTGCAGCTACAGCTGTTGTTGCCTTGGCCAATCAAAGACCTGGAGCTCTTTGTGGTGTTATCTGCAGAGCTTGGGGGTGGTTTTGAGGGTGATGAATGACAAAGGATGGCATTCGACGACGAACGTTGTCAATGATGGCAGGCGATGGTGACGAGACCTAAAAACATGAAAACATGCTTAATGCCCAAATTAAAATGCTAATAAGGGTTGCCAGAGTGTAAGGAACACGATGGTGGTGGTTTATGAGCATTTGGAGATGTGTGGAGGTCAATCATGGTCGGAGATGGCTATGGACAGTGGGTTGTTTGGTGGAGTGATTGAGTGGGTGAAGTAGTTAATTAGGTTAGGATCTTCGTTCTAGGGCTGGATAGGAAGGTAGTGGTGGTGTTGGTGTTGTGTTTAGACATGTATAATGAATGAATGAAGCTCGCTAGAGCTTGACCGGCTGCAAAGAAGATGAGAGGGAGGGAGGAGAGGTGATAGAGCGGTCGAACCTAGAATCTAAAGGGCTACACTTGAGCTAGAAGAAGAGGGGGGTAAAAGGAGCTACTCTACTAGATGAAAGGGAGAGGTGTCTACGGTGGCTTGCTTCACCGGTGCCGTGGACGATGAAGACTCCGGTGGGGGAGAACACGGTGATGACAGGGGAGAGAGCCTTTGCTTTGGCACGCAAGAAGCGGAAGAGAGAGAGGAAGAGTTTAGGCCGTCCAATTTGATTGCTGGACGGCTGGAGGACGAAGGTCGAGGAGTGTCACCGGAGCCATTGGTGATCATTACCGGAGAGGAGGAAGAAGATGGGAATTCAGCCTAGAATCAACTCATTTTGACATATGAACAGGAGGAAGCTTATATAGAGCTTGAATTAACCATGAATTAGGAAGAATTGGTGAATAAGAATCATGAATTTGGCAATTGAAATCCTCCAAAAATCTCAAGTTCACTAGTGCTCTTGGGTTGATTACAGCCCTTGGAATCTCGCCCAATTGGAAGAGAATAACTTGATTGGCAATCCCTCCAAATTTGGAGGGATTTCGGCTTAAATTGGAGAACTCCACGGTCAAAGGTCAGTCTTGCTTTGGGTTGACCATGTGTTTAGGAACCAGGTTGAACTTAGGCGGATGGGGCATATTTGTGAAGGAGATAACGAATTTAGGGGCCTGTTGGTAAGGAAACATGAAAGTTAGTGGTCTAAATGTGAGAAATGGAGATTTTAAGGGTAGAAATGCAAACTAGGTTAAGATGGACTCTGATTGGACCCAAATTTTGATATTAACCTAATTTGGATCCAAGGAATATAATAGTGAACTTAGATTTGAGTTTTGACCATGTTTGACTGGGTAAATTGCATAGAGGCTCAAATCAAGGCAAATTCCTATCTGAATCTCTATCTTTGGTAAAAATAGGTTCAGATGGTCAAAGTGAAGATACCAAACCTTTTACAATATTTTTCAATGAATTTACCTTGACCAAAACCTTTTCAATTTAAGTAAAGCTGATGATTAGGATTTTCAATACTTTTTGAATCCTCGAAATACGTGAAACCTTGATTCAATCGATGTGAGACCACTTCTTGGTCTTTTCAGTTCGTTTAACCTTTAATTAACCCCTTCTTTAATCTGCATTTGTGATGAGGTGGTAAAATGACAAAATTAACCCTATTTTCTTGTCTTCTTAAATCAGTTCAATACGAATTTATGGTCCTCAAACATCGCTAGACTACTTGCAATCTGGGCTTATTACTAATACCTGACAACCTGAATCTCTACCATCTCAACCCGTACCAACCCCTGAAATGTATAAAATTAGGGCAATAGAGCCTAAGGGTACGGTAATCAAAGGGACCCACTCGCACTTTCTCAGGTGATTGAGTAGGGCTCTTCTTCTTCTTCTTCTAATCCTGGATATCTGGCTAGTCAAGCCCCTCCTATCTTTCCTAACCCTCCCCAAGACCTGAACCTATATGCATCTGTAAACTCAGTCACCTTAATGAGTGGAAGGCAAACCCAGGACCCGAAATTACCGTCATCCAGCAAAGAAAAATGCCGGTGAGCCTGAGGAAGAAAAGGAGAAAACCAAAGAAGATACTAAGGCTCAAGAACCTAAAACTAACGACTCAACCCATATCCCATTTCCTGAAGCCCTATTGAAATCCAGTAAGAAGAAACCCATAGATAGCAACAAGGAGCTCCTGAATATATTCAACAATGTAGAAATCAATATCCCGCTCCTCGATGTTATTAAGCATATCCTGGCTTACGCTAAGTTCTTAAAGGATTTATGTACTCAAAAGCGTAAGCCAAAAGAACATACCTTGGGGAAGGTGATATTTTTCGAACAGGCTAGTTCTGTTATCCTGCATCACCTTCCTTAGAAAAAGAGAGATCCAGGCGCCCCCTTGATTTCATGTGTCATCAGATATTACACTTTTGATCAGGAACTCTTGGATCTAGGTGCATCCATCAACCTAATCCTGACTTCCCTGTATGAAAAGTTCGAGTTAAGTGAACTTAGGCCAACCTCAGTAACACTACAGCTAGCGGATCATTCGGTCACCACCCCGAAAGGTGTTCTTGAGGATGTTATCATCAAGGTCAAGGATTTCTATTTTCCTGTAGATTTCCTCATCCTTGACATGGATGTACCTAAAGAATTAAGGAGCACACCTATCAGGCCAAGATAAACTATGAAAGCGGTAGCATGGAGATTGCCTTTAGAGATAGAAAATCGACACTTGACAATTTTAAGGCGATAAATAAATTTGAGGATTGTGGATATATTGAGGAACTTGAGGATACTAATCATGATATTGAGACATGCATGGCTATCACTATTCTCGAGGATTCAAAACACACCAATGAGTTTGACCACAACCCTCTGTGGTAGACCCACCACACCCTGAAGAGGTTATTGATTTTATTCATTCCCAACCTCTTCCTCTAGAACATCTTAATGAACCTTCATTAGCATCCTCCCTATCCTCTCTATTCTAAGCTCGCCCCAGCTTAGGCTAAAACCACTACCTGAGAGTTTGAAATATGAGTTCTTAGGACCTAAAAAGACGCTCCTTGTCATTATCAATGCAAAATTGACTAAGGAGCAAGAATTGAAACTGATTAAGGTCCTTAGGAACAATAACAAGGCAATTGGTTGGACCATTCATGACCTTAGGAGAATCAAGCCATCTTATTGTAATCACCACATTTATATGGAAGATGAATCCCTCCCTTCTCGCCAGATGCAGAGGAGATTAAACCCCAATATTAAAGAAGTTGTCAAAAAGGAAATCATTAAGGGGCTCGATGCAGGAATTATATTCCCGATCTTGAATAGTCCCTAGGTTAGCCCCGTGCAAATTATTCCCAAGAAAATTGGGATAACCATAGTGACTAACAAAAAAGGAGAATCTATCACGACCCATTCAGCTTCCTCTTAGAGAGTTTGTATTGATTACAAGAAGCAGAACACAACCACCAAAAAGGATCATTTCCCGTTACCCTTCACCGATCAAATCCTTGAGAGGTTAGTCGAGCAAAAGTATTTCTATTTCTTGGATGGTTATTCGGGATATAACCAAGTCCCTATCCATCCCGAAGACTAGGAAAAGATGACTTTCACATGTCCCTACGAAACCTTTGCATTCCGTAGAATGCCGTTTGGGCTTTGTAATGCACCCGCGACTTTTCAAAGGTGCATGATGGCCATTGTTTTGATATGGTGGGAGATTGTCTTGAGGTATTCATGGATGATTTATCCATTTTCAAAGATTCTTTCGAGGCTTGCTTAGCTAACTTGGAATTGATCCTTGAGAGATGTATCCAAACGCGATTAGTCCTTAGCTAAGAAAAGAGTCACTTCATGACACAAGAAGGCACCGTCTTGGGTCATGTAGTCTCTAATCGAGGAATCGATGTTGATAAAGCTAAGCTGGCTGATGTGCATACATTTAAATAGCCAAAAATGTCTATTAATGCATGTTCTTAGTGTCATAGTAGCATCATGCATTGTAAATATTGCATAATATGCATAATCATGCATTTAGGACAAATTGTATAAATTATATAGTAATTGTCTCCTTTTATGGTCAGTGACAGGGCAACTTTTATCGGGACCTCGGATCGAAGATCCAACCATACGGATCTGATCAGGGCGACGATTGGAGTTCAATGACTCCAAGATCGCCCTGATCGGACATCCGTAGCGCCAGATCGAGGAAGCTTAAATATCAAGGGCCAAGATGGTGCCAATCCGCACTTCAGACAACAAATCTGACCATACGAATGGGTTCGGATCGATGATCGCAGCCTAACGACACGAAAATTGGCTCAATCTAACATCTGTGGCACCTTCTACATGTCACAGAAGTTGGACGGCCATGATGGCGCCACGTGGCGCCATCACAGCCTCCCACATCAGCTGCAACACCGCTCCCCATCTTCTGAAGGTGCAGTGAGGCAAGATCTAGGCCGTTGCATCTTGATCCAAAGGCCGTGAAGCGCACGCGCTTAAATCGTAACCGCCACAAAGAGGCACCACTAACACAGCGGTCAAGCGATGTTGCGTGACCACGCAACGTGCGTTCGACTCGCCATCTGCAGCGCGTGAGCGATTAATCACAACTGCGCGATCGGCTGCAGGCGGCTCAAATCCTCCAATCGCCCACATGCGCGATCAAACACACAATGTGCACATCCAATCACACAAAGGTGTCCGAGCCGCGATCGGTTGCGGGCGGCTCAGATTGCTCCTCGTGCACGCCCGATCACACGAAAGCGCAGATGAAAGCACGCATGAGGAGGCGTGCGTTTTGTGTGCAACAGGCGAGGAGGCGTGCGTGGCGCACACACGTCACCCATGATCTAACCTTTAGTGACGAATAAATCCATCACTAAAGACTTGATTTTAATGCTTTAAGCTTGAAATGACAATTTTGTCCTCAATTCCTACAACTATAAAAGGAGACCCGACCTCCACTTCTTCATCCCTTCGTTCACTTTTCTCCCTCTCCAAAGCTCAAGAGAAGCTTGTCCCACACCTGGGATGCTATTCTCGAGCTAAATCCAATTTTCTCGCCCCTATTCCGGAAGTGGATCCCGCGACAACGACGACGTGCTGCCTCATTCCCACTTCTTCTTGCTTCGTCCTCATTCTTCCCGTTCCGTCCTCCATCTTCCAGGCGTCGCTCCGTATGGCTCGTCCTCCAAGCATTCATCAAGGAGGATAACATCTCTCCCCCTTCTTTTTAATCGCTTTCTAGAATAGAATTTTCTGCTTTCTAGTTGTAATCATTTCTCACTTTGTAATTGTAAAAACATTCTGATTATATCAAGTGATTATTCTCACTCTCTCTCTTATTGTTTATATCAATTCCGTTGTAATTATTTCATTTTCAAACAAAAACACAAAAAAAATATAAATCATGGATTTTAGATCGACGTAGCCTCCCTGTGTTCGGCTTGGAATTCTTAGAATTTCAGTATAAATTTATCTGTTGACAGATTTCTTCGTAAATCGAACTACAATGACAGGTTTTTCGAAACCAACTTTGATCGCATAGTTTTCCGTGCTCAACGCCTACTACGAACATCTCGCCAACACCTCAAGCAGATTGCATAATCCACCTAAAACCAGCTAGATACTTTCCTGTCTAAGGCACACAAGGCGGCTTGCCTACCCATCCGCCTGGCCTATTCGCCTGCCAGAACTGCTCGAACCAATATGCCTGCCTCTCCACCTAATACTTAGGCGGTAAATGTCCACCAGAAGGAGTAAGCCCAACCTGCTTACTATCAAGCCAAGCCAAGCAGCGTTGAGTGGGAAGGTGAAACAACAACGCGAGGAATGAGGCAACAGCTTAGAAGGTGAAGAGGCACATAAGTCAATTACACTCCCCAAGGAGCAAGTAATTATATGTCATCCTTAATCATGATCTAAATCCCCTATAAAAGGGAGCTCATGTACTCAGGAAAAGGGTAATCACCCATATTGTACTCAAAAGGATACAAGTATACTCTCATAGTGAACAATTGAGTGTTGGATCCCTTTTTCAAATGTACACTACTAAGGTGGAACTAGGTCAGAAATCTCTCACCTTTTTCCTAGTTTGCATTATTTGCACTATTGTTATACTTTTCTCTTAATCGAGTCCTTGGACATCAATCAGGTGGCACCGTCTGTAGGAATCCGAATGCTCTACTGGTTGAAAGGCTTGGATGTGCAACCTTAAAGCATGGCTCCGAAGATGAAGAAATGTAAGGCCTTTAGCCTAAGTAGGAGAATTGAAGATGAGCATATGGAAGACCAAAAGAAGTGTTGTGATGGCATTACCATCATCCTTTGTATCTAGCTCAATTTGACTAAATTGAAAAGCTAAATTCACCTAATTAATACATTAAAGGGTCTAATTTAATCAGGGCTAAATAAAGAGGAATTGAGCTAAATTGGGTTAATTCTACTATTTTAACAAACAAATTCAAGTGCAAAATAAATATTTCATGCGAGAAAAGTGATTTATGGTTGTTGCGTTGCAGAAAATTCACTATCAAAAAATTTACCGAAACTTTAGTGAGTCTTGGGTCGAACACAGGGAGGCTACGTTCGATTTTTAGAAATCCGCATTGGTTTATTTTTTTTATATCTTTTCTATCTAAGAGATTGGATCAAAATATTTCTAACTAGTCTATTCCATTCTACTTGTAGCAAAATATAGAGAGAGAGAGAGAAAGATAGAGTGAGAGAGAGAAAGAAATTACATCTATATCTAAAAAAATGTTTATTACAAATTATTTGCTACAAAACTATTACAAGAAATTGAAATCTAAACTAGAAAGCTGTAAAAAGATAAGGGAAGAGAAGTTATCCTCCTCGACGATTGCTTTGAGAATGAGCTGGTTGAACAACGCTTGGAGGAAGAGGAACGGAGACGGAGGAAGAAGGACGAAGCTGGATGAAGAGGGACAGGGCAGGACGTCATCATCGAGGGATCCGCTTCCAGAACGACGACAAAAAGACAGTTGGCGGGAGCTTTGTGAATGGGATGAGATGTGGGAAAAAAATTTTTTTTACTCAAACGGAGCTACCCATAGCTTGGGAGCGTAAGATTGAGCTTTAGAACACTTGTTCTTAGCTTTTAGGAGAGGTGAGAAGAGAAGGGATGGAGATGATGGAGTGGATGTGTAGGGTTTATATAGGTAAGGAGAAGGGTATTTTCGACCTTAAAATTAATGGCAAGGCCTTTAGTGACGCATGCAACCATTGGTGAAGGTAGATGTGGCCGTTGGCACACATGGAAAGAAGGACCTTTGATCAATATCGAATGGCCAAGGATCGGGTGCTCATCAAACGTTTACGTTGCATGTGTTTCAGATCAACCACAACCATTAGATTGCGTGTGGACGACTCAGATCGCGTGCCCGTAGTGCTACTGATAAGGCACATTAGATTGCACGCTTGGATGCACGTCAGATTGCATGTGCTCATTCGGCGCTCAAGATCACGCCACATCGACACCTCTAGCTTTCCCGATCGCCATGCAACAAATGAATTTCATCCGCGTGCCCTTTAGTGGATTCAATCCACGTGCGAGGCTTGTAATGTGCGCCTCGTGCTACGGATAAGGCATTCAACCACTGCTCTTCGAGTGCAAATGTGTCGAGTTTCTTGCTTTCCTCCCACACGCTCTCAATCGTTGGATCTTGATCCAACGGATGATATCGTGTCTTGACTTCTTTAAGAAGTGTGACGGCATGGTGAGGATGCATCTCAGACCTTGGATTGAAATCCAACGGCTAGGATTTGATGAAGCATAGATGAGGGGAGGGCAACAGTGGCTTGTGGGCAATCTTTGGTGGCTGGGATGGTGCCAAGTGGCTCCATCTGAGTCATCCTTCTTTTTCTCGTAGGTGGTGCCACGGATGTTGGATTGAATCGATTTTCACGTCGTTTGGCTGCAATCGTCTATCCAAACACATCCGTGTAGTTGGATTTATCATCTAAGGTCCGAATTTTCACCACCTTGCCCCTTGGCCTTTTATCTTTTATGGCTTGTACAAGATGCTACGGATGTCGGATCAAGGTGACTTTGGAGGCGTTGGGCTCCGATCATCACCCTGACCACATCTGTATGGTCAAATCTTCAATCTGAAGCCCAGAAAGATGTCACCTTGTCCCCTAACCATTAAAATAAGAAAATTAATATACAATTTATATAAATTAATCTAAATGCATGATGATGCATATTATGCAATATTTATAATGCTGGATGCTTCTATGGACCTAGGAACATGCATAAATAGGCAATTTAAGCCACATAGATGTGTACACATCACGCCCCCATGCCTATCTTTTACTAGTTCCTAGCAAAACTACACTACATGCTATTTATAAATGGAATTAGGATCAAATTACTCAAGCAAGAGTTATTTATCAACCATAGAAAATTTCAACTAAGAAGCTAGAGTACAAAGACTCAACAATGCCCAGGTGCCTACCAAAATGCAAATTACCTAAGCCTTCGCCTTATTCAAAAGCAAATACATTTTTTTCTTTTTTTCTAATTGTTTTTCGATTTTTGAATTTAGAGTTTTGGGGTAGCTTTCTACAACTACTCAACCCACCCAAGACTTGAAAAGAACTATAAGTGCTAAGCATCTTATTGTGAAAATGTGATAGACTCACTAATCAGCAATTAGAATGGACTTCAAGTTTCTACAATCCTAAGTGATCCTTAAAAAAAAAATTCTGCCTAAAGATGTATCTCTTCGACCAATAGCTTTCTCCCTACTTTTATTTTCATGGGGTCAACACAAGAGCGAACCCAGTGTATATCTCTCTGGATAATTCTACTTCCCCGCTTCTCCCTTAGGTGTTTGGGAATTATTTTGTGCATTTTATGAGCTGGGCTCTGGACAACCAACCAATGGGGCGTCAAACCCACAACTTGCTAGCCATACTCGTGTGGTGAAGTGTGGCTTATTTATTTTTTCTCCTTTTTCTTTTATTTTGGGTATTTTTCTATTTTCTTCTTTTCTTTTTCTAAGTAGGTGGCTTCCCTGATCTAAGATTTACCAAAAGTCAATAGTCAAAGAGAATGGGTCGCGTGGTTAGGCCCTGGACACCCAGCTATGAGGGGTTACTCATAGCGACGTGCTAGCCATACCACCCTAGAAAGTTAATTAGATACCTAATTTCCGTTAAAACCATTGAAAAGTGGGTCAGTGCAGATAGTGTGTAAATTCTTAGACTACAAGTTCCCTCAAATCAAAGGGTGGGTTGATAAGTCACATACTTATCACCCCAATTTATTAACCAAATTAAAATAAACTTAAGTTAGCGAGGACTCGAGAAACAGGTCCACATTTTAGTGGTCACTTGGGTTGATCAAGCCCGATGACTTAAAGAGTCTAAGTGTTCAGGTCCTATTGTATCATTTCCTGAGGCTGAAAAATTCTAATGCCTATGTTCTCTTTTCCTAAATTTTTTTTTGTATAAATAAAGAGAAAATAAAAGAAATCTACAGACCTGACAAAATAATTCAGAAATGAATCCACCCCCTATACCTAGCTTATGCAATGTCCTCTTTGTAAATTAGAGGCATGACAAAGGGTAGAATAAACAAAATATCACTTGCATTCCGTGATGCTTTGGTTAGCTTTTAGATAGACTATACAAATGTTGAGTTTATTGCCGTCAACTAGGAGGGGTCCAACTAAAAACAGTCAGATCAAGGTCAAGGCAACCTTGTCTGAGACGGGTTCAAGAATAACACAGTCAACATAAGGTTTGAGACGTTGTTCGTTGACCATAAAAGAGTTACCTATCTTTGGGTCAGAAATCTCAACGGCTTTATTTGGAAATATCTTATCAATAATGAACGGGTCGTTCCACTTGCACCTAAGCTTGTTGGGAAAGAGCTTAAATCGAGAATTAAAGAGCTAGACGTTTTGATTCAGTTCAATGCTTTTGTGGGAAATCATCTGGTCATGAAAAGCTTTGGTCCTTGCCTTATAGATCCTGGCGTTCTTGTATGCATCATTTCTAAGTTCCTCCAACTCAGATAGTTGGAGTTTCCTGGTCTTCCCGGCTAAGTCTAGGTCAAAATTGCATTTTTTTATTGCTCAGAATGCCCGATTTTCAACTTCTACTAGTAGATGACACGCTTTGCTATACACTAGACAGAACGGAGACATGCCGATCGGCATCTTGTATTTTGCATAGTAGGCCTAAAGAGCATCACCAAGCTTCTGAGTCCAGTCTTTTCTATCGGGCCTAACCGTCTTCTGCAAGATGTTCTTGATCTCCCGATTGGAGACCTTATCTTGTCCATTCGTCTAGGGGTGGTAAGGTGTGGACATTTGATGATTCACCCTATATTTAGCTAGTAAATTTCTAAATTGAGCATTGGTGAAATCAGTGCTACCATCACTAATGATGGCTCTCGAAATCTTGAACCAACTAAAGATGTTCTTTCTTACAAAGTTTATGACCACCTTATGGTCATTGGTTCGGGTGGGAATCACCTCAATCCATTTGGACATGTAATCAACAACAACCAGAATATACTGGTGTCCAAATGAAGGGAGGAAGGTCCCATGAAGTCAATCCTCGAACACCAAAGATTTCAACAGGAAGGATCGGGTTTAGGGGCATCATATCTCTTTTAGCGAAACTCCTGAGTGCCTGACATTGGGAACATGACCTCGAGAAATCCTGAGTATCTTTGAATAAAGACAGCCAATAAAACCCAGACTGTAGAATCTTTGTGGGCTTCTTGTTCCCAGAAAAATGTCCACCACACGTAAATGCATGGCAGAACTCAAATATATTCTAGAACTCATTTTCTGGGACACATAGACGAATAATTTGATTAGAGCCGATGCGGTACAACTCAAGGTTATCCCAAAAGTAATATTTGGCCTCGGATATAAGTCTATCCCATTGTTGGTTGGTCCAGTTTTGGGGGACTTGACCAATGGCCAAATAGTTGACAATGTTCGCAAACCAAGTGGTTTGGACACTCGAGACTGTAACGATAATCTTGTCCAGAAAAGTGTAAGTAATAGAAATATCTAGATGAGAATCAATTAGGATTCTCGAAAGATGATCTGCCACTACATTTTGTGCCCTGGCTTTGTCCTTAATTTCAACATCAACTTTTTGAAGCAATAAGATCCATCAAATGACTGGGGCTTGGCATCCTTTTTGGCTAAGAGATGTTTCAAGGCCGAGTGGTCGATGTAAATTATAACATGAGATCCTAAGAGATAAGCCCTGAATTTTTCTAGAGAAAAGACTGCAGCTAGCAATTCCTTTTTTGTGACAGTATAGTTCCTCTGGGCCTTGTCCAAAGTCTTGCTAGCATAGTAGATGATAGAGGTCTTTCTATAAATCTTCTAACCCAAGACAGCCCTGGCCGCATAATTAGAAGCGACGATCATAATCTCAAATGGGGATGTCCAGACTGGTGGTTGCAACATCGGGGCACAGGTGACTGCCATTTTAAGTGAATTAAATGCTGTGCAGCATGATTTGTCAAACTCGAACGGCTTGTCTTTGGCCAGAAGGTTACTTAAAGGTCGAGGAACCTTCGAGAAGTCCTTGATGAACCTCTGATAAAAACCCACATGACCAAGGAATGATCATATTTGCTTAACAGATGTGGGTGTGGGAAGTTTAGAGATAGCAGCCAGTGTTGAGCGCGGAAAACTATGCGATCAAAGTTGGTTTCGAAAAACCTGTCGTTGTAGTTCGATTTGCAAAGAAATCCGTCAACAGATAAATTTATACCGAAATTCTAAAAATTCTGGGTCGAACACAGGGAGGCTACGTCAATCTAAAATCTGCGATTTATATTTTTTTGTGTTTTTGTTTGAAAACAAAATAATTACAATAGAATTGATATAAACAATAAGAGTGAGAAAGCGAGAGAGAGAGAGAGAGAGAACAATCACTTGATATAATCAGAATGTTTTTACAACTACAAAGTGGGAAATGATTACAACTAGAAAGTAGAAAATTCTATTCTAGAAAGCGATTAAAAAGAAGGGAGAGAGATGTTATCCTCCTCGACGAATGCTTGAAAGACGAGCTAGATGGAGTGACACTTGGAAGACGGAGGATGGAGCGGGAAGAAGGAGGACGAAGTAGGAAGAAGCGGGAACGAGGCAGCACATCGTCGTCGTCGCGGGCCCGCTTCTGGAACAGGGACGAGAAAATTGGATTTAGCTCTAGCATAGCATCCCAGGTGTGGAATAAGCTTCTCTTGACCTTTAGAGAGGGAGAGAAGTGAAGGGATGAAGAAGTGGAGATCGTGTCTCCTTTTATAGTTGTAGGAATTGAGGGCAAAATTGTCATTTCAAGCTTAAAGCATTAAAATCAAGTCTTTAAAGGTCTGATCGTGGGCGACGTGCGTGCGCCACACACGCCTCCTCGCCTGCTGCGCACAAAACGCACACCTACATTCTTGAAATCTCAGCCGTCCGATCGCGAGATCGGACAGCTCATATTGCTCCTCGTGCACACCTTCATTTGCACTTAACCACGCGCCTACATGCGATCGGGCTTGCGCGTTATGCGTTTGATCGCGCATGTGGGCGATTGGAGGATCTGAGCTGCCCGCAGTCGATCTCATGATCACGATTAATCCCTCGCGCACTGCAAATGGCGAGTCAAACGTGCGTCGCACGCTCACACAACATCACTCCACCACTGTGCTAGCGGCACCTCTTTGTCGCGATTACGATTTAAGCGTGCGCGCTTCACGGTCGTTGGATCAGATCTCACCTCGCCAGGCCTTCAGAAGATGGAGAGCGGTGCTGCGGTCGATGTGGGTGGCTGTGATGGTGCCACGTGGTGCCATCATGGCCGTCCAACTTCTGTGACATGTAGAAGGTGCCATGGATGTCGGATTGAGCCGATTTTCGCGTCGTTAGGCTGCGATCATCGATCCGAACCCATCCATGCAGTCGGATTTGCTGTCTAAAGTGTGAATTGGCACCATCTTGGCCCTTGATATTTAAGCTTCCTCGATCTCTATCTGGTGCTACAGATGTCTAATCAGGGCGATCTTGGAGCCATTCAACTCCAATCGTAGCCCTGATCAGATCCATACGATTAGATCTTCGATCCGAGGCCCCAATAAAAGTCACCCTATCCCTAACCATAAAAGGAGACAATTACTATACAATTTATACAATTTATCCTAAATGCATGATTACGCATGTTATGCAATATTTACAATGCATGATGCTACTATGACACTAAGAACATGCATTAATAGACATTTTTAGCTATTTAGATGTATGCACATCAGTAGGCGCTACTGGCTTTCCTTGTTTTATGACTGGGTTGACTCCCTCCTTGGCCTAATTGGGTCGTGATTGGACTTCATTAGTTGCTTCTGACGGGCCTGACTTTTTATCCTTCATCAACTATGTTTTCACTCCTTTTCTACTTCAATAGATGAAAAATCTTTGTTAAGCTTAGTTTGTAGAACCGTTACAAGGGGATTCAAATTACCCTTGAATGACCTCAATGGTCAAGAAATAGAAAATCCATAAATAAAAAAAAATAACCTCGCAAGATTTTGAATATGATAATGCATGAGATTAATATATTAGCGTTATGATCTTAATAAGGCAGATTTTGGGGGCATATAGGTCGTGGTATTATCCTATATGTATGGGTGCCTTCGAATAAAAGAGACACAACAACAAGAACAGCAAAAAACACAAGTCCTGGGAGCCCCCAAAAATCCCTAATCAAGTTTTTTCCAAGATTAGCATCAGAGCCTTACCAATTTTCTTCTTGGCAACCTTTGTTGAGTGATTAGGTGTGGCTCATCATAACTAAAATGCCCAAGTTAAGTTAGAAATAAGGCTAAAACACTATCAATTAACACAAAAAATAGGTTAAGTGTAGGATTTATGGAAAAAGACGTAAAACACTCAATTTGTGCTAAAAATGCATAATTAGGTCACTTTAAGAGATTTTCTATTAACTATGTATGTGGATGATTCAAATGCCAATTGAACTCAATCTGAGCTTGAATGAACAAATCAATGGTTGAATTATGTTATAATATGTTCAATTAACATGCCATAAAAAGTACATTGCATTTTGAGTCTATTTAGACCTTAAAATCAAGGAATTACACTTAGGCCCCTATTCTAGCACAAAATCTTCACATTCTATATATTTAAAGTCGTCAGGGACTCAATTGCTAGCATTCAAGGACCTGGTTGTAACACTTCTGACCACTATTGGGCACCTTTAAAAGATACATACCGATTCATGATTGTGGGCCTATTTGCAAAATAACCAACACACCTAGGCACGCTCATCTGATATTGTTCATCTACAATGAACTCAAAGAGTAGCAGTCATCTGTTCCCTTCCCCGTCTGATCGACGGTGGATCTTCCACCAATAGGTTAGTGCCAATGACTACACCTTCACCTTTCCCTCGAGATCACATCCAATGGTCATCTTTTGACCTAACCCTTTCCCGCCTCTTAGAACCTTTCCCATAGTTATTGATGCCCAACAGACTCTATCATTGATCTCAGGTCACCAAGCTGCCTATTGCCTATATAAGGCTACCCTCAGGTGTCCTACAACCCCTATTGACTACCTTCGCCATTGAGTCGATCCCTTCATCCCTTACAGCTCTTCTTCCTCATCATCTATGGCTTATGACAAAAGCGCTTCCTCTTCCTTAATTCCTCCATGTCGATAAGGATCACATAACTCCTGAGGACATAATTCCTCAAACCAACTGAGGTGACTCTGTAGTTAGCCGACAAATCAACCAAGTCACCATGAGGAGTTCTCGAGAATGTTCTGGTTAGGGTACGAGATTTTTATTTATCGGTTGATTTCATAGTCTGATCATCTTGGGGAGACCATTCCTAGTGACTGCTAGGGCGAATATCAACTGTGAAGAGGGCCAAATTGAGTTAAAATTCAAGGACAAACATTGAGGATAGATATCTTTATGGCCTAGAAAGGAATAAACTATGGGGCAATCGAAGAAGTTTGTGACATAAGTTCTCTAGTTGAGGACCCAATTCCCAAGGTGAACCCGATTCTCCAAAATCCTCAACCACAAGAAGATATTGACCCACAGATTAAGGAGCCTAAATCTGATTTGGACCTATCTCTAGCTTCCACCTTAGCTTTTCAGGCTAACCCCGAACGCCCATCCCGTTGCTGATAATCCAATATTGGAGTTGAAACCTCTCCCAAATCATTTCAAATATGTGTTTTTGGGTTCGAATCAAACATTTCCTGTTATTATCAACTCTCAACTCACCTCTGATTAGGAAACAAAGTTGATTTATGTCCTCGAACAGCTTCGCAGAGCCATTGGTTGGACTCTGGATGGCCTGATTGGAATAAATCCCTCGTACTGTACTCATCGTATTTATATCGAAGAGGGCTCATTACCTCATGAGATGCAAAGAAGACTTAACTCAAATCTCCAGGAGGTAGTGAAAAAGGAGATCATCAAATGGCTTGATGCAAGAATTATATACCCCATCTCTGATAGCCGTTGGGTGAGTCCCATCCAGGTTGTGCCTAAGAAGGTGGGACTCACCATGATTACCACTGAATTTGGAGAAACCATCCCGACCCGAATTGCAAATTCATGGAGAATCATATTGACTATTGGAAATTGAATTCCTCCATGAAGACCATTTTTCTCTCCTTCTTATTGACCAGATTCTCGAAAAATTGGCGGGAAATCAATTTTCTATTTTTTAAATGGCTACTCCGGATACAACCAAGTGGCAATTCATCCTGAAGATCAGTAGAAGACCACCTTTACCTACCCCTACGATACGTACGCATTCCGTAGGATGCCATTTAGGCTATGCAATGCGCCAGCCACTTTTCAACAGTGCATGCTAGCCATATTCTCTGATAAGGTAGGTAAATACCATGAAGTCTTCATGGATGACCTCTCAGTTTTTGGTCAAACCTTTGATGATTGCCTTCTGCACTTGGTTTAGAACCTCAAATGATGTATCCACGTGAATCTGGTTCCTGAAGGTGTTGCAGGCAAAAATCATCGTATTTAGGAAAATGCATCGTAGTATAGTGACGAAAATCGCAACAACATTTGAATTTATAATCTCGAAAATAAGAAATGAGTACGAGGTTGTTCATAGGGAGCAATCTAAAGTAAATCAATCACTAATCACAATAATCAGAAATAGTATTTATACGTGAATCAGATAATCAAAAAGATATGCAATATATGTCAGAAAATGTATCTCAGAATGTGGATATCAAAGTGCAAAAAGATTGGGCTAAAAATGGTGGTTTGAACCAAAAATTTTAACCCTAAATTCTAAACTCTAATTAACTCAAATAATTCAACAGTAACCGTAATCAACGATCTCAGTAATATCAGAACCAAGCACAGCACCAAAGTAACCAATCAGATGACAGAACCAAGGCACAGACGCCTTATCTCAAGCCTCAAAGGAGCTAAGGCAACACAACAGCACGGAAGCACAATGGTCTCACAAGCCCCAGAATGGTTAAGTACTGAGCGAGGAGGAGGGCACGATTCTCGAGGTCAATTGTGGAAAACCACTCCCTACCCTCAGATTTCTCTCTCAGACCCGATGAATAGTAGCCAGGTAATCGAGTCACATGCAAGGGTCTAAACCCGCGAGCGTGATCACGGGAGAGGAGTGCATAGAGGCATGCGAGAGCACATGCGAGGGCACATGCAAGGGGACCCAACCCCCGTGTCTTGGGCAAATAGTTGATGCAGAAATTTCAATTTATGCTCTGTGATCAACGCGTTTCGCGTGGTAGAAATCAGGGTTTGGAGGAACCCGTCGTCGTAGTTGCAAAACTCGTTGTCAAATACAATTTTACCGAAACTCCAAGGGAGTCCCGGGTTGAACACAGGGAGGTGACGTTTACCTTGCTTGAAAATCATGCTTCATTTTGTTTCTTTTTGGTATTTTGAGGTTTTGTTATTTTTTGTGTTTTTTTGAAATAAAATGACAAGTAGAATAAATTCACAAGAGAGAAGGAACAAATATGATATATTACACAATTGTCTATTACAATAATCTACGAAAGCATAAAAAGAGAGAGAGGTGAGAAGGAATCTCCCGAATCGGCTATTTGGCTAGACGACAATGCCTGGCGGAAGCTTGGACAAAGGAGTTGAGGAGCGGGACGACGGAGGTGAGATGCAGGAGGATGCCGGGTAGAGGAATGCTTCACCGAGGCTCTAGAATGGAGGTGAGGAGGCGGAAATGATCTGCTACAGAAATGGAGGTGGGAGGACAGCTCTGAGGTGTTCTATGAAGGTGATGGGATGAGGGACGAATATTTGGTGGGATAAAGGAATGCTACACTAATAAGAGGCCTTTGGAGCCTACCCTCTAATGGAGGTTTGGTAGGCTACTAGAGCTTAGGAGTAGGTGGGAGTAGAGTAGGTAGAGATGGTATGGAATGGGGGGTGTAGGGGTGTTTACATAATGGTGGAATGGAGGTGGTTTGCGTGCACAAGCCTTTAGTGACATTTAAGACATCGCTAAAGACCCTCTAGAGATGTCGCTAAAGCATTCACGCACCTTGGCTGACGCTTGGATGCTTGGCTACAGCTGTCGTAGGGTGCAACGATCGTCGACCGTTGGATCAGCCATGGACGACTGTGATCGCGAAAGGAGAACGCGCACTCGCAGCCGTTTGAAATCTGCATCGTTGGTGCATGCGTTGGCAACCATCGGATGAGGCAACGCATGGCCGAGGCTCGCCCGCAGATCGTGCATGCTATGATTTGAATCGCGTGCCTCGCACGATTGCGAGGATCGAACGGAGGGCGCCGCTCCTGGTCGTCTTAAATGCATGCCCCAGATAGTGCGTGTGTGATCTGGCGTGTGCCCTCGCGTCGATGGGAGACATCAGATCATGCATGGAGAATCTCGACCGCTTGATCGAGATCAAGTGGCCCTATTGTAGCTAGCATTGTAGTGGGTGCGATGAATCACGGCTCAAACTCATGCTCGCTATTTGAGAGAGCTCGTCTTCACCGTTGCGCCAAAGTGACACTTTGTCGAGTAGAGGGCAGTGCAGTCACGTGCGCCTTGGCCGTTAGATAAAGATCCAACCGTCGAGGTACATCCTTGCTTGAGGCCGATGCGATGGCTCAGATGGGGGGCGGTCTGGATGGTGCCATGTGGCGCCATCTAGACAAGTAGCTAACGAGTAGGGGAAAGTCATCCTTTTTGCTCTGCCCAACTAACCTTTCTAGGATTTGATCAATGAATGGCAGGGGAAAGTCGTCCTTTTTGGTGGCTATGTTCGGCTTCCTATAGTCAATATAGACTCTCCAAGCAGAAGCTGAATGAGTAGTGAAGGTTTCCCCTTTCTCGTTAGTCGTAACGGTTAGTCCTGCCTTCTTGGGTATAATCTAAACGAGGCTAACCCGCGGATTATCCAAGATTGGGTATATAATTTTAGCATCAAGCCACTTAATTATCTCCTTCTTGATCACTTCTCACATATTCGAGTTTAGTCTCCTTTGCATTTCGCGAGAAGGGCAGGATCCATCTTCCATGAAAATACGATGATTACAATAAGATGGCTCGATCCCCCTAAGATCATGGATGGTCCAACCAATTGCCTCCTTATTGTTCTTAAGGACCTTAATCAACCTCAATTCTTGCTCCTTAGTTAAATTGGCACTAATAATCACAGGGAGCGTGTTCTCAAATCCTAAGAACTTGTATTTCAAATTTTTAGGCAATGGTTTCAATTCAAGCTGAGGTGGGTTTAGTATAGAATGTAGGGAGGACGCTGATGAAGATTCATCAGGACGATCCAATGGAAGAGGCTGGGAATGAACAAAATCAATAGCCTCTTCGGAATGTGGCAGGTCTGCCACGGAGGGTTGTGGGTTGGGCTCGCTAAAGTTGGTGGAGTCCTCGAGTGCACTAATCGTCATACAAGTCTCAAAATCCACAATGAATCCACAATCCTCAAATGAATCCACAATCCTCAAATCCTCTTATCACCTTAAAAATATCAAAAGTTAACTTCTTATCCCCAAAGGTGATCTCCATACTACCGCTCTCACAATTTATGTTGGCCTTGGCGGTACCTAAGAACGGGCACCCCAAAATGATGGGCGTGTTCCTCAAATCGTTAGGTACATCCATGTCAAGGACCAGGAAATCTACAGGAAAATAGAAATCCTTACCTTGACGATTACATCCTCAATAACACCCTTCGGTGTGGTGACCAAGCGGTTTGCTAGTTGTAGTGTTACTGAGGTTGGCCTAAGTTCACCTAATCCAAACCTCTCGTAAAGAGAAGTCGGAATTAGGTTGATGGATGCATCTAGATCCAACAGTGCCCTATCAAAAGTGTATTCCCCAATAATGAATGAAATCAAGGGGGCACCAGGATCTTTCTCCTTTTGAGGAAGGTGATGCAAGATGATAGAACTTGCCTGCTCAGAGAGAATTACCTTCCTCGGAGTAGGTTCTCTAGGCTTACGCTTGTGGGTACATAGTTCTTTCAGAAATTTAGCATAAGCCAAGACGTGCTTAATAGCATCGAGGAGTTGAATATTGATCTCTACACTCTTGAATAAATTCAGGAGCTCCTCGTTGCTACCTAGGGTTTTCTTCTTCTTGGTTTTCAATAGGGCTTCAGGGAACGGGATATGGGTGGTATTTTCAATTTTTAGTCTGTGGGCCTTATTGTCTTCTTCAATCTCCTCCTTCTCTCTCTCAAGCTCCCCAAGGTTTTGGCATCTAGAATGTAATTCAGGATTCTGGGTCTGCTTTCCACTTCTCAAGGTAATGGAGTTTGCAGAGGCATATGGGTTCGAGTCTTGAGGTGGGTTAGTGAAGATTGGAGGGCCTTGATTGGTCATGTAGCCAGAAGAAGAAGAGGAGGAGGAACCTTGCTCAACCACCTGAGCATGTGCGTGTGGGTCCCTTTGATTCCCATACCCTTGGGCTCTATTGCCCTGATTTTGTACATTACGCCGGTTGGGTACGGGTTGGGATGGTAGAGATCCAGGTTGTCGAGTGTTAGCAATTAACCCGGATTGAAAGTTATCCAATGATGTCATCATTTGCTGCATAAGCTGAAGCATGGATCCTTACATTTCCACCATTTGCCAATTTAAATCAGCATGCCATACAGATTGTTGGGCATTCCAAGATGGCAGAGTAACCTGCCTCGGGGGCAACTGGGTGTATACTTGACCCTAACCCATAGGTCTTTGAGATGCAAAGTTGCAAGGTCGAGTTTGGGTTTGTTGCCCCTAACTTTTCTAGGAGAAGTTAGGGTGGTTCCTCCAACCCGAGTTATAAGTGTTGGAATACGGGTTGGACCTAACATTCTCCTGCATTGCATACGCATCCTCATAGGATGAGGATGGAGAGAAGGAAGGATCAGAAAAACTAGGATCAAAGGCCCCAGATTGGAACTCATAAGGTTTTAAGAAATCCAGGCTCACAGGTTGAGCCGATTCAAGTTGGTTCACAAACTCCCACCCCGTGGGAGCTCGTGAGGAATGGAATCCCGAATTATAGGATTGATTAGGTGTAGAAGTGTTTCCCGAATTCCTAGACATCCATTCTTCCATTCTTTTAGCAACCAAGTCCATTTTATTAAGCTTATTACAAATCAATTCCATGTCAAATGAATGAGAATCTTATATCTCATTAGCATTTGGCATGGGTTGCTAGGACCGGTTGAATGCATCCATGGAGGCATGATTAATTGAGTTCTCGCTCATTTCCTCAAACAGGTCGTATGCACTATTTGCATCCCTGTTGAGGAAATTACCTCCACAGGAGGCGTCCACATGATTACAGAGTTGTTCAACCAACCCGTGATAGAAAATCTGCACGAGTTGTCATTTCAGCACATCGTGATGTGGACACTTCCTCAAAAGTTCCTGGAATCACTCCCAGCCACCATGAAACGATTCCCCCGGCCATTGGGCGAAAGTGGTAATCGCCCATCGCAAGCATTGGTCCGTCCAATTGGGAAGAATTTCTTCAGGAAAGCCAACTTGAGAGCAGCCCATGTTTCAATCGGCCTTCCGATGGTCCGGTACCAATGTCCGGCCTTATCCTTGAGAGAGTGGGGAAAGAGCCTCATGATCATTTGCTCTTCATTCACATTCCTTGCTTTGGTGGTCTGAACCAAAGTTGTCTGATCCTCCAAGTGCTGGAATGGGTTCTCTGAGCCAAGCCCATGGAAATGCTTAATCAAACTTAAGACTTAGGGCTTGATTTCTATGTCTCCGATGGGAATCATGATGCCGAGACGTTCCCCATAGTTTGAAGGATCATAAAAATCCTTCAAGGGCCAAGCGGCCTAACCATTCATTCATTGGAACCATTATTGCATCTGCTGTAATTCTTCCAACTACCTTTGAATTGGCTCCTGCTGGTTCGGGGACGAAGGAGGTGGTTGTTGATCAGCCATGGGACCTGCTTGGCTATAGCTCAACCTCCGCCTCTGGGAATGGTCTAAAGGTCCTTCCAATCTAAGGTTCAATGACCTCCTTCCAAGCAAACACTAGAAGGAAGTCAGAAGGATGGGAAAGAGAGGGAGCCCTGTAGCACAACAATACGAGCCTATCCTTAGGTTGGGTAGCCTAAAGGTCTACAGACTCTCAAAATCTCTCTTAAGATTATGGACGATGTACTCTACTATGTCTAGGCAATCCAACTAGTTAGAAGGAGGGACTGGGGAGATGGTTCTTCCTTTGGCTTGTGCCTCCAGTTCCTAGTGCACTAATTGTGCAGCAATCATAAACCCTAATTCACCTAAACTAAGGTATGACCTAGCTTAACACAGGCATTCTGCATGCATACACATCATACTTTGCATCTTAGATGATTTATATGTTTTATACATAATAATGTGCTATTTGAGAGGTATTATAAATTGCAGGTAATCCAGGGTTGCGGATGATCGATCCAACCTTATGGACCTATTCAGAATATCAACGGGAGTCCAACGCTTCAAAGAGTGCATCAATCAGACTCCCGTAGCACCCTAGGGAGTCTGCAGAAGAAGCAGGAACCAAGGGGAAATTGAAGGATATTCAGACCACAGATGACAAATCCAACCACACGGATGGATCCGGATCAACGTTCACAGTCCAACGATGTAGAAATCAACTTAATTGGAGGCCTACGTCATTAGATACAAGGAGAAGAAGATGGACGGCCACGATGGCGCCACATGGCACCATCGCAGCTGCCCCTCACCACACTCCACTACTAGAAAGAAGAACTGCAAGCTGTTGGATCATCATCCAACGGTCATGATGAATCCACGTCGCCACCTCCAGCCGCCTCATCACTCACAGGAGGAAATTTCGACCGTTGGATTCCCATCCAATGGCCGAAAGCAGCCACACAGGAAATGGAAGGCGCGACCATCCATGTGCATAGCGCAGCAAAGACAACGCCTAACAAACACTGGGTAACGCAAGATTGAAGCGCACCCGGTGTGGAATTATTAAAAGTGGCAATCGCAGAGGGAATTCAACCGTCAGATCTCCATCGAGTGGCTCAGCAGCAAACGCATGGTGGGCACGAAGGCATTGGATGCAAATCGCATGATGACGAGTGCAAAAACACGTGAGAGCATGCTTTAGGATTTTTAAGAGACGATGGAGCATGTGTTTAAGTCATCCAATTGTAAGGTTTGGGCACTCAGAAGAGGCGAGCGGTGAAGGTGCGGATGTGCGGGCGGGCACGGGTGAGCAAGAGCCGCGCGATCTACATCCGAAGGCGCACAGGCTGCCACGTGGCAACACCAAATTCAACTGGGGATAAAAGAAGGATTTGGAAGGCTTAATCAGGGTCGTTGATCTCCCGATCAACGAATCTGATTAATCCAAGGCATTTGCACGGATTTAAGGAGCCAAATGCCTTCTTTACCCTCCACTAAAGCTATAAAAAGAGGCCAAAGGGCCCCCCTTTGAAGGCACTTCTCATATTCTCTTCCTCTTCCTCCTTCTCCAACCTTTCTTTCTTCTTCTTCTTCCCGTCTTCTCTGCATCCGTCTCTACACCTCCATCTGAAGAATTCGTTGGGCCACCCCAATGGATTGTTGCTGCTCTTCTCAACCTTTCCAAAAGGCCACCACGAACTACCCATGGTGCCCTCATTCTACTAGATTAGTAGTAGTTTACTTTCATGTTTTCATTCTATTATATATGTCAAATTCAATCTCTTTGTAATGTGAATATTGTGATTGATTGCTTCTATTCTTTAGTAATCATATTGAAACAAGTGTATGAAATCAAAAGTACTTTCTGCCTGCCTGTGATCGACCGGGACTCAACAAGTTCCATTAATTTATTTGCTCAAGACGTATTTCACGCTATACTACGTGTTAATTTTCTACGAGATCTACGCTGCGAACATGTACCCCCCAACCGCGGTCGTTTGACACTACTCCCCTAGCTAGACATCCGATTGACTAGTATAAGTAGGTAATCATGAATAATCTCAATCTGGATCCTGTCGAGCGAACCAGTCCTTAGGGCCAACGTCTAATCAATTTTAGTTAGGCTTGGGATATTGGTGCTTCTAGAATGTGATGGACACTTAATGGGTTGTGCCCTTAATGATTTGTTTGAGAATGTGTGAATGTGCACAACCAAGAAGTTTTCAAGCAAGATTATTAATGGTGAGGTGAGTTTTAGGGTTCGAATCTCGCTTAGTAGCTTTTAGGATTCAAATATTAGGTGTATTCAACAAAGTTTTGTGAGGCAGACCAAGTTTTGAAAGCACAAGTTCAAGTGTTTTTCCTTTATAAATCAAAAGAATATGGAGTGCTTGGCTTGACCTAAATATTGAATCCCATGGGGCAGCTACAAAATGAATTTCTTTTAAATTAGGTGGTGTGGCCCAAACAATTCAACCAATCAGCCTAAATGCACCACTGATTAAGGCACACAGAAAGGTGATTAACCTAATATGATTTCTACTCCTTTATGTGTTGAATTGGTGTACCGGTTCCACAGGTCGGAATCCTAGTTGAGTAGATGAAAATCAAATTAGGTTATGTGCCTCAAATGTGGGTGTATAAAGTGTGTATATTGATTTGTCCCACAGAAAGTATCTTTTTGTTTTGTTTATATAAAATGCGGGGGTGAAATGAGTGGAGGTGGCAAACAAGACAAACAATTCTATCCTAGGGTTTATGCAAGCACCTAAGTAGATTTGGTCTTGGTTATGAGTGTGGCGAAATGAAACTAGTGGGGGGGGATGTGGGGGACACTTACAAAGTACTCTACCCACACTTTACACTGATCTACTGCACTTGGATCTCCATGCTAGGGTACCTGCATGACAATAGATCAGAGATAAGCGAGGTTAGTAATATGTAAATGCAAAGAAGCACAGAAAACAAGAAAGTAAATTCCGTTGCCTCCTCGACAACGAAGCCAAAATGATCAACGCATTTTGGTGGTAGAAATCGAGGTTTGGAGGAACCCGTCATTGTAGTTGCAAAACTCGTTATCAAATACAATTTTACCAAAACTCCAAGGGAGTCCTGGGTCGAACACAGGGAGGTGACGTTTACCTTGCTTGAAAACCATGCTTCGTTTTATTTCTTTTTGGTATTTTGAGGTTTTGTTATTTTTTGTGTTCTTTTGAAATAAAATGAAAAGCAGAATAAATTCACAAAAGAGATGGAACAAATATGATATATTGCACAATTGTTTGTTACAATAATCTGTGAAAGCATAAAAAGAGAGAGAGGTGAGAAGGAATCTCCCAAATCAACTGTTCAGCTAGACGACGACTCCTGGCAGAAGCTTAGACGAAGGAGTTGAGGAGCGGGATGACGGAGGTGAGATGCAAGAGGACGCTGGGTAGAGGAATGCTTCACTGAGGCTCTGGAATGGAGATGAGGAGGTGGAGATGATCTACTACCGGAATGGAGGTGGGAGGACAGCTCCAAGGCGACCTATGAAGATGATGGGATAAGGGACGAATATTTGGTGGGATAAAGGAATGCTACACTAATAGGAGGCCTTTGGAGCCTACCCTCTAATGGAGCTTTGGTAGGTTACTAGAGCTTAAGAGTAGGTGGGGGTAGAGTAGGTAGAGATGGTTTGGAATGGGGGGTGTAGGGGTGTTTATATAGTGGTGGAATGGAGGTGGTTTTCGTGCACAAGCCTTTAGTGACATTTAAGATGTCGCTAAAGACCATATAAAGATGTCACTAAAGCATTCACGTGCCTTGGTTGGCGCTTGGATGCTTGGTTGCAACTGTCGTAGGGCGTGGCGATCATCGACTATTGGGTCAGACGTAGACAACTGCAACCGCGAGAGGAGAACGTGCGCTTGCAGCCGTTTGAAATCTGCACCACTAAGACATGCGTTGGCTGCTGTCGGATGAGGCATCGCACGACCGAGGCTCACCCGTAGATCATGCGCACTATGATTTGAACCACGCACCTCGCGTGATTGCAAGGATCGGACGATGATTACACAGCAATCATAGGTCTTAATTGACCTAAATTAGGCTAGGACATAGCATAAGTTAGGGTAATTCATGCATGCATAAGCATTACTAGCACCTTTACTGCTTTCTTTTAGCTATGCATAAAATAATGCTATAATGTACTGATTAGGTGCATTATGTCAATTGCCGGTAATAAGCTAATCAGAAGCTAGATCTAAAGCTGGATCTAAAGCTGGATCTGAAGAATAAAGAATAACTGGTGTTGCAGCAAAGCTGGAGTGGAAGACCTAGATTAGATGCAATAGATAATAATGTAAGGGAGTTAAGGTATGCTATTCTATTAAGTAGGAATAAAGTAATAAATTGTGAAGAACTTAGGTCCATCCTAGCCCTAAGACAGCCTAGAAGCCTCCCCAAGCCTTAGCCACCCTTAGATTAGGTCACCGCACCCTAGGAAACCTTAAAACCCTAATTCTAGCCTCTATCTGGACATCTAGATGAGTTATAGGACGTCCAGAACCCTTAGCCAACTCCCGCATACCTTAAACACACTTCTGCAATATTACTGGACATCCAGACACTTGGTCAGACGTCCAATTTCTACAGAATACCCAGAATAGAACCCAAAATCCCTCCCGACTCTGATTGAACGTCCAGACAACAAGTCTGGACTTCTGATTTTTCACTATAAGACATCTGACAACTTTATTAGACGTCTAATACTGTCCTCCAGTTCCGATTTTGGAATTCAAGCCTTGATCTTGGATCTCTAGCCCCCTAAACCCAATTCTAACCCCATAGGAACCTAAATTAAGGTGCCCTAACCCTAGTACATCACCTCTAGACCTCCTTAAGGACATAATTAGGTCCTCACTAAACCTAATTGACTTGGATCTTAGTCAATTCCATCAGCCTATTCAATTGGACTCATTGAGTCCAATTGAGCCCTGATCTCAGCACACACTATCCAATTGACTCAGTGAGAGTCCAATTGACCTAGACCTGACTTAATTGAGTTATTTTACTTTCAATTAAGTTTTCACACACCCAATTAAACTTGTATTAAGTTTAATTGCACTTTATCTTATTGAATTAGGGTTTACAACCCTAATTTGAGACCTACCTTTATCTAAACCCACTAGAACCTAACCTAATCAACCTAGCCACCTAAGTTTCAACCCACACACACCATCCACATGAAAATACCTAGCCTAGAGTTCTCTAGAACTCTCTACCATGTGTTGTTGCCTTGGTTGCTAAAATTAGTAACCAAGAGCCATTCAATTTTTAGATCCACATTTGGTGGATCTAAAAACCACCATCCACCCTCTCTCTCTCACTCTCCCATGAGCTCCCACCATAGGCCTCTCTAGAGAATTCCATAATTCTCTAGAGAGCTTCCATTGGCTTCCATCTAGTTTAGCTACATCCACCTCCACTCCATCTCCACGAGTAGCATCACCATGGCCACCACCATCTCCATGCCAAGATGTTGGATCACCTCCTCAACCTCTCTCCAAGGGTTGGCCTAAGCACCATTGGCCGCCCCTCCTTCTCCTCTCATCCAACTCAAAGGCCATCGAAGCCCACCTCCGAATGCCCTTATTTCTACTAGATTAGTAGCTTAGTTCTTCCTAGTTTAAATGCTTTTATTAGCTCTATATTCTCCCCCAATGATGCATGCATAATCCCCCTTTAGATTCATGTATGCAATCATTTTCTACTAGCTAGATTTGTATTTCCAAGCATTCCTCTATAAGCTTTCCACGAGTTTAATGTTGTAGCCACCATCATGAATTGAATGAATGAAAATCTTTTTTTCCATATATATATCTATGTGTGAAAATCACCATGAGCTTATTGCAATATATTTTGTGTGATTGAAGTTCCCTGCTTTTAATTACTATCTTTTGGCAACTAGAATGTTGTACATCAATACGTAAATCACCATAAACCGGCATGAGATTTTAAGCAAGTAGAGCGAAAGAGATCGATTTCAAATTTGAATTTCCTTAAATGCCTCCAGAGACGAACGACTGAGATTCAAGTCTCGTTACCTTTAAAAAATATTTTTGTTTGATCGTATTGCGCACTATACTACGACACTTTTTCTTATCAAACATGCACTTTACGAGTCACAAAAGACAGAGGGCACCACTCTAGGTCGTCTTAAATGCATGCCCTAGATGGTGCACGTGCGATCTGGCATGCGCCCTCGCGTCGATGGGCGACATCAGATCGCACGTGAAGAATCTCGACCGCTCGATCGAGATCGAGCGACCCTATTGTAGCTAGCACTGTAGCGAGTGCGGCGAATCGCAGCTTGAACTCGCGCTCGCTATTTGAGAGAGCTCGTCTTCACCGTTATGCCAAAGTGACGCTTTGTCGAGCGGAGGGTGGTGCAGTCGTGTGTGCCTTGGCCGTTGGATGAAGATCCAATGGTCGAGGTGCATCCTTACTTGAGGCCGAGGCAATGGCTCAGGTGGGGGGCGGTCTGGATGGTGCCATGTGGCGCCATCTAGACCATCTATCTTCATCTTCTTGTAGAGGGTGCTACGGAGCTCTGATCAGGATGATTTATGCAGTATTTATAACATGATATGCAATGCTACGCCTAGGAACTATCATAAATAAGCATTTTATCATGAATTCATGTGTGTTTATCACTCTGCTCGAGGCTTTGTCCCATACGATGTGGGACTAATCCCACGGCCTTCTTCTTCACACAAATTTGCATGAGTTGCAGCTGATCTCTTTGCCAAATTGAAGCAGCTACTGATGCATGACTCTTCGATTAAGTACTTGGGAGTCCTTAAGACCTGGAGCCGCTTCAATTTTGTGGTACAGCTGGTTGGATGATGGTCGGATCGAGACAAGCAACTTCGGAGAAGACGGTGGCGAAGGCAGAGCTCCGACGGTACCTGAAAAGCACGAAAATGGCCTCTCAGCCCAATTAGACTAGCTCAGAAGGTTCGCCGTTAGTTGAGGAGTGTAACAGCAGTGTTATTTGAGTGAGTGTGTGTGTATTGTGATGGGTCGATGTCGGAGAAGGTGACGGAGAGCACAGGTGTTCGATGAAGGTGTAGAGTGCTCAGAATCCAAAATAGGGTTAGGGCTTTTGGAGGTGATGGTGAGGCAAACCTCATGGAGGTGGTAGCATGGTGTTTGAAGCGGTGTGGTGGCCATGCAAGCTTGCCGGAGCTTCACTGGCTATGGGGAAGATGACGAGCGTAAGGGCAGTACGGTGGTTGAAAGTGAGCGTTAAGTGAGTGGAATTGAAGTAGGAAGGGAGACGAGGAGATTAGGGGCCTTTAAGAGGTGAGATGAAGAGGGTTGGTGCTGGCTTTGGTTGGCCGATGCCGAAGAAGATAAGGTCGACAGCGAGGGAACAACGAGGAAGGAGAGGATGGAGAAGCACTTTCTTTAGCTGGAAAGTTGCACGACGAAGGGGGGAAACCGAAGGGCCATCCAATTTGATAGTTGGACGGCCAGAGGAGGTGGTTGGAGAAGGCTCACCAGGGCTAAAGTCACAGAGGCCAAAGGAGGAGATGAGAGGGTATTTCCAGCTTGAACTTAGCTAAAGAGAGAGCTGGGACCATAAGGAGCTTAAATAGAGGAGGGTCAGGTCTCAAATCGCATGAAATCACTACGAAATCCTTGCAAAAGATTGCAAGGAAAACTCACAGAATCTTGAGAGTTCGCCCCAACTCTTGGGTCCAAATTGGGATCTGAGATTGCGTTCAAACGGTAGGGGATCTCCTCAAGATTCATCCCTCCAATTTTGAAGGGACTTGACTAAGGAACGAACGAGAAATCGTCGCTTGAATCTCGACGGAGGAGCTTGTTCATACTAATGGTGACAGGGACCTATTTGAGGAAAGTGACGAAAAGTTAGGGACCCAAATGAAATAAACTCGAAACTTGAGGGTCTAAGTGTAAGAAATAGAGTTTTAAAGGGTTAAAATGCAAAGTAGGTCAAGATGGACTCTAATTGAGCCCTAATTTTGGTGATAGCATAATTTTGACCCAAGGAATCTAATGGTGAACTTGGATTTGAGTTTTGACCTCGTTTGACCAGGAAATTTGCATAGAAGTCCAAATCAAGGTAAATTTCCATCTAAAACTCTGTTGTAGGTCAAAATGGGATCAGATGGCTGTTGAGATTGTAGAGCACGTATTTGATCAGAAATGCATCATAGTACAATTGCAAAATACGATCAACAAAAATAATTTCTAATATAGCGAGACTTAAGTCCTGGTCGTTCGTCTATAGGAGGCATTTTGGAAATACAAATTCAAATTCAATCTCGCTCGCTCTACTCGTTCAAAATCGCATGTCGATTTATACTAATACATATTGATACATGACATGCTGTTGCCAGAATATCAGAAATTGAAAGCATGCAACTTTAATCACACCAAAAGATGATAATCAAGCACATGGTGATTTTCAACATATAAATATATATAAATATTTTCATTGAGGCATGATGGTGGTTACAGCACAGGTAGCGGAATGCTTGTACAGGGAAATTTAAATCTAGCTAATAGAAAACGACTACATACATGAATCTATGGGAGGATTATGCATGCATCATTGGGAGAGAATATGGAGCTACACTACTAAGCAGTAAATAAAGCATTAAATCTATGAAGAACTATAATCTAGTCTAGCATAAATAAGGGCATTCAAAGGTGGGCTCCGATAGCCTTTGAATGGGTGAGAAGAGAAAAAGGGGCAACCAATGGTGCTTAGGCCGGCCCTTAGAGAGAGGTTGGACAAGTTGATCTTGGTCTAGGCTTGGCGTGGAGGTGGTGGCATCATGGTGGAGCTCGTGAACATGGAGGTGGAGGTGGTGATGGCTTATGGAAGGTGGAGCTATGCTAAAAGGCCAAGATGGACCAAATGGCCACCCCTTAAGTCTTTTTATAAACCTAAGGGAAGCTCTCTAGAGAGTTATGGAATTCTTTGGAGAGGCCTATGGTGGGAGCTCGTGAGAGAGGGAGAGAGTGGATGGATGGGTGGTTTTTAGATCCACATTTGGTGGATCTAAAAATTGAATGCATCTTGGTTGCTATTTTTAGCAACCAAGGCAACAACACATGGTAGAGAGTTCTAGAGAACTCTAGGCTAGGTATTTTCGTGTTGGTGGTGTGTGTGGGTCGAAATCTAGGTGGCTAGGTTGATCAGGTTTGGTTCTAGTAGTTTTAGGTCAAGGTAGGTCTCAAATTAGGGTTGCAAACCCTAATTCATTAAGGTAAAATGAAATTAAACTTGATACAAGTTTAATTGGATGTGTGAAACCCTAATTGAGAGTAAAACAACTCAATTAAGTTAGGTCTAGGTCAATTGAACTCTCACTGAGTCCAATTGGACTATGTATGCTGAGATCAGGGCTCAATTGGACTCAATGAATCCAATTGAATAGGCTGATGGAATTGACTAAGATACAAGTCAATTAGGTTTAGTGAGGACCTAATTAGGTCCGTAGGGAGGTCTAGAGGTGATGTACTAGGGTTAGGACACCTTAATTTAGGTTCCTAGGGGGCTAGAATTGGGTTTAGGGAGGTAGAGATCCAAGATCAAGGCTTGAATCTCAAAACAAGGTCTGGAGGGCAGTTCTGGACATCCAATAAAGTTACCAGACATCTTATAATGAAAAATCAGAAGTCCAGACTTATTGTCTGGACGTCCAATCAGAGTCAGGAGGGATTCTAGGTTCTATCTTGGGTATTCTGCAGAAATTGGACGTCTGACCAAGTGTCTGGACTTCCAATAACACTGCAGAAGTGGGTTTCAGGTGTGCGAGAGTTGGCTAAGGGTTCTGTACATCCTATAACTCATCTAGATGTCCAAATAGAGGCTGGAATTAGGGTTTTAAGGTTTCCTAGGGTGCGGTGACCTAATCTAAGGGTGGCTAAGGCTTGGGGAAGCTTCTAGGTTGTCCTAAGGCTAGGATGGACCTAAGTTCTTCACAATTTATTACTTTATTCCTACTTAATAGAATAGCATACCTTAACTCCCTTACATTATTATCTACTGCATCTAATCTAGGTCTTCTACTCCAGCTTTGCTGCACCACCAGTTATTCTTTATTCTTCAGATCCAGCTTTAGATCCAGCTTCAGATCTAGATTCTAATCAACTTATTACCGGCAATTGACATAATGCACCTAATCAGTACATTATAGCATTATTTTATGCATAGCTAAAAGAAAGCAGTAAAGGTGCTAGTAATGCTTATGTATGCATGAATTACCCTAACTTATGCTAAGTCCTAGCTTAATTTAGGTCAATTAAGACCTATGATTGCTGCGCAATCAATGGCCAAACCAAGGGTACAAAATCTATTAGAATATATTTATATGAATTTTAGGAGGTTTAGATTAAGTTTATCCTGACCAGAACCTCTTCAATTTGAGTGGGTTGATAATTAGGGTTTTTGTGCTATTTTAGCCCTCGAAATGCATGAAACCCCGTTTCTATCAATGTTGACTCACTTTTTAGAATTTTATGCTTATTTAACCTTCAATTAACCCTTGAGTGACCCCATGATTAATCCAAGTTTGTAATGTGCTGTTAAAATTACAGAATTAACCCTTATTCCCTTTTCTCTTCTCAAATTAGAATGATGTGGAGTTGTGGCCCTCAGATGATTAGGTATGAGCTTTTATCATTTAAACGTAACTAAATGTAGCTAGTTAGGGCCTATGATGGTGTTACCATCATAGCCCCATGCCAAACTTTTGCTAGTCCCTAACAAAATCCTATGGATCAAATCAGATCTCTAAGTTGAATGTAACCGTCAGGATTCCCTACTAAGTCGCAAATCTAGATATCAGATAAAAATACCAATAGTAGGCCTAGAGGTACTCAAGTAACAGCCAAGATCCAGACCTGACCAACTTCAGCCTTGGTCTACCGCAAAGGTTTCTAAGGCCCACAAAAACTGCCTAGAGGTTTGTTGACCCCAGAAGTTAAAGCACCCGTGCATTGACGTATCGAGTCCAGGTTTAGTTTGCCAGTGCATTTTGATAAGAAGGAGAGAGAGTGTGATGTTTCATTTTGAGAGTTTTCTCTCTTTTCTTTTTATATTCCCCTAAATCTAGCATCGGATTAGCCCTAAACATGGTCTATATCAGATCCCTTGTCCCCACCATCAATTCTCGAAGGGTCTCTGGCTTTCGATGCTTCAAGATAGCACCGCCTATGGCAACCCCTAGAAGCTTGGCTTTCGACACTTCAAGATAGTGTCGCCCATGGCATTCTGTAGCTAAATTCAGGCATTGGAAATCGACATTTTGGGATAATCCCACCCATGGCACCTGAACCAACACAAGCTGCTTACATGCCCCCGGTAGGATATTTAGATATCCTAGGAGACAAGCACCGAGGAGATGATATGTTATAACACATCTTTGAGGGGAGTATTTTTCATTCCATCTCTCCGCACTAGGAACTCGTCCAATTAACTTGTGTCTTCGAGCCACTCCTATGCTAGATCTTTAGGAAAATCTTTTTCAGAACAGACACTTTTGGCATTATTTCTTCATTAAGCACACTAAACCTAACCAATGTGTGGATTTTAGGTGCCTAGGTTACCAAGTCCCGCAAACCAAAGGGCAAGCAATGTTTAACGTGCGAAATCGATGTCTTAAAATCATTGTGTTGTAGTATAGTCAAAATCACACGAAAACAAATACAATTTATAACTCAAATATCTAGATATGAAGTCCGAGGTCGAACATAAGGAATAAATAGGAATTCACATGCTAATCTCAATTAATAAATAAATTATCACAAGAAATTGAGCACAATAAT
Source organism: Thalassia testudinum (assembly GCA_037157565.1). NCBI lineage: Eukaryota > Viridiplantae > Streptophyta > Magnoliopsida > Alismatales > Hydrocharitaceae > Thalassia > Thalassia testudinum. The sequence continues at coordinate 109,615,216 of JAZHRO010000036.1, read as the reverse complement.
GATATTTCAATGAATATTAATCTGTCACATTAAGATATTCAATGAAGCTTAATGTATTGCAAGACCAAAAAGATAACTAAGACAAAATAATGGTGATTTAGATCACCAATTATTAGCCTAAGCACATGTATTATTTATTCAAATAATGCTACAATAGTTTCAACAGTGCAACTTAGGTACTTAAATATTCCAACAATACCTGCATTAAACCCAAATCAAATGTCTAACAGGTGTACCAGATGACTTAACTGTCTCCTACTACAGTGTCTTCTTCTTTCTTCTTCTTTAAGCACGACTTTTCTTCTCTTCTGCCTTGCTTCTTCTCCTCTCCTTCTCTTTTCTTTCCTTCTCAACACACAAGGGGCATTCACGGCTAAGTGTTCAGCCAACCCTCAAGAGAGCCAAACCCCCCTTCCCCCACTCTCTTTCCTTTCCTCCTCTTTTCTTTCTCTCAAACCAAGGTAATTGGGTATTCGGGTATGCTCACCCAGGTTCAAGGCTGCGAGCATGGGTCGTAGCCGAGGAGTTGTAAAGCTTAGGCGGGTCAGGTTAAGTGAGTGGTGTGCGGGGACCTCACCCCCATGTGTCTTGAGGCACTAAGGCCAAGTGATAAATTCCCTTTATGCAGCTGATGCCTTTCACTTGCCGATGTGGGACTAAATCCCACTCCTCTTCCCTTTGCATATCCAAGCAGTAGCAGGTGGTTCCTTCATGCAATTGGAGTGGTAGCTGCAATCCTCTCACTTAATTGAAGACCTGGACGTGTTCGTAGGATGTTCCCGCATCACCTGGAGATGAATTGGGTGAAGAACATGGCTGGAGGACTATGCTCGTGGTCAGACGAGGTGACGGCAGTGGAGAACGGTGGCGAGTACTTGAAAAAAACCATACGTCCTATTGGCCACATTAAAATAGCTCATAAGGTTCATCAATTGCTTGCGAGTGTAGTGGCGGTGGTTTCGTGGTGAGGCGAGTCGTGTAGTGGTCGGACAGTGACAGAGAAGGTGGCGGTGATGGGTTTGTTCAGTGGCGGTTGTGGGAGGTCAATAAGATGAAATAGGAGAGGGGCTTTGTGCGGGAATGAGTGGCGAAGCTTTTGGGAGTGTTGGCGAGGTGGATGGAGTTGTGTAGCAAGTGGGTGACCTCGCCAGAGGGCGGCCGGAGGTGGAGGGGATGAAGGTGAACGGGTGCGTCAAGGGGATATTTTTGAGTTTTGAGTGAGGGAAACTAGCCTAAGAATCTAACTAAACCTAGCTACTTACTCTAGGGAGATGAAGGAGGCAGGATTGGCACCAGCATTGGCAAGCCGACGTTGTGGAAGATGAAGATCTCCGGTGACAGGAGTGGCGAGGAAAGGAGGGAGACGGCGTCTGTAGGTACCACAAGACGTGGACGATCGTAGGGAAGAAGAATCCACCCGCTATTGTCTGTGAGAGTAGACGAGGAAGGTGGACAGAGGGGCTCGCCAGAGCTTGGTCAGAGAGGGGTCGGAGGTAGGGAAGAAGAAGAGATTTTAGCCCCAAACCTAGCTAAGGAGGTAAGGTTTTCCCTGAGCGTGCTTTTATAGGCCCTAAGGAGGAGTTCCAAGCTTGGAAACAAGCTTGTAACTCCATGATTTTTGCAAGTAGGACATGTAGATTCAATGAGTTCGCATGAGCTTTTGGACAGATTTGGAAGGTTCTGAATAGGCTCAAATGGAAGAGGAAGGTCTCAAGATCCTCCCTTCCAATTTTGGAAGGGAGTGGCCGTGAAATCAGGGAGTTCTTCCTGATTGAAGGTCGTCGTTTGATGGGTTTAGGAGTTGAAGGTGGCGGGGCCTTTTGGTGAAGAAGATGATGAAGTTAGGGGGGTATTTGCAAGGGATTCGAAAGTTAGGGGCATGTGTGTGAGAGAAAAGAGTCGACTAGACCAAAATGCAAATTTGATCAAGATGATCTCTGATTGGGCCCAAATTTTAGTAAAAACCTAATTTAGACCCAAGGAATATGATGGTTAACTCAAATTTAGGTTTTGACCAAGTTTGGCTGGGTAAATTGTGCAGAAACACAAATTAGGGTAAATGTCTGTCTGAGACTCTATTTTAAGTCAAATTGGGTTCCAATGGTCAAATCAAGCATACCAAACCTTAGAGAATATTTTTCTATGATTTTTAGAAGCTTTAGGTAAATTTTATCTTGACCATAACCTCATTGAATTAAGCAGATCTATTTTCAGGGTTTCAGATGTCATTTAATTTTTGAAACGCGTGAAAACTGGTTTCTATCTGCATTAACCCACTTGTTAGCCATTTATGATCATTTGACCTTTAATTAACCCCTGAGAAACCCCTTATTGTTTTGCAATTAGGATATTATGTTAAAACTGTAGATTTACCCCTATTTTCATGTTTACTTCTCAGAATGGATATGCAGTGAGTTATGGTCCTTTGGCGGTTATGTAGGAGCATTTATCAATGGATTATGACTAATTAAAGCTATATATGGCTGATGATGACGTTATCAGGCCAAATAATCCCTAAGCATTAGACTTAATACATCAGCCTCACAGTTTCCTCAACCTCTTAAGAACTAATCAGGATCTTAATGAATACGTGAGTGTTTAAGCCCTAGAGCAGGCCTAAGAGGCCTAAGGTCGGTACTCGTCACTAATCTCCTAAGTTTTAGCCTTCCAGGTCTTAATTCATCATCCAATCCATCCTAGAATTTAGGTTAGTTCCATACTCAATCACAAGGGACTATTTCATTGCTTTCTTTTGATTGCTCCTTTTTCCTTTTCTTTTCTTTTCTCCTCCTCAATATATTCAATTCAGCTCAAAATTGACCTCTCCTTTTCTCCTTTCTCCATTTTTTTTAAATGAAACCCCTCTATGAATTGAATTTCACAGCGTTTTGCACTTTAATACTCCCCATGCCTAAGATTTGCAATGTCCCCATTGTAAATTAGGTGAGTTTGAGTTCATCCTAGGTCGTTCATTAGAATAGGTTTGGTGGGTAGTGAACTGGTCGGGATGACTATTGGGGATGATTTCTAGCTCTAATACAAGTATCAAAGGTGGAGTTGGTTGTTCTAATAGACGAACCCTAAAGTGCAATATGATTTTAGCGAAAAGGTAGGTCAAAAGGGTCTTGAGTTTTTTAAATGACGGGTTGCCTCCCATTAAGCGCTAAGTTTAATGCCATCAGCTAGGCACAATGTGGCTCAAGGAGAATGGAGATCAAGAGATACTGCAGCCAGATTCAAATCGATGAGTTTGAGGAACGGTTTGAGTCTCTAACCATTCACGACAAATGGTCCTGAGTCGTGGCTGAGTTCGCTGATTTTAATAGCTCCATTTCCAAAGACTCATCGAATGAGGAATGGTCCAATCCACTTCGATCTTAGTTTTCCTGGGAAGAGCTTGAGCTTGGCATCAAAGAGTAACACTTTCTAACCAAGATGAAAAGATTTTTGTGAAATGTGCCTGTCATGGAAGGCTTTGACCCACTCTTTGTAGATACGCGAGTTCTCGTACACATCATTTCTTAGTTCCTCGATCTCGCTCATTTACAACCGGCAGTGGATTCCAGACTTCATGAGATCTAGATTTCACTTCTATACTACCCAGTAGGCTTTTTGCTCCATTTCTACGAGGAGGTGACATGCCTTCCCGTACACAAGTCTGAAGGGAGGCATTCCTAACTGGGTCATATGGGCAATCCTATAGGCCCACAAGGCTTCTGGAAGGCAGGTAGACCAATCTTTTCTGTCAGGCCGAACAGTGACCATAAGGATTTTCTTGATCTCCCAATTAGATAATTCAGCCAATCCATTAGTCTAAGGGTGATAAGGAGTCGAGATACAATGCGACATCCCATACTTCACCAGGGATTGGAAGTGCACATTCATGAAATGAGACTCGCCATCACTGATGATGGCTTTTGGAACCCCAAATATGGAAAAGATGTTCTCCTAAATGAACCGAAGAACAACTTTATGATCGTTTGTTCTGGCAGGGGCAACTTCAATCCACTTAGTAACATAATCAATAGCGAGTAAGATGTACTCGAAGCTGTTAGAATGTGGAAAGGGGCCCATGAAATTGATTCACCAGATGTCAAAGATTTCTCACACAATGATCGGATTCAAGGGCATCATATCGCGTAGGCCCATGTTGCCAAGGGTCAAACAATGGGCACATGCCTTACAATAGGATTATGCATCTTTGAACATTGTGGGCCAAAAGAACCCACAATGGAGGATCTTCGCTATGTTTTTACGCCCAGAGTAATGGCCACTGCAAGCCTAGTCATGAAAAAATGCGATGACATCATTAACCTCGTCGTCAGGAATGAATCTCCAAATCACTTGGTCCTTACCAATGTGGAAAAGATATGAATCTTCCCAGATGTTGTACTTGGCATCAAAAATTAGATTGTCCCATCGAGAGGTGATGAGAGGCTCATCATGGCTTTTAATTACCCCTAATTAACTAGTCTTCCTAGTTAATTAGCTAGGAATATGTAAACATATGGTTAATTATATAATAAGGGATAAAACATTACAGGACCTTAAAATAAGTTAAAAATGCTAAATTATTAGCCAAATATTATTATTAATAACTTAATTAATAAATGGACTTGAAATATTATCAATTATTTACCTAATTAATGTGTTAATTAACTTAAGTATAACTTATACCTAAGTATGTAATAACTTAAGTAACTTTAATTAATTAAATAAATTAAGCTAAAAGGTCAAAAATGTAAATCCAAGGTTTAAATATAATAGTTGTGTAATTTATAATCATATATAAAAAGCTGAAAAAGATTTAAATTAAAATAAGCCTTGAAAACCTTAGTTTACGTTTTGGTCCATAGGATTTATTTCAATCGAGTCCTTCTTCTTCACGTAGGTCCTTAGTTTTCATTGTAGATAGGTCCTTGTAAACATCTTCTTCCTCTTCACTTCTTCTTCAGCCTCTTCGACGGCTAACAACAGGAGGTAACTACACCCGTCGATCACCGTCCATCTGACGTCCGCCCTTCCCTGCCAAGTTCCTGGAGCTTACGCTCACCACCCTCTTTTCATCCATCAGTCTGGATGATGCTTGAATCCTATTGAGGGTTTGAAGTTAACCTCACCGGCGTCGGAGAAGACGTCGGTGGTTACTTCACTCGTAGACTCCTTTCCGTCCAGATTCACCCTCCTCCTTAGCCGCCACAACCTATAAATACCCCTCCACCTCTCCGATTTCAAGAGGTTAGCTCCCTTCCCTCTTCCCCCCACTGAGCTAGCAGATAGGCTATTCGCTCCAAACTCCGGCGACCTTCGTCCGCTTCCTCCGTCTTCCTTCATTCGTCTTTACTTGTTCCTAATCTCCGCCGTCGTCCGCTGAGTCTTTTGACGTAGTGTTGACGTCGGGCTTCTTCTCTGCGCTTTGCCTACACCCACCGAACTTCTTCCCCCACTCCTCTGATTTCCTCCTCCATTAAGATCCATCGACAGAGATCCTCTGCCCCCTTCGTCCAGGTAGCAGTAGGTTAGGTAAGTAGTGTAATTAGAGTAGTTAATTGGAGTAGTTTAGTTAAAAATAATGCTAGATTTTCCATCGTCTTCCTCAACTCCGGCAAGCTCTTTGAGCTTGAATAGAGCACTCTTTTGTATTTTGAATTCACCGATCACCTTTCTTAATCCTCCATGATCATCTCTGACACTTTAATTTCCTGATTTTAACACTTAATCGCCTAATCCATCTCCACCTTCACCAGCTGCTTCCACTGTCCATGGCGGAAGTATCCGAAGGCAATTCACCTCCACTGGGGCCCTCCATCACCTAATCATTATCTTAGGGCCCCTATCCTCACTTTAATTTGATTAATAATCACCTATATCTAAAATGCCTAAAATACATTCAACCTCCTGAGCTCGCTGTCAATGGCGGCTCAGGAGGAGTGTATCCTCCTAATCATTCACCTAAACACCTTCGTCACACTCCACTGACATGTTCTCTCCACTCAATTGAGTGAGAGAACATTCCTGAGTTCTAGTGAACTCAGGTTATAGTTCTTATGAATTTGATGCTTATCTTTCAGTGTAATTAATAATTGAATGAATTAATGTGTTCCTGAGGTTCCTTGTGACCTCAAGAGACTTTTCAGATCTTTCATGGCATGTTTAATGATGTTTACAATCTTTTAGCCATTGACTGGACTCACCAGAGCTCCGACGAGTCAAAATGCACTCTTCAGCCTATAGAACTCTGGCAGAGTTGGAGAAGACTGTTCATTAGGGTTAAGCTTGGTTTTAAAGGTTTAGAAGCATCATATGGATGTCCTAAGGTCAGATTTGAAGATCATTTACTCAGATAGGCCTTAGTTTGTTCTGTCAAACAAACTAATTTTAGAGCTCAGGCGACAGACCTGAAGCCCTAGGTTTCTTGGTCAAAACTTCCTTTTGAGACCCTGAACATGTTCCTGATGATGATTAGAGATGAATTGAAGTGTTAATTTCATTTGAAAATGCTTTATGAAGAAAGTCAAATATTGAGGTTCAGTGGTCAAAATTAGGACTGATCGGATGATTTAGGTTCCAAATAGAGGAATTGATGAGTTCAAATGACTTCTAGGATGATTTTAGATAAATTAGATTCAATTTGGATGAGTTTTAATCAAGATTTTAGATGAATCCAACTTCTGTTCAATTTGGGTTCATTTGAACCCAATACTAACTTTAGTGATTTTCTGACGAGATTTAATGTAAATGCTGCCCAGATAGAGTCCTAACAACCATCAGAGGTTGTTGAATTTGATTCAGCTACCCTTTAGCTGTCTGTTAAGCTTTTCAAAGCTTGATTTGAAGCTCTAAAGCTTCTGCTTGAAGCTCTTGAGCTTCTTCAGCTTCCTGAAGCCTTCCTGTACCTCTTCCCTTCACCATTATACATGGAATTAACTCCTGAACTTATTCAAAACCTCATCTGAGGTCAAAGAACCTTCCTGCAGGTCCTTAGATCTGTGAAGCTCATCTGCAAGCCAAAATGGTCGTGACATCCGCCAATTTTTACCCTTCAAATTGAAGGATGAAATCTGTCCTCAGCATTAAATTGATGCTGCAATCCTTTAGAACTCCTCTAGAGCTTTCCAACGAGCTATAGATTGCTCAATTTGGAGCTCTGAGCTGGCCTGTGCCTCCAGCCAAAGTTTGGTTTGTAGGGGACATAATTAGTCCCACATCGGTAAGATCAAAAAGCGTGCCATGGTATAAAAGCAAAAAGTGTAATGAGCTATTCGATCATCAGCGTAGGGCGCATAAAGAGCATGTGTGTGTGTGTAGGTGCGTGCGGTGCACGTGCCCGGGTGTGTGTGCGCCTGTGGGTGTGCGAGCATGGGCCCGTGAGTGGGCGTGTGCATGTGGGCCTGGGAGGCCGGAGACTGTGCATATGTGGTGATTAAACGGAAAATAATCCAAATGTAATAAACCAGGCTTGGACCCAATAGGGTCTGGTCCCACCCTAAGAGGGGTGCTACGTATCCCCGATCGGTCTGAGCTGCTAACCATAAACCAAATTTTTGGTTCAAAACGTGATTCAAATGCACATTGCACAGTTAAGGGGTTGGAAGGAAGAGAGGAGAAAAGGTTAAGAGACTTAAGGAATTCAGGAGAAGAAGAGGAGAAGAGCTCGAGAAAGATTAAGGGAAAAACAAAGGAGAAAGGTAAAGACAGAGAGAGAGAAAGAGATGGCATAAGAAGAAAAGAGAAAGAATGAAGTCTGAAGAGAGAAGAAGACAAATAAAAAGAAAATTAAAAGTTTTAGACGTCTGATAATTCAAAGCTTATTTTTAAGACATCTAATTTTTGTATTTTATTCTAATACAATTTCTTCTAGAGCTTAATTGATAAATAAGGCACTTGTACTTAATTGAATTTTTTTTTCTTGCCTTAATCATTTGTAAATAAAATGAAATTAGTATTAATAAACATGTTTACTTGTTTTTAATAATTGATTACATGTGTAAATATGTTTGTCTTATGGAATGTTGCATGTTTTTAATTAAATATCCTTTGTGCAAGATTCATGATCTTAAAGTATTGTAATTATAATTCTAATTGATTAAGTAGTAATTAATGCTTAGGATTAAATGGTGAATTAAATTAAGTTATGCCTCCCAGTGAACGACCTGAACTCAACCAGTTAAAAAGAATTAAAATCTAAAATGTTAGGTTAGCTTGACCCTATACTACTCAATCGACATTAAATCAAGTTAACCTAAGTTGCTTTCTCTTGCACTTAATTAAGCCTAATTAACAGTGTTGGGAAAATAAACGAACAAGAGGTCACCCAATCTAGCGGGACTTTCCTTGTAACCAAGTAGTTCACAATATCCACAAACCAGGGAAGTCCATTAATGGCCAGGAGATGCTCATCCAAAACATGCTTGGTGATAAGTCCAAATTGGTCAATGACCGAAGAGGGAAGTCGAGACAAACGGTCAACTCGTTCTGCTTTCCTGCCTTATTGCAAATTTCAAGACTGAATTCTTGCAAGAGCAAGATCCAGTGGATTAATCTAGGCTTCGTGTCCTTCTTCGTAAGTACCTCACTGTAGTGTGATCTAAATAAATGATGACGTGGGATCCTAAGAGGTATGATCTGAATTTCTCCAATACAAATACTACAGCCAGTAGATCTTTCTACGTAATCGTGTAATTATGCTGAGCCTTGTCTAGTGTCTTACTGGCGTAATATATAACCACTGGTTTCCCATCGATTTTCTAACCCAGCACCGCTCCTACTGCGTAGTCAGATGCATCGCACATGATCTCAAAGGGTTGAGACCAGTCATGAGATTGTAGGATTGGTGCTTGGGTGACCTGGTCATGCAAGATTTCAAACGCGTGAATGCACTCACTCGTCATCTCGAAAGGTGTGTCCTTCGAGAGAAGATTTGTCAAGGGGTGCACGATCTTGGAGAAATCATATATGAATCGACGATAAAATCTGACATATCCCAAGAACGATCTGATGTCTTTGACCGAGGTAGGCACAGGTAATTTGGAAATAAGATTTACCTTGGCTCGGTCAACTTGGATACCTCTTTCGGAGATAAGGTGCCCAAGCACGATGCCCTCAGGAGCCATGAAGTGGCTCTTTTCCCAGGAGAGAACCAAGTTCACTTAGATGCATCTTCCAAGGATCTGGACCAAATGCAGGAGGCAATCATCAAAAGATTCACCAAAAATTGAGAAGTCGTCCATGAAGACCTCAAGGTATTTACCTACCATATTGGAGAATATGGCTAGCATGCACCACTAAAAAGTGGTAGGTGTGTTGCAAAGCCCAAATGGCATCCTGCAGAATGCATACGTACTGTAAGGGTAGGTAAAGGTGGTCTTTTCTTGATCTTCGGGATGAATTGCCACTTGATTATATCCGGAGTGCCCATCCAGGAAACAAAAAAATAGAATTCCCGCCAGTTTCTTGAGAATCTAACCAATGAATGGGATCAGGAAATGATCTTTCTTTGTGGAGGCATTCAGTTTTCGATAGTTCATGCAGCCTCTCCATGATTCGTAATACAAGTTAGGATGGTCTCTCTAGATTCGGTCATAATCATAGTGAGCCCTGCCTTCTTAGGCACAACTTGGATGGGGCTCGCCCAACGGCTATCAAAGATCGGGTAGATGATTCCAGCGTCCAACCACTTGATGATCTCATTCTTTATGAACTCTTGATTTAGATTCAGTCATCTCTGCATTTCTTGAGATGGTCGTGAACCCTCTTCGGTGTAGATACAATGTGTGCAATAAGAGGGGCTTATCCCAGTTAGGTCATCAAGAGTCCATCCAATGGCTCTTCGATGCTGCTGGAGGACAAAAATCAACTTTGTTTCCTGACCAAGTGTGAGTTGGGAGTTGATAATCACAGGAAACATTTGATTAGAATCCAAGAAGACATAATTCAGATGATCCAGGAGGGGCTTCAATTCTAGCACAGGGTTATCAACAACGAGTAGGGGTTTGAGATGTGCCTCAAAAGATAGGGTGGAAGCTATGGGTAGGTCTAGATCAGCTTTGAGCTTCTCTATCTGTGGTTCAAGATCTTCTTGTGGCTGAGGATCAGTGATAATCGGGTCTTCCTCTAAAATTGGTTCCTCAACCAAAGAGCTAATGTCTCATACTTCTTCGATTGCCCCACAGTTTATTCCTTTCTGGGCCTGAAAGATATCATTCCATAATGTCTTATTCCTGAATTTTAACTCGATCTAGCCCTCTTCACAATTGATATTTACGCTAGCTGTGGCTAGGAATGGTCTCCCTAAGATGATTGGTGTGTCTCTCAGATTTTCAGGAGTATCCATATCTAATACAATAAAGTCCACCAAAAAGTAGAAATCTCGAATCCTAACTAGAACATCCTCAAGAACTCCTCTAGGTGACTTGATTGATCTATCTGCTAGCTGCAAAGTCATCTCAGTCAATTTGAGCTCAATTTCCTTGAAATGATCTAGTAGGGATGTAGGAATGAGGTTTATGGAGGCTCCTAGATCTAATAAAGCTCGATCAAACTCTTGATTTTCGATTACAGGAGATCAAAGGGGTACTAGGATCTTTCACTTTCTGCGGGAGTTTGCTCAGAATGATTGAGCTAGCTTCCTCAGATAATACGATCGGACCCCCATCTTTATTTCGCAACTCATGCTTCGGTGTTCATAAGTCCATAAATTGTGCGTAAGCCAGTACGTGGTGGATCACATCCATCAAGGGGATGTTTATCTGGACTTACTCAAAGAGCTTGACCAAGTCTTCCTCAAGTGCCACGGATTTGAGTTTCCTCTTTCCTTTAGTTAAGGCCTCAAGAAATGGAACCTCTGTAGGTTCCTCTAGGATTGGTTCAGGCTCTGGATCTGAGATAGGGGTGTCCTGGATAACTATCCTAGAGTTAGGCTCTGAACTACCAGGTCTAGAGTGGCTAGGATAAGGTGGATCCTGAGTCGATTTTCCACTACAGATGGTAACAGCATTAAGGCCTGCTTGGTTTTGGTTTGGAGATGAAAGAAGAGGTGGTTGCTGCTGATATCCCAAATACAATGTTGAAGCCTCCATCCCGTCGAGTGATGGTGCAGAAGGGGCCTAATAAACGTAGTGAGCTTGGCCCTGATTCAGGTTCATAATGCACTTCTGGTTCGACATGTTATTCAGATTCAGTAAAGGTTGAGATGGGAGTGCACCAGGCTAGCGAGACCCAGCTATCTGTGCTAGCTAATTTTGAACCTTTGTGATCTCGTCTTTGTGCTGTTTCTTCATAGCCACATTGGTCTTTTGGATGTTAGCCAGGGCTTGTAAAATCAAATTCATTTGATCTTCCCTTGACGACTTGGATTGGTAATTCGGATTAGGCCTAGGTTGAGTGAGCTGATATGGGCACGGAGCCTATGGTTGGGGTTGAAATTGTGGTCTCGAGTTCTGATTATTACTCGACCATGCAAAGTTAGGATGATTGCGCCATCCAGGGTTGTAGGTATTAGAGAATGGATCATTCTGGATGGCGTGGAGATCCTCGTAGGTCTGAGGAACTCCAAAGAAGTCAAAGTACGAGGGTTCAGAGTTCCCCCAACTAGAGTAGGCAGGTCCAAAGTTTCCTCCGAAGCTGGGATAAGACAAGGGTGGGTACGGGTCCATCCCCTCATAAGAGTGGTTGTGAATGTTATGCACAGCCTCCCTACCTGAGGGTGGTTGTGCATATGTGCTCTGCTATGTGGTGATGGCTTTCTGTAGATGTCTAGTCAATTCGTCCACCTTCTTCTCAATGATAGAAACCTTATCCAAGCGACTGACCACCAACTTCAGATTGACAGATGCAGATAGGCCTTGAGTCTCGTGTGCCCCTCGCATGTTTATCAATTCACAGGTGGTCATCCGATCGAACACATCCATAGATTCATTGTTTATGGAGTTCTCGCACATGTTCTCGAGAATATCCCAAATGGTATCTTCATGTTGACCTATGATGTTGCCACCACAAGTTGCATTGACAAAAAGTCTAATATCTGATAAATCCACTTCAGTGGATTATTTTTTGGTCTAAGTACTCTTTAATTAGTTCTTCTTAGTTGTTAATTGATTAAGAGTTATATGATAATTCACCTTAGTCTGCATATAATTTTATGCGTCAATTTTACATTTAATAACATATGATATGCTAACATAGTTGATTTGATGGATGCAAGCTAGGTGCAACAGTTCAGAAGTCCATTTCTACATCTATAAGACATCTAGAGATAAGGTCAGACGTTTGGAAACCACCAACATGAACTCACTGATGTGTACACTTTTTAAGACATTTGGAGATTTGATCTAACATCTGATAGCGTACTGCCAAGCTTATCCGGGCGTTCCAATCACTCACGAACTTCGCCAAGTGGTTAGAGAACCTTTTGGCAAAAGTAACAAACAGTGAGTGTTTTTCTAAGTAGAAGAGCAGTCGAAGGATCATCTATCTTTCCCCTGGCAGGAATCTTCTTCCCATCGCCTACACCGTAAACCAAGCTTACATCGTGGAACTCCAGCGTGCACCATGGCATGAGCAAACTCCATCGTCACCTTTTCCATCGCACTCCACGCTCGTGGTGACAGCACGAGCACCACCCGCCCTCTCCCCTTCTTTTTCTTCTTCTTCTACTTCTTCTTCAACCACCTGCCGCTGCCCCTATCCCATGCCCACACCACCACCTACAACCCACCGTCTATCGTGACCACAACCATCCCTCTCCAAAACACCAACTACACCCTCTTCCTCTCAAACTCCAACACCCCCACCATCCCTCACTGCCAAAACCTCCCCCATCATCTTCCTCTTCATCTTCCTCTTCTTCTCTTCTTCCCCTCCCCTGCTTTCGCCGCTAAAAGAACCCAACACACCCAAACCCGTAGCATCGCCTCCGAGCCTAATCCAACCGCCAAACTCAGCCCCAAGATAACTCTGGAGATCTCAAGCACCAACGAGCCTCCTCGTCGATAGCAAGCACCCGCCGACTCCTCCACAATTCGCCTACGGCCAACCCACCGCCGGTGTCCTCCTCCTCAATCAGACCACCGCCAGCCACCTCTCGCCGTCCCATCACCATCATCTTGAAGCCTTCCTCCCGGCCAACCCCCTTCGACCAACCTTCCCATCGGTGAGTCCCTCTCCGTGCACAAAGAAGAGGAAAAAGAAAAGCTCTGTTTCTACTCTAACTAATAATTATGGATCATGCCATTGCCATTACCCTATTCATTTATTTAAAGACTTAATTTATTGAGAGAAAATTGCATGAACAAACTTCTTCCTTATTTAAATTACTCTCATGAAGGATATAGAGCATGGGATAGTGTTATAGTGAACTAGGTACATTCTATTGGAGTTTAATATTTACATTGATTGTTACATGGCAAGATCAGTATTCACTTGTTAACAGAATATTATATGGTGGTGATTTTGCATGTGAATACCTACATTATTAATTAATTTTTTAGACTAAGAACTTATGTTGGAAATAAATTGCATACGAACCTATTGAGATTCCCGAATAAAAGAGGTACCACTCACAAGTTTAATAAGCTAATTCCTCTATGTGGAGATGACCTAACTATTTTTGTATTTAGATTATGAATTATTAAATGTTTTGAAAAGCAATTTTCTATCACGCGACTAAATACAACAATGCTACATTTTATGCTACAAATTTTATCAAAAATGAGAATCACTCTTTCAATATCCTCACAAAGTCCCTGGTAAAAAGACTGGACTTGTTCCCATTTAGGAACTCCGTGATGGGGGCATTTCCGCATGAGATCCAAAAAGCGATCCCATGCCTTATGAAGTGTTTCTCTCGCATTCTGCGTGAAGTGCGTGATCTGGTGCCTCAATGCATTCGTGTGACCAACTGGGAAGAATTTCTTTAGGAATTCAGATTGGAGTTCCAACCATGTGTTGATCAGACGGGTCAGAGTCAGATACCAGTGGGCAGCCTTATCCATAAGCGAGAAGGAGAACCTCTGTAGGATCTAATATAGATGATGCGATTTGATGGCTATGCGCACAAACAAACTCATTGTGATATTAATAATAACAAGAAATTTGCACAAATATCAATCCATAGAAAGCACACAAGATATATAGTGGTTCCCCAATCACTTGGGTACTCCACTACTTAAGCCTCCCAGCTTAAGATTTTTAACCCGATTCCCTCAACCTGGAGGGAATCAATTTACTAGACGAGGTAATTAATGGGTTACCTCAACCCAAGTACAATAACAGGTTTGTTACAACCCAACGAGCAAAAGCTCAAGCACAAAATAAGCACAGGTGTAAGAAAGAGAAATCTTACAATAAGAATTCCTAAGCCTCTCAACAATAATATAAAATAAATATACCAACTGGAGAACCTAGGAAGGACGTGAATCGCCTTGAATTGCATAAGAAAAGCACATCGATGTGCTTGCAAATCGTAGAGAGATTTGAGAACTGCAAACTATTTCTTCTCTTCAAAATATGGTGGAAATTTGGAATTCAACACTCTAGAATTTTCCCTTGTATTTTTCTATGTGCAAACTAAGGGTCCAAGGGTTTATTTATAGAGATAGGACCTCAAGGGTTCATCAACTAGACGTTGGGATTTAAATCCCAACGTTCATATTACCAAAATTAATTTTCTAGTCGTTTAGTTTTAAGCCAACAGCTAACTGGTACCGATACTGAAGTACAAGTACCGGTACTAGCTGCTCACTGTTTTTCTTCAGCTATCACAAATGAGTCCTGGTACCGGTACTCATCATGGGTACCGATACTTGTGAGTTCCAGGTTTGAGACTCACTAGGCACTGTGACCTACCTGTACTGGTACTCATCATGGGTACCAGTACTTGTAAGGTCCAGGCCAGAACTGAGTCTTCAAACTGTGACCATCAGGTACCGATACTCTTGATTAGTACCAATACTTGTTGTCCACAGTTTAAGACAGGCTCAAACCTGTGCCTTGCATATACCGGTATTGATGAACAGTACCGATATTTGCTTACAAGCACCTATTTTAAGTGTATTACTAATTAATTATGTTCTTTGAAAATGATCGTAGTATAAATCCTAGTTTATCACTAATTAATTTTACGATATAAGTTGATTCTTTGTTAAGAGGCATACATTCTATTAAATAAAAATCTAAAGGTCAATGATGATCTCCTCCTCATCATCTTTCCTCCATGTCATGATCTTCCTCTCCTCATCATCATGCCTCCTTGCCTTAATTCAATGTTTGCCTTGATCTTTACCTAAATATGAAAAACACTCAATTGGAAACATTAATCTACAATAATTTTGTTAACACCAAAAAAAGATGTGGAATAAAGTTCCAACAACCTCTTCATGAGTAGGGTGTCCCAATTCTGAACAGGTGGTCCAAAGGTCTGGGTCAAATGTTTCAACTACTTGATGTGCTGGAAGGGATCTTCTGAGTTTAAGCCGTGGAATTTAGGGATAGCATTAATCAGATTCGACTTTAGTTCATTATCAAGCCCTCCAGTCGGGATTTGCACCCTGGGTTCGATCGCCACCGCAGCAGGATTGTAGTGATCTCATATTTGAGGACACTGCTGCGGGTTGATGAATGCATGGAATAGGTCACTAATTCTGAATGTTGGGGTCTTCTTCTTGGTTCTCCATAGATGCAGATGATGGAGATATGGGACCAGAAGTGGAAGAGTCGGAAGATATGTCAATCTGGTCAGGTGGTAGTAGAAACAAATAGGTCGAGGCTTGGCCTCAATGAGAATGAACTGCTAATGGAGGCCTCAAGGGTGATCTTAAGGACCTCCTCCCGAACATGCACTAAAGAACCAGATGAGGGACAGAATATGTAATGGACCCAATTGAGGCACCCAAAAATTTTGAATGACTAACGAGATTCGAGGTGGATGATACATCTAGATAAGAAACTCACTCACCCAAGAATTACTTGGGTAGCCAGGAAGGGAGAGTCCCGCAAATACCCTTAAACGGTAGAGCATCCCCACGGGTTACAGGGTTTCCCCCACCTGACCTTCCTTGTCACTGAGAATCCAAGTAGACCGGAATGAGCAAGCTTGACTCCTAAGTCTACCAGTTTTAATCCTGAGTATGTGCCTTAAATTTCACTTGAACTTTACAATTGATTTTGATTTGTGACCTAATTTGGAGGTTGGTTAACCCACAAAGTGGATCAACTTCACCTAACCTGCCCTAAAATTGAGGATGAGAGTCCAAAATCATCCTAAGTGGTTTGTAAATAGGATAGTAGATCCCAAGTTTTAGTGATTCAAGTGATTGTTAGAGCCTGCTTTTAGGGTTCACTTTGATTAGATCAATTCAACCAAGGCTTAAGTAACACACAATGTGGGAAATACGTGCTCTTTAAATTAAGCAAGTGTGTTTCCTCGAAACCCTAAAATGGAAACCCTAATTTGGCTTTATTTTCCAAGTCCAATTCTTTCCAAAGTTGGCACCTAGGGCTCAATCAAGAAGGTGAGTAGCCCAAGTCACCTTAAGTCCCTAATAGGTGAAAGTATCAAGATGTGGATTTCTAATCAAATCAGATCAAATCAGGCAACTCAGATGATTGACTACTATGAAATAAAGCGAGTTTATCCTAATTGATTTTCTTTTAATTCTTTGAGAGATAAGGGGCTTAAGAAGAAGGGAATGAGATTACGTGCCTCTAATGTGGTTGTTGTGGGGCCGATCTTCAGATTTACCTCGCGAAATCACAACAAATCAAAAAAAGCAAGTTAGTACCAAATTAGAATTGTAATCAGTGAATGAAATGTGTGTTACTCCCTGGTAACGGTGCCAAAATGTTGTAGACGAAAATCATCATATTTAGTATAGTGACAAAAATCTCAACAACATTTGAATTTATAATCTCTCAAACAAGAAATAAGTCTGAGGTCATTTACAGGGAGCAATTTGAAGCAAATCAATCATTAATCACAATAATCAAAAATAGTATTTGTATGTGAATCAGTTAATCAAAACGATATGCAATATATGTCAGAAAATATATCTTAGAATGTGGATATCAAAGTGCAAAAAGATTGGGCTAAAAATGGTGGTCTGAACCACCAATTTTAACCCTAAATTCTAAGCTCTAATTAACTCAAATAATTCAACAGTAACCGCAATCAACGATCTCAGTAATATCAGAACCAAGCACAGCACTAAGTAACCAATCAGATGACAGAACCAAGGCACAGATGCCTTATCTCAAGCCTCAAAGGAGCTAAGGCAACACAACAGCATGAAGGCACAAGGGCCTCACAAGCCTCAAAATGGCTAAGTCCTAAGTAAGGGGGAGGGCACGATTCCCGAGGTTAATAGTGCAAAACCACCCCCTACCCTTCTCAGATTTCTCTCTCAAACCCGGGTGAATAGTAACTGTAGGTTATGACAGAGGAGGGTGAGATTTACGTGATAAATAAAATAAAGCGAAAGAATAAAATAAACAATCTCGTAAAATCAACACAAGTACACAAGGGATTTTTAGGGGGAAACTCAAACCTGAGTAAAAACCACCATCTAAGCCTCTCGACTTAGGATTTCCCGATCAACCTAGTTGATCAAATCCACTAACCGAGTCACTTAAAATGAGGGTGACTCAACCTCTTATAACTACACTACTATGTATGAGAGTATTGTTCCTCAAAACCCCTCCTCTTCAAGAGGAGTATTTTGTCTCGCAAGGGAGATGGGAATTCGCAAGGTGAATACCCAACAATGACAATGTAACAATATCCTATAGAGCCACAATGTAAGTAAAACTAGCTACTATAGGCAAAGAAGACGTCCCTTTGATGGAAGTGTGTTGGCTTAGCAACACAGGTGCATGATCCACGCAAGGCATGACGATGCTCTTGTATGCAACGAGGAGAGCAGGTGCACAGTGAATATGGTGCTCTTTTGTGTGGGATAGACGATCTTGGAGAGAAATAGCACTTCTAGGTGATTCCTTTCTTCTCTTGGACATGCTATGAGTGGAAGTAGTGTTTCATAGGTGTATGTAACAAAGCAAGGGTCCTCTTCTATTTATAGAGGCCATAAAAAGGGTTTAGAAGCCTCTTCTAGCCGTTGGAAAGCTTCTATAGTCATTGGGAATAATCTCAAGGCAAATCAAGCTAAAATCAAGGTCATTAATTATTTTGATAGGGTCATTATACGTTTAGGCCATCGTCTGATCTACGAATTGGTCGTCCGATCTAGAAGGGTGGATCTTCTGGACAGGGTTAGATCACGACGAATGTTTAAAGAGGTGTTTTAAGACATCTGGGAATCTAATTAAATGTCTAATTCTAAACAAGTTTCTTTCCTATCTTCACAAGATCAAAACAAGGTTCTAGTGATAAGTTGCACAAACGACAGATCGGACATCTAGCAAGAGGTCTGGACATCTGGAAATACAAATCACTGTGAAAATGGATTTCTCAAGGCTCAAATGGCTATAAGGTCTGATAAGAAATACTTAGGGTCAGATCTTAGCCTAACATCTATTTATCAGACATCTAGGATGAACTACAGATGTCTGAAAGTGAATGTGAATCATATTAAGGG
This sequence comes from Thalassia testudinum, assembly GCA_037157565.1. NCBI lineage: Eukaryota > Viridiplantae > Streptophyta > Magnoliopsida > Alismatales > Hydrocharitaceae > Thalassia > Thalassia testudinum. The sequence goes on along the minus strand of JAZHRO010000036.1, from coordinate 109,596,629 downwards.
TTAATCCTCAACGATTAGATTTATTAAGCCAATGGTCCTCTAATTGGATGTCTGGCAAGGTCAACAGACATCTTCTAAGCCGTTTGGACTAAGGGCTAGACGTTTGAAACTAGCAGACAGAGAGTGAGTTCCCAGCCTAAGTGTTTTGGGCATCTAGTAAAACAGTCAGACGTCTTAAAGTCCAAGATTAGACGTCTGAAGTCCAGATTGGATGTCTGATCAGGTTGTCTGATGCCTACTTTGGTTTTCTAAGTTCTATATGAGATGTCTAAGTATCCTAGGGTTGTGTAATTGTTCCTAGGACTACTGTTTAGTTACTTTGAGGCTCTTTAACACAATCTAAGTAAAAAAGCAAAGAACAAAAAGATAAATACATAGAACAGAATGAACTTCTATCCTATTCTTCATCTTCTTGTCTTCAAGCTCCTTCTCCATCAAGCTCCTCCAATCCGTCATAGATGCAAGCTTGATCTCCTTCACACTTGTGACCATTTGCATTTATCTTGAAACTATAACTCAAATGCAAACATTAAATAACAAATGTTTTGCTATCATCAAAATTAACGATCATAGTACCCTTGCACCAACAATAACTGGGTAATCGGGTCGCACACAAGGGTCCAGACTTGCGGGCGTGATCACAGGGGAGGAGTGCATAGGGGCGCGTGAGAGTGCGTGCAAAGGGACCCAACCCCCGTGTCTTGGGGGAGCAGCTGATGTGGCGATTTCAATTTATGCTCTGTTGGAGGCTTTGTCCAATACAATGTGGGACTAATCCTACGACCTTCTTCTTCGAGCGAATTTACATGAGTTGCAGCTAATCTCTTTGCCAAATTGAAGCAGCTGTTGATGTGTGCTGCTTTGATTGAGTACTTGGGGGCCCTCAAGACCTGGAGCTGCTTTGATTGCGTGGTGCAGCTGGTCGAATGATAGTCGAAGCGAGGCGAGCAACGTCGGAGAAGACGATGGCAAAGGCAAAGATCTGGCGATACCTAAAAAGCATGAAAATGGCCTCTCGGCCCAATTAGACTAGCTCAAAAGGTTCGCTGTGAGTTGAGGAGTGTAACAGCAGTGTTATTCGAGTGAGTGCGTGTGTGTTGCGGTGGGTTGACGTCGGAGAAGGTGATCGAGAGCGCAGGTGTTCGGTGAAGGTGTAGAGTGCTCGAAACCCAAAATAGGGTTAGGTCTTTTGAAGGGGATGGTAAGACAGAGCTCATGGAGGTGGTGACGTGGTGTTTGGAGCAGTGTCCTGGCCATGCGAGCTCGTGGGAGCTTCATTGGCCGTGGGGAAGATGACGAGCGTGAGGGCAGTACGACGGTTGAAAGTGAGGGTTAAGTGAGTGGAATTGAAGTAGGAAGGGATACGATGAGATTAGGGTCCTTTAGGAGGTGAGATGGAGAAGGGTTGGTGCCGACTTTGGTTGGCCGGTGCCGAAGAAGATAAGCTCGACGACGAGGGAGTGGCAAGGAAGGAGAGGATAGAGACGCACTTTCTTTGGCTAGAAAGTTAAGCGACGAAGAGGGGAAGCTAGAGGGCCATCCAATTTGATAGTTGGACGGTCGGAGGAGGTGGTTGGAGAAGGCTCGCCGGAGCCAAAGTCATGGAGGTTGGAGGAGATGAGAGGGTATTTCCGGCTTGAACTTGGCTGTAAAGAGAGGTGGGACCATAAGGAGCTTAAATAGAGGAGGGTCAAGTCTCAAATCACACAAAATCACTATGAAATCCTTACAAAAAATCACAAGGAAAACCCGTTGAATCTTGAGAGTTTGCCCCAGTTCTTAGGTCCAAATTGTGATCTATGATTTCGTTCATACAATCGAGGATCTCCTCAAGATTCATCCCTCCAATTTTGGAGGGACTTGATTGAGGAACGAGCAAGAAATCATCGCTCGAATCTCGATGGAGGAGCTTTGTTCATACTAATTGAGGTAGGGACCTGTTTGAGGAAAACGACGAGAACTTACGGACCCAAACACAATAAACTCGAAACTTGAGGGTCTAAGTGTAAGAAATAGAGTTTTAAAGGGCTAAAATGCAAACTAGGTCAAGATAGACTTTGATTGAGCCCTAATTTTGGTAATTGCCTAATTTGGACCCAAGGAATCTAATGGTGAACTTGGATTTGAGTTTTTACCTCGTTTGACTGGGTAATTTGCGTAAAAGCCTAAATTAAGGTAAATTTCCATTTGAAACTCTATTCTATGTCAAAATGGGTTCAAATGGCCAAACCAAGGCACCAAACCTCTTAGAATATTTTTATATGAATTTTAGGAGATTTAAATTAATTTTATCCTGACCAAAACCTCTTCAATTTAAGTAGGTTGATAATTAGGATTTTTGTGCTGTTTTCACCCTCGAAATGTGTGAATCCCCATTTCTGTCAGTGTTGACCCAACTTTTAGACTCTTATGCTTATTAACCTTCAATTAACCCTTGAGTGACCCCGTGGTTAATCTGTGTTTGTGATGTGCTCTTAAAATTACTGATTAACCCTAATTTCCTATTCTCTTCTCAAATCAGAATGATGTGGAGTTGTGGCCCTCAGATGATCAGGTAGGGGCTTTTATCATTTAAACATGATTAAATGTGGCTAGTTAGGGCCTATGATAGTGTTACCATCAGAAGGCATCGTACTTGGACACCTCGTATCTGAGAAAGTTATCCAAGTTGGCCGAGCTAAGGTGAATTTGATTTCCAAATTACTTGTGCCTTCCTTAATCAAAGATCATTCTTGGGATACGTCGATTTCCACTGACTGTTCATAACTGATTTCTCAAAAATTGTACTCCTCTTAATGAATCTTTTTTCAAAGAACACTCCTTTCGAGATGACACATGAGTGCATTCACGCCTTTGAGATTCTACGGACCGAGTAACCCAAGCTCCAATCCTACAATGTCTTGACTGGTCTCAACCGTTAGAGATCATGTGCAATGTGACTACACAGTAGGAGCAGTGCTTGGGCAAAAAATCGATGGAAAATCGGTGGTAATATATTGTGCTAGCAAGACACTGAATGAGGCTCAGCATAATTACACGATTATGGAGAAAGAGCTGCTGGCTGTAACATTCGATCTGGAGAAATTCATATCGTACCTCCTAGGTTCCCATGTCATCATTTACTAGGATCACACTATGGTGAGGCACTTACTCATGAAGAAGGATGTGAAACCGGGACTAATTCGATGGATCTTACTCTTGCAAGAATTTGACCTCAAGATTTGCAATAAGGCGGGAAAGAAAAACGTGGTAGCTGGTCATCTATCCCGCCTTCCTTGTTTGATCATTGACCCATCCAGACCCATTACCGAGTATTTTTCGGATGAACATCTCTTGGTCATTAATGGACTTCCCTAGTTCGCTGATATCGTGAACTACTTGGTCATTAGGAAAGTCCCGTCTGATTGGGCAAACACCCCATGGGATAAGCTGATTTTCGACACCAAATACTATGTCTGGGAAGATCCCTATCTATTCCATATCCGTAATGACAAAACAATTCGAAGATGCATTCCCAATGATGAGGTCAATGATGTCATATCTTTCTGTCACGACCAAGCTTGCAGTGGGCATTTCTCGAGGCACAAAACCGCAGCGAAGATCCTTCAATGTAGGTTCTTTTGCCCCACTCTATTCAAAGATGCGCAACCCTACTGTAGGGAATGTGCTCGTTGCCAGACCCTCGGCAACATGGGCCTACGCAAAATGATGCCCTTAAATCCGATCATTGTATACGAAATCTTTGACATTTGGGGGATATATTTTATGGGTCCATTTCCCGGATCTAACGACTTCGAGTACATCTTACTTGCTATTGATTATGTCTCGAAATGGATCAAAGCCATCCCCACAAGAATGAATGATCATAAAGTTCTTCTCTGCTTCATCTAAGAGAGCATCTTTTCCAAATTTGAGGTTCCCAAAGCCATCATCAGCGATGGCGAGTCCCATTTCGTGAATGTGCAATTCCAGTCCCTGATGAAAAAGTATGGGGTATCTCATCGTATCTCGACTTCGTACCATCCCAGACTAATGGATTGGCTGAACTCTCCAATTGGGAGATTAAGAAAATTCTATAGGTCACTATTCGACCTGATAGAAAGGACTGGTCTACCTGGCTTCCAGAAGCATTATGGGCTTATAGGACTGCCCATGAAACCTAGCTAGAAATGTCTCCATTCAGACTCGTGCATGAGAAGACATGTCACCTTCCTGTAGAGATGGAGCATAAAGGCTGCTAGGTGGTACAAAAGTGCAATTTGAATCTTAGGAAGGCTAGAATCCGCTATTGGTTGCCAATGAGAGAGATCGATGAGTTACGTAATGATGCGTACTAGAACTCAGGTATCTACAAAAAGTGGATTAAGACTTTTCATGACAAGCACATATCACGGAAATCTTTCTATCATGGTTAGAAAGTGCTGCTCTTCGATGCCCAGCTTAAACTCTTCCTAGGAAAACTCAAATCGAAATGGATCGAACTCTTTCTAGTCTAGAGGACCTTTGGAAATGGAGCTGTGGAAATCAGCAAACTCAGCCAAAACTCTGACCCTTTTGTAGTGAATGGTAAGAGACTGAAACCATTCTTCAAACTCACTAATTCGAATCTAGCTGCTGTATCTTTTGATCTCCATTCACCATGAGCTACATTGCACCTAGTTGGTGATGTTAAACTTAGCGCTTAACGAGAGGCAATCCGTCATTTCAAAACCCGAGACCCTTCTTACCCATCTCTAAGCTAAAGTCATATTTCACTTTAAGGTTCGTTCCTTAGAATAGTCGACTCCACCTCTGATTTCATATTGGAGCTTGAAACTATCAGCAACAGTCACCCCAAACCCATTCACTACCAATTCGAACCTGTTCTAAAGTACGAACTAAGATGAACTCGAACCCACCTAATTTACAATGATGACATTGTAAATCTTAGACATTGGGGTATTAAAGTGCAAAACGTTGTGTAATTAGATTTTGTTAAGGGGGTTTTGCAAAAAAAAATGAAGGGAGGAAACATTCTAAAAATATGTTTTGAGGAGGAAAAAGAAGGGAAAAATCGAGAGAAAGGAGCAAAACAAAAAATTGTGTTAGTTCCGGTGTCTGAGGATGGGACCTACCTAAGTTCTAGGCTGGATAGGATGATGAATTAAGTCCTGAAGTGCTAAAGAAAAGTAAATTAGTAAGGGATACCGACCTTAGGCCTCTTGGGCCTGTGTTGGCTTGAACACTCACACATTTGTTAAGATCTAGACTATTCCTCAAAAGGTTGAGGAAGTTGAGAGGCTGATATATTAAGTCTAGGGCTTAGGTTGTATTCAGCCCCATTGTCTACCCTTTGGTTTGCAGAACTAGGTAACCTAAGCACCCAAAATTCACACATTGGTTTGGTGCAGCGCACTTAATGAAAATAATGCCATAAAGTATTCTGTTTCGAAAATGTTTTCTCAAAAATTTGACTTAGGAGTGGCTCAAAGACACAAGTTGATTTGGATGAGTTCCTACTACAAAGAGGAGTAAAATACTCCCCTAGAAGATGCATTATAACATATCGTCTCCTCGACGCTTATCTCATAGGATATCTACATATCCTACTAGGGTCACGTAAGCACCTAATGCTGGTTTAGATGCCATGGGTGGCATTATCCCGAAATGTCGATTGTCGGAGTCTGGATTTAGCTACAGAATGCCATGAGCAGCACTATCACGAAGTGTCAAAAGCCAGAGACCCTTCGAGGATTGATGATGGGGATGAGGAATCTAATACAGACCGTGTTTAAAGCCAATCCGATGTTGGATCTAGAGGAATCTAAAAATAAAAGAGAAAAATAGTCAAAAAAAATACATATCTCTCCCTCTCTCTCTTCTCAAAAATGCACTGGCACATTGAACCTGGACCTTGTTGCATGCATGCATAGGTGTTTTAACTGCTAAGGTCAACAAACCTCTGGGCAAATTTTGGGGCCTTAGAAACCTCCGTTGCAGACCCAATGCTGAGGTTAGACAGGTCTGGATCTTTGCTGGTACTTAAATACCTCTAGGCCTAGATTTGGTATTTCAATATGATTTCTATAAAGGTGGCACATGCAGGCATCCTAACAGTAAAATCTAGTTTAGAGATTTAGTCTGTTCCATAAGATTTTGCTAGGGACTAGCAAAAGTTAAGCATAGCGGTATGATGGTAGCACCATCATTGGTGTTAATAAACCTAATTTAGCCTAACTACAGTAATAAATGCTCCATAATGTTCATCTGAGAGTCATAATTCCACTCTGAACTAAATTTGAGAAGAGAAAATGAGTTAATTCTACCATTTTAACACCTAATCACAATTGCAGATTAACTAAGGGTTTAATTAGGGCTTAATCCACGGTGAAATGAGCTTAATTTCCCAAGAAGTGGGCTTGTACTGATCAAATCAAGGTTTTCTGAGTCCTGAGGATTAATTTTATTAATAAAAACCCTAATTACAACCTCACTTCAATTAAATGGCTTCTGGTAGAAATAAATATAATCTAAACCTCCTACAAATCATTGAAAAATATTCTGAGGTTTGGAACCTTTGCTTCGACCATCAGAACCCATCTTAACCAAAAACAAAGACTAATTGCGCAATAATTATGGGGTTTAAATGATCTGAATTGAGTTAAAACTTAGCATAATTGTAGTATAATTCATTCATTAGTAGCATACATTGCATCTTTCCTACTTTACTTAGATAATCATGAAATAATGCTATAATAATGTATTGTTTAGTATAGGTAATAAAAGCTCAAGAGATGGCCTAAAGTTGGATCTGAAGCAGGGAAGAAGCTAGAGCTGCAACAAAGCTAGAGCAGAAGCCTTGGAATAAAGCTGCTCAAGCTGAAGACATAATGTAAGGAAGAGGTATACTACATTACTTGTAGGATTTTAATGTTTGAGTTAAATTATGAAGAACATAGGACCTTCCCACACCTATCCCTAGTCCTAGGACATCCTAGACACCTTACCAAACCCTAGTTACCCCTATATTAGATCGCCTTATCCTAGAATACCTCAAAACCTATCTTCTAGCCCATCTTTGGATGTCTAGGTAGGATGCTGGACATCCAGGTAGGCTGCTAGACGTCTAGGCTCCTTAGATACCACCCGCAGGACTCAGAACCCAATCTACTGGAAAATTGGATGTCCAGACAAGGTGTCAGACGTCATCCAATTTCTGCAAAAATCCAAGATAGAACCTAAACTCCACACTGATTCAGCATTAGATGTCCAGACTAAAGACTTAGACTTCTGATTTTGAAGTATAAGTCATCTGATCCTAAGATCAGACATCTAGAACCCCTCTCTAGATGTTGTTTTTGGATTCAAGCCTAGATCTTGATTCCTAAAGCCCCTAAACCCAATCCTACACCCTAGGAAACCTAAATTAAGGTATCCTAAGCCTAATACACTACCCTAAGACCCTCCTAAGAACCTAATTAAGGTATCCTAAGCCCAATTGACTTGGATCTAAGTCAATTACACCTTACCTAGTCAATTGGACTCATAAAGTCCAATTGAGCTCAAATCTCAACCAACACAAATCTAATTGGACTCTGTGAGAGTCCAATTGATTCAAGCCCAACCTAATTGAGAACTCTCTCTCTCAATTACACACACATTGACCTAATTAAACTTGGTAAAGTTTAATTGGATCAATCACTTTAGCCAAAGGTTGCATGAACCTATTTAGAAACCTAATTAGACCTACCAATTAGACCAACCTAGACCTAACTAGAAGTGGACCAAGTGGTCCACTTGACCACTTAGGGGACACACACACACACCCATACACATTCACGTGCACACACACACACACCTACACACACTTGGTGCCACATTAGGAAGACTCTAGAAAACCCAACCTAATCTTTCTTAGATCCACAAATTGTGGATCTAAGAAGACCCACTCCTCTCCAAAAATAGCCGCCACCTAAGTCATTCTTGAAGCTTCTTGGATGAACTCTTGGAGAGCTCCTCAACCCATATAAGAAGACCACCTTGGATGGCCAAGGCTCTTCATCTAGGACTCCATTCTCATCATCCACAAGCTCCATCATCACTTCCACTCTCCACATCCAAGAGCTAAAGCCTCAACTCCACTTTCTCAAGAGGCCAGCATACACACCTTGGCCATCCCTCCATTCCCTCCTACCACCTCCAGCCACACAGCCATTAGAGACCACCTCCAATGCCCTGAGTTCTAGTAGTATAGAATTATTGTTCTTCATAGTTAAATTCTTGCAATATTTTCTTGCCCGTAATAGTAGTAATACTATTCTTAAGAATGCATGCATAATCTGCCCTAGATCCATGCATGCATATCCTTTCTATTAGCTAGAATTAGTATTCTCAATTTCCATATACAAGCATTCCTCTAGAAATGATTGTAATAACACTATTTTGAGGAAATAAAATCACAAGTTGCCGGATATCTGCTTCATATCTTTATTGCAATCAAGATGTCAGTTCCTGAAAACATAAATGATCTTGCGATTGATGCTTTCTCTATTAACAACCATCGTGAAGTAAGAATCGTGTGTATGAGTACCCACACCTTCACATTTATTGTTTATTTGACACACGCACACGTAGTTAGGGCTAACAACACGACTGGTGAAACTTAGATTCGTAGGCTTGAAACCAACGTACAATTTTAAGCAAAAAGATGAAAAATTAAGAATCAATTTTGCTAGTATCTACCTCCCTGAGATCAACCGAGACTCACCATATCGTTATTAAATTTTGTTTGAATCGTAATTCACGCTATACTACGATGTGTTTTCTAATCAAATCTGCATTTTGCGACAGCCAACAGAGGCATAGGTCGGAATTTGCTCTATTTTGGGTTTCTACGTAATTTACCCAGCCAAAGTTGGTCAAAACCCAAGTCCAAGGTCACCAAGAGATTCCTTGGCTCCAAATTAGGTTAAATCTAAATTTTGAGCCCAATCAAATTCTATCTTGATCAAGTTTGCAAATTGATCCCCTGATTTTTTATTGTTACAAAAACCCCCCTACGTTTTGATTTTTCTCGCAAAACGATCCTTATGACCATCTTCCCCAACCAACCTTGCTTTTACAGCTACAGCAATCGTGTCTCTGGGCATGATTTGATGGATTGATTCCTCCCTAATTTATTGACGAAATCTTCCCAAATTTGGAGGGAAGATTCCTGGATCTTTCCTCTACGTGTTGATGCCATTCACAGCTCATGTTTCCATCTATGGAGGCTACATTCAAAGCTTGAAATCTCACCAAAGATCCTTGCCGACCAACCATATTTGGGCTGCGATTCGTGTCCCAAAGCCTACGGCCATGCACCAATAAAGCTCGGCCATCCTCCTTCGAGCTTCTTCGTGCAAGTTTTTGGCGAGACTCCTCATTCCTTCCCCTTCTTCCCACTCGCCATCAATGAGCTCCTTGGATCTTGTCCATCCTCCTTCATCGTCATGTCTCTCTGCCAACAGAGGCCGCAGCTCTCTCTCTCTCATTCCATCACCGAGCTCCTTGCCAAAAGAGCCGGTTCCCTCGTCGTCTTCATCACTCCAATTTGATCACTGGAGTTCTCCTCCTCCTCCAAGTCCAGCCGGCCACACCGGACCTCTTCGTGCCTCCCCATCGTCTCTCAGGTATCTCTATTCCTCCCTCTCTTCCAATAGATCATCTTAGGCCCATTCTTTGTGGATGTCAACCTTAATATCCTCTTCCTCACGACCAACCAAGGTCTGGCACATACTCTGACCACATGCCCTCGATGCTCCGGTCGTCCTCCCTCCCCGCCAACCACCCATGAAGCATCACCATGCTCCGAGGAGCAAAACCCCTCAACTTATTGAGGGATTCCACTCCTCCAACCGCCCACCAGACACCCACCGCTACCGTCCTCTTTGATGCCTCTATCCGACCACCTCCAGCCTCTCCACGCCAATTTCTCACCACCATCACGTCCAGCAAAGCAAAGTGAGTCTTCTCAGCTACTTGCCTTGCTCTGATGCTCTCCGCGTGTCAAACCCATAAACACTGGTGATCCCCTTTCTCCCTAACGTCATGCAACCTCCTCTGGTCATCCCCAAGCTCCAAGCTTCACGAGAAGCATCCTGAGATCACGTAGGACCATCTAGGACCCTTAACAGGGAGCTTTGACCCCCTATAAAGTTTCATCCATCACCATCAGATCCGCCACTCATCGTCATCATCTCTAACGTAGGCATCCCTCCTCCGCTCTTCATGTGCACCCAAGCTTTGCTAGAAGCTCCGCAGCAACACAAGCAAGGGTCAGCGACTTCGAGCAAGTTGTCGTAGGTGTCGAGAGGCTTCTCCGACCTCCCTCCCCATCCTCAGTATCGAAGGAGAAGTTGAGTTCCCTACTGTTGGCAAGGACACATATGCAAGAAGAGAAAAGTCAGCAAGGACCTAACTGCAAGGAACCAAGGAATGATTTGCAAATATCTAGGGACTAAATTGATATTCTGTTAGTTTTGGTTCATTTATTGCATTTCTTGTGATTATTTCAATCAAACAATAGCTTCATGGATTATTTAGTGCCTAGCTAGTGATGATTGATTATTCTTGATCAAATTGAGCATTAAATAATTGAGATACAATTTCTTTTTAGGTCGAATTAACTGTGGGAGCTAGCATTGTATTGCTAAACAAGGTTTGGAGTTTTCAAATTACTTGTATCTAGTTCCCGAGCTTTAAAATCTGAATAGTGGTTATTTTTCTATCATTGCTCCCTGAGATGACCTTGAAACTTGCTTTTTGAGCTTTACAAATTTTAAATGGTTTCATCACTTTAGTCATTGTACTACAATGTGCATTTGAAACCCAACTTTAGCGCGTAAACATTTTGGCCCCGTTGCTGGGGAGCAACGCGCATTTTGACCACTAGTCATACTCATTCTGACTTGATTCTAACTTGATTTATCTGTTTTGTTGTGTTGTTTTGAGGTGAATCATCACAGAAGATCATCAAGCTCGGATCAACCACGCTAGGGGCAGGTAAGCAGCTGACTCTCTTCTATAATCCCCTCTGTTCTTTTGGAAAGCTAAAAAGGAAATAACCGAATTAGGAACCAATTCTGCCTCACATTTCTAGTAAATATCATTCAAGGAAAAAGCATGTTTCCTAATTTATTTTGCGATCAGATCTTACTTATTCTAATTTAGACACCCAATCCTGTTACTTGCACCTATTAGGGACATTAAGCACATTGGGCTATTCACCTTTTTGTTTAAATTTGAGGTGTCATTTTTGAACCAATTGGACTTGGGAATAGAGCCAACCTAGGGTTTCCATATTAGGGCTTTAGGGATTAGCACACATTTGCCTATTAAGAAAGGAAACAAATCTTCCCGCATTGTGTACCACCTAAGCCTTGTTTTGAATTGACAAATCGAAGAACCCTAAAAGTCAGGCTATAAAATCACTTGAATCTTAAAATATTTGGACCTAATAACTTATTTACAAACCGAAACAGGGTGATTCAGGTGACTTAACCCAAATTCCATCCTCAATTTTAGGGCAGGTTAGGTGAAGTTGGTTCATTTTGTAAATCAACAAATCTCCAAATTAGGTCACAATTTGAATCAATTCTAAATTCAAGTGAAATTCAGGGCACAATCAGGTTTAAAATTGGTAGACTTTGGTCTCAATCCATACATTCCAGTCTACTTGGAATCACGGTGACAAGGTCAGGTGGGGTAAACCCTGTAACCTGCAGGGAACACTCTACCATGTAGGGGTCTTTGCAGGACTATTCCTTCCTGACTGCTCAAGTAATTCTCAGGTGTGTGGATTTTTGATCCAGAGGTCCATCTGCCTCAAATAGCCTTAGCCATCCAATCTTTTTGAATGCCTTGATTGGGTCTAGAACAGTTCCAGTCCCTCATCTGATTATGTAGTGCATGTACAGAAGGAGGTCCTTAAGACCAATCTTAAGACCTCCATTGGCAATTCATTCTCGTCAAGGTCAAACCTTGACCAACTTATTTGGGTTCTTTTCTGATCCACTTGATATTTCTTCTAATCCATCTACATCTGAACCCAGTTCTCCATCCTCCACTTCCATGGAGAATCAAGATCCTGAAGGAGCGGGTGAGATGCAAAACCTACAAGACTAGTTGCAGACTCTTACTGATTTAATCCACGCACTGGCCAATCCTCGAGCACGTCCACAGATGCGAGACCATTACAATCCCACAACTGTTGCCATAGAACCCAGGCTGCAGATTTCGGCTGGGGGACCTGAATCAGAATTGAAGTCGAATATCATCAATGTGATCCCCTACTTTTATGGATTGGGCTCTAAAGACCCTTTCCAACACATTCAAGAGTTAAAACATCTAGCCTAGACTCTTGAGCCAACTGCTTAAAACCAAAAAACCCTACTCATGAAGATGTTCCCCTTCTCTTTGAAGGATAAGGCTACCCATTGGAGACTCAACCGATCAACACCTGGGCAGGTTTACAAGCTAAATTTCTCAAGAAATTCTTCCTAGTTGGATGCACGAATGCCCTAAGGCACCAAATCATGCATTTCACACAAAATGTGGGGTGATGAGCATATATTTGTGGGCTACTTGATTACGTAAATGCCTAGTTATTAGATTAATGTTTACATATACATAGCATACAATAAGATGTAAATGATTAGTTTATAAATCACTTGCATGCATATTTCACATACTACATTCATTTGTAAATATGATTTATAACTTAATTAGATAGCGTGCATTAGAATTTAAGTAGGCTAGTTATAATTTAGTCTGCATCGATACATTACATGCATAGTTTAGATAGGAATAGGATTTAGCATTTCTTGTGGGTTTTGTGCACAAATAACCCACACACACACACACATATATATATATATATTCTTCTTTATGACTGCAGGTAACTTAATGGCTGCAATGAAGAGGAGACGAAGGTGGATCTTAGTCACCCACATTCGCCACCACTCCATCTCCTCCCCTCAGCCATCGCAAGCCATTTTCCCTGCAGTATAAGAAGAAGCTCCTATGACAGAACCAAGATAGGCCTCCACCCCCATTCACCACTATGCAGAGAGTCAAGCTCTCCTCCAATGCACCGCTGGCCGCAACCATGGCAGCAAGGCTCCACCACCGTGGGCGTATGGTGTGGCAGCCCACACCGCCAACCGAAGTCCCTACATCACCGTGCTTCTTCACTACCATCACCACCATGTTCCTTATTCTTCATCTCCTGGAACCCAACAACACCCAACATCACCATTGTCTCCACCACCACCTGCAGCACCACCAACATCCCATGCCAAGCAACCAACGGCCACCTCCCTTCTCGCGTCGCTAGTAGCAGCAACGCGGGCACTCCCCGTGCCTTGACATGCTGCCTCCGCTCGGCTCACCGACGACCACCGCCACACTTCTCTCACCACGCGCGGCCGCCCACCGCCGCCAAAGTAGCTGCCCATGAGTGGAGCTGCTCCAACAACAGTAGCAACCCCACCACACCCAACATCCACTTCTCCTAGCCATGCCCCACTTTGGCCACCATTTGCTGCGACACCACCACCATCAGAAGCGGCTTGGCCCACTTGCCCTCCACCGCAAATATCACCTCTAGCCTCAACCTCTTCCTCTTCCTCACGCACGAGCAAGGGGAAGATTTCCCCTGTTTCAACATTAGAAAACCTTCAATTAATATTTACCATCATTTGCCATTGCCAAAACATATCATTTTATTATTTTATTGAGTAACATTTGCAAGAAACCCCCTCCCCTTTCATGTAAACATTGTTTCAACATTTTCTCGTATTATTTCCTTGATCTAAAGGGGTTTTTGATATGACTTATTTGTGAAATCATCAATGAACATTTTATTTTAACTCAAGAGAGTTTTGGAAGGTCCATTGTCTCCCTGTGGACATGACCCACTCTCAATTTAGTGGTTATTTTCTCTTGTTTTGGTCATGCATTTTGCCACTCAATTTTTATTTTGCAACGAGTTTTAAATCTACTTTAGAAAATCATTTTAGCACTCGATCAAATGGCACTGTTGCCAGGGAGGCAATAGGCTTGTTAGACTCTCGCAATCTTTTTAATTATTAACATTTGATTCTATTGGTGGCTATATATTCATTGATATTCTAAGTTGATTTTTGGTGCAAGGACATTACTTCTGGAGTAGTAGTGCACCAGCCTTGCCATCATCCTAGTGGAAGATCCATTACTGAAGGTAGGAGCTCAACACACTGTAGTGGACCTTGTTTCCAATGTTGGAGGACATCGGGAGTGATTATCATCTTCACCGATCTTCAGTAGTTAGATTTTGAACAGTATTTTTATTTTATTTTATGCACATTTGTTTGAGACCCTTATTCTGGGGTAGTTTTGAGGGTTTGTTCCCCGACCTTCTTTTAGGCCCCTGCGTGGGTAATTTTTTAGGAAATTGTTCCCATTCATTTAGACTTAGGTTTTTATTTTGTGGTTGTTTATTATTTCCTTTGTTTGTGCATAACTAGGGTACATAAAAACATAAAAAAATTTTAAATTGCCTATTCTAGAAGCTGCATGCCCATAGGTCGAATCATTTAGGATTGAATGAGCAGCATCTAGATCTAATTTCCTATCTTGCATATTGCATAAAGAATGCTGGAATCAGGTATGCACTTCTAACTTTGCATTTCTACTTGTCATGCAATTGCATTTAGACTTAATTCCTAGACAACATAATTTGTCTTGAAATGATCTAACAAAGTGGTCACATTAAAACTTCTGAAAAGGACTAATTAAAGGAGGAATACTTAAAATCCAAGACTTAATTCTTGCAACCTTACATGTGATTCAAGACTCAAAATCAAAAATCTTTTACAGCAAATGCACACGTGCATGCTTTGCACACCAAGGCACACATATAGTTACTTCATCAGTCTTGAGCTGCTAGGAAATAACCCTCTTACTGTTGGATTCTAAAGTACTTAAAACTCAAGGTCAAAGGTTTGGTAACTCCAAGGAGGCGATACCCTATCATGGATTTTTGAAGGTAGTTAAGAAGCACCACGAAAGCACAACTTCAAAGGAAGGCTTAGGCATACTTGCATCCCTCGATCTTCCGTCCTTGGAGTACTTCACCATTTGAACTTTGGGGAAGAGCACCGAAGTTCCAACTAGGTCTTTTTAGGCATATCGTAGGTCGACAAATAGGTGAGTAACTAATTGAGCAACTTGATTTGTCACCTATAACCTGAATTAAACTCAAAGTGCCTAATCTGATTAAGACCTAAAAAGTCCTTTTGAATTGTGTTTATCTAAGTTCTTGTCGTGCATGCTCGAGAGGCGATCTCTGAGGAGACAGTTAGTGTTTGATCCAAAACCTGAAAGAATCCTTAGGAGAGCCAACCAAGAGAGAAGAGAGATGGCAGAGGAAGGAGAGAATAGGATTTTGGAAAACCAACGATCTTTGAGAGACTACTTTATCCCCATCAACCAACCCGGTCATACACTAAGAAGACCTGGGGGGGACAATCCATATGAAATCAAGAGTAGTACCATATCTTTATTGCCCTCATTCTATGGTACTACTAAGGAGGAACCTTACAGGCATCTAGAGGAATTCACCAAGTGTTACGAGCGCTGAATCGGTGTTTAAGAGTGTTGCATTGTAGTATAGCTGAAATAGCATTCAAAACAAATACAATTTTATTACTCGAATATATTTCGAGGTCGAACACAGGGAGCAAATGGAATTCACACACTAATCTCAACAATAAATGCAAATTGAACACATAATACTACTCAAAATCTAATTAGGAATGTAGAGCATGAGTATATGAAGAATAAAAAGAGTTGTAAGCAAAATAATAAAGAGCATATGAGTATCAGACGTTTGATTTTGCAATCAGACGTCTTAAATGTCTAGTGCTACAGTGCCTTGCTTCTTTTCTGATTTTTTCTTTCTCTGATTCTTCTTCTTCTTCTCTTCTTCCTTTGGCTTCTTCTTTCCTTAGTCTCTCTGCCTTCTGCCTTCTCTTCTTCTTTCTCTGTCTTTGGCCTTTGAGAGCCTTCTTCTTTCTCTGACTTCTGCCTTAAGCCTTTTCTTCTTCTTCTTCTTCTTCTTCTTCTTCCTTTTGGCCTTCTCTCTGCCAGACCTTCTCTTCTTCCTCAACTTCTTCCTTCTTCTCTTTCTCTGCCATTTGCCTTCTCATCTTCTTCTTCCCTTCTTCCTTCAGCCCTACTGTGCCCTCTCCTTCTTCTTCTTCCTTTTCTACCTAACCTCCTCTTCTTCTCTGAATTGGCTAAGTGTTGGAACTATCTCTTCAGAGCAAAACCCCCCTTCCCCCGCATAGCCGTCCTCTCTCTTTCTCTCTTTTCTATTTTAGAGTCGCTCTCCCAGAGCCTTAACCGGTCGAGTAATCGGACCTAATGCAAACTCGGGTCCAAGTTCATCAGCGTGTGTGGTGAGCCAGGAGTGAATAGGTTGGGTAGTCGAGTCATGGCCAGGTCCGCGGGTTATGTCGCGGATGAGTCCGATGAGAGGGGGGAGGAGGACCTCATCCTCAGTGTTGGAGGCAAAGAGCCTCTAACACTTTTTCCTTTTATGCGCACAAGGGTGCCTTTCCACTTACGAGGTGGGACTAAATGTCCCACCTTCTTCCGCGCGCATAGCAGCAGGGTGTCTTCCTCAATTGGAGAGGCTGCAGAGGTGACAACTCCAACTAAGAGCCTGGATGCGTGCATGCCTTAAGTCCGCGTAGCCTGGGCTATCTTCTTGGAGCAGCGCAAGGCCTAGAGCGCTTGAAGCTTGCTTCAAGCTCAGCAACAATGGTGACAGTCATCCTGAACCTGAAATCAATAACACAGCCTCGTGGCCACATTAAATCACTCAGGGGGCATCGCCGGAGCATGGCGGATGTGATGGGGATGTCGGCATGGCTCGGGGGTGGCTGTAGTGGCGTATCTAGGTCTTACTGTGTGCATGTGTGGGTGTGTTCGGTGGGGTGTTTGGGTGGTCGATGGAGAGATTGGAGTGAGGGAATGTGATCAGGGAGTCGAGATGGAGGTTGTAGGGTGGTCGGCGAGGTGGATGGAGGTGCGCAGCGACAGGAGCACCTCGCCTAATGTATCATCGGAAGTGGAGAAGGTGACGGTGGTCAGTGGCGTCGATGGGTGGTTTAGGGAAATAAAGAGAGGGAAAGAAAGTGAGAGAGAGAAAGAGTCTAATAAACCTAATCTAAGGATGAAAGGAAAGGATGTCCCATGCCGGTATGGTTGCCGGACGTGGGGAAAACGAAGCTTTGTAGGTGGGGCAGCGGCGAAGACGAGGCAGAGGCGACGTCGGCCGGTATTACGCGACGCGAAGGACTGAGGTGGAGTTAACCCGACCACTGGTATTGTGGTTGGGCGATGAGAGAGCGAGGGAGAAGCCACCGAAGCTTGAGGAGTTGTTGTGGCTGGAGGGGAGAGAAGAATGTGAGGGAATCCAACCCAATTTCAAGCTGAGGGAATGCGGTTGGATCTGGGGCATCTTAAATAGGTATCTGGAGAGGGATTTGTGCTTGGGAGCCAAGCTTCCAAGCAAAGAAAACTTGCCGGAGATGGAAGTTCTCAAAAGACCCAAATCTCTCATGCGTTCGCATGAGAGATTGGGAAACAATCAGGGATCAAAGATGGGTTCAGATTGGAGGGGATTACTCAGAGAATCTCCCTTCCAATTTTGGAAGGGATTCTCTAAGCAATCAAGGAGAAACCTCCTTTCAAAGCTCGCCAGAGTAGGATTACTCCTCTATAATGGTGGAGGGACCTATTTGCAAAGATGATGAAGAAGATAGGGGGCTAAATGCAAGAGTTTTTGACAGTTAGGTGTAGAAATGTAATCAGGCTGGACCTTTTTGCAAACTAGGTCAAGATGAATTCCCCTTAGGTCCAAATTTTGGTACAAACCTAATTTGGACCTAAGGAATCCAATGGTGAAGTGGGATTTTTGGTTTGACTTCGTTTGACTAGGCAATTTATGCAAAAGCCCAATTTAGGGTAAATATTTGTCTGAGACCCCATTCTAGGTCAAGATGTGTTCCAATGGCCAAATTGAAGGTACTAAACCCTAGAGGATATTCTTCTATGATTTTTAGAGGGTTTAGGTGAATTTTATCCTACCCAGAACCTTGGTTAATCAAGTGGGTCTATTTTAGGATTTCAAGAAGTCATTTAATTCACAAGATACACACAAACCATTTTCTGTCTGATCCAACCCACTTATAATCTTGTTAAGACCATTTGACCTTTTGTTTAGCACTTGAGAAAACCCGTGGTTGTACTACAATGGTAAAATTGTAGTTTTAACCCTAGTTTCTTATTTCTCTCTCAGAAAGGTTAAGCAGTGAGTTATGACCTTCAGTTGGTTATGTAGGAGCATTTATTCTCTTTATTAGGTCAAAATGAGCTAGTTATGGCTCATGATGGTGTTCCCATCACCAAGGTATGTTCCACAGTGAGATTGCAGGGCATTTCTAATGATGCCCAAATGCGAACCATCTTCCCCTTCTCCCTCAAGGATAAGGCAAAGCATTGGTATCACACTCTAGATGGTCTAGAGTGGACACTTGGGATGCCTTGAAGGGAGAGTTTTTAAAGAAATATTTCCCAATGATTAAGACTAACCACTTTAGGAGGGAGATGATGAGTTTTGCTCAGAAGGATGGGGAAGCTTTCCATGAGGCGTGGGAGCGCATCAATGACTTGCTTAGACTTTGCCTACATCACCAGGTGCCGAAGTGGCAACTGGTAGAAAGGTTTTACACTAGACAGAGTGATGCGCATAGGCAAACAGTGGACGGTGCCTATGCGAGAACCTTTCTCAAAAAAATTGAAGATGAGGCTTGGGAGCTTTTTGAGACCTTGAGTTAGAATTCTATCGACTTGAATTCTACCTATTTGGATAGGAAACCCATTCTTATGCAACGAAAGATTGAGGCAAATGAGGCTAGGGATACCCAGAATTTAGCCTTCCAAATTCAGTTGTTGAACCAAAATATGGAAAGGCTTATATCGAACCCTAGCCAACTCACGCCAAATGCCTCCACTTCCCAAGCTTCTGAATGCTCCATTTGCAAAGGCAATACGCACACCACTGTGGATTGCCACTTGGCCTCCCAATTCCCTGAACTTGTATAGGAAAACCTGAATGCCGCCCAAGGGTTCCGTCCTAGACCTCGTAATGATCTTTTTTCCAATACTTATGATGAGGGATAGAGGAACCACCCAAACTTCTCATGGAGACAAGGGAATGTCTCCAATTTAGGGAATTACAAATCGCAACCCTTTCAGAACCAACAAATGAACCAACCTTAGACCTTTGCTCAACCAAAGGCCTCAGAGATTGATGAATTGAAGGCAATCTTGAGAACTTTGCAAGAAAGCCAAAGTGCCATCATCCAATCTCATGACAAGGCCATACATGAAATGAAATCATAGATAAGACACCTAGTAGAGGTCGTTGAAATTGCACTAGAGGGGAGTGAATAGTGAAATTATATAATATTGTAATACAAAAAAATTCAACCACAAAAGGTGGCACCAGATTTTTAGGTGGAAACCTAAGATGGGTGAAAACCATCACCTAAGCCAATCCCTTGACTTAGGATTTTCGATCACAAGGTGATCAAACCACTAACCACACTACTTAAACGAGGGTAGTGTACCTCAATTACAAATCCCACCTCCGATCCCTAAACAGAGGTTTCTCCCTTCAAAATGAAGAGACGGGGACCCGACAGGCCGGATACCCAAAGTACAAAAATAAGAAGTAAAACAACACCTATAGAGCACCCCAATACTTTAATTACTTTCTTATCTACTAAGCATAAAATGAACTCCCTGAGGATTTGCAGAACGGAGTGAGCCAGGAGTATGGATTTGCCCTTTAATCAGAGTGTTGGCACAGCACAAGGGCAAGATGAAGCTTAGAGTAGTGAGCAAGTGATTTTTCTAAGGGAATTGAATCTCAAGGGGTGTGTATTGCCTAAGAGGGGTTGTAGTCTATTTATAGGCAAGTTTGGAACCTTCAAGAACACTTGGGAGAGTTCTCATAACCGTTGGAGACAAATCCCAAGAGATTGGGATGAAATTTACCATAAATCAGGATAATGATGAGTCTAACAGCAATATCAGACGTCTAATTTTAAGGTCAAACATCTTATAAGACCACTGATTATAATTTTTGTCATCTAATACTATAGGCCATCCTGAACTGACTTCATTGGATCGAAAGAAGGGCATCTGATATTTTCACATAAGACGTCTAATTAAGTTATTGGACGTCTAATAAAGGGTGAATTCATTCCTGTTTTGGTCATATCCAAACAGGGTTCTAGATTTAAAAGATCAGACATCGTTATGGACGTCTGAAGGAATCACCAGACGTCTGAAAACCTAAAAAGACTTCGCTACGACTTCTGACAAAAGATCTTATGTTCGTAATGAGATACGCACAGAAATACATGGGCAACGGTCCAAAGGTAGACGTCTGGAAGCATGTCCAGATGTCTGAAAATACATTTTTGCCCGTTATCTGTACAACGATGATAGGTGCTTAGTCTAACGGTTAGTCTGAGGATGTCCAGGTAAAGCATCAGACGTCGGGATGAGGTTATGGACATCTAATAGAGGAGTGCTTCAACTGATGTTCATGAAGACAGAAGCTGAAGGTAGAACTATAGGAAGTTAGACGTCTGAGACACTTGTCAGACGTCTTAAAGTTGAAAATCAGATGTCTGACAATTGTTTTGGACATCTGATAAGAGTCTTAGTGTTAGGTTTTTGTTTCTAATTTATCCTAAGTGTAGAGAGCCTAAGTTAGCTATTTATAGGTTATGTTTGGGGGCTCTTTACAACATTTCTAGACTTAAATAAAATGAAAATTACAACCTTTGAAAATTTACATAAAAAAGCCTATGACCTAATACTTATGCTACTTGTCTTCACGCTTTTAATCTCCCATCTTGGAAAACTTTATGAAACCTACAATTATGTTATTACAGAGAGAAACAATATGCTACGCTTATTTTTTATTTCATTTTCTTCATTTCGTAAAATCATCAAAATATTATATATGAGTAGTTGAACTAACAGTCGTTAGACAAAGGGAGATTGGGAAGCTTCCCAGTGCTGCTGAGGTGAACCCTAAAGGGAAAGGGATTGTCTTTAGGGAGCATGCCTAGGCAACGGCTATTCTGAGGAGTGTGAAAGAAATTTTCAAGCTTGATGCAACTATAGTCTCGCCTTCTGAAAGCCCACACCTGAACAACTGTGTCACTTCTTACCCGCACCCTCGAACAGCTCATTTCAGTCTTATGACTCACACTTATCTATCCTCTAATGGATATCCTGATGAACAATGTGATCCTTTCTACTCCTACTATAGGAGCATTGGTTTGGTTAATCCCCAATCCCGTGATTACGAGCAAAACCTAGGGGTGGGATAAACCTTCTCTAACATGCCACACACCTCAGACAAACCCAGCCCACCCTCCCTAGATGATTTTAATTCCAATGGTTGGACAGAAACTCCTACGTATTATTACCCTAAGCTTGACTTTCCTCCTTAAAAGAATGATAGCCTCTCCACTTTTAAGTTTGAAATGCAAAACTAATAGATGGAATGATGGAATCTTTAGGAAAGTCTTTGAGGACAAGTGAGCAATTAAAGGAAGAAATTAGTCACACGATTTACTCCCTTGAGGTTGATTCAAACCCCTCCACGCTAAATGCATCTCCCTAGAGAGCCACGCTATAAGATGGAAGGAGATATTAGGGACTCGATCATGGAGTATAGAGGATAATATAGATCCCTCCATACTTGATAATCCTTCTTTGAGAAGTCCTGGCATTAAGGGGGAAGGGGACTACATGGATACATTGCAAATTGAAAGGAGTAGCCACTCAATGAATTATGATGTAGAATGGTGGCAACCAGAAGAGGAGGATCCCTTAGACTTTCCACCTATGATTTATTGGAGCCAATCAAAGGGGAAGATGTTCTCATTAGATGAACTCGACCCAAATGATAGTATCTTTGTTACATTTAATGAAAAGGGTCATAGTCAAATAGTCAACCCAACTCTCATTCTTGAATTTGAGGTGGAATCTACACCCCATCCTAGGAATTCTGAGCCTACACCATACCCCTCTGAGAACCTTGCACCATTAGTTAGATTTCCCTAAGGATTGTGATTCTGAAGTTAATAAATCTCATGACTCTTAGGTGTCAGAGAGAATTATATTGGGAGTCAATAATAAAAACATTGAGCCTTTGCTTAGGGAACCAACACCCACCATACAACAATCTGAGAATTTACATGTGCCCAACAACCCTAATGAGATTGATACTGAATTAGATGACTTGGATCAATTTTAGTCTCAAGGGAATGAAGATTTGATTTTTGAGGAGAAGGAAACATTTGAAGTACTTGCTTCAGGCAATAAGGATTTTCCTGAGTCTTAAGGGCATGAGGGAAGAAACGTAGAAGAGGATGATGATGAGTTTAAGGGGCCCAGACTCAGAGTATGGAGTGACTTTAGGGGGGAATATTTTTTGTATGAGGACTTAACCCTTGAGGATCTTACTGATTTATCCAAATTTGGATTCCTATCTACTTTTGACTACTAGGATCATCCTCTCAAAAATTGGGAAGAAATGAAAGCAATTGATACTCTTGATGAGGGAATCTATACACCCCAAGAGCAGGATCCTAGCATTAAACAAGAACCCAGGAATGTCATTGTTAAGGAAAGTCCCATTGCATCCAACCTACTTTCACATGACAATTAAATGGGGGCCACCCTTGATCCGTCTAATTTGGAAGGCAAATAGTTGGCCCCATTCCAGGATAAGCACCTCAATGATAAGAATGATGAAATTCAACTATTTACTAAGGCTGCTAGGGATGACATTTAGGAACTGGAACGGTTATTGGAGATGAATGTTGAACCTCTTCACCACCCCGTAACTTAGGGACTTAAACTCCATTGAAACCAGCTTTGTCAAGTCTCTTCTCACATTTCTGCTTTATGGGGGGATAACCAGATCGATACATCCTATAGTGAAGTGGTGGGTATGGATTGATGCTTGTCCAGGTCGGCCCATCATCTTAAGGGTGTTCCTCTTAGCACCCTCTCTTTCCCACACGCATCTACTTGGAGGAGCCTTTGCGTCCTCCCCTACACTCCTTAAGGTCATGACTCGAGTATATTATGTGAGACCTCCAAAGGTAGCCCAAGAGTATCATGTTCTCACCTGTGTCTGGCAAGCATTTGGCATCACTCTCCATCACCATCTTGCCAACATCTTGGGTTACCTATTCACAAGGCCTACGTTGTTACGTACCTTTTTTGGCTCTCTCTCGACTTCTTTTCTAGACGTCGATTTGCAGGAATTACCCATCTGGCTCGTTAAGAGGAAGCCAAACTCTTCTTCAGGTACCATCTACCATTTTGCATGCAATGAAGACATTGCAAATTTTAGGGATAGGGGGATAAAGGAAACACTTAGGGATATGAATTACATACTTGTGGAGTTCATGGGTAGTTCCATTAAGAAAACAAAACAAGAGACAGAGAGACAGAGAGAGAGAGAAAAGAAAGTGGTGAGCGCGATTTCATATGTGAAAAGTTTTGAGTTAGAAAACCCATTGTCATAGTGCGTAGAAATTTGCTACCAGATAAAATTTACCAAAGCTCAAGGTGAGCCCCAGGTCGAACACAGAGAGGCGAATGTTTGAATTTTTGAAAATCGCATTTCACTTTGTTTTTTTTTTAATTTTGTAATTGCTATTTTTTTGTATTTTGTGATAGTGAGGGAAAGTGAGAATATTATCTATTGAATCAGAAAAATCGTCGCAAAAAGGTTGAGTTTTGAAAACCCATCGTTGTAGTGTGATTTGCAAAGAAATCCATCAACAAATAAATTTTACCAAAACTCGAAAAGAATTCCAGGTCGAATACAGGGAGGCTACGTCGATTTGAAATCTGCGATTATATTTTTTTGTTATTTTTGTTTAGAAAGCGAGATACTTACAATGAATTCAATGAGAGAGAGAGAGAACAAACACTTTATAATATGAATGATGTTTTACAACTAGAAAGTGGGAAATATTACAGCTAGAAAGCAGGAAATATTACAGCTAGAAAGTAGTAAAATCTACTCTAGAAAGAAGTAAAGAGAAGGGAGGTGAGAAGTTATCCTCCTCGACGGCTGCTTGGAGGACGAGTCGGATGAGACGATGCCTGGAAGACAGAGGGCGAAGACGGAAGACAGAGAACGAAGCGGGAAGAACCAGGGGTGAGGCAGGGCATCGTCATCGCGGGATCCACTTCCGGAATGGGGGCGAGAAAAACTTTGATTTTAACTCTAAAGGAGCATCCCGAGTTTGGGACAAGCTTCTTCAGAGCCTTGGAGAGGGAGAGAGGTGAAGGAAGGGATGATGAAAGTGTGGGGGTCGTAGGGCCTTTTATAGGTGAAGATTGGAGGGGGTACAAAGGTCACTTCATCTTAAAATAATAAATGTATCAGCCTTTAGTGATAGATATAAACGTCACTAAAGGTTGAATGTGGCCGTAGCCTCGTGCCCGTGCATTGCCTCCTCTCCCTGCGCCTCAACGCCTACGAATGTCTAAAGGCTCTCAGCAGTCCGATCAAGCGATCGAACAGCTTAAAAGCCATCCTACCGCTTCTACTTCAATGTGCCCAACACCCATGTGTGGGCTTAGGCGTCCGATCTCACATGTGCCAGCATGTGCATCTAGTGCGGCCACGTAGCCGCTTCTCCACCACCCGATGTGCATCGCACGGCTGACACCAACCGCACCCACACCCCCCACTCAATTTGAATCTTGCGGAGCTCGAACCCACACCTCTTCTTCTGCATAAGGCACTTCACCACATGCCAAGCGACTTCTTTATCGCGCGGAAGGCTTTATGCTCAGCCGATCTTGGTTGTTGGATCTTCATCCAACGACTGAGATCTCTCGTTATGGAGGCCTTCATCAGTCGAGTGGAGTGATGCATCCCTGATTGGGCAATTGAGACGGTGCCATGTGGCACCATCTTAGCCGTCCAACTTCTTTATTGTGTAGATGGTGCCATGGATGTCAAATTAGATAGATTTTCATGCCGTTGGGCTACAATCATCGATCCGAACCCATCCGTGTAGTCAAATTTGTCATCTGAAGTGTGGATTGACACCATCTTGGCCCTTGACCTCTGATCTTCCTCATACTATATCTAATGCTACAGAAGTCTGATCAGGGCGATTTTGGAGTCGTTGAACTCCAATCATCTCCCTGGTCAGATCCGTACGGTTGGGTCTTCAATTCAAGGCCCCGATTAAATGTCGCCCTGTCTCTGGCCACCAAGAAGAAGAAATTACTATACAATTTGTCCAATTTGACCTAAATGCATAATGATGCATGTTATGCAATATTTACATTGCATGATGCTTATATGACACTAAGAACATGCATAAATAGACATTTTTGGCTATTCAGATGCATGCACATCACACCCCCATGCCTATCTTTTGCTAGTCTCTAGCAAAAACTATATGCTATATATAAAAGAATTAGGTCAGATTTCTTGGGCAAAAGTTATTCTTCAACACTAGGAGATTTTTACTAAGGACCTGAACTATAAAGACACAACAGTGCCTGGGTGTCTACCAAAATGCAGACTGCCTCAAGCCCTCACCATATTCAAAGAAGGATTTTTTCTTCTTTTCCTTTTTTTCTAATTTTTTTGGATTTTTGAGTTTAGGGTTTCAGAGCAGCTTCTACGGCCACTCAACCCACCCAAGACTCGAAGAGAACCCCAAGTTCTAAGCATCTTTATGTGTGAAATGTGATAGACTCATTGATCGACGATTAGAATAGACTTCGGGTCTCTACACCCCCGAGTGACCTTGAAAATAAATTCTGCCTAATGGTGTATTTATTCTACCAGTAGCTTTCTCCCTACTTTTATTTTTATGGGATCAACACAAGGATGAACCCAGTGTATATCTTGTAATTCTCCGGCTGGAGGGGTTGAGATATGCATGACGTAATATAAAGTGTGGAATTAAAATAGACAATCTCATAAAAATAAGCAATCACACAATAGGCACAAGTATTTTTAGGTGGAAATCCAAACCCGGTGAAAACCACCACCTAACCCTCTCGAGTTAAGATTTCCCGATCGACCTAGTCGATCAAATCCACTAAACCCAGTCACTGAACGAGGGTGACTGAACCTCGATTACAACCACACTACTTAGACCAAGGGTAGTGTACCTCAAAACCCCTTCTCTTCACAAGAAGGATTTTGTCTCGCAAAGGAGACGGGAATTCGCAAAGCGGATACCTAACCAAAGACAATAAAAATATACAACAATCTTATAGAACCACAAATATTTAAGCCTAGCTTCTATAGGAGTTAAGAAACTTCCCTTTGGTGGAAGTGCGTCGATGTGACGACGCGGATGCGTGAACCACGCTTTGGCACAACAGCGCTCTCGTAACGTCTGCAGGAGAGCGGGTGCACAGAAGGACAAAGCTCGTAGGTGTCAAGTGAGTGCTTGTAGAGCTAACCCTTCTTCTATTTGATCTTCTACTTCTTTTTGACCCAAGAGAGTGGAAATATTCTTGCAAAGTGTGTCTTAGGTGTATATCACAAGCCAAGGGGTCCTCCTCTATTTATAGAGGGCCTAGGAAGGCTTTGGAAGGCCTTGGAAGGCTTCCATAGCCGTTAAGTGCAAATCCAAGGTGAATCAGGTCGTAGTTAGAATTAATCATGATTCTGACAGGGTCATCAGACGTCTGATCCTAGCATCAGACGTCTGGAAAACCTATTTAAGACATCTGGGAAATACGTCAGACGTCTGATTCTAGGCGGGTTTCCTTCCTGACTTGAATCAGACCTAAACAGGGTTCTAGTGTGTGTCCATCAAATGACACACAGGACATCTGGCACTAGGTCTGGACATCTACAAACCTATTGTTCTGCAGAAATGGATTCCCAAGGAAGTACAACAGCCAGAAAATCTCTGAAGGAAAATTTGGGGTCAGTCAAGGTAAAACGATCATGTATCAGACGTCTAGGGTCCTCTACGAACATCTGATACAAGGCTAACGGTCATTTCCTCAATGTTTACGAAGGCAACCAACATTCCACTAATTGGACGTCTAGCAAAGGCATCAGATGTCTAGACTAAAGTCTGGATGACTGATTCTAACAGACAGAACCTACTAAGTCTAGCCTAGATGTTTTTAGACGTCTAATCAAATAGTCAGACGTCTTAAAAGTCAATATCAGACATCTGATTTCCATATTAGACATCTGATAAGGTTGTCTGAACCCTATTTTAGTTTTCTAAGTTCTTTACAAAAAACCTAAGTATTCTAGGGTAGTGCAGGTGTTCTTAGGACTACTTTAAGGGTTCCTTGAGGCTCTTTAACATAAGATCTAAGAAAGAAAATAAAGAGAAAAGCAAAAAAATAAAATTACATAGAAAAGATAAAAGGAAATCTATCCTATTCTTCATCTCCTTCCTTCTTCAAGCTTTCGCTCCTCGCGAAACTCCTCCACCTCTGTCCAGCTCCTCCAATCCACCATAGATGCGAGCTTGGCCTTAGTCTAAACACCTATCTCCATTTGCAATTTGACCTAAAAACTAGGACTCAAACACAAATGTTAAAAGACACGTTTGTTATCAATAAAATAAACGATTGTGGTGCTCTAGCACCAACAATCTCCCCCTTTTTGATGATGACAAAATCATAAATAATAATGCATAAAATTTTTCCCATTTTTTGACATTATCAAAAAGGTTTAATCAATTTTAAATTTCCTATAACTCCCCCTTAAAACATGCTT
This sequence comes from Thalassia testudinum, assembly GCA_037157565.1. NCBI lineage: Eukaryota > Viridiplantae > Streptophyta > Magnoliopsida > Alismatales > Hydrocharitaceae > Thalassia > Thalassia testudinum. The sequence goes on along the minus strand of JAZHRO010000036.1, from coordinate 109,568,725 downwards.
TTCTATAATTGGGTTGAATTTCTTTTTACAAGAGTAATGTCCTCCCCCTTTTTGTAACAACAAGATAGCTATTATTTTTCTCCCCCTTTCTAAAAGAAATATAGCTAACTTAACAAGATATCCCCCTTAATGATTGACAAATAGCTCAAAATTTTAACTCCCCCTATCTATATGCTAATGATAAAAAGATAGGGTTAAGGGTTACCTCACCTACCATGGCCAATAGAATGGCCCAAATGGAGGTGGTGGATGCCACATCAGATGGGGCTCCCATCCGTAGCTTGGAGGCCCGGGCATCGGCACCGGTCTCCAATCTGGCAAACGACACGTGGTGGGTTATTCAGTTGTACGTCGTCTCGTCGGTCTTCTCATTCTCCTCCTTGGTCTACTCCTTCCTCCCAACTTGAGTTGACCATTCTTGAGCATGTAGTTCCAATCCTTTACGTTGATATCCTCTTTGAAACCTACAAAACAAGATTTCAATTCTTTCTTCGGTATCCAAGTGAGCTTGGATCCGGATCTGTTAGCAGGTCTCCTTGATGGAGATCCTTTCTCAATCTTAGGGCTATGCAAATTTTCTACTTTGTTGATTAATTTGTTAGAATTTTCCCTAAGACATGCGATTTCTTTTTCTATAATATGCATCTTAATCTTTAAATCAGAAATTTCTAATTTTAGACTAACATTTTCCTCAATCAATTTAGCATTTTCGTTGATTAAATTTTCTAATAACAAGTTATTATCCTTAGGACTAGCTTCTAAATCCTTAAGTTTTATTTCTAATCTTTCATTTTTCACTTTTAAGAAAACTAAGATTCCTCTTAATATTTTTATTTTCTACCTTAAGTGATTTACTAAACTCAAATAATTCATCGAAAGCATCTTGTAAATCAGGATTTACCTCATTATCGCTGTTGTCGCTGTCGCTATCACTTCCCATGGCCATGAAGCCGATGCAGGAGATTTCCTCCTCAGAATTCTCCTCTTTTTCATCTGAGCTCGAGTCGTCCCAAGTTGCTTGGAATGCCTTGTTCTTCTTCTTCTCCTTCTCCTTCTCCTTCTCCTTCTTCTCCTTCTTGAGAAGAGGGCACTTGGGTCGTAGATGTCCTTTCTCGTTGCAGTGGTAGCAACTTCTCGGACTCTGCTTTCCCTTCTTCTTTTCTTTCCTTGATTCCCTACAATACTTGGAAAACTTTTTAGGTAAAAATTCAAAGTTCTCGTCGTCGAAACTTACCTCGCTATCCGATGCGGCTCTGAAGGTGAGGGTTTTCTTCAATTTTGGCTCCGGTGTATCTTTCTTCTTTTGCTTTAACTTTGTCTCATATGCCATTAGGTTGCCTAGGAGATCCTCCATATTGAGCTCCTCCACTTCGTTTGCCTCCTCGATCGCGGTGACCTTCTGCTCCCATTCCGGTCCAAGGGAACGGAGTAGCTTTCCTTGAAGCTCTTCCTTGATGGTCTTACCTAAAGCTTTTAAACTATTTACAGTGAACCTAGTGTTCATCTCACTTAGAGATTCGTTAAACTTCATTGAAAAGGACTCAAATTCTTGAGAAAGTAAATTTATTTTAGACGTCTTTACCTTAGTCATACCTTCGTGTGTAACTTCTAGAGTGTGCAGTGGCGCACTGAGATATTCAATTGAACTCCTCCAGGCTAAGGGTGCAGTACAACGCGTTCATAGCTTTCGCATTGAGGGAAAGCTCATGGGTCTGCTTCTATAAATAGCCTCTCTCTGGTTTCTCCGAGACTTCGTATGGGGTTTCACAATGTTCCCATAAAGTGAAGTCAGTGGCTTAAAGCCACATCTTCATCCAAAACTTCCAATAGTCGTAGTTGCTTCCATCGAAGAAAGGCGGTCGGACGGTCGACTGCCCCTCGACGATTCTGGTGGCGGTGACGCTTCCCTCCATCAGATCTTCGCCGGTGTGTAACACCAAAAATGCGAAACATGCTCTAATACCAATTGTAATTCCCTGGTTGGAGGGGGTGAGATATGCGTGACGTAATATAAAGTACGGAATTAAAATAGACAATCTCACAAAAATAAGCAATCACACAATAGGCACAAGTATTTTTAGGTGGAAACCCAAACCGGGTGAAAAGCACCACCTAACCCTCCCGAGTTAGGATTTCTCGATCGAACAAATCCACTAAACCTAGTCACTTGAACGAGGGTGACTGAACCTCAATTACAACCACACTACTTAGACCAAGGGTAGTGTACCTCAAAACCCCTTCTCTTCACAAGAAGGATTTTGTCTCGCAAAGGAGATAGGAATTCGCAAAGCGGATACCCAACTAAAGACAATAAAAATGTACAACAATCCTATAGAACCACAAATATTTAAGCCTAGCTTCTATAAGAGTTAGGAAACTTCCCTTTGGTGGAAGTGCGTCAAAGTGACGACGCGGATGCGTGAACCACACTTTGGCACAACAGCACTCTCGTAACGTCAGTGGGAGAGCAGGTGCACAGCAGGATGAAGCTCTTAGGTGTGAAGTGAGTGCTTGTAGAGCTAGAGCTTCTTCTATGAGATCTTCTACTTCTTTTTGACACAAGAGAGTGGAAATATTCTTGCAAAGTGTGTCTTGGCTGTATACCACAAGCCAATGGTTCCTCCTCTATTTATAGAGGGCCTAGGAAGGCTTTGGAAGGCCTTGGAAGGCTTCCATAGCAGTTGGGTGCAAATCCAAGGAGAATCAGGCTGTAGTCAGAATTAATCATGATTTTAATAGGGTCATCAGACGTCTGGTCCTGGCATCGGACGTCTGGAAAACCTGTTTAAGACTCTTAGGAAATAAGTCATACGTCTGATTCTAGGCGGGTTTCCTTCCTGACTTGAATCAAACCTAAACAGGGTTCTAGTGTATGTCCATCAGACGACACACAAGACGTCTAGCACTAGGCTTGGACGTCTGAAAACCTATCATTCTGCGGAAATGGACTCCCAAGGAAGTACAACAGTTAGAAAATCTCTGAAGGAAGATTTTGGGTCAGCCGAGGTAAAACGGTCATGTATCAGACGTCAGGGGTCCTCTACAGACATCTGATACAAGGCTAACGGTCATTTCCTCAATGTTTACGAAGGTAGCCAACATTCCATTAATTGGAAGTCTGGCAAAGGCATCAAATGTCTCCTAAGACGTCTGGACTAAAGTCTGGACGACTAATTCCAACAGACAGAACCTACTAAGTCCAGCCTAGATGTTTTTGGACATCTGATCAAATAGTTAGACATCTTAAAAGTCAATATCAGATGTCTGATTTCCATATTAGACGTCTGATAAGACTGTCTGAACCCTATTTTGATTTTCTAAGTTCTTTACAAAAAACCTAAGTATTCTAGGGTAGTGCAGGTGTTCTTAGGACTACTTTAAGGGTTCTTTAAGACTCTTTAACATAAGATCTAAGAAAGAAAGTAAAGAGCAAAATAAAAAAATAAATTACATAGAATAAGATAAAAGGAAATCTATCCTATTCTTCATCTCCTTCCTTCTTCAAGCTTTTGCTCCTCGCGAAACTCCTCCGCCTCTGTCCAGCTCCTCCAATCCACCATGGATGCAAGCTTGACCTATGTCTAAACACCTGTCTCCATTTGCAATTTGACTTGAAAACTAGGACTCAAAAGCAAATGTTAAAAGACACATGTTTTGTTATCATCAAAATAAACGATCGTGGTGCTCTAGCACCAACTTATCTCCCTGGCTTATTCTACTTCTTCGCTTCTTCCTAAGCATTTTGGAATTATACATGCATTTCTTGAGCTGGGTTCTGGACAACCTACCAATGGGCTATTACCCATGATAACCTGCCAGCCATACTCGTACGGTAAAGTGTGGCTTATTTCTTTTTCTTTTCTTTTCTGCTTTTTTTTTATTTTTTAAGTAGGTGGCTTCCCTGATCTAAGATTTACCTAAAGGCAGTAGGAAAGGAATGATCGTACGACTGGGCTTTGGACAACCTACCAATGGGTTGTTAACCATGATAACTTGCTAGCCATACCACCCTAGAAGGTTCATTAGCTACCCAATTTCCGTAAAAATCACCGAAAAGCGAGTTAGTGCAAATAGTGTGTAGATACCTAGACTTAAAATCCCCTCAAGTCAGAGGGCGAGCTGATAATTCGTGTACATATCACCCCAACTTATTTAACCAAATTGAAGTAAATTCAGAATGGCGAGGACTTGATAAACAAATCCATATTTTAGTGGACACCTGAGCTGATTAAGCCAGAAGACTTGAAGAGTCTAAGCGTTCAAATCCTACTGTATTATTCCCTAAGGTTGAAAAATCTTAATGCCCAATTATTCTTTCCTAATTCAATTTTTTTTTAATAAAGATAAAAATAAGTAGAATTTAGAAGAATTTCACAGAACTAACAAAATGACTCAAAAATGAATCCACCCCCCCATACCTGGCTGATGCAATGTCCTCATTAAAAATAAAATGCATGAGAAGAAGGGTATAATGAAGAAAATATCACCTATATTCCATGATACTCAGGTCAGCTCTAAGTCAGACTGTACAAGTGCTGAGCTTAATGCCATCAGCTAGGCGAAGTCCAGCCAAAGAAATCACATTAAGGTTAAAGCAACCTTATCTGAGATGGGTTCTAGAATAACACGGTCAACATAAGGTTTCAGACATTGTCCATTGACCTTAAAAGAATTACCCATCTTTGGGTTAGAGATCTAAACGGCTCTATTGGGAAATATTCGATTGATGATGAACGAGTCATCCCACTTTGACCTAAGCTTTCCGGGAAAGAGCTTAAGTCGAGAATCAAAGAACCAAACCTTCTGGTTCGGCTCAAAGCTCTTGCGGGAAATCAGTTGGTCATAAAGAGCTTTGGTTCGAGCCTTATAGATCTTGGAATTCTCGTACGCATCATTTCTAAGCTCCTCCAACTCAGATAGTTGGAGCTTCCTGGTCTTTCCGACTAAACTTAGATCAAAGTTGCATTTCTTGATCACCCAAAATGCCCAATGTTCAATCTCTACGAGTAAATGGCATGCCTTTCCATACACCAGACAAAACGGTGACATGTCGATAGGCGTTTTGTACGTTGTACAATAGGCCCAAAGAGCGTCCTCAAGCTTTTGAGACCAATCTTTTCGATTAAGCCTAACCATCTTCTACAGGATATTCTTGATCTCTCGATTGGAGATCTGATCCTGTCCGTTCGTCTGAGGGTGGTAAGGTGTGGAGGCTCTATGATTTACTCCATATTTTGCTAGTAAACTATGGAATTTGGCATTTGTGAAGTAAGTACCACCATCGCAGATGATAGCCCTTAGAATCCTGAACCGACTGAAGATGTTCTTTTTGACGAAATTGATGACCACCTTGTGGTCATTGGTTCTAATGGGAATAGCCTCGATCCACTTGGACACGTAATCAATAGCAACAAAAATGTACTGGTGTCCAAATGAAGGGAGGAAGGGTCCTATGAAATCGATGCCCCAAACGTCGAAGATTTCGACGGGAAGGATTGGGTTTAGAAGCATCATATATCTCTTGGTTATACTACTAAGTGCCTGGCATCGAGAACATGACCTCAAGAATTCCTAGGCATCCTTGAATAAAGACAACCAATAGAATCTAGATTGCAGTATTTTTGCAACCGTCTTTTTCCCAGAGAAATGTCCATCACACGCAGATGCATGGCAGAACTCAAGTATACTTTGGAGTTCATTCTCCAAAACACATCGGAGAATAATCTGGTAAAAGCTGATGTGGTACAGTTCAGGGTCCTCCCAGAAGTAATATTTGGCCTCAAATTTGATTCTATCTCATTGTTGCTTGGTCCAAACCTGAGGGATTTGACCAACAGCCAAATAGTTTACTATGTCTGCAAACCACGGGGTTTGGACACCTAACCCTACAAGAACAGTCCCATTCAGAAAAGTATCAGCAATCGAAATATCCAGATGAGGAGAATCACTTAGAAGTCTCGAAAGATGATCCACCACCACATTCTGTGCCCCAGATTTATCTTTGATTTCAAGATCGAATTCTTGAAGCAAAAGAATCCATCGAATGAGCCGGGGTTTGGCATCCTTTTTGGCCAAGAGATGTCTCAAGGCCAAGTGGTCAGTGTAAATTACGGCATGAGACCCTAAGAGATAACCCTGAATTTCTCCAAAGCAAATACTACAGCTAGCAACTCCTTCTCACTAACGGTATAATTCCTCTGGGCCTCATCCAGAGTTTTGCTAGCGTAGTAGATGACAGAGGGCTTTCTGTCGATCTTTTGAACCAAAATAGCCCCGACCACATAATCAGAAGCATCGATCATGATCTCAAATGGGGTCGTTTAGACCAGTGGTTGCAGCACCAGAGCACAAGTGACTACTGTTTTAAGGAAATCGAATGCCTTACGACACGATTTGTCGAATTCAAATGGCATATCTTTGGCAAGAAGGTTGCTCAAAGGGCGAGCAACCTTGGAGAAATCCTTGATGAACCTACAATAGAATCCCACATGATCAAGAAATGATCGAATTTGTTTAACAGATGTGGGAGGAGGAAGATTGGAAATAGCATCAACCTTAGCTTTGTCAACTTCAATTCCCCATTCAGAGATTACATGACCCAAGACGATACCTTCTTATGTCATGAAATGGCTCTTTTCCCAACTAAGGACAATCTTGTTTTGATGCATCTTTTAAGGATCAATTCAAGATTAGCCAGGAAAGAATCAAATGATTCTCCGAAAATAGAGAAATCGTCCATGAAGACTTCCATAAACTCCCACCATGTTAGAGAATATGGCTAGCATACACCTTTGAAAAGTCGCACGTGCATTGCATAAGCCAAATGTCATTCTACGAAAAGCAAAGGTTCCATGGGGACAGGTGAAAGTCATTTTTTCTTGATCCTCGTGATTGATAGGGACTTGATTGTATCCAAAGTAACCATCTAGGAAATAGAATACTTGCCCAGCTAGTCTTTCAAGGATCTGATCGATGAAGGGTAGAGGGAAATTATCCCTTTTGGTGGCTATGTTCAGCTTCTTGTAATCGATACAAACTCTATAGGAGGAAGCTGAACGAGTTATGACAGATTCTCCTTTCTCGTTAATCACAACGGTAATCCCGACTTTCTTGGGAACAATTTGCACGGGACTTACCCAAGGACTATTTGAGATTGGATAAATGATTCCTGCGTCGAGCCACTTAATTATTTCTTTCTTGACCACTTCTCACATATTAAGGTTTAATCTCCTCTGCATCTGGCGAGAAGGGCAGGATCCATCTTCCATTAAAATTTTGTGATTGCAATAAGATGGCTCAATCCCCTTAAGGTCATGGATGGTCCGACCAATTGCCTCCTTATGTTCCTTTAGGACCTTGATTAGTTTAACCTCCTGCTCCTTAGTCAATCTAGCATTGATAATCACAGGGAGCGCTTTTTTAGGTCCTAAAAACTAATATTTCAAACTCTCAGGCAATGGTTTCAATTCAAGCTAGGGTGGGTCTAAGATGGAAGGCAAGGATGATGCTAATGAAGATTCATCAAGAGGAAGAGGTTGAAAGTGAACAAAATCAATAACCTTTTCAAAATGTGGCGGGTTTGCCACAAAGGGTTGCGGGTTGGATTCATCGAGACAGGAGGAACTTTCAATTGTAGAAACAGCCATACATGTCTCAATATTCAAGTTATCTTCCTCGAGTTCCTCAACATATCCACAATCCTCAAATTTGTTAATCACCTTAAAAATATCCAGTTTCAATTTTCAATCCCCAAAGGCGATTTCCATGCTACTGCTCTCACAGTTGATATTGGCCTTAGCGGTAGCCAGGAACGGATGCCCCAGAATGATGGGCGTGTTCCTCAAATTCTCAAGTGCATCCATGTCAAGGACAAGGAAATCTACACGAAAATAGAAGTACTTAACCTTGACAATGCCTCTCAGATTTGTGATTGAACGGTCAGGTAATTGCAGCGATACTGAGGTCGGCCAAAGTTCACCTAATCCGAACTTCTCATAAAGAGAAGTCGGAATTAGGTTAATGGATGCACCTAGATCCAGGAGTGCCCTATCAAAGGTGTAATCTCCAATAACACATGAAATCAAAGGGGCACCTAGATCTCTCTTTTTCGGAGGAAGGTGATGCAGGATAACAGAACTAGCCTGCTCAGAGAGTATCACCTTCCTCGGAACAGATTCCCTCGGCTTACGCTTCTGGGTGCATCAATCCTTTAAGAATTTAGCATAAGCCGGTATGTGTTTGATAGTGTCGAGGAGGCGGATATTAATTCAACATTCTTGAATATATTCAAGATCTCCTTGTTACTATCAACAGGCTTCTTCTTCCTAGGTTTAATCAAGGCCTTAGGAAAAGGAACACAAGTCAGATCTTCGAAATCAGGTTCCTGAGCCTTGATTTCTTCTTCAGAATTCTCATTTATTTCCTCAGACTCACCAGGATTTTCTTGACTAGAGCAGGGTAGGTCTGGATCCTGGGTTTGCCTTCCAATCCTCAAAGTAATGGAGTTGGTAAATGCGTATGGGTTTGGGTCTTGGGGAGGGTTAGAAAAGATTGAAGGGGATTGATTAGCCAAAAACCCCGGATTTGATGAAGTAGAAGAGGAAGGACCCTGCTCAACCACCTGAGCATGTGCGTGTGGGTCCCTCTAATTCCCATACCCTTGGGCTTGATTGCTCGGATTCTGTATGTTGCGTGGGTTGGGTACGAGTTGAGATGGCAAAGATCCACTCTGACAAGTGTTAGCAATAAGCCCAGTTTGCAAGTTTTCCAATGAGGTTTCCATTTGTTGCATGAGCTGGAGCATAGATCATTGCATCTCTACCATCTCACAGTTCAAATCAGCCTGCCCTACGAATTGACAAGCATTCCAAACTGGCTAATTGACCAGATTCAGGGGTAGTTGAGTATAAACATGACCCTGACCATTGGTCTTTATGGAGCATAGTTGCTGGGTCGGAATTGGATCTGCTGCTCCGAATTTTTCCAGGAGAAGTTAGGGTGGTTCCTCCAACCAGGATTATAAGCATTGGAATATGGGTTGGACCTAACGTTCTCCTGTACAGCATAGACATCCTCACTGGGCGAGGATGGAGAGAAAGAAAGAGAGGGATCAGAGAAACTGGGATCAAATTCCCCAGTTTGGAACCCATGGGGTTCCGAACAATGCTGGCTCAAAGGTTGAGCAGCATCCAGTTGATTCACAAACTCCCATCTAGAAGGAGCTCGCGAAGAATGGAATCCCAAATTCTGGGATTAAGTGGATCGAGAATTATGCACGGAGTTTCCAGCCATCCACTCCATCCTTTTGGTAACCAGGTCAACCTTATCTAGTTTATTACAAATCAGCTCCATATCAAATGATGAGAGTCATGGACCTCATTAACATTCAATTTGGGTTGTTAGAACCTGTTAAATGTATTCATAGAGTCATGATTGATTAAATTTTCACTCATTTCCTCAAACAAATCATGTGCACTATCTGCGTCTTTATTAAGGATATTGCCTCCACAAGAAGCGTCCACGTGATTTCTAAGTTGCCTAGTCAACCCGTGGTAAAAGATTTGTACGAGTTGCCAACGGCACCAAAATGTTCGTCGCTCTGAAATGGGTTTTAAAATCATTTTTCTGCAATATAGATCTAATCAGTGCGAAAACATATAATATTTATTACTCGAATGAAATCCGAAGTCGAACACAAGGAGCAAGTGACAATTTAATACTCAAGATCAGAATAAAAGATATAAGAATTTGCAATCAAGACTTAATTCAGAATGATCTAATCAATAATGTCAAGTATCAATGTGCAAAAAGAATGGAGTAAAATGGTGATTTGAATCACCAATTACTCCTCACAATAATAGCAACTAGATCAACAGTATCAAGGAAATAAAGCCTCAAATGTATGTAATTAGATGGCAGAGGCCTGTATCAGATGCCTTAACAGAGGAAAGTTTTCTTCCTTTTTCTTCAAGCCTCAGGGAGAGGCTTCTTTCTTCTTTTCCTCTTCTCTTCTTTCTTTCTTTTCTTTCTCTCTTCCTTTTCCTTCTCTTCTTCCCTTAGCTTCAGAGAAGGCATAGCACAAAACTCAACACACCAGCAGAGGCAAAGGCCTCCTTCAGATTTCACAAGAGTCAAGAGGAGGGCGGAAGAGCAAAACCCCCCCTCTCCTCTCCTTTTTCTCTTCTTCCTTTCTCAGAACCAGCGAACTAGACCAGACCCAGGTATCCAGGTAATCGGACCAAGCCCAGACCCGAGGGGCGTGATCGCGAGCGAGGGAGTGCATGGGCACATGCGAGGGGACCTCACCCAATGCTTACTGAGGCAACGAGGCTATAGCAGGAATTCAATTTATGCACCTATGCCGCTTCGTCAGCTACCGAGATGGGACTAAAGTCCCACCCTTTCTTTGCATACGTTGCAGGTAGCGAAGATGCCTCAAATTGGTGCAACTGCAAAGGACGACGCCTTCAATTGGCACCCTAGAATCCTTCCTGGAGGTGCTCCGCATGACCTGGGCGTAGCACCTGGAGCAGAAGATGCAAGAACATGATGAAAGCTCGCTTGAAGCAGCTGCGGCAATGGCGACGAAGGTCCTGAACCTGAAATCCAAAGAATGATCTTTTGACCCTGTTAAACCAGCTCAGCAGCATCACCAGACGATGACAAACGTGATGGTGGCCGTGCGGTGGTGTTTGGTGGGGTGAGGAGGTCGTACGACCTCAAAACGTGGGTGCGGTGAGCGTGGAGTTCGATGGAGTCATAGAGTGGTGCATAGGGTGAATTGGTAGAGGGCTTTTGTTGATTGGAGCACGATGGAGCTGATGGAGGTGATAACGGAGAGTTTCGAGCAATGTTGCGATGTGTAGGCATCGCCGGAGCGAAAGAAGGTGACGACGTTGAGGGAGAAGCAGTGGTATTGCGTGTGTTGTGAGAGTGGGAAAATAGTGTAGAGAGGAAAAGGGAAAGATAGAGAGACTTAGGGATGCGGTAGAGAGGTGGAGATCTCCGGTGTTGGTCGACCGAAATCGAAGAAGGAAGTAGAGGCGGCGAGGCGGCAACGATGAATCAAACAGAGGAACGGGCTCCCTTTGGCTGGGGAGGGTCACGAGGAAGAGGGGAAGCTAGTCGGCCGACCAATTCGGTCGTTGGATGGCCGAAGGAGGAGGGTCGAAGAGGTCACCGAAGTAGGGGTCTAGGGTGGTCAGAGATAGGTCTTTATGGCCTTTTTGCACACCAAGACTTGCTAAAAAGCTTGGCCGTGCGACAGGGGTTCTTTTATAGGCCATAGGAAGCCCTTCCAAGCTTGGAAAGAAGCTTCCAAGCTCGGAAGGTTTTGCGAAATAGGACACCCAAACCTTTGAAAGGTTAGCATAGCCTTTTGGGAAAGACTTAGAGCCCAAGGAATGGCTCAAATGGAAGGTAACATCCCAAGGAATCCCCGTATCAATTTTGGGAGAGATTGATTGAGAATCGAGTGAGAAATCCTCGCTCAAAACTCGACGGTGAAGGTTTAACCTTCCAAAAATGGTGTGGGGACCTATGTGTGAAAACGATGACAAAGTTAGGGGTCTTTTTGTAGGGATTTTGAAAGTTAAGGGCATATGAGTGATATAAAAAAACTCGGATAAGACCAAATTGCAAACTTGGCCAAGAAAATCTCAGATTAGGCCCAAATTTTGGTACAAACCTAATTTGGACCTAAGGAATCCAATGGTGAAGTTGGATTTTGGTTTTGAACAAATTTGACTGGGTAATTTATGCAAAAACACAAATTATGGCAAATGTCTGTCTAGGACTCTATTTTGGGTCAAGACGGATTTTGATGGTCAAATTGAAGGTACCAAAACCTAGAGAATATTTTTATATAAATTTTAGAGGGTTTAGGTGAATTTTATCCTAACCAGAACCTCATCTAATCAAGCGGATCTATTTTTAGGGTTTTAGAAGTCATTTAATTCTCAAAACACGCAAAAACCCTTTTCTATCTGTATTAACTCGCTTGTTTGATATTTAACACCATTTGACCCTTAGTTACCCCCTGGGGAAACCCACGGTTATTCTGCATTCAAGATATGATGGTAAAGTTGTAGTTTTAACCCTGGTTTCTTATCTCTCTCAGAATGGTTATGCATTGAATTATGGCCATCTGGCAGTTATGTAGGAGCATTTATTCCTTGATAATAACTAAATTGAGCTAGTTGTGGCTCATGATGGTGTTCACATCAAACCCCCATGCCTCATTTTTTCTAGTCCCTTAGCAAAATCTCATGGAATTAATGTAAATTCTAGACCATGCCTTTTTATGCTCAGAACTCTGATGTGTGCTTTCTTTTGTAAATCAGGTCAGAATGCCGATAGTAGGCCTAGAGGTGCTCAAGTACCAACCAAGATCCAGACCTGACCAACTTTAGCCTCAGTTCACCACTAAAGTTTATAAGGCCCACAACAACTAACCTAAGGTTCGTTGAACTCCGCGGTTAAAGCACCTGTGCTTGTAATATGTTTTAGCCCAAGTTTAGTTTGCAGTGCATTTTTGTAAGGGAGAGACCGAAGATTGTTTTATTTTTTTGGAGAGTTTTCACTCACTTTTCTTTCTTTATTTCTAGCTTCGGATTGGCTTTACAACACGGTCTGTATCAGGTTCCTAGTTCCCACCATCAATCCTCGCAGGGTCCCTAACAATTGATGCTTCAAGATAGCACCGCCCATGGAAACCCTTAAAAATCTGGCCTTTGAGATTTCGGGATAATCCCGCCCATGGCATTCTGTAGTTAAATCCAGATCCAGGCAATCAACATTTCGTGATAATGCCGCCCATGGCATCTAAACCAGCACAAGGTGCTTACATGCCCCTGGTAGGATATTTAGAAATCCTAGGAGACAAGCACCGAGGAGACGATATGTTATTGCGCATCTTCGAGGGAAATTTCCTACCTCTCTGCGTTGGGAACTCTTCCAAATCAACTTGTGTTGATCAACCGCTCCTAATCTAGGTAGCTTTTTCATAACATAATTAACGCATTTGCGTGATTTCGATAATTAAGTGCACTGAACCAGACTGTGTGTGGATTGGGGTGCTTAGGTTACCGAGTCCCACAAACCAGAGGTCAGTTAATGAGGCCGAATAATCCTTAAGCCTTAAACCTGATACTTAAGCTTCGCATTTTCCCCAACCTCTTGAGGACTATCCAGATCAAAACGGATACTTGAATTTTTAAGCCTAAAATCACAGCCCAAGAGGCCTAAGATCAGCGTTCATACTAATCTCATTTGTCCTTTAGCACTTTTTTTCTTTCATTTTCTTTCTTTTTGATTTGGTCTAGAACTAAGTCAATTCCATAATCTTTTACTAATGACTCTCTCTTTTTTTCCTTTCAAATTGTGCTCCTTTTTGACATTTATATCACCTCCCCTTTTCCTCCTCGAAAATGATATACAAATTGATCTTTCAAAATTTCCTCCCTTCTCCATTATTTCTTTTTCAATTTTTTATTTTTTTGGTTTTTGGAATATGTTTTTTTTTTTTATGAAACCTTTTTCTTGTGAAGTGATTCTCACAACGTTTTACACTTTAATGCCCCCTATGCCTACGATTTGCAATGTCCTCATTGTAAATTAGGTGGGTTCGATTTCAGCTTAGATCGTACATTAGAACATGTTTTGGGTGGGTGGATGGGTCAGGGTGACTATTGTAAACGATTTCAAGCTCGAGTACAGGTACCAGGGGTGAAGTCGGTTGTCCTAATGGACGAACCCTAAAGTGCAATACGAGTTCAGCATAAGATGTGTCAAGAAAGGTTTCAGGTTTTTCTAAAAAGATGACGAGTTGCCTCCCGTTAAGCGTTGAGTTTAACGCCATCGGCCAGCCGCAATGAGCTTAGGGAGAATGGAGGGCAAAAGATACCTCAGCCAAGTTTGAGTCAGTGAGTTCGACGAACGATTTGAGTCTCTGAGCATTCAAGACAAAAGGTTTAGAATCAAGGCTGAGTTTGCTAATTTCAATGTCTCCATTTCCAAAGATTCATCTCACCAAGAATGGTCCAATCCATTTTGATCTGAGTTTTCCTGGGAACAATTTGAGTTTGGCATCAAAGAGTAGAACTTTTTTGACCAGGGTGGAAAGATTTTCGTACAATGTGCCTATCATGGAAGGCCTTAACCTACTCTTTGTAGATACGCAAGTTCTCAGACGCATCATTGAGTAGTTCCTCGATCTCACTCAATTGCAACCAGTGGTGTATTCTAGCCTTCATTAAATCCAGATTGCACTTCCGTACTGCCCAATAGGCCTTGTGCTCCATCTCGACGGGAAGGTGACATGCCTTTCCGTACACTAATCTGAAGGGAGACATGCCTAATTGGGTCTTGTGGGCCGTCCTATAGAACCACAAGGCTTCCGAAAGGCGAGTAGACCAATCCTTCCTATCAGGCCGAACAGTGACTTGAAGGATCTTCTTGATCTCTCAATTCAACAGTTCTACCAGTCCATTAGTCCGAGGGTGGTAAGGAGTCAAGATACGATGCGACACCCCGTACTTTGCCATCAGGGACTAGAAGTGCACATTGTTAAAATGAGACCCTCCATCGCTAATGATGGCCTTGGAAACCCTAATTCTGATGAAGATGTTCTCCTAGATAAATCGGAGGACAACTTTATGATCACTTGTTCTCGTGGGGGCGGCTTCGATCCATTTAGAGATAATCATCAGTGAGTAGAATGTACTCGAAGCCGTTAGATCCAGGAAAGGGTCCCATGAAATCGATTCCCCATATGTCAAAGATTTCGCACACAATAATCGAGTTCAAGGGCATCATATCCCACGGGCCCACGTTGCCGAGCGCATGCCCTACAATACATCTGTGCATCTTTGAACAAAGTGAGCCAAAAGAACCCACACTGGAGAATTTTTGCTGCGATTTTACGCCCATAGAAATGGCCACCGCAGGCCTAGTCGTGACAGAATGATATCACGTCATTGACCTCGTCGTCAGGAATGCATCTCCGGATCACCTAATCATTGCCAATGTGGAAAAGGTATGGTTCCTCCCAAATTTAGTACTTGACCTCAGCAATCAATTTGTCCCACCTGGAAGTCACCCAATCTAGAGGAACTTTCCATGTAACCAAGTAGTTTACAATATCAACAAACCATGGGAGACTGTGTATGGCTAGCAGGTGCTCGTCCGGAAAATGCTCGATGATCGAACCAGAAGGGTCGATGACGGAAGAAGGAAGACCGGACAAATGGTTAGCTACCACATTCTGTTTTCCCGCTTTATCGCGAATCTCGAGATCGAATTCTTGCAATAGCAAGATCCATTGGATTAGTCGAGGTTTCGCGTCCCTCTTCATGAGAAGGTGCCTCACTGCAATGTGATCCGAGTATATGATGGCGTGAGAACCCAAAAGATAAGATCTAAATTTTTCCAAGCCAAATACGACAGCTAGCAGCTCTTTCTCAGTATCTATGTAGTTATGCTGAGCCTCGTCAAGTGTCTTGCTAGCGTAGTAGACGACCACGAGTTTCCCGTCTATTTTCTGCCCAAGTACCACACCCACAGCGTAATCAGATGCATCACACATGATCTCAAAGGGTTGAGACCAATCAGGGGACTGTAGGATAGGTGCTTGGGTAACTCGATCACGTAGGATCTTAAATGCTTAAGTGCACTCAAAATTATCAAAGGGGGCATCCTTAGATAGGAGAGTTGTCAGGGGCGTGCGATTTTCGAAAAATCAGGAATGAATCGTCGGTAAAAATCAACGTACCCCGGAAAGGATTGGATGCCTTTGATCGAGCTAGGCATAGGGAGTTTGGAAATTAGATTTACCTTGTCTCGATCAACGTAGATGCCTTTTTCAGAGACGAGATGTCATAGGACAATTCCCTCAGGTACTATGAAGTGGCTCTTTTCCCAGGAAAGAACCAAGTTCACGTCGATGCACCATGTTCGGAGCACTGAGTCAGTATTTAAGGGTGTTGCGTTGTAGTACAGCCGAAAAAGCGTTCAAAACAAATACAATTTTATTACTCGAATTTGAAGTCCGAGGTCGAACACAGGGAGCAAATTGGTGTTTAGAAATCAAAATCACAATTCAGAATTTAAAAGAATATGCAATAATATCAGTATCAAAATGCAAAAATATGGAAGTAAATGTAGATCACAAAATACTAAAGAACCCAATGTATATGAATATGAATTAAACTCAAATTAGACGTCTGATTTGTAAATCAGACGACTTAAACTGATGCTATAGTGCTCCTTTCTGATTTTTCTCTGCTTCTCTTCTGCGACTCCTCTTCTTTCTTCCTTCTTCTGCTTCTACTCCTCTTCTTTCTTTCTTTAACTCTATCTTTCTCTTTTTCTTTTTCTGGCGGCTATCTCTTCTCTTTTTATTTGGCCTCTGTCTTCCTTCTTCCTTAACTTCAACTTCTTCCTTCTCTACCTTTCTCTGTCGTGGCCCGTAGTTTCTCTTCGTCCTTAGCTTCTCCGTCTTCTTTAGCTTCGCTTCTCCTTCTCTTCAGCCTGCAACAAAACCAAGCCCCTACCCACGCATAACTCTCCTCTCTTTCTCTCTTAGGTTCTGCTCTCCCAGAGCCACACGTATTCGGGTAATCAGGTCGGGTACGTACCCAGGACCAGGCCCACCGGCGTGCGGTGGTGGGCGAGGAGTGCAGGTCGGGTCAGGTCAACCAGGTCCGCAGAGCGTGAGCGTGGACGAGACTGGGTCGGTCAAGTGAGAGGTACCTCACCCAATGGTTTGGAGGCGAATAACTACAGGCACGAATTCAACTTATGCAGGTGCGCAGCCTCAGGACTTTCCGAGGTGGGACTATCTGCGCGCCCTTCTTCACATGCGCCTGTGGCAAAGACAAGGCCTCCAATTGCAGCAACTACAAAGGCCTTTGACTCCAATTGATAGCCTAGATTCATGCGCGAGAGTCTTCCGCGCAATCTAGGACAGAGGCCTGGAACTGGCAAAGCCTGGAGCGACCTCAAGCTTGTTTCAAGCTTGGTCACCAATGGCGGAGGACGCCTGTACCTAAAATCACAAAGGCGGCCTCATGGCCACGTCAGATCACTTAGGGAGCGTCGCCAAGGCACGGCAAATGTGCTGGGGTGGTTGGAGTGGCGTGGGGACGCTTGTGCGAGCGTGCCTAGGGCACACTGTGTGCGTAAGTGTGGGTGTGTTTAGTGAGGTGCGTGAGTGAGTGGAGTGGTGTGTGAAGTAGGGGGAAGTGTTCAGTGGCGTGAGGGGAAGCTTATGGTCTGGTCGGCGAGGGATGGGTTGGCCTGTGGAGGTGGAGCGGCCTTGCCGGAGGAGGTGGCCAAAGATGAAGGAGATGAGGGTGATAGAGGTCGGCAGTGATCGATTTTGGGAAATAGGGAGTGGAAAAGAAAGTAGAGGGGAAAGGGAACTTAGCTAGGGTTTTAGGAGATGAAGGGGAGATGAAGATAGCGTCGGACGCGTACTACCGACGTCAGAGACGAAGGTGCTCAAAGAGAGACGGTCGGCGAGGATGAAGGGGAGACAAGGACGTCTGCAGGTACTGCACAACGCAAACGAAAGTGAGGATGAAGAGCCTGATACTGGTATTGTGGTCAGACAACGAGGGAGAGTAGGGAAGGTCACCAGAGCTTGACGAGCGAATCAACTGGAGGAGGAGAGAAGAATTTGAGAGGGTCTCCAGTCGAATTCAAGCTTAGGGAATGCGGTTGGATCTGAGGCTTCTTAAATAGATCTCTGGAGGGAGATTTGTGCTTGGAAGCCAAGCTTCCAAGAAAGGTATGCTCGTTTGAGAAGGAAACTCAAAAGAGACCCAAATCTCTCATGCATTCGCATGAGAGATTGGGAAGAAATTAGGGCATCAAACTGGATTCACATTGGAGGGATTTCTCAGAGAATCTCCCTTCCAATTTTGAAGGGGATTCTCTGAGCAATCAGGGAGAAACCACCTTCCAAAGCTCGTCGAAGTAGGATTCCTCTGCTATAATGGTGGAGGGACCTAATTATTAAGATGATGAAGAAGCTAGGGAGCCTTTTGCAAAGGTTTTTGAAAGATAAGAGTACAAATGTAATCAGGTAGGACCTTTTTGAAAACTAGGTCAAGGCAAACCCAACTTCGGCTAAAATTTTGGTAAAAACCTAATTTGGACATAAGAAATCGAATGGTGAAATCAGATTTTGGGTTTTACCACGTTTGACTGGAAAATTTATGCAAAAACCCAACTTAGGGCAAATATCTATTTGAGACCCCATTCTAGGTCAAGATGGGTTCCAATGGAAAAATTGAAAGTTATAAACCCTAGAACATATTTTTCTATGAATTTTAGAGGGTTTAAGTGAATTTTATCCCGACCAGAACCTTAGTTAATCAAGTGAGTCTGTTTTAGGGTTTCAAGAAGTCATTTAATTCACAGGTTACACACGAACCCTTTTCTGTCTAATCCAACCCACTTATTATCTTATTAAGACCATTTGACTTTTGTTTAGCCCTTGAGAAAATCTATTGTTGTACTGCATTGGTAAAATTACATTTTTACCCCTTGTTTCCTATTTTTCTCTCAGAAAGGTTATGCAGTGAATTATGACCTCCAGTTGGTTATGTAGGGGCTTTTATTCTCTTCATTGGGTCAAAATGAGCTAATTAGGGCTCATGATAATGTTCCCAACATACCCCATGCCTAGCTTTTGCTAGTCCCTTAGCAAAATTTTAAGGTTTTAACTTTGATTCTAGACCATGTAATCTTTTTTATGCTCAAAATTGTGATATGTGCTTTCTTCTATATATTAAGTTAGAATGTCAATAGTAGGCCTAGAGGTACTCAAGTATCAACCAAGATCTGGACCTGACCAGCTCTAGCCTCAATCCACCGCGAAGGTTTTTAAGGCCCACAAGAACTATCTTAAGGTTCGTTAAACTCCGCGGTTAAAGCACCCGTGCTTGTAACATATTTTTGCCTTGATTCAGTTTGCAGTGCATTTTTCTAAGAGAGAGACAAAGAAATTTTCTTTGTTTGGAGAGTTGTCTCTCTCTTTTCTTTTTATTTCTAGCTTCGGATTGGCTTCACAACATGGTCCGTATTGGATTCCTAGTCCCCATCATCAATCCTCGAAGGGTCCCTGGAAATCAATGCTTCGGGATAGCACTGCCCATGGCATTCTGTAGCTAAATCCAGACCCTGGCAATCGACATTTTGGGATAATGCCACTCATGGCATCCGAACCAGCACAAGGTGCATACACGCCCCCAGTAGGATATGTAGATATCTTAGGAGACAAGCACCGAGGAGACGATATGTTATTGCACATCTTCGAGGGAAATTTCCCGCCTCTCCACACCGGGAACTCATCCAAATCAACTTGTGTTGATCAATCGCTCCTAATCTAAGCGACTTTTTCAGAACAATATAAACACATTTACGTAATTTTGATACTTATGCGTACTGAACCAGACTGTGTGTGGATTGGGATGCTTAGGTTACTGAGTCCCACAAACCAAACGTCAGTTAACGAGGTCAAACACTCCCTAAGCCTTAAACCTAATACTTAAGCTTCGCATTTTCCTTAACCTCTTGAGGACTATCCAGATCTTAGCGGATACTTGAATTTTTAAGCCTAGGAGTATAGCCCAAGAGGCCTAAAATCAACGTTCCTACTAATCTATTCTATGTTTCATTAGCACTTTTTGCTTATTTTATTTTCTTTCTTGACATGGTCTAGAACTCAGTTAATTCTTTAATTTCCTACTAATGACTATCTCTTTTCTTTTCTTTTCAACCTGTGCTCCTTTTTGACATTTTTTTACTTTTCCCCTTTTTTTCTCCTCAAAATTGATATGCCCTCAAAATTTTTCTCTCCTCTCAATTTCTTTTTGTTCTTTTTCATGAATTTTTTCATTTTTTTGATATTTTTGGAATATGTGATTTTTTTTTATGAAATCTTTTCTTGTAAGATTATTTTCACGACGTTTTGCACTTTCATACCCCCCATGCCTACGATTTGCAATGTCTCCATTGTAAATTAGGTGGGTTCAAATTCAGCTTAGATCATTCATTAGAACAGGTTCTAGGTGGGCGAATGGGTTGAGATGACTGTTGCGGATGATTTCAAGCTCGGGTACGGGTACCTAAGGTGGGGTCAGCTGTTCTAATGGTAAACCCTAAAGTGTAATATGAATTCAGCATAGGAATGTCAAGAAAGGCTTCGGGTTTTTCAAAAATGATGGGTTGCCTCCCGTTAAGCGCTGAGTTTGACGCCATCGGCTAGGCGCAATGAGCTCAGGGAGAATGGAGGGTAAAGGATGCCTTAGTCAAATTTGTATCGGGAAGGTCAATGAACAGTTTGAGTCTCTGACCGTTCACGATGAAAGGTTCTAAGTCATGGCTGAGTTGACTGATCTCGACAGCTCCATTTCCAAAGATTCAACAGACGAGGTAAGGTCCGATCCATTTCGATCTAAGTTTTCCTGGGAATAGTTTGAGCTTGGCATCAAAGAGTAGGACTTTATGACTAGGGTAGAAGATCTTTCTGAATATGTGATTGTCGTTAAAGGCCTTAACCCGCTCTTTGTAAATTCGCGAGTTCTCATACGCGTCGTGGCATAATTCATCGATCTCGCTCATTTGAAGCTTTCTGTGGGTTCCTGCCTTAGAAAGATCTAGGTTGCAGGTTCGTACTACCCAATAGACTTTGTGCTCCAATTCGACGGGGAGGGGACATGCCTTCCCATACACCAATCTAAAGGGAGACATGCCTAATTGGGTTTTGCGGGCGGTCCTATAAGCCCACAAAGCTTTCGGAAGTCGAGATGACCAGTCTTTCCTGTCAGGTCGAACAGTAACCTGGAGGATTTTCTTGATCTCCCGGTTTGATAGCTCAGCTAGACCATCAGTTTGGGGGTGATAAGGAGTAGACATTCGGTGTGATACCCCGTATTTGGTCATCAGTGACCCGAACTGAGCATCAGTGAAATGGGTCCCTCTATCAGAGATTATAGCACGTGGAATCTTGAACCGCGAAAAGATGTTCTGATGAATGAATTTGATAACCACCCTATGATCATTGGTTCAGGTAGAAATGGCTTCGATCTATTTGGACACATAGTCAACAGCGAGTAGAATGTACTCAAAGCCGTCCGAAACAAGAAAGGGTCCCATAAAATCAATCCCCTAGACGTCAAAGATTTCGCATACGAGAATCAGCTATAAGGGCATCATATCATGATGGCTCATGCTGCCTATGGTCTGGCAACAAGTGCATGACCTACAGTGATTGTATGTGTCTTTGAAAATCGTGGGACAATAGAAGCAGCACTAGAGGACTTTCGCTGCGATTTTATGACCTGAGAAGTGTCCACCGCATGCCTAGTCATGGCAGAAGGACAAGATGTCCTAAATTTCCGCTCTCGAGACACATCGTCGAATGATTTGATCAGCACCGATGCGGAAAAGATACGGGTCTTCCCAGAAGTAATACTTGGCATCGGAAAGTAATTTGTCCTTTTTGGCCTTTGGCCAATCGGATGGGATCTGATGTGATGCTAGGTAGTTTACTAGATCAGCAAACCATGGAAGCCCTGTACTGATAGTCAAGAGGTGCTCATCAGGAAAATGTTCTGTAATGGATCCGGAAAGGTCGATAATATCAGAAGTAAAGCAGGACAAGTGATCAACTACCACGTTCTATTTTCCCGCTTTGTCGCGAATCTCGAGGTCAAACTCTTACAACAACAAGATCCAGCAAATTAATTGAGGTTTCGCGTCCTTCTCAAGGAGATGCCTCACAACTGTGTGATCAGAGTAAATGATAACACGGGAACCCAGAAGATATGATATGAACTTTTCCAAGGCAAATACTACGGCTAGCAGCTCTTTCTCAGTAACTGTGTAGTTATGTTCAACTTCGTCAAGTGTCTTGCTAGCGTAGTAGATGACCACGGGTTTCCCATCAGTTTCCACCCAAGTACCGCTCCTACAGTGAAATCAGATACATCGCACATGATCTTAAAGGGTTGAGACCAATCAGGGGACTGTAGAATCGAAGCTTGGGTAACTCAATCACGTAGGATTTCAAATGCTTGAGTGCATTCCTTGGATATTTCGAAAGGAACATCCTTAGATAGTAGAGTCGTCAGGGGGCGCACGATCTTTGAGAAATCAGGAATGAATCGACAGTAAAAACCTACGTGCCCCAGAAAAGATCGAATGTCCTTAATCGAGCTAGGCAAAGGGAGTTTGGAAATCAGATTCACCTTGGCTCGATCGACCTGGATGCTTTTTCTAATATAAGATGTCCCAGGACAATTCCTTCAGGCACCATGAAATGGCTCTTTTCCTAGGAAAGAACCAGATTCACGTCAATGCACCGCCTGAGGATCTGGACCAAGTGCAGGAGGCAATCTTCAAATGATTTGCCAAATACTGAAAAGTCATCCATGAAGACCTCCAGATAATCACCAACCATATCTGAGAATATGGCAAGCATGCACCATTGAAAAGTAGCGGGTACATTGCAAAGACTGAAAGGCATCCTTCGGAACACGTACGTCCCAAAGGGATAGGTGAAAGTGGTCTTTTCTTGGTCCTCAGGATGGATTGCAACCTGGTTATAACCAGAGTACCCATCCAAAAAGCAGAAGAACCTATTTCCCGCTAGTTTCTTAAGGATCTGATCAATAAACGGTAGTGGGAAATGGTCCTTCTTTGTGGAGGTATTGAGTCTTCTATAATCAATGCAGACTCTCCACGAATTCGCCACACGGGTCGGTATGATTTCTCCGATTTCAGTAGTGATCACGATGAGTCCTACCTTTTTAGGCACAACCTGGATTGGACTCACCCATAGACTGTCGGAGATCAGGTAGATGATCCCAGCATCTAACCACTTGATCTCCTTTTTCACGGCCTCCTGTAGATTAGGATTCAGACATCTCTGCATTTCACGGGAAGGTCATGTGCCCTCTTCAGTATAGATGCGGTGTGTGCAGTAAGAGGGGCTGATGCCAGTTAAATCATCGAGAGTCCATCCAATGGCTCTTCGATGTTGCTGGAGAATAGTAATCAGACGGGATTCCTGATCAGGTGTGAGTCTGGAATTGATAATCACAGGAAACATCTAATTGGAACCTAAAAAAACATACTTGAGATGCTCGAGAAGAGGCTTAAGTTCCAAAGTAGGGTAATCAGCAACAGCAGGTGGTTCAGGGTGTGTGTCAGGAGCAAGGGAAGGAGTGATGGGTGTGTCTAGGTCAAGTTTGGACTCCTTTGATTGTGAGTTTTGATCCTCTTGTGGTTGATCAAAAGTAGTCAGGTTTTCCTCAATATATGGATCATCAACCACGGCCTTGATATCACATATCTATTCTATAACACCGCAATTAATCCCTTATTGGGCCTTAAAGGCGTCAAGCTTTAATGTCTGTTTCCCAAATTTCAATTTAATTTGGCCCTCCTCACAATTTATGTTGACCCTAGCAATGGCCAGAAAGGGTCTCCCTAGTATGATCGATGTGTTCCTCAGATTTTCTGGAGCATCCATATCAAAGACTACGAAGTCCACCGAGAAATAGAAATCTCGAACCCTAACAATGACATCGTCAAGAACACCTTTAGGTGACTTAATAGATTGATCAGCCAATTGTAATGTCACCTCTGTCGGTTTGAGCTCAGATTCCTAAAGATGGTCAAGTAGGGATGTAGGTATTAGGTTTATGGAGGCTCCTAGATCTAATAAAGCTCTATCAAATTGGATATCACCAATTGTACAGGAAATCAGGGGAGTACCTGAGTCTTTTGCCTTAGGTGGGAGTTTGCTTAAAATTACAGAGCTGGCTTCTCTGACAATACGATTAGGTGTACACACGTCTTTCAGAAATCGTGCGCAAGCCGGTACGTGCCGAATCGCATCCATCAAGGGGATGTTTATATGGACCTGTTCAAAGAGCTTGACCAGATCCTCCTCAGGTGCCACGAGTTTGTTTGTCCTCTTTCCCTTGGTCAAGGCCTCAGGAAATGGAACCTTGGATGGTTCCTCTAGAATAGGTCTAGGTTCTTGATCAAGGACAAGGGTATCCTGGATAACTATCCTAGGGTTTGGGTTACTACCAGGCTGAAAGTGGCTTGGGTAAGGTGGGTCTTGTGTTGCTTTGCCACTACAGGTTGTTACTGAATTTAGTCCTGCTTGGTTCTGATTCGATGTCGGTAAAATAGGTGGCTGCTGCTGAAATCCCGAGTATGATGTCAAAGCTTCCATCCCGCCAGGTGATGGAACAGAAGGGGCTTGATAAATCATGTGGGCTTGGCCCGGATTTGGGTTCATAACGCGCCTCTAGTTCGGCACGTTTTTTAGATTTGGTAGAGGTTGCGAAGGGAGTGTGCCAGGTTGGCGGGAATTTGCCATCTAGGTGAGTTGATTGCGAACCTCTGTGATCTCGTCTTTGTGTTGTTTCTGCATAGTCGCATTCATCTTTTGAATGTCAGCCAGAGTCTGAAGGATGAGAGTCATCTAATCTGTCAGAGTTAGCCCAGATTGGTAGGTAGGGTTGGGCCGAGGCTGAGGGAACTGATATGGATGAGGAGCTTGTGGACGGGGTTGATACGGTGGTCTCTGATTCTGATTATTTCCCACCCACAGAAAATTGGGATGATTCCACCATCCATGGTTATAGGTATTAGAGAATGGGCCATTCTGGATGGCATTGAGGTCCTCGCAGGTCTGAGGAACCTCAGAGAAATCAGAGTACGAGGGTCAGAGTTCCCCCAACTAGAAACTCCGATCCTAGAGTCAAACGGGGGTGGATACGGGTCCATCCCCTGAGAAGATCGGTGATAGATCTTATGCACAGCCTCCCTCCTAGAGGATGGCTGTGTAAATAGGTTTTGCACAAAGGTGGCTCACTACAGATGTCGAGTTAGCTCATCCACCTTCTTCTCAATGATAGAGACCTTGTCCAAAGATTGGCCATCAATTCCAAGTCGACTGATGCGGACAGGCCCAGCGTCTCGTGTGCTCCCCTTGGATTCATCGATGCGTGGGCATTCGTCCAGTCAAATAAGCCCATGGAGTCATTATTGATGGAGTTCTCGCACATATTCTGGAGAATCTCCCACACAATGTCTTCGTGTTGACCCATGATATTTCCTCCGCAGGTTGCATTGACGAATAAATGGATATCTTCACGGAGTCCCTGGTAAAAAGACTGGACTTGTTCCCATTTAGGAACTCCACGATGGGGGCACTTTCGCATGAGATCCAGGAAACAGTCCCATGCTTCATGAAGTGGCTCTCCAGGCTGCTGTGTGAAGTGTGTGATCTGGTGTCGTAAAGCATTCGTCCGACCAACTGGGAAGAACTTTTTCAGAAACTCTGATTGTAGTTCAACCCATGTGTTGATTGGACGTGTTTGAGTCTGATACCAGTGAGTTGCTTTATCCATGAGAGAGAAGGAGAACAACTTCATGAGAAGAATATCTTGATTTTGGACATCTGACCCGAAGGTTTGGGCCAAATGCTTGAGCTGTTTGATGTGCTGAAAAGGATCCTCGAAATTGAGCCCATGAAACTTTGGAATAGCATGAATCATGTTGGGCTTGAGTTCAGAATCAGGACCTCCAGCCAGGATTTGGACTCGAGGTTCGATCGCCACCACCACAGGATTGTAGTGATCTTGCATCATAGGACACTGCGGTGGATTCACAAAGGCTTGGAATAAATCATTAAGGCGCTGAAGTTGGTTCTCAAGGTTATTCTCTTCTTCTACAGGTTGTGCCATGATGATGAAAGAAGGAGAATTGGGTTTAGATGAATCAGAGGAGATGTCTATGTGATGGGGTTGCTGCACAAACACAAAAGTCGAGGCCTGGCCTCGACGAGAGTGAATAGCTAAAGGAGGCCACAAGGATGGTCTTAAGGACCTCCTACCGAACATACACCGATGGTCTGGATGAGAGTAGAATGTGATGGACCCAATCAAGACACTCAAAAAATTTGGATGACTATAGAGGTTCGAGGTGGATGATACCCCTTAGTCAGAAAGCCGTCCACCTGAGAAATACCTGGGCAGCCAGAGAGGGAGAATCTCGCAAGGACCCCTAACGGTAGAGCGCCCCCACGAGTTACAGGGTTTCCCCCATCCAACCTCTCTTGTCACTGATGTTCCAGGTAGACCAGAATGGGGACTTGACCTCTTACGTCTACCAGTTTTAATTAAAAGCAAGGGTGCTTAAGATTTCACTTGAACTTTAGATGTATTGAGTGCATAAAGTGACCTAATTTCAAGGTTGGTTGACCCAACAAGGTAGGTCAACTTCACCTATTTGCCCTTTGAGAAGTTTTAAGTCCTTTCTTTTAGGATTCAAGTGAGATTAAGAGCGTGAATTTTTAGGGTTTGCTTGAATAAATTACTTCAACCAAGGCTTAGGCACACATCTTTTTGGAGAGTTGATTCTTGCTTATGAAAGTGTATCTCTAAAACCCTAAATTGAAATCCTTAATAAGGCTCTAATCTTGTTCCAATTTAGTTTGCTAAATGTGGCATCTAGGGCTCAAACAAGAATGTGGTTGCCCTAGTTACCTTAAATGGGTGCACAAATCAATTTTGTTGTTGAAATTAAATCAGGCAACTTGATGGATTAGCTAAGAATGTAAAGCAAGTAGCCCTAATTGATTTTGCTCTTTTTTCCTTTTCAGAATGAGGGCCTTAAGAGAGAAAGAGTAATCAAAAATTACCTACCCCTAGCGAGTTTGATGTGCGGCTATCCTTCTTTGAATCTTCCCCCTTGAAACAACCACAACAAAGAGATATAACAAATTAGTACCAAATCATCAATTGCAATCAAGAATTCTAAATCGCCCGTTGCTCCCAGGCAACGGTGCCAAAATGTTCGGAGCACTGAGTTGGTATTTAAGGGTGTTGCATTGTAGTACAGCCGAAAAAGCGTTCAAAAAAAATACAATTTTATTACTCGAATTTGAAGTCCGAGGTCGAACATAGGGAGCAAATTGGTATTTAGAAATGAAGATCACAATTCAGAATTTAAAAGAATATGCAATAATATCAGTATCAAAATGTAAAAATATGGGAGTAAATGTAGATCACAAAATACTAAAGAACCTAATGTATATGAATACGAATTAAACTCAAATTGGACGTCTGATTTGTAAATAAGACAACTTAAACTGATGCTACAGTGCTCCTTCATTCTAATTTTTCTCTGCTTCTCTTTTGTGGCTCCTCTTCTTTCTTCCTTCTTCTGCTTCTACTCCTCTTCTTTCTTTCTTTAACTCTATCTTTCTCTTTTTCTTTTTCTGCCAGCTACCTCTTCTCTTTTTCTTTGGCCACTATCTTCCTTCTTCCTTAGCTTCAGCTTCTTCCTTCTCTGTCTTTCTCTGCCATAGCCCTTAGTGTCTCTTCGCCCTTAGCTTCTCCTTCTTCTTCTTCAGCTTCGCTTCTCCTTCTCTTCAACCTGCAGCAAAACCTACCCCCTACCCGCGCATAACTCTCCTCTCTTTCTCTCTTAGGTTCCGCTCTCCTAGAGCCACACGTATTTGGGTAATCAGGTCAGGTACATACCCGGGACCAGGCCTACCGGCGTGCGGTGGTGGGCAAGGAGTGCAAGTTGGGTCAGGTCAGCCAAGTCCGCAAGGCATGAGCGCGAACGAGACCAGGTTGGTGTTGGTGTAATGATTGTAAATGTTTGTTGGTAATAATTGTTGATCATGTCGTTGTAGTATAGGGTGTATAATATAACATTAAGGATGTCGTATAGTGGTGAGTATGGGTGAGTTCCAATCATTACAACCATTATTATCATTTGCTTATTTATCTAATTTTTACTGGTTTTGTTCCAGGTCGTTCTCTGGGAGGCAATTTATTAAATTTAATTCGGTCACTCTTTGATTATCTCCAAAATTGTCTTCTTATTCAAAAAGAAACTTTACATTTAAAGAATGAATGAATGTTTTATTTACCTAGTTACTAAGAAGTGCTTGCAAAAATGCTAACTATGAACAAGCATCAAACAATCTATTATTATACTCTAAACTATGTATTTACAAGTTATACTATTAACACTAATATGTTAGTTCATACTACATTAGGATACCATAGTGTAAAAACTTAACTTACTAGTCATTTATTTATAGTGACATATATATCAGTTTTAGTGACAGATATATAAACGTCGCTAAATCTCAGAAAACACTATATACAACCTAAAGAAGCAAACTGAGGTCTTTAGCGACATTTATAGTGTCGTTTTATTCTGTTAGTAATTATGTGGGTTTAATTTTACATATGTACAGAGTCTTTTCTGTTGTTATCTCGTGTTATCTCTTTTTTTTTTAAGTCGCCTGTCCTTTCATTTTGTTCTGTGTAGTCTTTCAGAGGCTGCGGTGGAGAGTCCTTAGTGTAAAATGTGTTTAATTAGCGGGCGCGC
Source organism: Thalassia testudinum (assembly GCA_037157565.1). Lineage (NCBI taxonomy): Eukaryota > Viridiplantae > Streptophyta > Magnoliopsida > Alismatales > Hydrocharitaceae > Thalassia > Thalassia testudinum. The sequence goes on along the minus strand of JAZHRO010000036.1, from coordinate 109,540,285 downwards.
TTTTCGAGGGATACACAGCACCCTTAGGGTGGGACCAGACCTCTACTAAGCGCGCCCTAATCTCAGATTAGGTGCTTAATTACGTTTTCGTATCAGCGCAGGGCCTCAGCCCAACGCCTTCAATAAGTTCGCACACACTCGGGCTCCCAGCCCCACATAGGAATCACGCATTCAGTATTCAGCACATATCAGAATCGGGTTATCGGATCAGACGGAACAGGTGAAGTTTCGGGCGCCCGGCGCCATGACGACTAACTAAGCTATAGCATAAATTCTATTTATATAGCTGCGTTTCGTTTGCAGCCCACGATGTGGCGCTATTCCAGCGCCACATCGTGCGCTGGAAACCAGACGCAGCTGCGTCTGTGCGCGTTTTTGGCCCTCGATTTGGGGGCCATAAATTATTAAAAAAAATAAAATAAAATATGGTAAATAAAATATTTACATAATACTACATAATTGATTAATTAATTTTGAATTTTAAATATATTTACTATATAAATAAATTCGCTAAACTAGGCTGATTATACAGGTTGATTTAGGTGATTAAATAGTTGATTACTTATAAAATAATTAGTAAATGGTCTAATTGACCTTAAACAGTTTTAACTTACATACTTAAGTATTTAATACATATTTTTATTGTATTTTTATGAATTTATTTATGTTTTATTTAGGCTAAAATAGCAATTCTGTGTAGTTTATAATTAAAACTAAGTTACAGTAAGTTATACTAGGTATAATTATACTTTGACTAACTTAAATTACTTAATATATACATATATATATATATATATATATATATATATATTCCCAAGTTTATAGATTTATTTACTTGATTATTGCTCTAACCTATTAACTTAGCTACTAAATCAGTAAATATAAATCTGTACATATATATATACATAGATCAGTAGATACATACATACTAGATTAGTATATATACATATTTTTACATAGATTACATATGTATACGAATTTCTGTACAGGTTTTATACATATTTACAGTATAACTATGTATCTAACTGATATGCTATAGTTATAATACAATGAATGGGTGTATTTATAGTTTTAAAATAAGTCTATGCCATTAGGCTTTTGTATAAAGTTAGGGAATTAGAGTTGATTGATTCTTTTTTTTTTTATTTGAGTTTAGGCAGCAGCTTCAGCTACTGTCAGAGGAGATGGAGAAGAGAACAATGTGCTGTTTTAGTGTTATTTACAGTGGCAGTGGCTTAAGCCACTGTCAAATGGCTAACTGCTGCTGCAGTTAGTCCACTTGAAGAGGGGGGGAAGTACTCTACAGAGAAGAGGGAAACTTAGAGAAGAGGGGAGTTTAGAGAAGAGGGGAATGTAGCTGCTAAATGCAGCATATTGCTGTGTAACTGGGAGTAAGATAGAATTCAAAACAAACTACAATTTACAGAGTTGAAATCCAAATCTGAAAGGGGTTTAAATCTCACGAAAATCTCATGTAAATTTAGCTCAAATACTCATTAGGAAAAAAAAACTTATCAGAAGCATCCTTTCAGATCAAAACAGCAAATGGCATTGAGTTAGTCTTCCTAATGCCATAGACAGCATGAAGGAAGACTTAGCTCAATCAATTAAAACCAAAGAAACACAATCCCAGTTTCTTGCAACCTTAAGGAGTATGGAAAACTCCTTAGGTTAGAGAATCACCATTCAGAAATGATCATCAACACAAATAGTGCATGGCAGTTCTGAAATAGCAAAAAGAGACTAAGAATGCATTAAGGAAATTTAATGGAAGCTGGCGAATGCATTCAAAACAAAGTATAAACAGAATCATGAAAGGCTCTTCTGATTGGTTCTCTGTCACCAGAGAACTTCTCAGAATCCTTGCCTACAATGAAAACCAAAAATCCTTTCAATTTGTCAGATCTGTCAAAACATTTCAGAGAGTAAAAATCCTTTAAAATCCAGATCAAAAGTGCTCTGACAAACTGAGGCAATCCATTTAAAACAGAGGGGCTTTTGTGAAACAAATGGAGTGAGTGAGAAGCCCCAAATGGTGCTTGTGACGCCACTTTCAGATCTGAGGCAGTGCGCCATCAGATCTGAAATTGGGTCAGGATGTGTGGGTGATTGGTGAAAAATTCGTCGTTAAAAGGAAAAAAACAAGAATCAGAATCTGGATGATGGGAAAAACAAAACATGAAGAGGGAGATAAATTGAACAGTGAACAGATGATTCTTCCCCTCTGATCTGGACTGATCAGAGGAGGTGAGGGAGGGGATCTAATACTAATTCTACTCCTAAGACTAATCTAACTACAGCTAACATTAAACACTAACAATTAAAACTAAATCTATTCTAAACTACTGCAAACTAAATCTACAACTACTTGTGCAGAATTAAAAACTAAACTAAAAGGAAGAATGGGACCTATGGGTCCTTAGCCGGCGGCTAAGGAGGAAGAAAGGAGGAGGGTGACTCCAGCGGAGGGAAGAGTCTGCTAGTGAGACTCCAGGGTCGTCCTCAGGTGCTACGAGGTCCTTAGCGACGAGGAGGGTCGAGAGCAGGCGATGATTCCACAGCCGGTGGCTGTGAAATCAGGGTCTAGATGAGGAGGAGAGACTGGAGTGGAAGAATTGATCGCTGAGAGATGTAGGAGGGAGCGATCCCCTGCGCGCGACACCACTGAGGTGCTTAAATAGCAGCTCAGTGACTGAGATCACCGCAAGGGTGAGGTTAATCAGAATCAGGCCGGCGGTGAGGATGAGATGGGTAGAGCGCGCGGCGAGTCAAGAGAGAGATCTGACCGTCAGATGAGATCTGGGAAGAGAGGTGAACGCACGCACCGAATCGCGCGAAGGTTCCATTTGATTCCAGCCGCAGATCGAGATCAAAAGTGCGATGGACGGTCGAGAATGGCTGTGTTCTTCGCGCGCTACAGTGCGCGTGAAGAACACAGGCTTCTCTCTGAAATGAGGGAAAACTTGCAGGAAGACCCTTAAACGAAGGGGTAGAAGAATAGCGTGCAGGTCCAAAAGTGAGAAGAACTATAACCGGAAGGGCCCTGCAGTCATACAGAAGGGTCCCTGCGGCTTGCAAAAAGGTCCAAGAAGGAGTTTTGAAGGGTAGAAATGTAATGCATGAAGGACCTAATTATAATCTATTTATTTCTAAGCCTAAATGATGTCCAATTGCTTTCAAATTTTTACATGTGCTTAATTGAACATTTAAGACATTGATTTTACTTCTGATTTGTCTTTTCAAACTTGTTTATGTGTTCAATTGATGCATGGATCATCATTTGTTCTTTTGTTTTCAGAATATCTCATTTTTGTGACCTAATTAGGAGATTTTAACAAACATTAAAAGTTTTAGGTCTTTTCTTTAATTCCCACACTTAACCCTTTTTATGTGTTAATTTGATATTGTTTTGCTTAGTATCTAGCTTAATTTCGGCCTTTTAGCTATGATGAGTAGCCACTCATCATACCCCCATGCTTACGTTTTGCTAGTCCCTTAGCAAACAATCTGTTGAAGTGTAAGGCAATTTAAGTATCAGCAAGGTAAGTGTGTAAAGATATCTTTTTTTTCTTTTTCAAAAATTTTTAAGTGTTTTATGATGATCTTTAAGCTGAAAAAATTTTTTTCAATAAACCAACTGTGTTTTTGGACATTGTGAGAACCTGGTTACTGAGGATAACCTACCAGAACTCGAGGCTTAAATGACATAGACCATCTCTCAACCAACAAGGATTCTTGATATTTAAACCTTAAGTCGAATTCCAGGACTCAGGGGGTTTTTACAGAGACTCAGAATGCTATGAAGTTATGGCTGTGCTTTGTGAAAAGTCAGGACTAACCAGGTGAATTCTAAGGCTCATTCCCGGGGTTTCACTTCTTTTTAAGTCCAGGTTGGTCCTAACTTCAGCTCATGTTTTCGGATGACTCTCAAAAATTGATGGTATTCAATCACAACCCTTATTGTATTTGTGGCTCAGAGAAGATTTTTTTTTTTTTTTTGAACAGTATGTCTCCGAAACTTATTTGGTAGAGCGCACTGTATTTGGTGGTTGGATTTCTTTTGTGGAAAGAGCTTCTCCTAGACACAAAACTAAAGATTAGGACAAAGAGTCTACCTGCACGCACAGGTAAGGACTCCACCTTCCCTAATGAACACAAGGGTTGAGGCTTAGGTTCAAGTGGTCTTTCCTGACACTGTGTAGTGTAAGCCAAGGTTACTTAGACTCCTAAGTCAAAGCAAACCAACGAATCCTGTACTGGTGACTCAGGTACAAGAATTATCCTAAAGTTAGGAGAGACTGTGGTCTATCTTATCAAGGCTCGAAGTGTATTAAGCCTAAGCTTGTACCAAGCTTCTATGGCCCGGCAGGTCAAACCAGTAACGGTTGAATGTCCATAGACACTTATTCTATTATTATTTTTATTATTTTTTTATTTTTTTATTTCAGCTATAAGATCACTTATCTTTTCTTTCTTTTTCTTTTTCTTTCTCTCCCTCCCCTCTTGAAATGAATGTCCTCCTTTGATAATGAAGTACATGTCCCTTATTGTATTTTTGGAATTTTTCTGATTTGTTATTTTTTTGTATTTTTAGCTTTGTAATTTTTTTTCAAAAATTTTTTCAAATTTTTCAATTTTTTGAAGTATATAATTTTTTGATAATACTATATGTACTATAGTTGTGTCTACAATTGCATTTTGGTTTAAATGGTTTACCATTTACACCCCCCCATGCTTAAATGTTTCAATGTCCTCATTGAATGAAAGGGTGGATGCAAATGCATGCTCTGCTTTTCACTATCTTAGACTGGGTGATGAAAGGAAGTCGGAATGAGGAGATACAATCTCTGTGCGGACGATTTTAAGTCTGATCTAGGATCAGAGTGAACAGTCGGGCTAGGAAGTGAAATGCATGACATGTGTGTCAATGAATGTATGCTCAGAATGCAAGGGTAGACACTATATGCAAATAAAGGCAAGAGTAAGAAAGGTGTAAAACAGCTATATACAAGGGTAGGTGTTTGCTAAGTTTAACGCCGTCAGCTAGGCGAAAACTTAGTTTGGTAGCTCAAAATGTAGGAGCGAAATGGTGGAATTGACAAGTCTGAGATCATGCGGCTCAATGAAAGGTTTCAGTCTTTGTCCATTAACAATAAAGGGTTCAGATTTGTCAAGTTCAGTGATCTCAACGGCTCCATTATCAAATAATCTCAAGATTTTGAAAGGTCCAATCCATTTTGATCTTAACTTCCCAGGAAAGAGTTTCAGTCTAGAGTCGAAGAGAAGGACTTTTTTACCAGGGTGAAAAGATTTCCTAAGAATGTGACGGTCATGGAAGGCCTTAAGTTTATCCTTATACATCTTTGAGCTTTCATAAGATTCATTCCTTAATTCATCGAGCTCAGACATTTGTAATTTCCTAAGATCACCGGCCTTCTCTAAGTCTAAGTTACACTTTCTGATGGCCCAATAGGCTTTGTGCTTTAATTCGACAGGAAGATGACAGTGTTTCCCGTACACAAGTCTAAAAGGAGACATGCCTAAAGGGGTTTTGTGGGCTGTCCTATATGCCCACAACGCATCAGAAAGGCGGGAAGACCAATCCTTTCTATCAGGTCGGATGGTAGTCTGTAAAATCTTTTTGATCTCCCGATTAGATAATTCAGCAAGTCCATTGGTTTGAGGGTGATAAGATGTAGCAATCCTATGTGACACCCCATACTTTTGCAGTAGGGACTGAAAATGTGTGTTTCTAAAATGAGACCCTCCATCACTAATGACGGCTTTAGGTACCCCGAATCTAGAGAAGATGAAATCTTGAACAAATTGTGTCACAACTCTATGATCATTAGTCCTTGAGGGGATGGCTTCAATCCATTTTGAAACATACTCAACTGCCAACAATATGTACTCGAAGCCATAAGATTTAGGAAAAGGTCCCATGAAGTCAATGCCCCAAATGTCAAAGATTTCGCACACCATGATCGGATTCAAGGGCATCATGTCTCGGCGGCCAATACTACCAAGAGACTGACAGCGTGAACATGCCCTGCTATATTCGTGTGCATCCTTGAAGATTGTGGGCCAATAGAAACCACTCTGCAAAATCTTTGCAGCGGTCTTTTTGCCAGAGAGGTGACCGCCGCACGCCTGGTCGTGGCAGAATGATAAGATGCTTCTAATCTCCTTATCAGGGACGCACTTCCTAAAGATCTGGTCTTTACAATGCTTGAAAAGCCAAGGTTCTTCCCAGTAATAGTGCTTGGCCTCGGATCTAAGTCTGTCTTTTTGATGTCGGACCCAATTAGTGGGGATGAGTCCAGAAGCCAAGTAGTTGACAATGTCAGCATACCAGGGAAGATCAAAATGAATGACCAGCAATTGCTCGTCAGGGAAGTGGTCAGAGATGGGTAAAGAAGGAGAAATCGCCTCAGAAGGAAGGCGGGATAAGTGGTCAGCTACCACATTCTACTTTCCAGCCTTATCACGAATCTCTAAATCAAATTCCTGTAAAAGTAGGATCCATCTAATCAGACGAGATTTCGCGTCCTTCTTGGCGAGAAGATATCGAACTGTCGTGTGGTCAGTGTAGACTATAATGTGGGAACCTAAAAGATAAGGTCTGAATTTTTCCAGTGCATATACTACAGCTAGCAGTTCTTTTTCCGTGACGGTGTAATTCCTCTGAGCTTCATCTAAGGTCTTGCTAGCGTAATAGATGACTGTGGGTTTCCCGTCCAATTTTTGACCAAGGACAGCTCCTACTGCATAATTAGAGGCATCACACATGATCTCAAAAGGGTGAGACCAATTCGGGGGTTGCAGTATGGGTGCCTTGGTAATCAGATCACGAAGTGTCGTATAGGCACGAACACAATCGTCAGAGATCTGGAAGTCTACGTCTTTAGAGAGGAGAGTAGTGAGAGGTCGGGCTATTTTCGAGAAATCCGCTATAAAGCGGCGATAAAAACCAACATGCCCGAGGAAAGATCGAATTTGCTTAACAGACGAAGGTAGTGGTAAATCAGAAATCAACTTTACCTTCGCGCGGTCAACCTCAATTCCTCTCTCAGAAATAAGGTGACCTAATACAAGTCCTTCAGTTACCATGAAATGAGATTTCTCCCAGGAAAGTACCAGATTCACATTAATGCATCTTTGTAGGACCTTGGTCAGGTGGTCTAGACATGCATCAAATGTGCTCCCGAAGATCGAGAAGTCATCCATGAAGACTTCTAAACAATCGCCTACTAAGTCAGAAAAGATTGCAAACATACACCGCTGGAATGTAGCAGGTGCGTTGCACAATCCAAAAGGCATCCTACGGAATGCAAAGGTTCCGTAGGTGAAGGTGAATGTCGTTTTCTCCTGATCATCGGGGTGAATTGCCACCTGATTATATCCTGAATAGCCATCCAAAAAGCAGAAAAATCTATTCCCTGCCACTCTTTCCAGTATTTGATCAATGAAGGGCAAAGGGAAATGATCTTTCTTCGTGGCTTGGTTGAGTTTTCGGTAATCTATACATACTCGCCACGAACTACCAATGCGTGTAGGGATGACTTCTCCAGAATCAGTGGTGATGATGGTAAGTCCGGCCTTCTTTAGCACAACCTGAACAGGACTTACCCATCTACTGTCAGAAATTGGGTAGATAATTCCATTGTCCAGCCATTTAATCATTTCACTTTTTATCACCTCTTGTAATGTAGGGTTTAATCTACGCTGGGGCTGTCTAGTAGGTCTAGATCCTTCTTCAGTGAAAATCCTATGTGTGCAATAAGAAGGACTGATGCCAGTAAGGTCAGAAAGGCTCCATCCTATAGCCTGCCTATGTGCTCTTAGGACAGATAAGAGTCGTGACTCTTGATCAGAAGAAAGGGAAGAGTTAACAATCACCGGATAGGTCTGATCAGGTCCTAAGAAAACATATTTGAGAGAGTCAGGAAGAGGTTTGAGTTCAACAGGCACAGGATCAGAAGGAGCAGGTGTGAAAGTTTCAGGAGATCCTAGAGATACTAATGGAATGGGAGGAAGGTCCTCAGTCTCTAAATTTGGTATCTCAGTGGAAGTCAAGTCAGAGTCCAAAGAGTGTTGAGGTTCTAAATTTAATGAATTGATCAAGGTGTCCTCAACCAATTGATCCAATGAATCCAGGGAGAAGATTTCTTCAATTAAACTACAGGTTGGTCCTCTTTGGGCCTGAAAAATATCAATTTTTATTTTCTGATCTCCAAACTTTAATTCTATAAGGCCCTCCTCACAATTGATGTTTGCCTTGGCCGTAGCCAAGAAAGGTCTTCCTAAAATGATAGGTGTATTCTGGATATCTTCAGGTACTTCCATGTCAAGGACTATAAAGTCTACAGGGAAGTAAAAATCCTTGACCCGCACTATGACATCTTCCAACACTCCCTGAGGTGTCTTAACTGATCTGTCAGCTAATTGCAGGGACACCTTGGTTGGCTTCAAATTGCCAACCTCAAAATGTGTCAGTAGAGAGGTTGGGATAAGATTGATGTAAGCACCTAGGTCAAGTAGTGCTCTATTGAATATGGTGTTACCTATCATGCAGGATAAGAGAGGGGTGCCTGGGTCTTTCATCTTAGTTGGGAGGGTACTAGAGATGATGGAACTAGCTTGTTCCGAGAGAATGATTGGACTACTCCCTTTTTGAATTCTTGCTTTACGCTTAGGTGTACATAGGTCTTTTAAAAACTTAGCGTAAAGAGGGATGTGGCGGATTGCATCCAACAAGGGGATGTTTATGTGGACTTGCTCAAAGAGCTTAAGCAAATCCTCCTCAGGTGCCACACAGGTCTTTTTCTTTCCTTTCTCCTTCTTCTTTAAAGCTTCAGGAAAAGGTACTGGAGTTGTGAGAGGTTCAGTTATAGGTAGAGGAGAAGTAGGAAGTGGAGGAGCAGAACTAGAAGTGGTAGGTGTTGGAAGAGGTGGATCTAGTGTGCATTTACCACTCCTAGTGACTATGGCATTTAGTTCAGCTCTAGAGGTAGATGGTAAATCATTGTTAGGTAGCAGAGGTGGTTGCATTTGTGCAAGAGAAGAATTTGAGTCAGTGAAGAATTCAGTGTTGTGCACTGCTTGTGAAATGTCATGTGTTTGGTTTTGCAGTGCTGGTCTAGGTTGGACATACCTTTGAGCAGGTATGTTCCTAGGGTTGGGTTGTGCTTGGGATGGGAGTGAATGTGGTTGACGGGACTCCGTCAAGTGTGATAGCTGGGCTCTCATCTCAGCTAAGGCCGCGTCCTGTCTCTGCTGCATAGCAATATTCTGTTGTTGCATATCAGCAAGAGCTTTCATGATAGACCCCAACTGGTCATCTCGTGTAGGCCCAGATTGAGAGTATTGGGTGGGCCTGGGTTGGGGTTGCTGGTAGGTACGCGGTGGATATCCGTGTGATTGTGGAGGTGGTGCTCGGATCGGGTTGTGTAATGGTGGTGCAGAAGGTTGTTGAAAAGGAGGTCTTTGTGAATTTCCCGACCACGAGAAATTTGGATGATTACGCCATCCAGGGTTATAGGTTTGTGTGAAAGGATCATTGTGAATGGCATGAAGCTCCTCCGAAGCTCCAGAAGGTGCAGGGAAGTCAGTGAAGGGAGGAACAAAGGTTCCTCCAACCGGTGAAGGATATGGAAATGGAAAATCCGGTAATGCAGTTTGTGTCACAGAAAGGTTATTCACAGTTTCCCTCCCTGTGGGAAACTGAGAAGAAGTGTTTTGTGCTGGTGACTGAGAAGAAGAAGATGGGTGTTTTGAGAGAAATTTCCATACTTCATCTACTTTCTTCTCGATTAAGCCCACTTTATCCAGTTGACTAGCCACTATCTCTAAGTCTTTGCTACTGGATTGGGCTTCATGTACCCCCGTGTGTGAGTGGGAATGTGAGGACTTTCTATTAAACACGCTCATTGAAGCATTATTAATAGAGTTTTCGGCCATGCCTTCAAAGAGCTCAAAGGCTGAGTCCTCGTCCCGACACAGGAAATTGCCTCCACAAGCGGCATCTACAAAATTCCGTGTGTCATCATGGAGCCCATGGTAGAAGATCTGAACCTGTTGCCAGCGTGGGACACCATGGTGGGGACATTTTCTCAAAAGCTCATGGAATCTCTCCCAAGCCTCGTGCATAGGTTCTCCTGAATTCTGGGTGAAGGTGGTGATGGCACGCCTTAAGGCATTAGTGCGGCCTACAGGAAAGTACTTCTTTAAGAACTCATGTTCTAAAGAAGCCCAAGAATCTATAGGTGTAGTCCGTGCAAGTGTTCTAAACCAAAAGGCTGCCTTATCTTTTAATGAAAAGGAGAACATTTTCATCAAAAGCGTGTGCTGATCATGTCCTTGCGGACCCAAAGTTTGGGCAAGATTCTTCAGCTCCTCTAAATGCTGAAAAGGGTCCTCAGAAGCAAGTCCATGGAAGTGAGGAATGAGTGCTATAATGTTCGGCTTCAGTTCAGCAGCACGACCCCCATTGGGATAACGTACCACAGGCATTGGTTGGGCAACTGCGGGATTATAATAATCTCGTAGTTGAGGTCTACGGGGTTGGGGTGGTGCCTGAGGATTTCTAGGTTGAAGTGGTTGTGGTTGGGGGTTAGCTAAAAGATTTACAGCTTGAGCAAGCTGTTGCACCTGTTGGGTTAAGGTATTCATTTGTAGTTGTGTATCGAAAAGGTGCTGAAGATGAGGCATAGGTCCTCTCTCCGGGGGTGGATTAGGATGATTAGGATAAGGTGGAGGTTGGAACCTAGGGATAGGTGGTTGCTGTGGTAGAGGATGTGCAACTAAGTCTGGAGGAAGTTCTTCAAAATCCTCAAAGTGTGAAGAATCAAGATCATCCTCTTGGCGAGGGGGATTGTGGAAAGTATTTTGAGACTCAGGAGGTAAGGGATTAGAAGTGGAAGGCAAAGAAGATGATGCAGTAGCTTGGGTAGCAGTACCCAAGGGGAGTACAAGTTTTGGGTTTTGGGATCTCCTACCTTCCATTGAGTTGGTTTTTTTCTTTTTTTTTGAAATCCCGTTTACTCTAATTCGATCCAACTCAATGGGAAAAAATTTTTAACGTTCACAATAAAACAGAAGAATCCCAATAAAATCTCAATTCAAGAAGACCAATCAATCGAAATGAATCGGAGAAAATTTTTCCTAGAGGCTGCTACGCAAAGTATGTTATACGCAAACAATTATTTCAAGCAATTGTACGTATCCTAAGATAAACCTAGCGAAGTGCAGACCTCTAAAATCCACTGGGAATCTGGATTAGACTGAGCATGCGGATCCAGATCCTGTGGTTGCAGAAAGATGAGGTAGAAACCCGTGTATTGTGGCCTTAAGTGATCGTGCTGTGTGCACGATAACATTCAACACAAGGCGATTAAAATCTCAAACATGGTTTCACCCAATTTTGCTATCTCCTTTTTGATTTAATTGAAGTGATTAAAATGTGTTTTCTATGCTGCTCGTTTCACTTTTTACTAAATTCAGAACAAGTAGTGGTCTTCTTTAATTTTAAGTCAAATGCAAATATGGCAGGAGTTAGAGTTAGGTAAGAAATGCGTACCTGACTCCAGCAATCTTCTAATGCAGATTTGACTTGAATTAAAATCTAGCAGGAATGAAATGCAATCCTAAAAATGGATGCCTGAGGTTATGCTGCTGCTAGATAAGTATGAGGTCTTTTTGATTTTTTTTGATTTTTTTATTTTTCTGAAAAATTTTATATGCAATTCAAAAGTAAGGAAAGAAATTAAGAAGATAAAGAAATAAAGTCCAGATAGTCCAGAATTATTACAAAAATTGTGTGAGAACAAGCTCTCACAACTTATGACTAACAATTGCTCCTAATCAATAAACCTAAAACTATCTATACTAAAACTAATACTAAAATCCTACAGCTACTTCGAGGCAAAACTCCACCAGGAAGACGGATCTGGAGCGCAGCGACTCCACCAGGAAGACGACACTCCTCCTCAAGTGCTGTGGAAAAAACAAATGATTAGTAAAAGAATAAAGGAATGTATACACAATTAATTCAATGGAAAATAAAAGCAATTACAATGAATGAATGAATGATTTCTATATACAAAAGAATGAAAAGAAAATTTTGATGCAAAGAGCGTTGCCTCCCCGGCAGCGGCGCCAAAATTATGTTGGTGTAATGATTGTAAATGTTTGTTGGTAATAATTGTTGATCATGTCGTTGTAGTATAGGGTGTATAATATAACATTAAGGATGTCGTATAGTGGTGAGTATGGGTGAGTTCCAGTCATTACAACCATTATTATCATTTGCTTATTTATCTAATTTTTACTGGTTTTGTTCCAGGTCGTTCTCTGGGAGGCAATTTATTGAATTTAATTCGGTCACTCTTTGATTATCTCCAAAATTGTCTTCTTATTCAAAAAGAAACTTTACATTTAAAGAATGAATGAATGTTTTATTTACCTAGTTACTAAGAAGTGCTTGCAAAAATGCTAACTATGAACAAGCATCAAACAATCTATTATTATACTCTAAACTATGTATTTACAAGTTATACTATTAACACTAATATGTTAGTTCATACTACATTAGGATACCATAGTGTAAAAACTTAACTTACTAGTCATTTATTTATAGTGACATATATATCAGTTTTAGTGACAGATATATAAACGTCGCTAAATCTCAGAAAACACTATATACAACCTAAAGAAGCAAACTGAGGTCTTTAGCGACATTTATAGTGTCGTTTTATTCTGTTAGTAATTATGTGGGTTTAATTTTACATATGTACAGAGTCTTTTCTGTTGTTATCTCGTGTTATCTCTTTTTTTTTTAAGTCGTCTGTCCTTTCATTTTGTTCTGTGTAGTCTTTCAGAGGCTGCGGTGGAGAGTCCTTAGTGTAAAATGTGTTTAATTAGCGGGCGCGCTTTTCGAGGGATACACAGCACCCTTAGGGTGGGACCAGACCTCTACTAAGCGCGCCCTAATCTCAGATTAGGTGCTTAATTACGTTTTCGTATCAGCGCAGGGCCTCAGCCCAACGCCTTCAATAAGTTCGCACACACTCGGGCTCCCAGCCCCACATAGGAATCACGCATTCAGTATTCAGCACATATCAGAATCGGGTTATCGGATCAGACGGAACAGGTGAAGTTTCGAGCGCCCGGCGCCATGACGACTAACTAAGCTATAGCATAAATTCTATTTATATAGCTGCGTTTCGTTTGCAGCCCACGATGTGGCGCTATTCCAGCGCCACATCGTGCGCTGGAAACCAGACGCAGCTGCGTCTGTGCGCGTTTTTGGCCCTCGATTTGGGGGCCATAAATTATTAAAAAAAATAAAATAAAATATGGTAAATAAAATATTTACATAATACTACATAATTGATTAATTAATTTTGAATTTTAAATATATTTACTATATAAATAAATTCGCTAAACTAGGCTGATTATACAGGTTGATTTAGGTGATTAAATAGTTGATTACTTATAAAATAATTAGTAAATGGTCTAATTGACCTTAAACAGTTTTAACTTACATACTTAAGTATTTAATACATATTTTTATTGTATTTTTACGAATTTATTTATGTTTTATTTAGGCTAAAATAGCAATTCTGTGTAGTTTATAATTAAAACTAAGTTACAGTAAGTTATACTAGGTATAATTATACTTTGACTAACTTAAATTACTTAATATATACATATATATATATATATATATATATATTCCCAAGTTTATAGATTTATTTACTTGATTATTGCTCTAACCTATTAACTTAGCTACTAAATCAGTAAATATAAATCTGTACATATATATATACATAGATCAGTAGATACATACATACTAGATTAGTATATATACATATTTTTACATAGATTACATATGTATACGAATTTCTGTACAGGTTTTATACATATTTACAGTATAACTATGTATCTAACTGATATGCTATAGTTATAATACTATGAATGGGTGTATTTATAGTTTTAAAATAAGTCTATGCCATTAGGCTTTTGTATAAAGTTAGGGAATTAGAGTTGATTGATTCTTTTTTTTTTTATTTGAGTTTAGGTAGCAGCTTCAGCTACTGTCAGAGGAGATGGAGAAGAGAACAATGTGCTGTTTTAGTGTTATTTACAGTGGCAGTGGCTTAAGCCACTGTCAAATGGCTAACTGCTGCTGCAGTTAGTCCACTTGAAGAGGGGGGGAAGTACTCTACAGAGAAGAGGGAAACTTAGAGAAGAGGGGAGTTTAGAGAAGAGGGGAATGTAGCTGCTAAATGCAGCATATTGCTGTGTAACTGGGAGTAAGATAGAATTCAAAACAAACTACAATTTACAGAGTTGAAATCCAAATCTGAAAGGGGTTTAAATCTCACGAAAATCTCATGTAAATTTAGCTCAAATACTCATTAGGAAAAAAAAACTTATCAGAAGCATCCTTTCAGATCAAAATAGCAAATGGCATTGAGTTAGTCTTCCTAATGCCATAGACAGCATGAAGGAAGACTTAGCTCAATCAATTAAAACCAAAGAAACACAATCTCAGTTTCTTGCAACCTTAAGGAGTATGGAAAACTCCTTAGGTTAGAGAATCACCATTCAGAAATGATCATCAACACAAATAGTGCATGGCAGTTCTGAAATAGCAAAAAGAGACTAAGAATGCATTAAGGAAATTTAATGGAAGCTGGCGAATGCATTCAAAACAAAGTATAAACAGAATCATGAAAGGCTCTTCTGATTGGTTCTCTGTCACCAGAGAACTTCTCAGAATCCTTGCCTACAATGAAAACCAAAAATCCTTTCAATTTGTCAGATCTGTCAAAACATTTCAGAGAGTAAAAATCCTTTAAAATCCAGATCAAAAGTGCTCTGACAAACTGAGGCAATCCATTTAAAACAGAGGGGCTTTTGTGAAACAAATGGAGTGAGTGAGAAGCCCCAAATGGTGCTTGTGACGCCACTTTCAGATCTGAGGCAGTGCGCCATCAGATCTGAAATTGGGTCAGGATGTGTGGGTGATTGGTGAAAAATTCGTCGTTAAAAGGAAAAAAACAAGAATCAGAATCTGGATGATGGGAAAAACAAAACATGAAGAGGGAGATAAATTGAACAGTGAACAGATGATTCTTCCCCTCTGATCTGGACTGATCAGAGGAGGTGAGGGAGGGGATCTAATACTAATTCTACTCCTAAGACTAATCTAACTACAGCTAACATTAAACACTAACAATTAAAACTAAATCTATTCTAAACTACTGCAAACTAAATCTACAACTACTTGTGCAGAATTAAAAACTAAACTAAAAGGAAGAATGGGACCTATGGGTCCTTAGCCGGCGGCTAAGGAGGAAGAAAGGAGGAGGGTGACTCCAGCGGAGGGAAGAGTCTGCTAGTGAGACTCCAGGGTCGTCCTCAGGTGCTACGAGGTCCTTAGCGACGAGGAGGGTCGAGAGCAGGCGATGATTCCACAGCCGGTGGCTGTGAAATCAGGGTCTAGATGAGGAGGAGAGACTGGAGTGGAAGAATTGATCGCTGAGAGATGTAGGAGGGAGCGATCCCCTGCGCGCGACACCACTGAGGTGCTTAAATAGCAGCTCAGTGACTGAGATCACCGCAAGGGTGAGGTTAATCAGAATCAGGCCGGCGGTGAGGATGAGATGGGTAGAGCGCGCGGCGAGTCAAGAGAGAGATCTGACCGTCAGATGAGATCTGGGAAGAGAGGTGAACGCACGCACCGAATCGCGCGAAGGTTCCATTTGATTCCAGCCGCAGATCGAGATCAAAAGTGCGATGGATGGTCGAGAATGGCTGTGTTCTTCGCGCGCTACAGTGCGCGTGAAGAACACAGGCTTCTCTCTGAAATGAGGGAAAACTTGCAGGAAGACCCTTAAACGAAGGGGTAGAAGAATAGCGTGCAGGTCCAAAAGTGAGAAGAACTATAACCGGAAGGGCCCTGCAGTCATACAGAAGGGTCCCTGCGGCTTGCAAAAAGGTCCAAGAAGGAGTTTTGAAGGGTAGAAATGTAATGCATGAAGGACCTAATTGTAATCTATTTATTTCTAAGCCTAAATGATGTCCAATTGCTTTCAAATTTTTACATGTGCTTAATTGAACATTTAAGACATTGATTTTACTTCTGATTTGTCTTTTCAAACTTGTTTATGTGTTCAATTGATGCATGGATCATCATTTGTTCTTTAGTTTTCAGAATATCTCATTTTTGTGACCTAATTAGGAGATTTTAACACACATTAAAAGTTTTAGGTCTTTTCTTTAATTCCCACACTTAACCCTTTTTATGTGTTAATTTGATATTGTTTTGCTTAGTATCTAGCTTAATTTCGGCCTTTTAGCTATGACGAGTAGCCACTCATCAGTTGGTCAGGTGAGAGGGACCTCACCCCATGGTTTGGAGGCGAACAGCTACAGGCACGAATTCAACTTATGCAGGTGCGCGGCCTCAGGATTTTTCGAAGTGGGACTATCCGCGCGCCCTTCTTCGCACACGCCTGCGGCAGAGACAAGGCCTCCAATTGCAGCTACTATGAAGGCCTTTGACTCCAATTGATAGCCTGGATTCGTGCGCGAGAGTCTTCTGCGCAATCTGGGACAGAGGCCTGGAACTGGCAAAGCCTAGAGCGACCTCAAGCTTGCTTCAAGCTTGGTCACCAATGGCAGAGGACGCCTGTACCTGAAATCACAAAGACAGCCTCGCAACCATGTCAGATCACTCAGGGAGCGTCGCAAAGGCACGGCGAATGTGCTTGGGTGGTTGGCGTGGCATGGGGACGCCTGTGCGAGCGTGCCTAGGGCACACTATGTGCGTAGCTGTGGGTGTGTTCGGTGAGGTGCGTGAGTAAGTGGAGTGGTGTGCGAAGTGAGGGGAAGTGTTCAGTAGCGTGAAGGGAAGCTTATGGGCGGGTCAGCTAGGGATGGGTTGGCCTGTGGAGGTGGAGCGGCGTCGCCGGAGGTGGTGGTTGGAGATGAAGGGGATGAGGATGATAGAGGTCGGCAGTGATCGATTTTGGGAAATAGGGAGTGGAAAAGAAAGTAGAGGGGAAAGGGAACTTAGCTAGGGTTTTAGGAGACGAATGGGAGACGAAGATGGAGTCGGACGCGTACTGCCGACGTCGAAGACGAAGGTGCTCAAAGAGAGACGGTCGACAAGGATGAAGGGGAGACAAGGACGTCGGTGGGTGCTGTGCAACGTGGACGAAAGTGAGGATGAAGAGCCTGCCATTGGTATTGTGGTCAGATGACGAGGGAGAGTAGGGAAGGTTGCAGGAGCTTGACGAGTGAATCGGCCAGAGGAGGAGAGAAGAATTTGAGAGGGTCTCCAGTCAAATTCAAGCTTGGGGAATGTCGTTGGATCTAAGGCTTCTTAAATAGATCTCTGGGAGGGATTTGCGCTTGGAAGCCATGCTTCCAAGCAAGGTATGCTCATCGGAGAAGGAAACTCAAAAGTGACCCAAATCTCTCATGCATTCGCATGAGAGATTGGGAAGAAATTAGGGCATCAAACTGGATTCACATTGGAGGGATTTCTCAGAGAATCTCCCTTCCAATTTTGAAGGGGATTCTCTAAGCAATCAGGGAGAAACCACCTTCCAAAGCTCGTCGAAGTAGGATTCCTCTACTATAATGGAGGAGGGACCTAATTACGAAGATGATGAAGAAGCTAGGGAGCCTTTTGCAAAGGTTTTTAAAAGATAGGGGTACAAATGTAATCAGTCAGGACCTTTTTGAAAACTAGGTCAAGGCAAACCCAACTTGGGCTCAAATTTTGGTAAAAACCTAATTTGGACATAATAAATCCAATGGTGAAATCGGATTTTGGGTTTGACCACGTTTGACTGAAAAAATTATGTAAAAACCCACCTTAGGGCAAATATCTGTCTGAGTTCCCATTCTAAGTTAAGATGGGTTCCAATGGCCAAATTGAAAGTTATAAACCCTAGAGAATATTTTTCTATGATTCTTAGAGGGTTTAAGTGAATTTTATCCTTACCAGAACCTTGGTTAATCAAGTGGGTCTGTTTTAGGATTTAAAGAAGTCATTTAATTCACAGGGTACACACAAACCCTTTTATGTCTAATCCAACCCACTTATTATCTTATTAAGACCCTTTGACCTTTGTTTAGCCCTTGAGAAAATCCGTTGTTGTACTGCATTGGTAAAATTACAGTTTTACCCCTTGTTTCCTATTTTTCTCTCAAAAAGGTTATGCAGTGAATTATGACCTCCAGTTGGTTCTGTAGGAGCTTTTATTCTCTTCATTGAGTCAAAATGAGCTAGTTATGGCTCATGATGGTGTTCCTATCACACTGCCTGAGGATTTGGACCAAGTACAGGAGGCAATCATCAAAAGATTCTCCAAATACCAAGAAGTCATCGATGAAGACTTCAAGGTATTCACCTACCATATCTAAGAATATGGCAAGTATTCATCGCTGAAAAGTAGCAGGTGCATTGCAGAGACAGAACAACATCCTTTAGAATGCATACGACCCTAAGGGGCAGGTGAAGGTGGTCTTCTCTTGGTCGTCAGGATGGATTGCAACCTAATTATAACTAGAGTACCCATCCAAGAAGTAGAAGAATAGATTTCCCTCTAGTTTCTCGAGGATTTGATCAATGAATGGTAGTGGGAAATGAACCTTCTTCGTGGAGGAATTGAGGCTTCTGTAATCAATGCAGACGCTCCACGAGTTTGCCATACAGGTCGATATGGTTTCTCCGATTTCAGTCGTGATGATGGTGAGCCCTGCCTTCTTAGGCACAACTTGGATTGGACTCACTCACCAACTGTCGAAGATCGGGTAGATGATCCCTGCATCTAACCACTTGATGATCTCCTTTTTCATGACATCCTACAGGTTTGGATTTAGGCGTCTCTGCATTTCATGGGATCGTCATGAGCCCTCTTCAGTGTAGATGTGATGTGTACAGTATGAAGGGCTGATACCAGTCAGATCATCGAGAGTCCATCCAATAGCTCTCTGATGCTGCTAGAGAACAGAAATCAGGCGTGTTTCCTGATCAGTTGTGAATCGAGAGTTGATAATCACAGGAAACGTCTGATTGGAACCCAAAAAGACATATTTCAGATGATCAGGAAGAGGCTTTAATTCCATAACTGGGTTGTCAACAGCAACAGGTGGTTCAGGGTAGGTGTCAGGAGCAAAGGAAGGAGTTGTGGGTGTGTCTAGGTTAGGTTCAAGTTCCTCTAATTGCGGGTTTTGTTCTTCTTGTGGTTGATAAGAAATAGTCGGATTTTCCTCGATACATAGGTCGTCAACCACAGCCTCGATATCGTAAATTTGTTCTATAACCCTGCAATTAATTCCTTGTTGGGCTTTAAAGATGTCGATCTTCAGCGTCTTGCTCCCAAATTTTAATTCAATTTGGCCTTCCTCGTAATTAATATTGGCCCTAGCAGTGGCTAGAAAGAGTCTCCTTAATATGATTGGTGTATTCTTCACATTCTCAGGAGCATCCATGTCTAAGACAATGAAATCCACAGGAAAATAGAAATCACGTACCCTAACCATGACATCCTCGAGAATTCCTTTTGGTGGCTTAATCGATCGATCAGCTAATTGCAAGGTCATTTCTATCAGTTTCAGCTCAGATTCTTCAAAGTAGTCTACTAGGGATGTAGGTATCAAATTTATGGAAGCTCCTTGGTCTAGTAAGTCTCGGTCGAACTTCATATCACTGATAGCATAGGAGATCAGAGGGGTGCCTGGGTCTTTTGCCTTAGGCGGGAGTTTGCTCAAAATGACGGAGTTGGCTTGCTCCGAAAGTATGATCGGGTTCCTGCCTTTGGTTCGTAGCTTAGGCTTGGGTGTACACATGTCTTTCAAGAATCATGCGTAAGACGGTACGTGGTGAATTGCATCCATCAAGGGGATGTTTATTTGGACCTACTCAAAGAGCTTAACCAAGTCCTCCTCAGGTGCCACGGGTTGGGGTTTCCTTTTTTCTTTGGTCAAGGCCTCTGGAAATGGCACTTTTGCAGGTTCCTCTAGAATGGGTCCAAGTTCTTGATCTGGGATAGAGGTATCCTGGATGACTATACTAGGGTTTGGGGTTGCATTACCAGGCTGAAAGTGGCTTGGATAAGGTGGGTCTTGTGTTGCTTTGCCACTACGGGTGGTAACAGAATTTAGTCCTGCCTGGTTCTGGGTTAGTATGGGTAAAAGAGGTGATTGCTACTGATAACTTGCATATGATGTCGAAGCCTCCATCCCATCAGGTGATGGAGCAGAAGGGGCCTAATAGACAAAGTGAGCTTGGCCCTGACTCGGGTTCATAACGCACCTCTAGTTTGGCACGTTATTTGGATTAGGCAGAGGTTGTGAAGGAAGTACACCAGGTTAGCAAGGATTTGCCATTTGGGCGAGTTGATTGCGAACCACTATGATCTCGTCTTTGTGCTATTTTTGATTGACCACATTCATTTTCTGAATGTTAGCCAGAGTCTGAAGGATAAGAGTCATTTGATCTGCATGAGTCGGCCTGGATAGATAAGTTGGGTTGGGCCAAGGCTAAGGCAGCTGATATGGACGAGGAGCCTGTGGTTGGGGCAGATATTGAGGTCTCTGATTCTGGTTGTTCCCTGACCACGTGAAATTAGGATGATTACACCATCCAGGGTTGTAGGTGTTTGAGAATTGATCATTCTGAATGGTGTTGAGGTCCTCGCAGGTCTAAGGAGCCTCGAAAAAGTCAGAATATGAGGGTTCAAAGTTCCCCCAACTAGAATAGGTGGGTCCAGAGTTTCCTCCGAATCCTAAATCAGACGGGGGTGGATACGGGTCCATCCCCTGAGAAGATCGATGGTAAATGTTATGTACAGCCTCCCTGCTAGAGGGTGGTTGCACGAACGGGTTTTGTGTAGAGGTGGCTCGCTACAAGAGTCGAGTTAGCTCATCCACCTTCCTTTCAATAATAAAGACCTTGTCCAAGAGACCGGCCATCAGTTCCAAGTCAACAAAAGAGGACAAGACCTGCGTCTCATGTGCTCCCTTTGGATTCATCAATGCACGGGCATTCGTCCAGTCGAACATGCCCATGGATTCATTATTGATGGAGTTCTCACACATATTCTCGAGAATCTCCCACACGGTGTCCTTGTGTCGACCCATGATATTTCCTCCACAGGTCGCATTGATGAATAATCGAATATCTTCACGGAGTCCCTGGTAAAAAGACTGGACTTGTTCCCATTTAGGAACTCCGTGATGGGGGCACTTTCACATGAGATTTAGAAAATGATCCCATGCCTCGTTAAGTGGTTCTCCTGCTTGCTGTGTGAAATGCGTGATCTGGTGCTGTAAAGCATTTGTCCGACCAACAGGGAAGAACTTTCTCAGAAACTCGAATTGTAGTTCCACCTAGGTGTTGATTGGACGCGTTTGGGTTTGGTACTAGTGAGCAGCCTTGTCCATGAGAGAGGAGAACATTTTCATGAGTAAGACATCCCGATTTTGAGCTTTTGACCCAAAGGTCTGGGCCAGATGCTTGAGTTGCTTGATATGCTAGAAAGGATCCTCGGAATTACGCCCATGGAATTTGGAATAGCATGAATCATGTTGGGCTTGAGTTCAGTATCAGAACCTCCAGCGAGGATTTGGACTCGAGGTTCGATTGCCACCACAGTGGGATTGTAATGATCTCGCATCAAAGGACGCTACGGTGGGTTTACAAAGGCTTAGAATAGATCATTGAGACGCTGAGGCTGATTTTCAAGATTATTCTCTTCTGCTGGTTGCTCCATGATGATGGATGAAGGAGAATTAGGTTCAGATGAATCAGAAGAGATATCGATCAGGTTAGGTTGTTGCATAAACAAGGAGGTCGAGGCTTGGCCTCAACGAGAATGAGTAGCTAATGGAGGCCTCAAGGATGGTCTTAGAGACCTCCTCCCGAACATGCACCGATAAAGTAGATGAGAGATAGAATGTGATGGACCCAATCAAGGCACCCAAAAATTTTGGATGACTATCGAGGTTCGGGGTGGATGATACCCCTTAGTCAGAAAGCTGTCCACCTGAGAATTGCCTAGGCAACCAGAGAGGGAGAGTCCCGCGAAGACCCCTACAAGGTAGAGCGCCCCCACAAGTTACAGGGTTTCCCCTACTCGACCTCTCTTGTCACTTATGATCCAGGTAGACTAGAATGGGGACTTGACCTCTTAAGTCTACCAGTTTTAAATTAAGAGAAAGGGTGCTTATGATTTCCCCTGAACTTTTAAGATATTTTTGTGCAAAGTGACCTAATTTGAAGATTGGTTAATCCAACATGGTGGGTCAACTTCACCTGTTTTGTCCTTTGAGAAATTTAAGTCCCTCTTTTAGTGTTCAAATGAAATTAAAAGCCTGTTTTTAGGATTTGCTTGAATAGATCAATTCAATCAAGGCTTAGTCATACACTGTTTGGGAAGATTAATTCTTGATTAAGGTAGTGTGTCCCTAAAACCCTAAACTAAAAATCTTAATTGGCTCTAATTGGTTCAATTTAATTCATCCAAATGTGGTACCTAGGGCTTCAAGCAAGAAGGTGATAGCCCTAGATACCTTAAGATCTTAAGTAGGTGCACAAATCAAGCTTTGGATGCTTCTCTAGAATGTATCAAATCAGGCAACTTGATGATTTGTCTAAGAATTAGAATGCAAAATGCCTCAAAAAAAAAAGTAGCCCTAATTGATTTTTTCCTTTTTTAGCTTTTCAACATTAGGGGCTTAGAAGAGATTGGATTTGTGTTTTACCTGCCCCTGGAGTGGCTGATGTGCGGCAGATCTTCCTCAATGAATCCCTTTAACAGATCACAATCAAAAGAGATAGAGCAAGTTAGTACCAAATCTAATATTGCAATCAAGAGATTTAATTGTGCGTTGCTTCCCGGCAACAGTGCCAAAATGTTCGTCGTTCTAAAATAGGTTTCAAAATCGTCACGTTGCAGTATAGAAAAAATCAGTGCGAAAACATATAATATTTATTACTCGAATGAAATCCGAGGTCGAACACAGGGAGCATGTGACAATTTAATACTCAAGATCACAATAAAAGATATAAGAATTTGCAATCAAGACTTAATTTAGAATGATCTAATCAATAATGTCAAGTATCAATGTGCAAAGAGAATGGAGTAAAATGGTGATTTGAATCACCAATTACTCACAATAATAGCAACCAGATCAACTGTATCAAGGAAATAAAGCCTCAAATGTATGTAATTAAACGGCAGAGGCTTGTATAAGATGCCTTAACAAGGGCAAAGGCTTCTTCCTTTTTCTTCAAGCCTCAAGGAGAGGCTTCTTTCTTCTTTTCCTCTTCTTTCTTTCTTTTCTTTCTCTCTTCCTCTTCCTTCTCTTCTTCCCTTAGCTTCAAAGAAGGCGTAGCACAGAACTCAACACACCAGCAAAGGCAAAGGCATCCTTCAAATTTCACAAGAGTCAAGAGGTGGGCAGTAGAGCAAAACCCCCCCTCTCCTCTCCTTTTTCTCTTCTTCCTCTCTCAGAACCAACAAACCAGACCAGACCCGGGTATCTGGGTAATCGAACCAAGCCCAGACCCACGAGGCGTAAGCGCGGGTGAGGGCGTGCGTGGGCACGTGCGAGGGGACCTCACCCCGTGCTTACTAAGGCAACGAGGCTATAGCAGGAATTCAATTTATGCGCCTGTGCCACTTCGTCAGCTACCGAGGTGGGACTAAAGTCCCACCCTTTCTATGCGTGCACTACAGGTAGTGAAGATGCCTCAAATTAGCGCAACTACGAAGGACGACGTCTTCAATTGGCGCCCTGGGATCCTTCCTAGAGGTGTTCCGCGCTAGCTGGCCGTAACGCCTAGAGCGGAAGATGCAAGAAAGTGATGAAAGCTTGCTTGAAGCAGTGCGGCAATGGAGACGAAGGTCCTGAACCTGAAATCCAAAGAACGATCTTTCGACCCTATTAAACCAACTCAGTAGCGTCGCCAGACGACAATAAACATGATGGTGGTCGTGCGGTGGTGTTTGGCGGGGTGAGGAGGTCGTACAACCTCAAAACGTGGGTGAGATGAGCGTGGAGTTCGGTGGAGTCATATAGTGGTGCATAGGGTGAATTGGTAGAGGGTTTTTGTTGATTGGAGAACGGCGGAGCTGATGGAGGTGATAGCGACGAGTTTTGAGCAGTGTGGCGATGTGTAGGCGTCGCCAGAGCTTCGTTGGAGTGGAAGAAGATGACGGCGTTGAGGGAGAAGCGGTGGTCGTGCATGTGTTGTGAGAGTGGGAAAATAGTGTAGAGAGGGAAAGCGAGAGATAGAGAGACTTAAGGATGCGGTAGAGAGGCGGAGGGCTACGGTGTTGGTCGACCGGAGTCGAAGAAGGAAGTAGAGGTGGCGAGGCAGAGATGATGAATCAGACGAACGAACGCCCTCCCTTTAGCTGGGGAGGGTCGCGAGGAAGAAGGGAAGCTAGTCGGCCGACCAATTTGGTTGTTGGATGGTCGGAGGAGGAGGGTCAAAGAGGTCACCGGAGTAGGGGTCTACGGTGGTCGGAGATATGTTTTTAAGGCCTTTTGGCATGCCAAGACTGGCTAAAAAGCTTGGCCGTGAGACAAGGGTTCTTTTATAGGCCATAAGAAGCCCTTCCAAGCTTGGAAAGAAGATTCCAAGCTCGGAAGGTTTTGCGGAATAGGATACCCGAACCTTTGAAAGGTTCGCATGGCCTTTTGGGAAAGACTTAGAGCCTATGAATGACTCAAATGGAAGGTAACTTCCCAAAGAATCCCCGTATCAATTTTGGGAGAGATTAATTGAGAATCGAGCAAGAAATCCTTGCTCGAAACTCGACGGTGAAGGTTTAACCTTCCAAAAATGTTACAGGGACCTATTTTTGAAAATGATGATAAAGTTAGGGGCCTTTTTGTAGGGATTTTGCAAGTTAAGGGCATATGTGTGATACAAAAAGACTCAGATAGGACCAAATTGCAAACTCGGTCAAGGCAATCTCAGATTGGGCCCAAATTTTGGTACAAACCCAATTTAAACCTAAGGAATCCAATGGTGAAGTTGGATTTTGGTTTTGACCAAGTTTGACTAGGTAATTTATTCAAAAACCCAAAATAGGGCAAATGTCTATCTAGAACTCTGTTTTGAGTCAAGACGGGTTCTGATGGTCAAATTAAAGGTACCAAAACCTAAAGAATATTTTTATATGAATTTTAGAGGGTTTAGGTGAATTTTATCCTGACCATAACCTCAATTAAATAAGAGGTACTATTTATAGGATTTCAGAAGTCATTTAATTCTCAAAACACACAAAAATCCTTTTCTGTCTGTATTAACCCACTTGTTGGATATTTAAGACCATTTGACCCTTAATTACCCCCTGGAAAACCCATGGTTATTCTGCATTGAAGATATGATGATAAAATTACAATTTTAACCCTGATTTCTTATCTTTCTCTCAAAATGGTTATGCAATGAATTATGGCTCTCTAACAGTTATGTAGGAGCATTTATTCCTTGATAATAACTAAATTGAGATAGTTATGGCCCATGGTGGTGTTCCCATCAGGGAGAAGGTTCTTCCTTCGACTTGCACCTCTGGTTCCAAATGTACCCCCAGCCACGATCGTTTGATTCTACTCCCCTAACTAGACATCAGATTGACTAGTGCAAGCAGGCTAATCGTGAACAATCTCAATCTGAGCCCCGAGGAGCGAATCAACCCATAAGGCCAACATCTAATCAATTTTAATTTAGGCTTAGAATTGTAGTGCTTACAGAATGTGGTGGGTCCTTAAAATGGGTTGTGCCCTTAATGATTGATTAAATGCGTGTGTGTGTACACAACCGAAGTTTTCAAGCAAGATTATTTGGATGAGTGGATTTTAAGGTTCAAATCTTGCTTAAGTAGCTTTTAGGATTTAAAATTAGGTAAATTCAATCAAGTTCAAGAGCCAAACTAGATTTTCAAAACACGGGTGAAGATCTTTTCCTTTCAAATCAAAAGTAAAGTGGAGTGCCTAGTATTGACCTAAATTGTAAACCCTAAGGGGAAGCTACTTGATGAGTTGATTTTAAATGAAGTGGTGCGGCCTAAACAACTCAAACAATTGGCCTTAATGCACCACTAAGTTAAGCATACAAATGGATACATATTCTAATTTCTACTCAATTACGTGTTTGGGTGTGTGTACCGGTTCCACAGGTTGGAATCCCAATTGAGTAGATAAAAATCAAGTTAGGATATGTGCCTCGAATGTGGGTATATATAGTGTGTATGTTAATTTGTCCCACAAGAAGTATCTTTTTGTTTGTTTATTTTTTTTTTATGAGGGTGAGATGAGTGGGGGTGGAAATCAAAGCATCCAAACTAATCCTACAGTTTATGCGAACACCTAGGTTAATTAGGGTTTGAATTAGGGTTATGGAATGAAATCTATGGAGGGGGAAACAATGGGGAGTACTTACAGTTGTCTTCAACTGTACTTTACCCTTTTCTACTGCTTGAAGATTCCCTGTTGAGGTACCTGCAAAATAATAGAAGAGAAATAAAAATAAGTTAGAAAATAATTAAGTGCGTGAAATGTGGAAAGAAAATCTAGATTCGTTGCCTCCCCGACAACGGCGCCAAAATGTTGGATCGAAAAAATCATCGTAAAAAGGTTGAGTTTTGAAAACCCATCGTTGTAGTGTGATTTGCAAAGAAATCCGTTAACAAATAAGTTTTACCGAAACTCAAAAAGAATTCCGGGTCAAACACAGGGAGGCTACGTCAATTTGAAATCCACGATTATATTTTTTTGTTATTTTTATTTAGAAAGCGAGATAATTACAATGAATTCGAAGAGAGAGAAAGGGAACAAACACTTTATAATATGAATGATGTTTTACAACTAGAAAGTGAGAAATATTACAGCTAGAAAGCAGAAAATATTACAACTCTAAAGTAGTAAAATCTACTCTAGAAAGCAGTAAAGAGAAGGAAGGTCAGAAGTTATCCTCCTCGACTGCTGCTTGGAGGATGAGTCGAACGGGGCGACTCCTAGAAGACGGAGGGTGAAGACAGAAGATAGAGAATGAAGCGGGAAGAACCATGGGCGAGGCAGGGCGTCGTCGTCGTGGGATCCACTTCCGGAATGGGGGCAAGAAAAACTTTGATTTTAACTCTAAAGGAGAATCCTGGGTTTGGGACAAGCTTCTTTAGAGCCTTCGAGAGGGAGAGAGGTGAAGGAAGGGATGATGAAAGTGTGGGAGTCGTAGGGCCCTTTATAGGTGAAGATTGGAGCGGGTACAAAGGTCATTTCATCTTAAAATAATAAATGCATCAGCCTCTAGTGAGAGATATAAACGTCACTAAAGGTTGAACGTGGGTATAGCCTTGTGTGCGCGCACCACCTCCTCCTCTCCCCGCGCCTCAATGCCTACGCATGTCCAAATGCTCTCAGCCGTCCGATTAAGCAATCGAACGGCTTAAAAGCCATCCTGCCGCTTCTGCTTCAATGCGCCCTATGCCCGCACGTGCGATTGCGCATGGGCTTAGGCGTCTAATCTCGCATGCGCCAACCTGCACATCTAGTGTGGCCACGTAACTGCTTCTCCACCACCTGATGTGCATCGCACGGCTGACATCAACTGCACCCACACCCCCCCACTCAATTTGAGGCTCGCGGAGCTCGAACCCACACCTCTTCTTCTGCACAAGGCACTTCACCACATGCTAAGCGACTTCTTTGTCACACGGAAGGCTTTATGCTCAGCCGATCTTGGCGGTTGGATCTTCAACCAACGGCCGAGATTTCTCGTTGCGGAGGATTTCATGAGTCAGGTGGAGTGATGCAACCGTGACTGGGCAGTTGAGATGGCACCATGTAGCGCCATCTTAGCTGTCCAACTTCTTTGTCTTGTAGATGGTGCCATGGATGTCAGATTAAATCAATTTTTGCGTCGTTGGGCTGCAATTGTCGATCCGAACCCATCCGTGCAGTTGAATTTGTCATCTGAAGTGTGGATTGACACCATCTTGGCCCTTGATTTTTGATCTTCCTCATACTATATCTGATGCTACGGAAGTCCGATCAGGGCCATTTTGGAGTCGTTGAACTCCAATCATCTCCCTGATCAGATCTGTACGATTGGGTCTTCAATCCAAGGCCCCAATTAAATGTCACCCTATCCCTGGCCATCAAGAAGAAGAAATTACTATAGAATTTGTCTAATTTGACCTAAATGCATGATGCTTATATGATACTAAAAACGTGCATAAAGAGACATTTTTTGCTATTCAGATGTATGCACATCATTATCTACACTAAGCTATCAGGAAAAGCTATGCTACTTGCAAATTATAAAGAGAGAGAAAAATACTTCTAGATGTATGCTTAAAGATAGAATATCTATTACAATAAAATCTACACTAAGAAAGTTGAAAAAGATAAAGATGGGAGAAATCCTCCTTGTCGACTGCTTGGAGGACGAGGTTGCGTCGACGGGGCCTGGGGTGAAGAGGATGAAGGTGGTGAGGAGTTGCAGGAAGGAGAACGACGTTGAAGGAAGGAGGACAGGGTGGGACGGGGTCGCAGCGAGGATATACTTCCGGAAGGTGGCTAGAGGATGGCCACAGGATACTCCATGAAGGGGGGTGAGAAGTGGGAAAAAATATTTAACTTCTACTCTAGAGGAGCATCTCGAGCTTGGGATAAGTTCTCTGTAGAGCCTTAGAGGTGGTAAGGGAGAGAAAGGAAGAGATGAAGAGAAATGGGAGGGGTGTAGGGCTTTATATAGTGGTGGGAGGAGGGCGTATTTCGAGTATGGGTCAACAACGACATTTAAAACGTCACTGAAGGCCTACAGCCATCACACGCGCTCGTGCGCTCACAGCTGCCATCACACGCCTGTCATCCAATTGTTGATGAATGGTCGAGATTATGCGAAGATTGTGCGCTCAGATCACGCACTGCTACACGTCTGATAGCGCGTGTGTGCTTCTCTTCATTCGTTCTTCCATGCGGCGACATCTAAGCCACTAATCGACCATCACACGGCTGAATTTCGTGTAACCCTCATGCGTTGTAGATTAGAGGTGCTACGGGGATTTGATCCGGCACCTTCTCGATGCGAATGCCTTCCTCCACCGATGTGCTAAGGCCGAGCTTGTGTCTCAGTTTGGTTTTAAAGTCTAAGCGCTCATGACAGTTGGATCTTCATCCAACAGTCGATCTTCATCTCATCACAGACGAGGGGCCGGCGACATGGCATTCTCATGGTTGTTGGATGAGAATCCAACGGCCCATAACACATGCTAGGGGTGCTCTAGAGGTTGAGAGGAGGTCCTTGGGTGAGTTTGGGTAGCTGGGATGGCGCCATGTGGCGCCATCCTAGCCGTCCATCTTCTTCTACTAATAAATGATGCCATAAATGTTGGATTAGGTCGATTTTTGCACCGTTGGGCTGCGATCGTTGATCTAGATCCATCCGTGTGGTTGGATTTGTCATTTAAAGCTTTGAATTGTGTCACCTTGCCCCTTGGCTATTGATCTTCCTCGGATTGCATATGGTGCTATAGAACTCTGATCAAGGCAATTTCAGAGGCATTGGACTCTAATCATCGTTCTGACTAGACTTGTACGGTTGGATAGTCAATTCGAGGTTTAGAAAGATATTACCCTATCCCCTAGCTATTAAAATAAGAGAATTAATATAAAATTTACAAAATATAGTATAAATGTTTTATGATACATGTTATACAATATTTATAATATAAATTGTATAATCTGTGGCCTGGTTGTGGGAAGAAAAGAGAGGGCTTACATCAGACCTTGAAAGTTTCAGACCTAGGCCTGGAATGGAGGATAGATATCTGTGGGAGGGGATTTATAGTGCCCAATCTGGCTATAACAGAATGTTGAACTTTGAAGAGGGATGGAGATATGATTCCATTGATAAGAAGATATGGTTGTTAAAAATTCCTCTCAAGGTACAAATTTTCCTTTGGCTATGCAGGAGAGATGGGTTAATCACAAGTGATCTACGCCACAGAAGGTTGGGTACTGATCATCATGTGTGTTTTTTATGTGAGATGAGCACTGATAATGTAAATCACCTCCTCTCTTCTTGCCTGTCACTGATGTCATCTGGAGAAAAATTTGTCAGGAGCCATTACCAGAGTAGGATTCTATCTGGCATGGGTTTGAAGTGAGAGGGAAGCCACATGTCCACATGGCTGCTACTATTTGGTGTGTTTGGAAGGCAAGGAATGAGAGACTTTTTCAGGAGAGGGCAATAAGTTGTGAGAGTATTGTAAGAGAATGCTGGTCCCTCATACACTCTTGGGGATCCTTTTTGTAATCTCCCTTGCTTTGCACATAATATACTGTTCCGGACTGCTATCGTAGGACGATAGCTCTCCTTTCTGTTTCAAGAAATATATATATATATATAAATTGCATCTATAAGCTTAGAAACATACATAAATAGGCATTTTAACCTAAATGGATATATATATATATCAGAAAGAAAGACAAAGAGAGAAAAGGAACAAAATTGTGTTAGTCCTAGCATTTGATTATGAAAAAGTTTTCCTAAATTCTGGGCTGGAATGATTGATGAATTAAGACCTGAAGTGTCAAACCTCAAGAGATAAGTGAGTTATACTGACTTTGGGCCTCTAGGGCCTGTTTGGCTCAAAAATTCGAGTAGTGTTAAGATATGGATTATTCTTCAAGTAATTAAAAGAGTTGAGAAGTTGATGTATTAAGTCTAAAGCTTAAGCAGTATCTGGCCTCTTTGTCTGCCCTTTGATTTGCAAGTCCTAGTAACCTAAGCAACCACATCTCATACACTGGTCTAGTTCAATACACTTAATGAAGAATAACGTTAAAAATTCCTCTGTCTGAAAAAAATGGTTTTCCTAAAAATTTGACTTAGATGCCAGGCTCAAAAACACAAGTTGATTAGAAGAGTTCCCGTCGCATAAGAGGAGTAAACACTCCCCTTGAGGATGCATTATAACATGTCATCTCCTTAATTGCCAGGGCTTGGATTAGCTAAAAAATGCCATGGACAGCACTATTACGAAGTGCCGATTGCCATGGTTCTAGGGGTTGCCATGGATGGTGATATCCCGAAGTATTGAATGCGAGGGACCCTTCGATGATCGATGAAGGGAATAAGGAATCTGACACAGACCATGTTGAGAGTTGATTCGAGGTTAGATTTAAAGGATTCACAAAAATTACAAAAAGAGAAAAATCTCAAAAATATCTCCATCTTTGTTCTGAAGAATGCGTTGGTAAGTTGAACCTGGACCTTTTGCACAAACGCACAAGTGCTCTAATCTCTGGGGTCAACAAACCCTTGGGCAGACTTTGGAGCCTCAGAAACCTTTGACGAAGACCTAAAGCTAAAGCTGATCAAGTCTATATCTTGACTAGTACTTGAGTACCTTAAGGTCTAAGGTTAGTATTTCCAACGAATTTCTAAAGGTGAGCCACAATAAGGAATCCTAACAACAAAATTCTAGTCTAGAGATCTGGTTCTTTTCATATGATTTTGCTCGGAACTAGCAAAACTTAGGTATGAGAGTATTTGATAGGTCCACTTTAGTGGACTTTAATTAAGCCTAAGTACATTATTATTGGGATAAGGATTGAATTTAAAGCATGCAATACAGTGAGAAATTAGATAAGCCTATAATTTGCCATTCCTTTATTTTTATTGATATACCTTGCATGTCTATGATTCGTTAATTAATATGCAATCATATATTGATATGTTATTTACGTTGACATCTTTTTATAGGAATTATTTGAGGATCAAGATTTGAAATTGTCATCTTGGTATTTAATTTTCCAACAAAAATAGCAAAAAAAATCAACATTGGGCTTACCTTCTTTTGACTTTTGATTTTTGTGTAACTCAATAAAAAAGGAAAGAGAGAATGTTAGGAATATATATTTGGCTGATACATAAAGCTTCCCACCAATTTTGAGATCATACATGTCTTTGCAAAATAGAATTTCTCTCTCTTAACATTTGATCAAAACTTTCTTATTCGGTCAATTAATCAACGCCACCACCATCATTCCTTTCCCACCACCGTCATTCCTTTCACCTTCTCCCTCTTACGGCTCTCCATGCAAACACCAACCCCCACCCCACGTACTCCCTCTCCCTCTCACGTTCTCTCAGCAACGCAAGCTCTCTGCATGCACCATTCTCACCTCTCCCGCTCCCTCTCATCTACGTGAACCCACCGAACACCCCTCGCGCTCCCTCTCTTCCGCACCACACCACCACCTCCTCGATCTCTCTCTCACAACGCCCCGTCCGACCACTCTCTCCCGCGATCTCAGACACACGCACCGGACTCCCCTCCCTCGCTCACGATCTCACGCCACCACCGATAACGCCCCGACCTCTTCGTCCCGACCCATCACCCTGCTCTCTCTCGGACGAAAACACCAACAACGCCCCTCCCCGCATCGACTACGACCAGCGACCTCGCCACCTTGCCCTCCATCCCAAGCACTGCGACCAGCCACCTCGCCGCCGTGCCACCATGCCTCCGTTCTCGCCACCGGCTGCAGCCTCGACAAGGGCACTCATCACCACCGTGTTCCTCCGCCCTCAGCCTACTCTGCCTAGGGAGTGGCAGGGGTAGCCCGCGACGACCCTCGGCCACCATTGCGACCTCCACCTTTTCTCCTCGACGTCAACACTACGAGCAGCCTCCTCATCGGCCACTCTACTCGCCATTGCGATTCCACGGCCTCTACCCTCGACACCATCTCGGGCAACCGCAACGCCCACAACAACTGCGCCACCGCGAACGCCCATTCTCCTCATTAGCCAGCACCACCGCGCCACTGTTCTTGTTCTCGACAATGACAGGAGGGCAACCACTACTGCGACCATGACCCTCTTTTCTCGCTCCATGCCGCTACTGCGACCACCCACTGTGCTCCACTATGCCATCGATAACCACTACCACAGGCTCCTCTACTGCGACAATCACTCGTTTCTGTGACCTTAAACCACCGCAGTTGGGGGTAACAGCACCGACTCCATCCTCATCACCTCCGCTTAGGCAAGCGTGGTGATAGCACATTTGTCCCCGTCACCGTACTGCATCTACACCGCGAGCAGCCATGATTACAGCTTCGTTCTCGACCACAACCGTGTCCTCTCGGACGAGTGTGGTGACAGCGTGCTCATCTTCGTCATCGCACTGCATATTCTCACCGCGGTTCCGCATCCACCATGATTTACTGCATTTGTTTTGATTTTAGTAGTTCATTGATTTTTCTCTAATTATTGGAATTACAGTTTATCATCGTTAGAGTCGATTACTGAACCTATGCACGTACTTGCGTCCCTAAGGAGATGACATTTATTTTTGTGGTTCATCTTGTTTAGAGTTTTATGTGGATGATTGATACATGTTTAAACTGATTACCTATTTTATCCATACATATCTTCTTACTTGATTGTATTTGTTGATCTGAGATTTTTTCCACCACAACTTATACTACAACAACACATCATTATTAGTGGTATTATTATTATTGTTATTGTTATTATTATCACTGTCATTGTTATTATTTGCAAAGCAAAAAATTCCCTTGATTAAGTTGTTTGATGTATAATTGGGTTGTGTGCGATGGATTTGAGCTTATTTGATGGGATTTTTATTGACTATTGAGGTCGCACCCAATTTCCTCCTTCGTCCGATTCTTATACTTTACACAGGTAGCAAGGGCCATGAAAATTCAATGCATGGATTCGATGACCTTGCAATGACCTAAGTGTTTTCCAAGGATTACCTAAGGACCCTAAACACTAATAAATAGTGTGCATGGTGCTTGGTTGATCAGATCAATACAGTGATCTCATATTAAGTGCCTAGGTGGGTTACATTGAATTTGGTTTTCAATTATGTTTTAAGCTATTATTCAAAGCTTGAATGATGTCGAGAGGCCTAAACGAAGATCTTGAATTGATTTTTAAATGGGTTCAATGCCTAACTTGATCTTGTACCTTTACGTTGTTCATAGCGTAAGGCAAGAGATCAATTAGGGTTTCTAGAGTTTGAAGATTTCTAATCTGAGTTGGGTTGAATTCCAAACATATCAAAGGGTAATTGCAACAAGTTAGAATGGAGTTGCAAGGTTTTATATCAGATCTAGGATGTTTTCTTCATCACCCAAGTCTGAGATGAGTTTTGGACTTTAAGCATTCAATTAGTGCTATAATGCCTTGATCAAGATTTAAAGATGTTTTCCAGATGATTGTAGGACAGGTTTGAGTGCTTTAATTGATTCTTTGAGCTTTGGAAGACAATGTGATGACAGTAACTGCTACAACAGCAGCTACATCTGAATAGAAGAATTTAATGATCTAAACGCACATTTCAGTTGAGTTCTGATGAGTTAAATGAGTTTTTCTTCCTGATAATTTTCAATGCTCATGAACTTTATTTGGATAAATTATAAGAAGAACTAAGAGTTTTAAATCAATATGAAGGTTTTGTTAGCTATATACTTACTGGAAGGAAATAAGTGGGGACTAATTATGGATTTAATTGAATTTGCATCGTGTTAAGCTTTTATGGATTTTTCAAGAGAAGAGCTCTATGAGTTTACGCAACAGTTTTGCTTGAAGAGATTTGGAATATTCAGATCAAATCTTGTTGATCTAAGTTAATTTAGAGGTCAATGGTAACTCTAGCAGTAACCATCTGATAGGAGGTGAATTAATCAAGTTTGAATTGGTGTTTGACGTAATTGTGGATTCCATTGAGTTCTCTAAGAAAGTGTAATGCTAAGGTTTGATGTAAGAAGCATTTATGTACCTTTAATTGCTCTAATTTGAATGAAATAGCAAGTACTTTTAACTTTGAAATCCTATGCCAGTAACTATGCATGTTAAACATTGTCCAAAGTGTTGTGCTTATGTAATTCAATGAAAAAATCATAATTTTGAGTTGATTTTGGTGTTTATCAGTTGCTGCATGTTTATAATGTTAGATCCTTCAATTACAGCATTTTAGATAAATTTTCTAGGCTTGATTTGAATTTTTAATCACTTAATTAGACATTTTCTAGCACTTTCTTTTAAATAGGTGAAAAATACAAATTAACCGTAAATAAATAAAATAAACATGTCTTGAGTAAGATTAGGTTTAGTTTTAGGTGTGTGTTGAGTTAGATTTAGGATTTGAAATCCCTAGTTAGAAGAACATACCTGCAGAAGTTTGAGTCTTCTCAAGTTGTGAAATAAAAAAAAGAAAACAAAAACAAAACAAAATGAGTTCTTCTCTTCTTATCTTTCTCTCCTCTTCATTTATCTCTATAAAACACAAAAGCAAATAAAAATATGAAAAACTCAAAAAATTCTATAAAAATACCTATGTAAATAGTATTTATACTTGTATATAAGCCTAAATTACTTGTATATAATAACTTGTATATGTATAAAGTGTGTATCGATAAAATGCGTGATTTATAAAAATCAGGTTTTAAGTTGTTGCAACACACAATTTATATCGCTTTTAAATTTCTAAACTCTGAGTACTTGGGAAAGTATTCGAGTCGTCCCAAGAGAGGTAGGAATGCTTTTAACAAAATCTCTTACTTGAATCTTGGAAATCAACTTCTTTTTTTAGGCTTTGAAATATGTAATTTTTTTTAGGGTTTTGAATAAGGAAAAATAAATATGAAGAGAGACGGAAATTGAAACTATGGGAAATGCAAAACAAGTGCCTTGCTTCTCCAACTTACCCTAAGCACAGAAGGCCTAGTGTAATGAAGAAGCAAGTCACAATACAATCACAAGCTATCTAAAAAAAATAAAGGAATGCTTTTGTTGGTTTGAAAAATTGTTTTATGATGTGGGCGTGCTTCGCAAATTAGAATTAGGGTTTGGAGGACCCGTCGTCGTAGCTTGCAAAATGCGTCTATCAAATAAAATTTATAACTAAAACTCAAAAAGTGAGTCCCAGGTCGAACACAGGGAGGTGAACATTTGGTTTTATAAAAATCCGTGCTTCACTTTTATTTATTTTTGGTCATTTTTTATCTTTTCTAATTCTTTTGGTATTTTAATAGGACAAGAGATCAGGTTGATGAATTCTAACTAATCTACTTGCAAAAATAAAAGAGAGTGAGAGAAAGAGAGAGGGAGAAACAATCATCTATTCATAAGCAAGTATTTGTTACAACTACGAAAGTGGAAAAATCTATATTATGAAAGCGAAAAAGATAGAAAGAAGTGAAAGAATCCCTCTCAACGGTTGCTTAGAGGATGACTCGCTTTGACGTCACCTGGAGGAAGGTGGTGAGGAGTGGGACGAATGGGGACGAAGCCAGAGGTTGGAGGATGGAGCAGGATGGCGTCGCGGAGAGGATCTTCTTCCCAAAGGGTGATGAGCGGATGGCCACGAGATGCTCCATGAATGGGGATGAGGGAAAGGAAAACTATTTGGTTTTCTACTCTAGAGGAGCATCCCGGGCTTGAAACAAGCTCTCTCTAGAGCCTTGGAGGTGGTAAGAGGAAGAAAGGAAGAGATGAAGAAAAATGGGAGGGGTAGGGGTCCTTTTATAGTGGAGGAACGAATCAAATTCATATACAGGACATTTAGTAACGGCCATAAACGTCACTGAAGATCCGTCGCAAATGTCACTGAAGATCCCGCTCACGTGCCCTTGATGCCGCACCGCTAGCACACGCTGTACGCACCCTTGTCGCGTACGCACGAGCGATATGTGCCGCTGCTGCAGCTATGCTTGTGCATGCGTGCTGCTGCTGCAGCTATTCCAAGCACGTGCACCCGTGCAACTGTGTGCGTGCGATGGCACGTGCATGCACATGGGCAGCTTGGGTTGCACTACGTGGCGTAATCTAGGTCGTCCGTCTTCTTTCCTTTGTAGGGGATGC
Organism: Thalassia testudinum; assembly: GCA_037157565.1. Classification (NCBI taxonomy): domain Eukaryota; kingdom Viridiplantae; phylum Streptophyta; class Magnoliopsida; order Alismatales; family Hydrocharitaceae; genus Thalassia; species Thalassia testudinum. Next base: position 109,503,342 of record JAZHRO010000036.1, on the reverse strand, counting down.
TACAGAGGTCGAATTGAGTCGATTTTCACGTCGTTGGGCTATAATCGTCGACTCGAATCCATCCATCTGGTTAGATTTGTCATTTGACACTCTGGATTGCGTCACCTAGTCCCTCGGCCATTGATCTTCCTTGAATTGCAAATAGTGCTATGAGACTATGATCAAAGTGATTTCGGAGGCGTTGGACTTCGATCGTCGTCTTGATCAGATCCGTATGGTTGGATCGTCAATCCGAGGTTTCAAAATAAATATCCTTCTCTCCTGACCACAAAAGGACGTAATTAACCTAAATTATATACAACTACTCTAAATGCAGAATGATGCATGATATGCAATATTTATAACATGAAATGCAAATCTAAACCTAAGAATATGCATGAATAGGCATTTTACCCTCAATAATTATGTCTGCATCATACCCTCATGCCTATCTTTTGTTAGTCCCTAGCAAAATTAAACTACATGCTATGTATAAAAATAGAATTAGGATTCAATCGCTTAGGCTTAAGTCGTTTATTAACAATAAACAATTTCAACTAAGGTCCTAAACAACGAAAACTCAATAGTACCTAGGTGTCTGCCAGAATGCAGACCGCCCAAGTCCTCACCTTATTTGAAAAGGGAAGATACATTTTTTTTTCTTTTCTAAACTTTTTGTACTTTTGGAGTTTGAGAATTCCGAGATAACCTTTTATGGCTACCTGACCCGCCCGAGACTCAAAAGGAACTCTAAGTGCTAAGCATCTAGTGAAAAGAGTGAAAGACCCACTAGGCGACCATTAAAATAGACTTCAGGCTTCTACGACCCTAGGTGACCTTGCCTAGAGGTTTATCTTTTCCAATGGTAACTTTCTCCCTACTTTTTTTATTTATGAGATCAACACAAGGGTGAACCCAGTGTATATCTCCCCAGTTTATTCTACTTCCCTGCTTCTTCCCTAAGTGTTTTGGGAATTATTGTGCATTTTTGTGAGCTAACTCTGGACAACCGGCCAATAGGCTATTACCCACGGCAACTTGCCAGCCATACTCGTGCGGTGAAATGTGATTTTATTTTTTTTTATTTTCTCCTTTTTCTTTTTTTTTAACTTCTTTTTCACGTAGGTGGCTTTCCTTGTTTAAGATTTACCTAAAGGTAGTACGACGAAAATGCTCTTGTGGCTGGGTTCTGGACAATCAGCCGATGAGCTGTTACGACTGACAACTTGCCAGTCATACCACCCTAGATAGTTCATTAGCTACTCAATTTTCAAATCAGTGCAAAAAGTGTGTAGATGCTTAGGCTTAAAGTCCCCTCAAATCAAAGGGCGGTTGATAAGTTGTATACTTATCACCCCAATTTATTGACCAGTTTAAGATAAAATTATTTGGCAAGGACTCGAGACTAAGTCCACATTCGAGTGAACACCTGGGCTAATTAAGCTCGAAGACCTGAAGAGACTAAGTGTTTAGGTGCTCTCATATCATTTCCTAAAGTTAATAACGCCTAAAAGCCTAAGTTCTCTTCTCCTAATTCTATTTTCTCTCTCTTTTTTTCTTTTTTTTTTAAAGCAACTAAAAGAAATTCTACGGAGTTAATAAAATGATTTCAGGATAAAGTATCCACCCCTCCATGCCTAAATGATGCAACGTCCTCATGGTAAAAACAAAGACATGAAAAAGGGTGGAGTAAAAAGAATATCACTTGAACATCGTGACAACCCGGTCAGCTCCGAAAAGAACGTGAAATATAAACACGTGCTAAATTTAATGCCTTTAGCTAGGCATAAAATACAAACAAAGAAGAGGTTAAGAATTCACAGGTATGGGTCAAAATCAGAATTAAAAGATTGATCCTCAAACCCGTCAGCAGGAGATGTCTACAAATGTGGACCAAGTCGTAGTGCAGACCCATGCCCCATGGTCAAGTGGTTCTAAGGTTCTGGATGAAAACCACCAAAAACCTAAGATTACTGTGTTTGCAGGGTCGGGCCTGCGATTTTATGGTCTGCAACCCAAGACCAAAGTGTCGGACAACAAGTTGATCTGATTCATTAAAATCGGGTGTCCACTTATAGTTCAACTCAGGAAGATAGTCAATTATTCTAGGCTTGGGTCACACGTGAAGGATATCATAAGGGTTTTGATAGAAGGTATGTGGTTTCAGGTCAATAGGAACCCTCAGATCCAAAATCAAAGTTCCCTCAGAACTAGCTTCCCAGATTTTTAATTCCAACTTCTTATCCTCCAAAATCAATGTTTCCGAGACCTCCAAATCATTGTACACCCCATATAAAGTACCCAAGTCCAATAATTATGGCTAAATTAGAATTGACTTGGGCGTAATGATTTCTAAATCACAATCAATCCCTTCGGGGTGTGGTTGAGGGATGAGGCTACTGATTGAATCTTCTAGTAAATGAGCATTCAAATCCTCCAAGTTAGCCCCAACCGAATCAAAATCTTCAATGAATGGGCTATCAAATGGTTCGTCATGCTTCTTAAGCCCGTTTGTCCCACTAAAATCATCCTCCTTAAGCTCAAGTGAGACTTCACTAAGAGATTCCTCATCCTTAGAATCAAAGAATCCATGATCCTCATTTGTATGTCTCAAAATCATATGTCATTTGATGGTCTGTGGAGACATATTTTTCGTCATTCCTTGGCTCTTGGATCTCGGGTGAGAAACTCGATTCATCCTAAAAGGGTTGCTCTAAACTAACCTGGTCATCTCCAATCTCAGAATATGTATCCCCCCCAACAGGCGCCTAAGCAGGTTCAGACATTTGCTCTCCTGAAGGGGGTTCATCTTGAGAATCATCCCAAGATTTGACTAGGGAAACCACAAATTTCATCCTCAACCTCGACAATTTCCCAAGAAGAAACTCACCCAAGTCCCTATCCCTAACACTTTGGAGCAAATCCAATAGAAAACTATTAAGTTCATCAATCATTTTGATCATAGGCTCCAATGCTTCAGTGCATGGAGTTGGTTGAGCTTCTAAAGATTGTATAGTGTTCCTCAAATTAGCCAACAACCTATCCTGGATCTGGTTCACCTGAACCGACTAGTTCGATTTAAGTTTGGGTTAAATCTAGGGGAGTCAAGATGTCGAGGTTCTTGGGTCCCTCCCTGATAGTAAGTTGTTTCAGGTTGTTCAAAGAATGGTGATGACCTATTTTCAATGGAATACTGGGGAGGGTAGGTGTTATAATCAGCATATCCTTCCTGATTGTAGATCGGGTTGGTTTTGTTATCAAAGGATGGAGATCCATAATTGTAGGTTTGAGAAGGATAGTAATCACAGTCTTGTTGTCCAGGGTTAGGCCCTAGACACTGAGGTTCTTATTCGCATCCCCAATCAGAGTTATCCCGGCTAGTGGATGGGTAATTATAAGTCAAGTTGGGATAGTAATCATCTTGAGGATAAGTGGTGGTAGGAGGATAGGATGTGAAATGTGTGTAGGATGTGGAAGGAAACATTGTGGTGTAAGAGGGAAATCAGAAGAGAGAAAGGAGCCCTACAATACAAGCAATCAACCCTGTCCTTAGGGGTTAGCCTAAAAACTTACAGACTCCCAGGACCCTTCTTGAGATTATAAACGATTTGGTCTACTTTTATCCAGTCAATCCAACCAGTTAGAAGGTTCTTCCTTTGGCTTACACCTCCAGTTCCTAGTATACCCCCCAGCCGCGGTCGTTTGATGCTACTGCCCTAGCTAGACATCAGACGGACTAGTAGAAGCAGATTAATCGAAAAAATCTCAGTCTGAGCCTTGAAGAGCGAATCAATCCTTAAGGCCAACGTCTATTCAGTTTTAACTAGGCTTGGGATGATTGTGCTCTTGGAATGTGATGGACCCTTTAGATGGGTTGTGCCCTTAATGATCAATTAAAATGCGTGTGCGTGCACAACAAGGGTTTTCAAACAAAGTTATTTGATGATGTGTCTTTTAGGGTTTAACTTATTTAGCAGCTTTTAGGGTTTAATCTTTAGGTTTGTTCAATCAGGGTTCAGTAGAACACTCCAGGTTTTACAAACACTGGTGATGATGTATTCCTTCAAAAATCAGAAAAAAATGTGGAGTGTCTGGTTCAGCCCTAAAAATCAACCTTAAGTGGCAAGCGACGGATGAATCGCTTTTAATTTGAGTGGTGTGGCCCAAACAAATCAATCAATTGACCTATTCGCACCACAGATTAAAGCACACAATGTCTTAGCCTAATCAGATTTCTACTCACTTATGTGTTTTGAGTTGAAGTGCACTGGGTCCACAGGTTAGATCCAGGTTAAGTGGTAGAATCAAAGTGGAGTGGTGCACCTTAAGTCGAGAGTTGTGGGTGTTAAGGTGTGTCTCTTTCAGAAAATCCCATAATCAGATAACTTTTTTTTTTTTTAATGTGGATGGCGAGGTGAGTGGAGGTGGCAAACAAACAACCAAATCTATCCTAGGGTTTATAAAAAGCACCTAAGTTGATTTAGGTTTGAGTTATTATGTTATGGAATGAAAACTAAGGTGGGGGTGGTGGAGATAAACTTACAAAACTCTTTAACCGCACTTTACTTTGATCTATCTGCTTTGGCTCGCCTTGGAAGGGTACCTGTAATCACAGAAAGAAAGGAGCAAAGTGAGCTAAAAAGTTAAGTAAAGCGGAAAAACGCCAGAAAAACCAAAGAGCGTTGCCTCCCCGGCAACAGCGCCAAAATGATGTGGGCGTGCTTTGCGAATTAGAATTAGGGTTTGGAGGACCCGTCGTCGTAGCTCGCAAAATGCGTCTATCAAATAAAATTTATAACTGAAACTCGAAAAGTGACTCCTAGGTTGAACACGGGGAGGCAAATGTTTGGTTTTATAAAAATCCGCGCTTCGCTTTCATTTGTTTTTGGTCATTTTTATCTTTTCTATTTTTTTTTGGTATTTTAATAGGGCAAGAGATCAGGTCGATGAATTCTAGCTAATCTACTTGCAAAAATATAAGAGAGAGGGAGAAAGAGAGAGAGAGAAACAATCATCTATTCATAAGCAAGTGTTTGCTACAACTACGAAAGTGGAAAAGTCTACTACGAAAGCTAAAACGATAGAAAGAGGTGAGCGAATCTCCCTCGACAGTTGCTCGGAGGATGACTCACTCTAACATCTTCTGGAGGAAGGTGGTGAGGAGCAGGATGAACAGGGACAAAGCCAGAGGATGGAGGATGGGGCAGGACCGCGTTGTGGCAAGGATCTTCTTCCCAAAGGGCGATGAGAGGACAACCACAGGATGCTCCACGAATGGGGATGAGGGGAGGAAAAACTATTTGGTTTTCTACTCTAGAGGAGCATCTCGGGCTTGGGACAAGCTCTCTCCAGAGCCTTGGAGGTGGTGAGCAGAAGAAAGGAAGAGATGAAGAAAAATGGGAGGGGTAGGGGACCTTTTATAGTGGAGGAAAGAATCAAATTCGTATACAGGATATTTAGTGACGGTCATAAATGTCACTGAAGATCCACCATAAATGTCGATGAAGATCCCGCTCACGTACCCCTGATTGCGCATGGCAGGCGCGCACTATACATGCCTTGTCGAGCACACACGCGTGATACGCGCAGCTGCTGTCACTGCCTCCACGCGTGCATGTGTGCCTGCGCTGCTGTGCACGTATGGTGGTGCGTGCATGCTCATGGGTGGCCTGGGTTGCGCCACGTGGCGCAATCTGGGCCATCCATCTTCTTTCCCTTATAGGGGATGCTACAGAGGTCGGATTGAGTTGATTTTCGTGTCGTTGGGCTGCGATCCTCAACTCAAATCCATCCGTGCAGTCAGATTTTTCATTTGATGCTCTGGTGCATCACCTAGTCCCTCAACCGTTGATCTTCCTTGGATTGCATATGGTGCTACGGGACTCCGATCGGAGCGATTTTGGAGGTGTTGGACTCCGATCGTCATCTTGATCAGATCTGTATGGTCAAATCGTCAATCCAAGGCTCCGAAATAAATAACCTTCTCTCTTGACCACAAAAAGGATGCAATTAACCTAAATTATATACAACTACTCTAAATGCAGAATGATGCATGATATGCAATATTTATAACATGAAATGCAAATTTAAGCCTAGGAACATGCATGAATAGGCGTTTTACCCTAAATAATTGTGTCTACATCATTTCACAACGGGTCAGAGAACGCACAAGTGAGAGGGGCTCTCACTTGTAATCTCCAACAAAAACACTACACTACTATGCAAATGAAATAACAAGAATATAGAAGAAAGCTTAGGAAGATAATGTTGATGATGACGCTGTTGCCCAGAATTCCTACTCCAGTCCTGGTTGCCCCAGGACCAAAAGGAAATCTTTCCCCCTGAACATCCTCCTTGTGGTAAACCCTAGGTGGGTGTGCCTCCTTCTCCTAAAGTGGAAGATCTCCACTCCAAGAACTTCTCCCTAGGTGGCGTGGACCACCCTCAGTATCTCCTCCTCTGGATGTCATCCTTGCCTAGCCTTCCTCCTTGGCTTGGTAGTGACATAAGGAAGAAGAAGTTGAAGCCACCAAGGAGACAAGGTGTCTCCTTGATCTTCTTCCTCCTCTCCTTCCCTCCTTGGACGTTAGCTATGGGTAGAATATGGGTAGAAATAATGTAACCAACGATGCCTTGAAATGGGTAGTTAATGGTCTTTTCATAGGATGGGTAGGGGTATAGATGGATCTAAGCTGAGTTGAGGTGGGTTGAGCTAAGATGAGCTACCCTGAGCTACCATTCAGCTAAGATGAGATGAATGGAGCTGGAAGGAGCTAAACTTAACCAATGTAAGCTGATATCCAGCAGAGATGAGCTGGATCCAGCTATGGTTCAACTGATCTTGTCTTCTTCTTCACTTTCTGCCTTCTTAAGTGTTAGGGTTTTAAAGTTTTAACTATCTGCTTGAACTTAATACTCAAACAAAAAATGTTAAAAATACAAAAAAAAATGTAATGCATGCCTAACCTAGACTATGCCTAAATGCAACCTAAAAACCCATTTGTGGAGTTAAAAACCTAAGAGCTATATCAATTTTACGTCATAAGAATGATGATAAACTGGCGTTTATTAGTATGTAAATAACCTATATATCTATTCTATGTATTTAGATAGATATTTTTATTAAGTTGCATAGTGTATATTATAATAATATAATTATGTATTTATTTATTTATATTATATGTATATAATCCATATGTAATTATAAATAGCTATGTATGTACTTATAATCATATTTATAACTGTATATATGATTTAAAGTAATTATTGTGTACATTATTTATTTACATATTGTACATATTTATATTTATAAGTTAATTAAGTAAATTATTAAGTTAACGTAATCTAAATTAGTAAATGATGATGTAACATTGTATATTACAGTTTAAAATATGGTCAGTATATTTATAATACTATTTATACTATAAATAGTATCATATTATATAATAGATGTATATATAATTAACCTGTGTAAATTAAATATGTATATATAGAAATAAAATAATAAAAATTAATTAAAAATCTGTATTAATTAGGTAATAAGGTAAATTAACTAATTTATGAATCAATTATACCTTTAATTTATTAATTTACACTTTAATTAAGTAAATAAGCACAAAATCAATGTGTAATTACCCAACTTCAATAATTTTCTAAATGTATCTATATATTTAATTATTATAAATAAATTATATCAATAAGTAGCCCTATGTATTGGCTACGTATACAAATAATTTAATCGTAAATTAATTATTTATTTAATATCTAAATTAACCCTCGAAATCGATCTTAAAACACGAATGGCATTGCAATTTGGTGTGCACCTATAGCGCCACATTGGAGAAGACGAAGCACACAAAGCCATATTTAAGGAATCATGTGCGTTTGCTATGCGTCTAATAAGGGGGTCGGATCCCCAATGAGCATTCTTGACCTTCGATGAGAGAGAGAAAAAAAGATGAGAGAGGCCTAACAGGGTTGGAGACTATGGGCTTGCGTGGGCCCGCTGGGGCATGCATGAGTGTGTGGGCCTATATGGGCCTAAAATTATACATAATAAACCAAAATAACAATATAACTAAGGCCTACCAAGTAGTGGTCGATCTGACTCCTTTAGGGGACGTTGATCTTATAAAAGTGGGCCCACAAACTCAATTTTTAAGTTAGAGTATATGATGGTAACACCATCATTATCCATATCTAACTCAAATTGACTAATTTCCAAGGCTAAATTCACCTAGATAAACTATTCAAAAGGGTATAATTCAACTACGATTAAATAAAGAGGAATAAGTGGGCTTACATTGATTTATTTAATGATTTTATAAAATAAAAGCCAAATTACAATTAATAAAATCCTAATTTTGACCTTACTTTAATTGAAAAGGTTCTGATGGAAATAAATATAATCTAAACCTTTTAAAAATTATTAAAAAATATTTTATAAGGTTTAAAACATTTAATTTTACAAAATGAACCTATTTTTACCTCAAATAAAGATCTAGGCAAATATTTAATATATTTTAGGTTAAAACATAAATTGATCATTCAAACTTTATTAAAATCCAAAATTAAAGTCACCATTAGATTTCTTTAGTCCAATTTAGATTACCCTAAAAAGTTGAGATCAATTCGACTTTATCTTAATCTACTTTGCAAAATGGGCCTCAATTTTTGAATCTCTTTCATTTAGGTCCAAAATTGTGTCCCTTTAGTGATGTTAGCGTCTTCAACCTCTAGCAGAAAGAAGAGCTTGCATTTTGTGCTCCTCGTTGCGACTTTGGAAGAGGATTGCACACAATCCTCTCGATGAAACTTCACCAAAATTGGAGAGATGATTCCTCATTCAAAGGAGAATCTTTTGACGCAATTCCCAGCTAATTCTTCCATCTATGGAGCTTGTAATCTACATCTAAAGTTAGCACAAAATCATGCTATTTTCAAGTTTGGGAAGGTCGCAAATCTACCTCAATCCTCGGGGCCAATCGTCTATAAAGCCTCATTGACCTCCATTGATGCGAGGTGTGCAAACTTTGTTGTGAAACACCACCTCATCTTCTTCTTCCTATTCCACCATTATTGAGCACCTTGGAGCTTCTTCGTCTCGCTTTTTCGTCGTGCCTCCTCGTCAACCAAGGACACCAATCAACTCCCCTCATTGTCGCCATGCTTCTTGCCAACTAAAGTGATTTTTCTCCCTAATTCTTCGCTCCAACCACCTCACCGCTCCCCTCCTTCCTCACATCCAGCCAATCAACATCAGATGCTCTCCAGCCTTCTTCGTCACCTCTAAGGTAGCCCCCTTTCTTCCTCTCTCCCTCTAGAGTAGTGTAGTTTCCTTAGAAATAGTTTTAGACTCCAAACGCCTTCATCCTCGACTTCATCTTCTTCGTGGATGGTGAACCATTCCGGCCACCCTCCGCCCATGACTGCCATCCTCCTTATGCTCGATGACCATCCATCGCCTTCCTCTCATCCAAACTCCACCACCACAACCTTTGTCGAACTCCGGCGAAGGTATTTGGATATTTAACAAGGGCTAAGAGCCCGTATTCGAGCATGCAAGTAGATGCCGGAGTTTTGCCATCTTCCCCAACTCTGGCACCGTCATCCGTGGCCCTAACCACCCGTGATCGTCACTTTGGCCACAACGTCGAGTCAAGGACCCTTCGGCAATGCTACTCCACCTCTCGTCGAAGCAATCCGACAATCGGAGCTCAACTCCAGCATCTCTCCAGCCACCTCGCCGATGATGAAGATGGGTCAGGGACTTGGTTGAAAAAAGAAAGAAATTCTAGGGACTTATTTGCAAGGGTTTATAGGCACCCTATCATGAATCTGGAGGATTGATTTGAAGATCTTTTTGATATATTGAGTATTGCTTCATTTATTGCATATTTGGGGGTTTCATTGCATTAATTTGTTCTTTAGACATTACTCGAATTGTTTAGTGCTTAAGCAAAATAATCTCTATCTTATTTAATTAAGCATTAAATGATTAAAGGGAATCCAAATTGTTTTAATTGAATTGCGCAATTGATTTCTCATGGTTGCTTTGGAAATTTTTTCTCTACATTTTGAACTAGATTTTGTGCTAAAAAAATTTTAATTGATCACATCTAGTTCCTGGACTTAAAATTTTGGATAGCGGTAAGTCGTGCAACATAATTGCTCCAAATGAACGACCTCAAGACTCATTTCGAGGAATTATAAATTTTAAGAGTTGATTTTGGGCAATTTGACTATACTACGATGTGTTCTTAACGAAACTCATTCCGCACTCGTCACCTTTTGGCACCGTTACCTGGGAGCAATGCGTGCTTACCGCTATCATTGTGCATATTTTTTAACTCACTTGCCCTTGTTTTGGTTTATTCTCTTTGACTGGTTTTGATTCAACTGGGCCAACCACTTCACCAACGGTTCAACCACACCACGAGTAGGTAACTTTCTTCTCTTTTATTCCTTAATCCCCATTTCTATGTATATATATATATATAAAAAACTACGATTGCAACCTTGCTTTAGTATTTATAGACAATATCATTTGCAGCAAGAAATTTTTTGTTATCCTTTGTGCTTCCATTTTTGAAGAAGCGAATTAGATTAGAACATGCTACTTTTAATTCATGTGCCTAGTCGGGACTTGTGCTTAATTTTAGCACACCTTGGACTAACATATTCTTGCTTTAGTCCAAGGTGTGAATTTAATTAAATAAAATTGAATTCCATTTAGAGCTAATTAGGGCTGAAACATTAGGAGTGATTGCAAACTTTAAAAGGAAATATTTTCCTGCATTATGTGTTACCGAAGCCTTATTTGAATTGATTTAAAAATTCAAACCCTAAAATTCAGGCTCTAAAATTACTTGAACAATAGGACCTAAAGGGTGGTCAAGCAATGGTTGGCCCACACTTTTTCCTTCGGGATGGGTTCCTACGAGGACGAGGGGTGCCCATTTGACTCCCCCCTCGACACAAGGGCTTACGCAAGTGAAATTCGAGGGTCCTCTGGGGGATGGGTTCCTCAGGTGGGGGTCTTTTTCTCTTCAAAAAGATCACTTGAACATTAAAATTTGGACCTAATAACTTGTTTGAGAACTAAAATAGTGTGGTTCGGGTGAGTTAACCTAAAATTCATCCTTAAACCTTTAGGACAGGTCTGGTGAAGTTGTTTCACATTGTGAACCAATCAACCTAAAATTAGGTCACAATTGAAATTCATTTCTAAATCAACTGATAATTAAAGAAACAAGCACAATTCTGCCTTAAAATTGGTAGACTTAGGGCTAAACTCACGTTTGTGGTCTACTTGGAACTGTAGTGACAAGGAAAGTTAGGTGGGGGAAACTCTATAACCTGTGGTGATGCTCTACCGTATAGGGGTCTTTATGGGACTCCCATTTCCTAGCTGCCCAAGTAATTCTCGGGGCGCGTGACTTCTTACTTCAGAGATCCATTTGCCTCGAATCAGCCATAGTCATCCAATTATTTTGGGTGCCTTATTGGGTAAAATTCATATCTAGTCCCTATCGTCTTTTCTACAATATATACACAGGGAGGAGGTTCTTAAGACTCACCTTAAGGCCTTCATTAGAGTTTAATCTGAATCAAGGTCAAGCCCCAATTGTCTTGTGTGATTTATGATCTAATCAACTACTCTTGTGTTCATTCTGAACCTGAACCCAATTCTCCATATCTTGATCCACCACTTGATTTGACTTCTATCAGCTTACTTGGAAATCAACCTTAAAAAAAAAAGGAAAATGTCCACTAGCCCTGAACCCTGTAAAAGGATGAAAGATTGAATGGTTGAAGATGCTATTAAACATAGAGAAGAATTTCTCAGAACCTCAACTCCCTTTAGCGGAGATTAGGGTAGTGAACCTAAGATCATGAACCCCATTATGAACCACATTCAAATAATAGCAACCTAGATACTAGGTGGTTCAACTCAGGAATCCCTCTTAGCTCAAATGATTGTTGTAAGAAGATTGCATAGAAATGAGGCTTTACAATATTTTTCAAATCTAGAATTGTGGGAAAATGTAATGACCCGTTACCTTTTAGCCTTTTAAGATGACTGAAGTTTCAATCAGACGTCAGAACACGTTCTCAGATGTTTGAAAGTAGAAATTTTCGTACTGCGCTTTGCGCTTTGAGTGCGAGCGGCGGGCAGAGGCCCTTCCTTCTTTCTCCCTACAACCTCACCCAAACCCTAAACCCTATCCTATATATATATACCCCCCCTCCTTTCTCCTCTCCACTCCTCACACCACAGCCACCACCACCTCCAGTTTCTTGTGCGGCTGCAGAGAGCCTAGACGAGAGAGGAGAGAGGGGGCGAGCGAGGGAGAACGAGAGAGAGGAAGGAAGCGAGCGTGGAAGGTTGGAGAACCTTCGAGAGCTCGGCGGAGCTCGCACGGCCGGCGGTGGGTGCGTGCGTGCGTGCATGGAGGACGTCGGCGAGGAGCTGTCCCTGCTCATGCAGCGGCTGGAGCTACCGCCACAGGCGGAGGCACGAGCAGAGCGAGCTGCGAGCAGGCTCTGATACTAGAAGCTTTCCAGTATCAGATGTCCAGAGTGAGCAGCAAACGTGTGGCGAGGCACCTGGACGTCCGGAGCTAAGGCCAGACGTTTGAAAACACGAGTTGCGGGAGGTATGTACGTTCCTGCACTAATCTCCGCCATGCAGAGTATCTAAGTGCAGGAGCTGTGGGACTGATTTGGTTCCTGCATCCTTTATACGCAGGGCATATGTTGGGAAGGCACGTGGTGCGCTTTCCCAGGTACTTTTTGACGTCTGATCACATCACCAGATGTCCTGAGGTGCTTCTAGACGACCGGAGACCTTGTTTGACGTCTGGAACTGCTCCTAAACGACTGTAGAGGGAGTCTGGAAATCCGAATCAGCTACAGAAAACATAAGGTGAGTTTGTCGTCTTTTAAGACGTCTGGGAAGATTCCCAAATGTCTGATTTTGATCAGAAACTGCATTTTCGGCCTGTTTAAGACCCAAACGGAATCGGATTTCCGCAAACGAAATATCATTGCTTTCCACTCGAGTTCCTCTACATTTTCGTGTTGAGTATCTATTGTTTTAACCCATCTAATGTAATTGGTAGCTGGTACAGGTTACCAGCCAGTGACGTGTTCGGGGCCCACGGAGGAGACGAGATCTGCAGCACAGGCCCCCATTCCTCCAATTACACCCGGTAGAGTGGTTTAATTCAGTTATTAATAGTTAAATGAGAATGAACCTGGTTGAAATGGTCTAATAGAACTCTAGGATGTGGAATGAACCCTAGGGTAGAAAATGAATGAACCTGTTGTACTGTATGGTTTATTTGCATGCGTGATTAAGGTAAATTGCTAGCAAATGCCTGTATTATAATTACGAGTTTCCTGTTAGAATTTGAGCTGCCTGTAGTTAATGAATAAGTACCTATGAAACCACCAGCTGCATGTATTGAGAATTGAATCATGAAACACGAGCCGCTTGTATATGGATGAGAAATGAATTATGAAAGATGTGATCTGGATCTAGATAAATGTGGTGGGCATGAGAATGAACCCTACGGGGAATTAGGAGTAGAACTCCTACGAATAAATGGAATATGGAATGGTAGACGGGAAGTGTGCTGATCCTTGTGTACGTGGTACCAAGGAGAGCAACTGTCCCCTTTTAGTGTAGAGCGAAGCTAGTCTCCCTTGGGTTGTGACCCGGGATTAGGATTGGCTACTCTACATCGACTTCTGTTGACCCTCGCGTATGCAGTACCGAGGTGAGCTACTAGAGTAGGAAGGGAGCAAGCCACCCCACGGGGCCCAGGGTTAAGCTAGCCAACCAACACCGACTTTTTTTGGCCCTCTGGGTAAATCGGGGTAGTAAGACTAAGGTGCGAAGACTGTGGAGGGGCAAGACCCCTGGTTGGTTCTAAGGGGCGAGACCCCTGCTCTGAGAGGGCAAGGCCCTATACCGTTCCGTGCTGTACTTTGGCGTACCCACTAGTGAAATCGATTGACTGCGTGTCAGAGCGGGGTAGCTACCCGTGCACTTATCACGCGTGCTGTAGTCGCCGCTATGTCTCGACAGTGACCTTGGGGTGGTTGACTGGGTGTAGGACTACCACGGGGGACTCTCCCGGCCAAGAGAGCACCACGTATACCTTCTACTATACGGAAAAGACTGCAATCAAGATCATTCCCATGAGGAACATGCAAGATCAAGAAATACCTGGATACTTGATAAATAGAGACACATAAAAGAGATACATAGAACTGAGAAATAAACATGTTGTTGCTTTTACTGTAATAGCACATAAATAATGTAAACACCACTCTACTCAGCGTTCGCTGACTTTGTCTTTTTCGTAACCCTGTTCAGGACCAGGAGTTGAGCAGCCCGAGTTTCCGATTACAGAGGGTGCTGGGCCCAGCCGAGCCCAGCCATAGTTGTTCTTTCAGTACTTCCAGTTTTCCTTACTGTTGTAGTAAGTAATGGACACTTAATTTACTATTTTCGCAACTTCTGTTTCCTTTCTGTTTCCAGTTGTTGTTGTTGTGGCATGTACTAAAATAGTTGTTTTACTTTCTTTACTGCTTTGTATTTTTCTGCTGCTTAGTTATATTGCATGTGTGAATGTGGTTTATTTTCCTACTTTTGATTATTTCTTGTTGGACGACTAGGCCTCAGGATTAGTCAAGGCGAGCCGGTCTCGGGTTCTGTAAGGATCCGGAAACCAGGTCGTAACAGAAAATTACAAAGATTTCTTCAAACAACATGGGCAACTATTAGATCAATTAGAAGATTTGATTAATGAAGAATATCCAAATCCCCACCCAGACCTAGATTATGAATCTTGGGAAAATTTCGAGGACAAACATGATTTTTCCAAACCCGAGTTCAAGAATGGAGAGTTCTGTGTTGAATCCCCAACCTAATTTGAATCGGATGATGATTTTGTGCATACAGAATTACCTGATATAGTAAATCAACTCTTGGGTTGGAATGATTCCATCACAAGTGTTCTTGACACTGAACCAGTAAACAAAATATTTGGAGCTGGTTCAACTCAAATAGAATTTCAAAACAATTGCAATGAGCTTGATTCTGATTTCCTTGAGGATATAACTCCCATACCTTATCTTGGTAAGGTCTTCCTCAAGCATAGTTTTGACATCCAACAGAGCTAAATTTAGATTCTAGTGACCTAATTCCTATACTTGACCTGGAATCTAAACTTGAACCTATTTGGGATGATGATAAGTATCAATTTAATGAGGATATAATCATAGATTCAAATTATCAAGATTTTTCTGAGCCTATTTTTGATGATGAGACCTCTCTAGATTCCCCAAAAGTGCATATTGATTTATTTGAATTAAAACCAATTTATGACACAGAATCATAGGAATCTAAAGAGTTGGAATTAGATTGGATCTATCCCAGATATCCTGAACCCAATCCTATGCCTAATAAGGATATCCTTGTTAGCCAAAAACCAAAATCTAGGTTAGACCAATCTCAGGTTGATAACTTTGTGATTTTTGATTTCTCTTATGGTGGTGATTTTAATTTTGATTCGGGTTCAAAAAATTCTTTGCACCAATGTTCTGTTCTTCAATTCTCCTATGCTAAAGCTGATTTTTAACCTTATTCTGATTCAGGAGAATCCTTCTTTCCATAGAATTGCAACCCAATCTATGACCTAGATGTCCATGACCTGTTCTTTGACTCTGATTCCAAGGTCATCAATTTGGAGCTCAAAGCAGTTGCACCACTTGATCAGGAGACCACCACCCAGGAATGGTTGCTGAAGACTCTTAGCAACCAGTCTCCACCACATGACACCACTGAAATCCATTTCTATCCTGAATCATCTCATTCCAATTTGGTTGGAGTTGATTTTCCACCTCAGTTTGACAATGAGTGGGACATTAATTGATCAAACTGATAGTCAACTGCTGATTATTGTTGATCCCATAAGTAGGATCCTATTCTTTTCATGAATCCATTATCATTTGAGGAACCCTACTCTAAACTGGCTGAACCCATGCAACCAAACCCTTACTTCTCATTTCTACATCTTTTTTAGCTAGACTTCACCTGGTGGGTACTACACCTATTGATTCACAATCCTCAACCCACCAAACCGATTGGGTTTGGCTTGCATAATCAGCCAATTGATCTGAACAAGCACCTGGTTGGCTCGACCAGGTAAATCATCAAGGTGCTTCTTTTACAAAACTCCTGCAATTTTATCAATCTTTCCACTTGACCATATTCCACCCGAATGAAGGCATTAAATTTAGTGCTGGGGAGGCAACGCATCATTTTTCAAAAACCCGAGACCTTTCATACCCTTCTTGAACAACACTCCTATTACACTTTGAGGTTCATATTTCAGAATAACCGACTTCACCTCCAATCTTCGTATTGAAACTTGAAATCATTCGCAACAACCATTTCTAGCCCACTCGCCCACCCTTATAAACCTATTCTAAAAATATGAGCTAAGGCTAAATTCAAACCCATCCCTTTTGCAATGAGGGCATTACAAAACTTAGGCATAGGGGAGTATTAAAATGCAACTAATTGAGAATTCATTTTCTCTAAAAGGTTCTCATACAAAAAAAATACAACATATATACACACACTGATGTGCATACATCTAAAAAGCCAAAAATGTCTATTAATGCATGTTCTTAGTGTTATATTAGCATCATGCATTGTAAATACTACATAACATGCATAATCATGCATTTAGGTCAAATTGTATAAATTGTATAATAATTGTCTCCTTTTATGGCCAGGGATAGGGTGACTTTTAATCAAGATATCGGATTAAAGATCCAACTATACAGATATAATCAGGGCGCCGATTGGAGTTCAACGACTCCAAGATCGCCCAGATCGGACATCCATAGCACCAGATATAGTCCGAGGATGTCCAGAGATCAAGCGCCAAGATGGTGTCAATCCGAACTTCAGACGAAAAATTCGACCGTACGGATGGGTTCGGATCGACGATCACAGCCTAATGGTGCGAAAATCAGTCTAATCCGACATCCGTGGCATCTTCTGGAAGTCACAGAAGATGGATGACCAAGATGGCTTCACATGGCACCATCCCAGCCACCCAATCAGCCCAAGGAACCGCCGCTGCCTTTCTCTCAACAAATCGATCAATCTCAGCCATTGGATCTTCATCCACTGGCTGAGATCAACACCCGCTGCTCAACCATCGCGCGCCCTCTCTTTCTCTCCATCGCACCCACAATCGGATCTGGGTCGTTGGATCAAGGGCGTGTGCACCTAAAACATAAGCACAACAAAGAGCCGACCGCAACACAGCGGCCAAGCACTCTTTCGCGAGCACGAGGCACCCGTTCGAAACACAACGTGCCTCAAATCAGACGTAGGCAAGGGAGTGGGCGCAATTCAACCGTCAGATGGAGATCGAGCGGGCGAGGAGCGGAGATGTGGCGCGTGGAGGAGCTTTGGATCGCCACATGCACGATGACGCACTTCTGCATGCCTCATCGCACGCATGAACGTGCGATTAGGCAAAGCTGAAGCGGGCGAGGAGCAATCTGAGCCGTCCGATCTCACGATCGAACGGCTGATATTTCTTGGAGGTGGGCAAGCGTTGAGCACGTAGCAGACGAGGAAGCGGGCGTGCATGCGAAGCTGCGGCGACATGGGGTCTTTAGTGACGCTTAAATCTGTCACTAAAGACCCCATCATTTAATGCTTTAACTATGTAATGACCAAATTTCCCCCAATCCTTGCAACTATAAAAGGAGACCCCTACCCTATGAAATTCTCATCCCTTCCTTCACCTCACTCCCTCTCCAAAGCTCAAGAGAAGCTTGTCCCACACCCGGGATGCTACTCTAAAGCTAAATCCAAGTTTTCTCGCCCCTGTTCCGGAAGTGGATCCCACCACGACGACGACGTGCTACCTCGTTCTCGCTTCTTCCTGCTTCGTCCTCCTTCTTCCCGCTTCGTCCTTCGATTTCCAGGCGTTGCTCCGTCCAACTCATCCTCCAAGCATTCGTCCAGGAGGATAACATCTCTCCCTTCTTTTCAACCGCTTTCTAGAATAGAATTTTCTGCTTTCTAGTTATAAAAACAGTACTATTTTATCAAGTGATTATTCTCTCTCTCTCTTATTATTTATATCAATTTCATTGTAATTATTTCATTTTCAAACAAAAATACAAAAAAAAAATATAATCGCGGATTTAAGATCGACGTAACCTCCCTATATTCAACCTGGAATTTCTTTACAAATTTCAGTAAAATTTTATCTGTTGACAGATTACTTCGCAAATCACACTACGACGGGTTTTTCAAATCCAACTTCGTTGCGTAGTTTTCCGATCCCAACACACACACACACGAAAGGAGGGGAGAATCTGTTTTGAACTAAATTGCAAATCTTTTTAATGGCGAAAAGGAAGAAGAAAATGTGTTGAATATTAATTTGTTAGACTTGGTCAAGTCTAAAAGTTATTTGTACTCTAGTCTAGTATCAAGACACCCATATCCTTAACCTTAGATTTTTCGAGCCAAATATGCCTAAGTAAGCATGGCTTAATTTGCTCTACTAAGCAAAGTCAGAAAATTTGATCTCTTGGACTAAGGGGCACGAGTGTTTAAATCGGTTTCTTTGCCACTTTTGGTTTAGGAGTTTGCAGAATCGGAACACAACATCACGTGCACGAATTGAGTTTTAGGACTCGAGTACAAGGTTAATAAAACATTAGACTTAGGTAGTGTTAGAAAATAACTCTTTTATAACAGCCAACCCTTGAAGGATGGAGAACCACTTCCCTAATAAGGTGCACAAATTTTAATTTTTGTTTTGGTGGGGCTTGTATACATAAGTCATAGTAAGTAGTGTACCTATCCTCACCACCCCAAAAAGCTCACAAAAAGCCTCACAAAATTGCACCACACAAAAAAAAATGGTGCTAGAACTTTATTTTTCTTTTTCTGAGGAGATATACCTTGAGGTTCACCCCATCAGGAGGCTAGAAAGCTAACAAATTTATGTAGGAGCAGCCGACTGAGTTCAATAGGTTATTAATTTGACACTTAGGACATTTAACTCAATTCACTTCCACTACACATGTTCCAACCTTGATAACAACGAAACTAGGAGTGAAACTAAGACCAACCTAAACCGTGTGCCCCTATCTTTAAAAATCAAGAGTTAAGTAAAATTAAGTTAAGGACCCGTTAAATTTTAGTGTCTTGAGGAACAAGGTTGTCCAAAATACTTGACATAAGAGCATTATTTTTCATCTAACTAGGATTAACAAATTAAATTATTGCAAACTATTTCTAAGTTGAATGTCAAAAATACCCTTGAACTGAAAATATATCCTAAACTCTAAGAATTTGCTAAGAGACTAGCAAATGTTAGGAATGTGGGTACGATAGTAACACCATCATTGTCCATATCTAACTCAAATTAACTAAATTTCAAGGTTAAATTCACCTAAATAAACTATTAAAAAGGGTATAATTCAACTACGGCTGAATAAAAAGGAATTACTTTGAAAAAGGTTAATTATGCTATTTAAATAGGTAAATTATAATTAATAAAATCTTAATTTTGGCCTCACTTTAATTAAAAGGGTTCTGATGAAAATAAATATAATCTAAACATTCTAAAAATCATTGAAAAATATTTTATAAGGTTTAGAACATTCAATTTTATAAAATGAACCTATTTTGACCTAAAATAGAGACTTAGGCAAATATTCAATATATTTTGGGTTAATACCTTGTTCGTCACCTCTAAGGTAGCCCCCTTTCTTCCTCTCTTTCTCTAGAGTACTGTGGTTTCCTTAGAAATAGGTTTAGACCCCAAACACCTTCATCCTCGACTTCATCTTCTACGTGGATGGTGACACATTCTGTCCACCCTTCGACCACGACCGCCATCCTCCTTGTGCTCAATGGTCGTCCACTGCCTTCCTCACATCCAAACTTCACCACCATGACCTTCGTCGAACTTCGGCGAAGGTATTTGGATATTTAACAAAAGCCAAGAGCCTGTATTCATGAATGTAGGTAGACGCCGAAGTTCCACCGTCTTCCCCAACTCCAGTGCCGTCATCCGCAACCACAACCACCTACGATCGTCACTCCAACCACGGTGTTGAGTTGACAACCCTCCAGTGACACAGCTCCATCGCTTGTAGGAGAAATTTGATGATCATAGCTCAACTCCGGCATCTCTCAGGCCACCTCGCCGGCAACGACGAAGAAGATGGGTCAGGGACCTACTCGGAAAAAGAAAGAAATTCTGGAGACCTATTTGGAAGGATTTATAGGGACCCGATCATGAATCTCAAGGATTGATTTGACGATCTTTTTGATATATTGAGGATTGGTTCATTTATTACATATTTGAGGGTTTCATTACACTAATTTGTTCTTCAGACATTATTCGATTTTTTTAGTGCTTAATCACAATAATCTCTGTCTTATTTAGTTAAACATTAAATGATTAGAGAAATCCCAATTAGTTTTAATTGAATTGCGCAATTGATTTCTCATTATTGCTTTGGAAATTTTTTATCTACTTTTTGAACTAGATTTTGTACTAAAAAAATTTAAATTGATCACGTCTACTTCTTGAAGTTAAAATTTTGAATAGTGGTAATTTATGCAACAGGATTGCTCTTAGCGAACGATCTCGGAACTCATTTCGAGAAATTATAAATTTTAAAAGTTGATTTTGCACAATTGACTGTACTACGACGCATTTTTAACGAAACTCATTTCGCACTCGTTAGTATAGTTAAGTTAGGCTAAGTTAAGGTTAAATTAACTAAATGTTGAGAGGTTAATAAATTAGCGTGAGTGTTGTAATGTGTGTGCATGTAGTGAGTGTATAGTATGGTGTTAAGTGTTAATTAATTGTTTGTGTTGTGTGTTAGTATATATATAGTAGTATAATATATACATGTATATATATATAGAGTATATATATATAATACTGTATACATTCACTGTAAATGAAGAATTATACATATATATATATTATTTTTGCCTTATTTTGTGTATACATGTTTTTAAGGCTTATAAATATATATTAGTGTTATATATATTAATTGGTATATATAGTGTATATATGTTAGTACAATTACCTAGTAAATATTATAGTTATATATATATATAGGTTAATTAGTATATATACTTGGGAACTGTGAATATATGTATTTGATGCATATTATTAGTATGAATTTGATATAATTAGGATTTATTCTTTTTGTGCCTATATTAAGGCATTACTTAGATGTTAGTATACATAATTAACCTAGATTAATTTAGAGTAGTTTTTAATGTCTTTAGACTTGAATATATTATTGAGACATTGTCATTAACATTAACTAATTTATTTTTGTACATAATTGACTTAAATTAGTTTATTCTTTAATTCTTTAATTCATAATTCATTCTAATGTAAATAAACTTTACATTTTTGGAATAAAAGATAACTTTTAAATAATAAAGAGTGATGTATATTAATAACCATTTTCCAGTGAACAACCTGAAATAAGACTAATAAAAATTATATATAAATAAATAACATTCGTGTAAATTGCGATACTATACTACAACATGATAAATTAACTCTAATTAACTAGTGATTCAGATGGTACATTACACTAAGCAATGTCTTGCACCTTCTCACCACAATTCAACCCTACTAATCTGCTCTTGATCTCGTTGCGATCTTGCCATCATTGCCCTTGACCAATCTTGCCACCGCCACTTTCTATCGATCTCGTCATCAACACCCTCGACATCTCACCCAATCTTGCCACCGTCACCTTCTTGATACAACCTAGCCACCACCACCACTTCCCTTCAGCCATCGCCGCCTCTGTGGGAGCCCTCGTTAGGGTTTTTCTTTTTTTTCAAAATCCATATCCACAAAGGTAATCAGTAATTTTTTTTTTTAAAACTCACGCAACCGATTTTCTCTCTCCCTATTTTAAAATTACACCCTTTCTTTTTGTGTGCGATGAGTGACCAATCCAAGGTCTTTGTTCCATTTTTTTTCTTACCGTAAGTGGTGCTGTTTTATTTTTTGGTTCAAACCTTACAAAAAGCAAAAGCACCATCTGTTACTTCTCAAAAGCCAATTAAATTTTTTTCGGTACACCCACATTTACCGTTGTTTTTAGCAGCCGCCATCTTTTTTTTTGAAAAGCCCATCTCCATCGTTAGCTTAAGTCCTTCTCCTTTTAAAAAAAAATAAAGGTGAGCACTGTTTTATAATAATAATAATAATCATAAACTCAGTTTAGACTTTTTCCATATAAAAAAGGAGTTTCTTTCCTCTTTATACTATAAGATTAGCAAAATTAAAATGTACCTTCTCCTCTCCCTCACCTTTTCTCTTGTCTATTTGTATTACACCCTCTCATTTATTTCATCCTCTCAATATATGGATAAAATGGTCATAAAATTAGTCACAATAGAGCTAGTGAAATTGGAGCATCTAAATAGTGTCAACTATGAGATGTAGAGTTGTATAATTCGTTACAATATAATACATGACAATATTCATTATGTGATCGATAAACCTACCAAAAAATTATCTAATAATCCGACTGTGGAGGAAACTAAAGCTCACTAATTGTGGGAGAAAAATGATAATAGGGTAAGAAATTTTGTGTTAATTCATATGGAGGATAACTCCATAAGAAATTTTGAAAGTTATCAAAATTCATATGATTTATGGAATGCTGTAGAAGGAAATACCACTTCAAATTGGAAGTGAGTATTCAATTTCTATTGCATAAGTATAACTCATGCAAGATGAAGGAAAATGGCAATACAGTTGATCACGTGAATAAAATGATTGCGATGGCTAAGGATCTTGTAGCTGTGGGATCTAAGATTCCTGAGAGATTTCAAGTGACACTATTCTAAATAGTTTGCCACTATCTTTTAATATAGCTGCCACATCTCTTAGTCTCAATGACACCATTAAGAATATGGTTGATCTTCCTACTCAATTGGCAAGGTAACAGGATTTGGCCAATCAAAAGAAGATGGAGGTCTTCAAAGCTAAATAGGAGAATAAAGTAAATGCGGTGTAGAACAAGAAGCGGTTGAGACCCTCTAAGGCTCAGTTCAAAGGGGAGTGGGAAAATACCACGAGGTGCCTGCTACAACTATGGGAAGTTTGATCATTTTGAGGCCAACTATCCCAATGGGAAAAAGGCAAATACTTCTAAGAGCCAAGAATGAAAAGGCCAAAATAAGCTGGAATATGTCGCAGTGGTGGAATGCAACTCCACCATGACTAACTGCGAAGGATGGTGGATCGACTCTGGTGTGACCCACGATATTTCGAAAACAAAAGAGGGCCTGATGGACTTCAAAGAACTAAAGAAAAGGGAACAACGAGTATACATAGGGAACAACACCTATCTGGATGCTAAAGGTGTTGAAACATATTGGATGGATTTGGGGAGCAGCATCATGGTTCTTCAAGATGTTCTCTATACACCTAGGATCCACTGGAACCTCATCTCTGGTCCTGTGCTCTTAAGGAAGAAGTTTGAAGTTAGTTTTTACAATAATCATGTAACCATTAGCAAGGATTGGAAAATCTTTACCGTGGGAAAATTTGTACCAGGAGATGATTTATTCTGTCTTAATATTAGCTTTGAATCAATGAAGGAAGTTTATGATTATTCCTTGTGTCATTTATTTATGTATGATCTTTGGCATATGCGACTAGGACATCCAAGAAATACTAAGATGGATCAATTAGATAAAATGAACCTAATACCTAACATTACATGTGCAAGGGCATTGCCTTGTGAACATTGTTTGACCGAAAAAATGTCCAGAAAGCCCTTTCCAGAAGGCACAAGATCAAAGGAACTGTTAGGCTTGATCCATTCCGATATATTTGGTCCCTTAAGTATAAGTACGCATGGAAATAAGGAATATTTCATGACCGTCATTAATGATTATTCAAAGTACACGTATGTCTATCTCTTGGGAAGAAAGGCTGAAGCTTTTGACATGTTCAAGAGATACAAGATTGAAGTGGAGAAGAAATTGGGAAATCTAATTAAGACATTAAGAGGTTGGGAACTCAACTCAAAGGAGTTCAATGATTACTACATTCAAGCAGGCATTAGTAAGCAAATTACAATGCCTTATACTCCAAAACAAAATGGTGTTGCAGAAGCGAAGAATCAAACCTTGATGAATGTAGTAAGATGTATGTTATCCCATTCACGTCTCTCAAAGAAATTTTGGGGAGAAGCAGTATTAACTGCTAACTACATACAGAACAAAATTCCTACAGGTCTATTTAGTCTACCCCATATGAAATATGGTCAAGTAGGAAACCTAAGTTGAGCCATCTCCAAAAATGGGGATGTACTATACATGTCTTAGTCCAAGATCAACTTAAGGATAAGTTAGACTTTAAGACATTAAGTGCAGGTTTATTAGATATGGTGAACAATCCAAAGGTTATAGGTTCTTCCATGAATCTAAAGGTCTCATTAAAAGTCGGGATGCTACTTTTTTTGAAAATCAAGAAGAAAAGGAGCATGGACTAGAGGAAATAGAACCTCTTATCGTCTTAGAGTATAAAGACGACGACTCTGAAGTTAGATTAGAAGTAATGGATGATATTATTCATTCGGAAGTGGAAGATGAACCTATGATAAATGATGAACCATTAGAGAAAGTGGGTGGACCCACACAACCCATGGGTGTAATCGGCAACAAGAGGCCCAGAACATGACCCACATGGATGGATGATTATTATTTGAACAAATGCGAGACGTCGTGTTTTAATGAAGATATAGAGGATTGTACAGGTCTTGTATCTTTTAATGAAGATATGACTTCAAATGAGTCAGAATCATGAACGGTTGCCATGAGGGATGAACTGGACTCAATTAAGAAAAACAATGTTTAGGAACTATGTGACCTACCAGAAGGTAGCCAATCCATAGAGTGCAAGTGGGTGATGAAGAAGAAATATCGAGTTGATAGTACTATTGAAAAATAGAAAGCTAGATTAGTTGCCAAAGGTTATACCCAGAAAGTTGGAATAGGCTTCCAGGTAACCTATTCTCCAGTACCAAAATTTGCATTAATCAAAATGATGTTGGCAATAGTCACATATATGGATTTGGAATTGCTCCAAATGGATGTGAAGACAGCTTTTCTCAATGGAGAATTGAGGGAGGACATATGTATGCGATAACTTGATGGCTTTCAGGTGGAGGGGTAGGAGAATAAGGTGTATAAATTGAACAAGTCATATGGTTTAAAGCAGTCTTCACGACAGTGGTACCTCAAATTCCATTAGATAATTTTGCAATTTAGATTTGTTGTAAATAAATTGGATAATTGTGTATATATCAAGAAAAGTGGGAGCAAGTGTGTTAACTATCATTATATATGGATGACATTTTGCTCACCAAACATGATATGGCAATGCTTAATGAAACTAAAGAAAAATTGAGTGGTGAATTTGAAATGAAAAACATGGGTAATGCATCTTATGTTCTTAGAATTCAAATAACTAAAGATAGAGGCTCAAGGAGTTTGAGTCTAAGACAAGAAAAATATTTGCATGCAGTCCTCAAAGGGTTTGGAATTCAAAATAGCACTCTAACACCAACATTACTTGTCATGGGAAAGAGGCTAAGCAAAGGTCAATGTCCCCAAAAAGGGACAAAGGCCAATAGATGTTCCATATGCACAAGCTGTTAATGTATACAATAATGTGTACGAGACTTGACTTGGCTCATCCTATAAGCCTGGTAAGTAGATATCAAAGCAATCTCGGGCCAACACATTGGGAAGCTATAAAGAGGATTTTGAGATATCTGAACGATACTACACAATTAAAATTGATTTATCAAGCTGATTCACTTGATGTAGTTGGTTACTTCGATACAAATTTCAGAGATGTGGATGATAGAAAATCCACACTAGGTTATCTATTCATGTTTGGTGGTGCATCTGTTTCTTGGGAAAGTAAGAAACAAATTTTTGTATCTAGACATACACAGGAAGCTGAATATACTGCTTGTAGCATGGCCACCACTCATGCTGCTTGGATTAGACGCTTTCTTGAGAATTACACCTTGAATTGGTCAAATGACCAAATGAAATGTATTGTGATAATCAAGTTGTAATAAGCTTACAATGAGGCAAATAATTCCAAAGAAAAGCATATTGAGATTCAATATTATTATATTCAAGATATAGTGGCAAAACAAGAAATAAAGGTAACTTACATACCTACAAGTGATATGTTAACTGATTCTCTTGCAAAGGGAATTTCAGTTGGAACATACATTAAACATGTTGGTTTAATGGGACTCAGGAATGAATGAGTCATGAGATTGAGTATACATGGATAATGAATCTTAATGTATATCTCTAAGAAGATAGACACTACACAAATAGTGGGAGTGTGGACTATCCTTGACCACTGGTCAAGTGGGAGATGTAGAACTGTTACACTATTAGAAAAATGCACTTTCACGACGCTTTCGTAGCGACAGTTCTTGTTAAAATCGTCTTATATAGCAGAGTTCCTAGACGACGGTTTGAAAATGGTCTTATTCTTCATATATATGACAGTTGGAATTACAACCGTCGTATATATTTATCGTGAATCCCGTGCAATAAGAGTGGTACACTCGCATATATTTACACGACGGTTTGTATAAAAACCATCATATTATAGATGACGGTTCTATCTTGTAACCATCGTCTATATTGGTTGCAAATTTTGGTTCGGCAACATTTTTCGCGCCCTACCCAAGTTTAAACAACGGTCTTTACAAAAATCGTTGTCTAAAGTCCCTGTGCCCTAAAACTAGCACCCAAGCCCTCGTGCGCTGGTCATCCTTCTCGCGTGCGCTCCTCCTAACAGAGCTTTCCTCCTCCTCCGTCAACCTCTCCTCCTCGTAAGGATCTCCACCTTAGAGATCTTGCCACCACACACTCCTCCTCTTGATCATCCTCCTTTGCGCGCGCTCCTCCTCCTGTTCATCCCGCCACCATCACGCAGCCAACCGTCCTCCTCCCATGCGCCATCGGCCATCCTCCTCCCATCCGCGCGCACGCAACCCCAACCCACCCTCCTCCTCATGCGCCGCCGCTCCTCCTCCTCCCATCCGTGCACAACCCTAGATCCTCCTCCTCCTTCCGGCAGCTGTTGCCTCCTCCTCCTTCCAGCAGTTGCAGCCCCTCCTCCTCATCCCCAAACCCAGCTACCCCCTCCTCCTCCCATCCGCAGGCCCCCCCTCCTCCTTCTCATCCCCATCCCCAACCCTTTCTCCTCCCATCCGCAGGCCCCCCTCCTCCTCCTCCTCCTCCTCCCATTCGCAGCCCCCCTCCTCCTCCTCATCCCCATCCTCGATCAGCCCCTCCTTCTCCTCATCCCATCTGTAGCACCCCATGCTCCTCCTCCTCCTAATGCTCCCCCAAGTTATGAAATATTTTGTATTAAGTAAATGTTAAATTTGATTAATTTTTTAAATTTGTTTTACTTATTTACTTATAAATATTTGTAATTTGATTCAAATATCTCGTGTCGTCGGACACCTTCTCTATGATTCACACGCTTTATTGAGGTATGAAATTAAATTGTTTTAATTCATTTGTAAATGAATGTGGGGTGTGCCCACTTAGGTTTAGAAAGTAGGGTGTGCCCACTTAGGTTTAGAATGTGGGGTGTACCCACTTGATGATATTATGATGTGTGAATGTTTTTATGAATGTGGGGTGTGCCCACTTGATGGTTATTTCCGAATGCTTATTTGATTGTATTTCTTATGTGAAATTTTTTATGAATTTAAGAAGTTTGGAAGAAGTAATGAGAGAAGAGGAAAAGTAAAAGGAGATGGAGTAGGAGAGGAAGAGGAGGGAAAGAGATGAATAAAGAAGAATATGAATTAATGAAGGGAAGGAGGAGAGGAAGGATAGGGAGAAGAGAGGAAAGAGAGGATAAATAAATAGGAGATGAAGAAGAGGGAGAGAGATGCATAGAGAAGAATATAAAGGAAGGGAAGGATGAGAGAAAGGGTAAGGAGAAGAAAGAGAGTAGAAAGGAAGTAGTAAGACAGGGAGATAGGAGAGAATGGAGAGAAGGGAGAGGAGGAAAAGAGAGGAAGAATCTATTTTTATTTTGTATATAAATATTTGTTTTTATCATAAATTTTATTATTTTAATGAATTCATAGATACACACATTTGCATAAATATATATACACTTGAGGTCAAACAATAGGTATTCTAACCTCTAGGTTACAGGCTTTGGGAGGGTATAATAGAGTAAAAATACTTGCTCGTCAACACTTATGATCATGTTATATGGACAATACAAAATGTTTGTATACCTCACTTACATTCATAAAGCTTTGTCATTATAGCATGCCATAAGAGTCGTCATCCTTTATTCAGAGAAGTTCTGAACAAAGGGGGGTTCTTGAAGATTTGATCACAACTTAGGGTTATTTGTTACATGGAACCGATGTTTGGAGGAATTTCGGTAGTATCTTTTCACTCTTCTTCGGCATACCAACTGATCTTATCTACATTCCTAATGTACCATTAAATGGAAGTTATTGGGAATGTAGTTAAGGTCAGTCTTGGGGGGTATACTGGAGAAGTGCGAGGAGATGCTGCTGAAATTTCTCCAGGCACCGGTTACATGTAACAAGTAACGTTGTGATCAAACCTTCAAGGATGGGCTATTAGGTGAAAATCTTAATCAAAATACAAATACTGCTATGAAATCAGATTAATTATATTTATTTGGTGATTTTATTTCATTTTTGTAGATTATCATGGACAAGTTTTGGATTAGTTTGAGGAACTCGTATTACTCTCGATACAAAAATGGAGTGAGAGAGTTCCTTGATTGGGCATTTCATGACGATAAGAAGCCATTCAGACGAGGAGATAAGTTTGACAGGATATTTTGCCCATGTAGGAGGTTTTGAATGGATATTCACAAATATGAACACTATATAAGAGCACACGATTTGCAACGGTTGGCAGCATTACTCTAACTGGATTGCCCATGGAGAGGATCAGACAGAGGAAGATAGACGATCTCCGATAGATTTCGATGAGATAGCTGTTGACATTGAAGCTGATGACATCGATGAAATGCTTGATAAGATGAGAGCAGGAGTTGAAGATCCGACTAGTGGGGAAACTTGTAATTAGTTTTATGATGCTATTAGGGCAGCAGACGAACCTATTGCTCCTGATATTACGTCAATTTCTAAGTTGTCAATTCTTTTGAAGTTATTTCAAATAAAAGTTATGAATAGAGCGACCTCTAAATTGATGTCCGAGGTGCTTGAATTTATTGGAGAACTTTTAAATGATCTGAAAGGTTATCCAAAGACATGGTCTGAAGCAAAGAAACATATTCGTGGACTTGGTTTAAATTGCAAGAAAATTGATGCTTATTCAAATGATTGTGTGTTATATAGAAATGAATATGCAGAGTTGAGTAATTGTCTATAATGTGATGTTGAGAGATTTAAAGTGGGAAATCGACTAAATACAAGGGCCAAAAAATAGTCGGAGAAGGTTCTACGTTACTTTCGATTAATTCTTAGGCTTCAACGCCTTTTTCTTTCAAATAGAACTGCAAATTTGATGACATGACACAAGGATAATATGTCACGAGATGGTCGCATTCGTCATCCTGTAGATTCAGAAGAGTGGAAAATGTTTGACAGCACTCATGTAGCATTTGTGAAGGATGCAAGGAATGTCAGATTGGGTCTTGCAAGAGATTGGTTTAATCCTTTCAAGAACATATACCCATCTTATTCAATTGGGCCAATCGTGATGGTAACTTACAACTTACCTGCATGGCTTTGTATGCGATTGTCATTTATGATATTGACCCTCTTCATCCCTGGTTCAAAGAAGCCAGGAAATGCAATTGATGTTTATCTTCAACCATTGATAGATGAACTGAAACTATTGTGGTGTAACGGCATTCGGACATATGATGCATATAGAAAAGAATTCTTTGATATGCATGCTGCATTATTGTGAACCATTAATGACTTCCCTCCATATGTAAATTTGTTGGAATGGAGTACAAAGGGAAAGGCTACTTGTCCAGTATGTATAGATGACACTCAGCATCTTCAACTACCTGAAAGCAACAAGTTCTATTATTTGGGACACCGTAGATTCCTGCCAGTCGAGCATAGATGGCGAACAACAGTGTTTAAGGACAAGTTCGACGGTAAAAGTTGTCAATATTCTTCTAAGAATCCGAGGAATAAGCTAAGTACAAATTCAATAAGGTTGTTAGGTTTTCAAATAATGGAGAAATTACAACAACTTGGCAACATATGATTAGGTCGTCTGTTTAAGAAAGATCAAATAGCTTTGAAACATATGGGTTTTAAAAAGAAGAGCATTTTCTTTATGGAACTCTCGTATTGGAAATATCTAACTATTCGACATAATCTTGATGTGATGCATATTGAGAAGAATGTCATTGACAACATTTTGGATGTGTTCAACTTAACTGATAGTCCAAAGGATACAGTGAAAATGAGAAAAGACATGATAACTTTAGGCATTCGTCCAGAGTTACATGTTATTGAAAAAAAATATGGCAGTTATGACTTTCCGAAAGCCATTTGCAGCTTAAACAATGATCAACGAGAGAAAGTTTTCACCTTTTTTAAAGAAGTACTGGTGCTAGATGGCTATTCTTCACAACTTTCTCGATGTATAAATGAGGCTCAAAAGAAAATTAGTGGGTTAAAGAGTTACGACAGTCATGTTTACATGCAAGTCTTGTTCCCACTAGCTATTCATGGAGTACTACCTAATCCAGTTGCGGATCAATTACAGAGACGAGCCGATATTTCAAAGCTATTTGTTCGAAAACTGTACATTCTGATTTATTACAGTATTGGGATAAGCAAATAGTCGTCATATTATGTAAAATGGAGCAGATATTTCCTTCGGCATTCTTTGATGTCATGGTTCATTTAACTTTGCATCTTGCAAATGAAGGCAAAATTGCTGGGCTTGTGCAATACAGATGGATGCATCCAATTGAACGGTTATAGAAGAAACTTAAAGATTATATATTAAATAAGGCTAAGCTTGAAGGATCTATTGTGGAAGGATATCTTGTAGAAGAGTCCATTAACTTTTGTGCCATGTATATTGATGAGACAGACAATCGATTTAATCGATTACAAAGAAATTATGATGGAGGGTACAATGAGAACGATGAAGATTGTCTTTCCATATTTAATATTCCAGGAAGGTCTATCCTCCACACACATACAAATCAATCTCTAAAATCAATCGACGTCTAGCTCACTTGTACATTCTTAAGCAGATTCCAGAAGTTGATGCATTTTATAATGAATTTAAGGAGTGTTCACATCCAGAAACACACAAGGTCGACTTTCTCAAGTGGTTTAAAAAATGTGTTATGCAAATAAAAGAAGAAAACAACCCATGATGGTTGGAGGACTTCGACATAATATCGGATCAACTGTTGAGTTATGGACACACCATTCAAGTTACATTATAAATGGACTCAGATTCAGGATAAAATCCATAGATGATACGAAGGCCATGTAGCATGTTGGTGTTGTTGTCAATTGTAATTTGAACACTGGTTGTGATGGCTACTACGGACATATCGAAGAAATCGTTGAGATGATCTTCAGATACGACTGTAGAGTTGTCCTTTTCAAGTGCAATTGGTTCGACATGTTTAAAGAAGGCATTGGATTCAAACTGGATAAGAAGCACGATTTTTTAAGTTTAAATAAGAATCGTTGAATTCTTCATTCTTCATAACCATTTACATTAGCATGTCAAGTATCTTAAATCTTCTACAACCCTGACAACAGTAAAAATGGACAAATTATACTCGTATGGACAATTCCACAAAAATATTTTGACGTGCAAAAAGATGTCAAAAATGACATAGAAGCAGATGCTTATCAAGAACACTTATTGGAAGTTGGCGCATGTGCAATGGATATTGATATATAAGGTATAATTATCTTTACAACATTGATGCCTTCTTCTTATGTCATATTTGCCCATCTCCATGCCCTTTAAAAAAAAAAATTCCCATCTCCATGCTTGCAACAATGCAGGTGGATGACCCATCAAAGTATGGTGTTGTGGTCATGGAGGAGAAGACTGGAAAAATGGAGAAATTCGTGGAGAAGTGAAAGATATTTGTGGGAACAAGATATTTCTTCTAGGCTCTTGTTGTCAGCTTCAAGAGTCCAATCTGTCTATATAAATTCATCGATTTATGCTAAATTTTCATGTTAAGTTTTCATAATTAGGGATAGTAAAATGACATATGAAAATGACTAGCAATCATCATTTAGGGATATATAACCCAAATTAACTTCTCTAAGAAAACAATGGTTTGGAAAAAGAACAACCAGTTACTTTTATGTTTATGTTTATGTTGGAATAATATTCAAAGTTCTTTTTTCATTCATTATGCTTATGTTTATGTTTATGTTTTAAAGGTTTCATTATGTTTATATTTATGGTTATGTTTTACTGTAGAATGTGTGATTTTATATCATGTAGAATGTGTCATTTCCTTTTTATAAGATATTGGAAAATATTCGTAATATAGGGGAAACTCTATCGAAATTTTTTCATATTTTTTATTTTATTTATTTATTTCATAAAATTTATATAAATATTAATTTTTTAATGTCTATACAGATGAAATTCAAGAAATTTGCTAATAGAGGTAAGGATGAGCATGGCACCACAGCGAGTAGGGATGAGACCCAACCACCCTGCATACAGCCCACGCAACCCCCACGCACCCAGCCACCTCGCACCCTGTCCACCCAGCTCCCCCACACCCAACAGCCCTGCACACAGCCCACCCAGCCCCCTGCACCCAGCCAACTTGTACCCAGACTTCCCCATCCGTTCCTGAGTATATCCCTCTAAGTACTCGCCATGCACACTGTTATGACTCGGTTCCCGGACCCCTACAGAACCTGAGACCGGCTCGCCTCGACTAATCCGAAGACCCAGTCGTCCAACAAGAAATAACCAAGAAGCAAGAAAGTAAACCACATTTACATATGCAACATAACTAAGTAGTAAAAATGTACAAGCAGTAAAGGAAAGTAAAGCTGTTGTTCCATTATATACCACAACAACAACAGAACAACGGAAATGAAAGTAACAGAAGAGACAACAGTAGCTAAGAAAAAGTCTGAATACTTACTACAATAGTAAGGGGGTACAACAAGAAAGTGCAGAAACCTACGGCTGGGCTCGACTGGGCCCAGCACCCTCCACAGCCAAAAGCTCGGGCTGCTCAACTCCTGGTCCTGAACAGTGTTATGAAAAAGATAGATTCAGCGAACGCTGTGTACAGTGGTATCTATACTATCTAAAATAGTCAAAGCAATAGGTTAAATTCTCTTTTCTATTTATTTTGTTTTATGTGTATTTCCCATTTTTCTCAAAATATCCAAACATTCTTGATCTTGCATGTTCCTCGTGGGAACGATTTTGATTGCAGTCTTTCCGAAGAGTAGAAGGTGCACGTGGTGCTCTCCTAGCCGGGAGAGTCCCCTGTGGTAGTCCTACACCCAGTTAACCACCCCGAGGTCACTGTCAAGACGTAGCGGTGACTACGGCACGCGTGATAAGCGCACGGGTAGCTACCCCGCACTGACACATGGTCAGTCATTTCCGCTAGTGGGTACGCCCAAAGCACAGCACAGAATAGTATAGGGCCTAGCCCTCTCAGAAATAGGGGTCTCGCCCCTCCACAGTTCACGCACCCTCGTCAGGCCCCGTGGGGTGGCTAGCTCCCGCCTTACACTAGTAGCTCACCTCGGTACCGTGTACACGAGGGCCAACAGAAGTTAGTGTAGAGTGACCAATTCTAACCCTGGGTCCCAACCCAAGGGCGGCTAGCTCCGCTCTACACAAAAAGGGGATAGTCACTCTCCTTGGTATCACATACTCAAGGGCAAGCACACTTCCCATCTACATTCCAGATTTCCATCTGACCACAAGAACTCTACTCCTAACTCCCCGTAGGGTTCATGCTCATGTTCACCACATTATTCCGATCCGGATTCCATTATTAACAATTCAGTTCTCACTTATATACAGGCAGCTCGTATTTTCATAATTCAATACATGCAATTGATGATTTCACAGATAATTGTTCATTTATCTCAGGCAACTCATATTCTAACAGGCAGCTCACAACTATATTACCGGCAATTGCTAGCAGTTTAACTTAATCAAGTATCCAAATACAAGCATGCGGTATAATTGGTTCATCCATTTCTCTATCCTAGGGTTCATGCCACATCCCAAGGGTTCTAGTTGGCTAATTCCACATGCACATTCTTATTTAATATGATTAACAGAAGTAGACCACTCTACCAGACAATTTAGGAGTACTGGGGGCTCAGACCGCAGACCCAGGCGTCTCCGCGAGCCCCAAACATGCCACAGGCTGAAATC
Organism: Thalassia testudinum; assembly: GCA_037157565.1. Classification (NCBI taxonomy): domain Eukaryota; kingdom Viridiplantae; phylum Streptophyta; class Magnoliopsida; order Alismatales; family Hydrocharitaceae; genus Thalassia; species Thalassia testudinum. The sequence continues at coordinate 109,468,781 of JAZHRO010000036.1, read as the reverse complement.
CTATACCAAGGAATATATCACAAACGGAAGGTTCAGAACAATGTACAAAGGTCTCTAGTATGTAGAGAAACTCGCAAGAAAGCTATAGGTACTTCATTTGCGTAAATCGGATCTCGATCGGACCCCAAACGGGTCAAAAACATGCCTAATGACCAAAATCAGAAGTCTAGGAACAAGTCCAGACGTCTTAAAAGATACAGAATCTCACCTCAAGTCCCTGCGGTGTCCTCAGACGTCCAGGACTCCCCTGCGATCATTTGAAGGCGGTTCTAGACGCCGAACCACTCCTCCAGTCGTCTGGAAGCACCTCCGGTCGTCTAGTGAGCTAATCAGGCATCTGAAGTGCATGGGAAGGCGTTCCGCGCTCCTTCCCAAGGCTGCTCCTGCATACGATAGTGCAACCACCCAAAATTAGGCAGACAAATCCTTCTGTGGTGCGGCTTGCATGGCCGTAACCGCGAAAAGAACGTACCTTCGCGATAAAGGAGCTTTCAGACGTCTGGTCTCGACTCCATACATCCAGATGCTCCCCTAACTGTCCAGACTTCGCTCCAGACGTCTAAAACTGGAAAATTTCCAGTATTAGAACTCATTCCCAGCACTCTCTGCCGCACTTCTCCTCGCTCCTCTGCAGCTCCAGCTGCTGCAGATGGTCGAGGATGCCGCTACGGACTCTCTCCTCATCCCACATGCGCCCACGGTGGCCGTGCGAGCTCCGACGAGCTTCTATCGAAGCTCCTGACCTCGGCCGCCTCCTCCTCCTCCCGCACTTCTCCTCTTTCTCTCTCTCTCGCTCCCTCGCTCACCTCCTCTCGGCTCCCGCAGCTCTAAAGGTGGAGTTGGTAGTGGTGTGTGGAGTGGAGAGGAGAGGAGGGGAGGGTGGCTTTTATAGAGGCTGTGGGTTTAGGGTTCGGCAGGGAGAGGAGGAGAAAGGAGAGAGAGAAAAGGTGTTCTGCGCGCGTGCTCGCGCGCAGAGCTTAGAGACCGTACAAAAATTTCATTTTGAGACGTCCGGGAAAGGATCCAGACGTCTGGACAGACGTCTGACTGAGACTTCAGATGTCTTAAAAGGCTAAAAGTGGGACGGGACTTTACATACACTTAGTTGTCTTGGTACTTAATCCCGCATTTATCCGGCAGCGTGAATATGTTCGGCCAGGTGATCTTGCCTGACAGTACCAAAAGAAGGGCAAGAGGGTGGTTACTAATGTAGTGTGAGTGCTAGAGCCAAAGATTTCCACCCACTACCCTGACAACGACGAGGATGATGACATGGGTGACAACGGCGGCGAAGATGAGGATGAGGAGGGTGAGAACGATGTTGAAGTACAAAGGCCACCTCAGCAGGACCTTCAGGTTGAGGCAGGGAGCAGTTCCGCTAGTATGAATTGTCGGTAAAATTTTAATAAAATTTATTGATAATGTTTAAATTTTTAATATTTATATTTTTTTATCAGGTAATAAAAAAAAGAAGGGGTCTGACAAGAAATGCACATCTAAATGCACTTCCAGAGGGGATGAGAATTAAAGTGCATATCAACGAAGCTGGAGAAGATTCGGATTATCCTCCTTTCACCAGCAAACTGTCTAGGATGGTAAAGGAGCTTGTCCCCCTTTGTTCTTTTAACTGGAGGTCTATCTCCAAGGAGATCAAGAAGCAGCTTATTCATAATATGGAGGTAAATAATTATTTATCTATATGTATATAAGTTTACTTTATTAATATTTAATTCATTTGCATGATTTATAATATTACAGGCGATTTTTGATTGGGGTGATGATATTAATGTCACCAAGTACATTCTTCATCATGCTGCGAGACGACATCATGATTGAAAAATACAACGAAGGGAAAGGTGAAATTTGTAATATTTTTCATTTTTTATTATTTCTTAATTAATTTATTTTGACGATTTATTTCTATAATTTAGTATTATAATTCAATATTGTCCAATGAGGAGGCATTAAGGAACGTGCCTCCTACAATGGCAGCAGATGTGTGGAGAGAATGCTGTAAGCATTGGAATAAGCCTACGACAGAGGTAATTACAATTACTTTTAATAGCATTTAGAGATCAATTATTCAATTATTCTTTATTATAATATGTTATATATACAGGATTAGGCGAAGAGAAACAAAGCCAATAGGGCCAAAGCTCCACTACAGACCCATTGTTTGGGTCGAACTGGTATAGATAGAGTCAAGACTAAATATGTAAGTAATTCTTTATAATTTTGTTACTTTTATGTTTTTAATTAAAGTTTTAATTGTAACTATTACCTGCAAATCTCTTAAATATATTTATAGGCACATTCACACGATGGTGCCACGCTCGATTAGGTTGGTGTGTATGAGGTTACTCATAGCAAGGCCACCATCGACGGCGGGCGAACATGGATACGTGAGATATACCAGACAAAACATGTAAGTAACATTTATTTATTTACTTAAATTGTTATACTTATTTTAATATGATAATAAATTATTGTAATTTGTAGGGAGAAATGATGAACTTAATCAACCCTCTATAGACGCCACTTCCGGCACTCAGCAGTACCCTCTTATGACACTTGAGGAGGCTTTTAGGAGCATTATGCCTCTGGAGCATGGAGGCTTCATTCGTAGTGGGGGGAGAAGTCAAATAATCTTGAGCTGGTATGAGGGGAAGGGGTCAACAACAGCAGTCGTCCAGCAGATGCAGACATAGCTCCATAATGTCAACTCAAAGCTCTATGACGTCACCTCACAATTTAACCTGCAAACTCAAGCTTGGCAAGATGCCAAGAAATTCATGGAGGAGTAGAGGAAGGAGATAGAGAAGCAGAGGAAGGGAATGGAGGAGCAGAGAGCGCAGATCAGAGAGATGATGGCATTATAACAGGGTAGCAGTCGGGATTACAATCCATATCACTATCCGCCTCGCAAAGATGATGACGACCTCGGAGGTGGTGGAGTAGGACAGGGCGTAGGAACTGAGGCAGAGCTTTATATTATTTATCTTTCATTTTGTTTGGCTTCGTATTTTGACAATATGACATGCTTTTATCATAAGTTTATAAGGGGTCATGGGTAGCACAGTTGGTGTGCCCACTCCCTATAAGGTGCTCCCTGTGCGGGGTGCGCGGGTTCGATTCCCCGCGGCATGCACATATGCACATAGTGACCTCATGGGGGGATGCATTGCTGATGCTGTCCCGCCTCGACTCGGCGCCTGAGAGTGGCCGTGGCTAAGCTCACGGAGGTGCTCTGTGGCAAGCAAGAAATTCAGGGACCCCAGGGGGGTGGGGTCTCCCCCCTCCTCCCTTATTATCATTGTTGAAACGCACGAATCATTCCGCTAACGTGTCCGATTTTGGAAAACCTGTCGTTGTAGTTTGAAAGCGAAGAATTCGTGTTCAACAAATAAAATTTATACCGAAATTAAAATTCCGGGTCAAACACAGGGAGGCGGACGTTTGATTTAAAAACTACGCGTTTCTTTTTATTTGTCACGAAGTAATTCAATTTAAAACTATCTAAATAGTAACAATAAATAGAAGAGAGAGGGTAAGAGAGAGAGAGAGAATATTACACATCAAAATCAAAATGAGATGTAGAATAAACAGAGAATTTATCATTAGGGGGATTTGTTCATTACAACTACAAAGCATAAAATAATTGCACTAGAAAGCAATAAATTTACTCTAGAAAGCATTAAAAGAATGGAGGGAGAAATGTCCTCCACGACGGTCGCTTGGAGGACGAACAAAACTACACTAGAAAGCAGTAAAAAGAATAGGGAGAAAGAAATCCTCCTCGACGGTTGCTTGGAGGACGAGCCGGACGGGATGACGCCTGGACGAAGGAGAACGAAGCAGGACGAAGGAGGACGAAGCAGGACTAAGGAGGATGAAGCAGAAACTGACTAATCGAAAATAATCTCGTTCTGAGTTCTGAAGAGCGGGTCTAATCCTTAAGGCCAACGTCTACTCTGTTTTATTTAGGGCTAGGTTTGAATGTGCTTTGGAATGTGATGGGCCCTTTAAATGGGTTGGCCCTTAATGATTGATTGATTTGTGTGTGCGTGCACAACCAATTGTTTTCAAGCAAGATTATTTTTGATGTGGTGAATTTTAAGGTTCAAATCTTGCTTAGTAGCTTTTAGGATTCAACTTTAGGTGTTTTCAAACAAGTTTCGTTGGCACACCAGGTTTTGCAAACACAGGTGAAGATATTTTCCTTTAAAGCTTAAAAAGAATGTGGAGTGCCTGGTAAATCCCTAAGAGTTGAACCTAAGTGGCAGCTACTTGATGAGTTTATTTTATTTGAAGTGATGCGGCCCAAACAACTCAAACAATTGGCCACAAATGCACCACTAAGTTAGGCACACAAAGATGGTTAACCTAGAATGATTTCTACTCTTTTATGTGTTGCTTTATGTGTACCGATTCCACAGATCAGAATCCGGTTGAGTAGAAACAAATCAATTCGGTTAAGTGCCCTTGAATGTGGGTGTATGTTGTGTGTTTGTTGAAAATTGCCTCACAAAATTATCTTTTTATTTTTTATTTTTTTATATAAATGAAGGTGGAATGAATGTGAGTGAGAATCTAAACAACTAAACTATTCCTAGAATTTATACAAACACCTAGGCTAATTAGAATTTGGATTTAATGTGGCGAATGGAATCTATGGAGGGGGAAAGAATGGGGGATAACTTACAAAACCTTCCACAACACTTTACTCCAATCTACCGCTTTTGCTCGTCTCAAAAGAGTACCTGCAATTACAATAAGAAAGGGGAAAAGTGAGGTAAATGATTTATAAGTTATAAAACGCGAAGAGAAATCAAAGATCGTCGCCTCCCCGGCAACGGCACCAAAATGTTGAACGTGCGAATCGCTCCGCTAACGTGTTTGGTTTTGGAAAACCTGTCATTGTAGTTTGAAAGCGAAGAATTCGTGTTCAACAAATAAAATTTATACCGAAATTAAAATTCGGGTCGAACACAGGGAGGCGGACGTTTGATTTAAAAACTACGCGTTTCTTTTTATTTGTCACGAAGTAATTCAATTTAAAACTATCTAATTATTTACAACAAATAGAAGAGAGAGAGGGTAAGAGGGAAAGAGAGAATATTACACATAGAAATCAAAATGAGATGTAGAATAAACGGAGAATTTATCATTAGGGGGATTTGTTCATTACAACTAGAAAGCATAAAATAATTGCACTAGAAAGCGATAAATTTACTCTAGAAAGCATTAAAAGAATGGAGGGAGAAATGTCCTCCTCGACGGTCGCTTGGAGGACGAACAAAACTACACTAGAAAGCAGTAAATCTATGCTAGAAAGCAGTAAAAAGAATAGGGAGAGAGAAATCCTCCTCGACGGTTGCTTGGAGGATGAGCCGGATGGGACGACGCCTGGACGAAGGAGAACGAAGCAGGACGAAGGAGAACAAAGCAGGACGAACGGGAACGGAGCAGCACGCCGTCGTCGTCATGGGATCCACTTCCGAAGGGGAACGAAAATTTGGACTTTATCTTGCGAGAAGCATCCCGGGTGTGGGACAAGCTTATCTTGAGCTTTGGAGGGGTAGAGAGGAGAAGGAAGGGATGATAATTTCGTATGGAGGGGGTCTCCTTTTATAGTTGCAAGGAGTGGGGGAAAATGAACATTACAACTTCAAAATAATAAATGAGGGGTCTTTAGTGACGGATAAATCCGTCACTAAAGCCCCCAACGTGGGCGTAACTTCCGCGCCCACGCGCGCCGCCTCAGCTGTCCGCACGCTCAACGCCATCGCACGTTCATTGATTCACAGCCGTCCGATTGCGAGATCGGACGGCTTAAGACGCATCTCCGCCCGCAGCGCTGCGCGCCCGCCCGCGTGCGATCGCGCGTCCATGCTGCGCGTTCCATCGCACGTGAACGCTATCGGGCGCGTGCAGCTGTCCGATCGCGATCCAACACCCGCCCGCGCCCAATCGCCCGCGCCTCCAGCCCTCTGCTACGGCTCGAACCCGCGCCCGCCGGTCGCTCGACCGCTGCGCTACGGGGCGCGGATGGTCGAGCGGACGCTTTTAAGCGCTGCCGACCACAGCCGTTGGATCAAGATCCAACGGCGGAGTGCGAGCGGGTGCGGGATCTTCAGAGGTTGCATGCAGCCGTTTGGGCGGTCGAGATGGTGCCACGTGGCGCCATCTTGGCCGTCCATCTTCTGGAAGTTGTAGATGGTGCCACGGATGTCGGATTGACTCGATTTTTGTGTCGTTGGGCTGCAATCGTCGATACGAATTCATCCGTGCGGTCGGATTTGTTATCTGAAGTGCGTATTTACACCATCCTGGCCCTTGATCTTCTAGGATTCCCCGGTCACTATCTGATGCTACGGATATCTGATTAGGGCGATCTTGGAGTCGTTGAACTGCAATCGTCGCCCTGATCACATCCATATGGTGGGATCTTTGATTCGAGGCCCCGATAAAATGTTTGCCCTATCCAAGCACATAAAAGGAGACAATTAACCTCCATTTTATTCAAACTACTCTAAATGCAAGATGATGCATGTTATGCAATATTTATATCATGAAATGCAATCCTATGCTTAAGAACATGCAAAAATAGACATTTTAAGTAGTGTAAATGTATTTACATCATACCCCCATGCCTATCTTTTGCTAGTCCCTAGCAAAAACTATATGCTATTTATAAAAGAATTAGGTTGGATTATTTGGACCTGAGTTATTTTCAATCATTAAGAAATTGTCTACTTAGGAACTGAACTTTCAAAGACACAACAGTGTCCGGGTATCAACCAAAATGCAGACCGCCTCAATCCTTGCCTTATTCAAAGAAAAGTTTCTTTTTCTTTTTACTCTTTTCTAATTTTTTTGGATTTTCAAATTTTAGGGTTTAAGAGTAGCTTTCTACGGCCATTCAACTCACCCAAGATTTGATGAGAACCCTAAGCTTTAAGCATCTTATTGTGATTGTGATAGACTTGTTGACCGGTAATTAAAACGGACTTCGGATTTCTACGCCTCTAGGTGACCTAAAAAAAAACTTCTGCCTAAAGGTGTATCTTTATAACCGGTAGCTTTCTCCCTACTTTTATTTTTTTACGGGGTCAACACAAGGGTGAATCCAGTGTATATCTCCCCGGTTTATTCTACTTCTCCACTTCTTCCTAAGTGTTTTGGAAATTTTTAGTGCATTTACTGAGCTGGGTTCTGGACAACCGGTCGATGAGCTGTTACCACCGACAACTAGCCAGCCATACTCGTGCGCCGAAGTGTGGCTTATTTCTTTTTGTTCTTTTCTCCTTTTCTTTTTGATTTTTTTTTTTTTAAATAGGTGGCTTCCCTGGTCTAAGATTTACCTAAGGGCAGGAAAAAGAGAAATGTCCAGTGATTAGGCTCTAGACAACCTACCTATGGGCTGTTACCCATGATAACTTGCCAGCCATATCACCCTAGAAGGTTCATTAGCTACCCAATTTCAGTTAAAATTACCGAACAATGAGTCAGTGCAAAGAAAGTGTGTAGATGCTTAAAACTCAGAAATTTACTCAAATCAGAGAGTGGGTTGATAAGTCGTGTACTTATCACCCAAACTTATTTATTTCAATTACGATAAAATTAAGATGGCGAGGACTCAAAGACAAATCCACATTTTAGTGGATACATGGGCTAATTAAGTCCAAAAATCTGAAGGGTCTTTGTGTTGAAATAATAATGTAGTATTTCCTAAGATTGAAAATTTTCTTAAACCCAAATTCTCTTTCCTAATTCTGATTTTTTTTTATATAAAAGAAAATAAAACAAATCTACGAAGCTGACGAATGAATTCAGAGATGAATATCCACCCCCCCATGCCTATCTAATGCAATGTCCTCATTGTATTAAAAAGACATAAAATAGAGTGGAAAAGCGAAGAAAGCACCTGAATTGCGTGAATGTGAGGTTCGCTCCGAGATGAAAACGAAAAAGAACTGTATATGTGCTGAGTTTAGTGCCTTCAGCTAGGCACACTATACAAAGAGAAGAAACGAAGAATTCACAAGTGCAGGTCAGAATTAGAATAAACAGAAGAATCTTCTGACCTAACAACAGCGGTCCACAGATGTGGACTAGATTGTGGTGTAGACCCATTCCCCATAATCGAGAATATCTTAGGTTCTGGATAAAAATTACCCAAAACCTAAAATCAGAATGTAAGCGGGGTCGGGCCTGCGATTGAGGTGCAACCTAAGACCAAAAAATCGGGTTACAGAGAATTGAAGCTCAAAAGGATAATTGTTGAATGTGTGTTTGAGTTGAACATCCTCGAAACAATTGTCGTAAGGATTCTGATTTGATGGTTTCAGCTTAAAAGGAACCCTTCGACTCAATCTTCCATTTCCTCCAAAATTAACTTCCCAAATCAGAATTTCCCAGCTCCTATCCTCCTCATTCTGAATATCAAATTCCAGGACCTCTTGTATATTAATCACCCCGTCTGGAATCTCCAAGTCTAAATGATGTGGTAGAATCAGAATTGACTTGGGTCTAATTATCTCAGAAACAGAATTATCAATAAGCTTAATGGGGTGTAACTGATAATCAGGGCATTGAATTGATTCCTCCAGAAAATGTAATTCTGGATCCGTAATGTGTGCCCTAAGATCAGTTTCCTCAATTATTGGGCTATCAAATGATCTATCAAATTCCTCAGGCCCAATCGTCTCACAGAAATCGTGCTCAGAAAACTCGCGTGAGACTTCGCAACTTGAATTTTCACCATCAAAGAAATCAGGATCCGTATCAATGTATGTCCCAAAATCAGTTGTCACTTTCTGTTCCAAGGAGACATACATTTTCTCGTAACTCGGCTCAGGGATCTCAGGTGAAGAAATTAGATCTTCCTTAATTGGTTGCTTTAATTCAATCTGGTCAGCCTCATAACACATGTCCCCCCCAACAGGTGCCTGAGCGGGTTCTGTCATTGGCTTTCCTGAAGAGGGTTCATCCTGGGAATCATTCCAAGATTGAATCAAAGCAACCACGAATCTCATCCTCAATTTCGCTAATTTCCCAAGTAGAAACTCACCCGGGTTCTTATCCTTAACATCCTGGAGCCAATCCAACAAAGACTTGTTTAAATCATCAATCATTTCAATCAGGGGTTCCAATCTCTCAATGCAAGGTATTGGCTGAACTTCTAAAGATTGAATAATATTCCTCAAGTTAGCCAGAACCTTATCTTGAACCTGGTTAACCTGAACCAAATGAGTTGGTTCAGGGTTGGGCGGGTTTGACATCAATGCAAAGGAATTAACGAATTGAGATTCGTTATATCCTTCCTGATAATAGGTCATTTTAGATTGTTGAAAAGATGGTGATTACCTAAAGGCAGTGAAATCAGAGGATGGGTAAGGATCGGTGTATCCTTCTTGATTGTAGATTGTATTAAGCTGTTCATGAAAGGAAGACGATCTATAATCGATGTAGCTCTGAGAATGATAGAAATCAGAATCAAAGTGTTCAGGGTTAGACCCTAAACACGGGGGTCCGGAATTGTATCCCCAATCTGAATTATCCCAACTTACTGATGATTGATTACAATACGAGTTAGGATAATCGTCATGTTGAGGATAATTCACAACAGGAGGGAAAGAGCGGGAATGCGTGAAATATGTGGAAGGATTCATGAGACACGGGAGGAAGAAAGGCGCCCTGCAATACAAACAATCAAACCTGCCCTTAAGTGGGTTAGCCTACAGACCTACAGACTCCCAAAACCCGTCTTGAGATAAAGGAACGATTTGATCTACTTCTGTTTGTTCAATCCAACCAGTTAGAAGGAGGGACTGGGGAGAAGGTTCTTCCTTCGGCTTGCGCCTTCGGTTCCTAGTGTACCCCCCAGCTGCGATCGTTTGACTTCGCTCCCCTAGCTAGACATCAGATTGAATAGTAGAAATAGACTAATCGAAAATAATCTCGTTCTGAGTTCTGAAGAGCGGGTCTAATCCTTAAGGCCAACGTCTACTCTGTTTGATTTAGGGCTAGGTTTGAATGTGCTTTGGAATGTGATGGGCCCTTTAAATGGGTTGGCCCTTAATGATTGATTGATTTGTGTGTGCGTGCACAACCAATTATTTTCAAGCAAGATTATTTTTGATGTGGTGAATTTTAAGGTTCAAATCTTGCTTAGTAGCTTTTAGGATTCAACTTTAGGTGTTTTCAAACAAGTTTCGTTGGCACACCAGGTTTTGCAAACACAGGTGAAGATGTTTTCCTATAAAGCTTAAAAAGAATGTGGAGTGCCTGGTAAATCCCTAAGAGTTGAACCTAAGTGGTAGCTACTTGATGAGTTTATTTTATTTGAAGTGGTGCGGCCCAAATAACTCAAACAATTGGCCACAAATGCAACACTAAGTTAGGCACACAAAGATGGTTAACCTAGAATGATTTCTACTCTTTTATGTGTTGCTTTATGTGTACTGATTCCACAGATCAGAATCCGGTTGAGTAGAAACAAATCAATTCGATTAAGTGCCTTTGAATGTGGGTGTATGTTGTGTGTTTGTTGAAAATTGCCTCACAAAATTATCTTTTTATTTTTTATTTTTTTATATAAATGAAGGTGGAATGAATGTGAGTGAGAATCCAAACAACCAAACTATTCCTAGGATTTATACAAACACCTAGGCTAATTGGAATTTGGATTTAATGTGGCGAATGGAATCTATGGAAGGGGAAAGAATGGGGGATAACTTACAAAACCTTCCACAACACTTTACTCCAATCTACCGCTTTTGCTCGTCTCAAAAGAGTACCTGCAATTACAATAAGAAAGGGGAAAAGTGAGGTAAATGATTTATAAGTTATAAAACGCGAAGAGAAATCAAAGATCGTCGCCTCCCCGGCAACGGCGCCAAAATGTTGAACGTGCGAATTGCTCCGCTAACGTGTTTGGTTTTGGAAAACCTGTCATTGTAGTTTGAAAGCGAAGAATTCGTGTTCAACAAATAAATTTATACCGAAATTAAAATTCGGGTCGAACACAGGGAGGCGGACGTTTGATTTAAAAACTACGCGTTTCTTTTTATTTGTCACGAAGTAATTCAATTTAAAACTATCTAATTAGTTACAACAAATAGAAGAGAGAGAGGGTAAGAGGGAGAGAGAGAATATTACACATAGAAATCAAAATGAGATGTAGAATAAACAGAGAATTTATCATTAGGGGGATTTGTTCATTACAACTAGAAAGCATAAAATAATTGCACTAGAAAGCGATAAATTTACTCTAGAAAGCATTAAAAGAATGGAGGGAGAAATGTCCTCCTCGACGGTCACTTGGAGGACGAACAAAACTACACTAGAAAGCAGTAAATCTATGCTAGAAAGCAGTGAAAAGAATAGGGAGAGAGAAATCCTCCTCGACGGTTGCTTGGAGGATGAGCCGGATGGGACGACGCCTGGACGAAGGAGAACGAAGCAGGACGAAGGAGAACAAAGCAGGACGAACGGGAACGGAGCAGCACGCCGTCGTCGTCATGGGATCCACTTCCGAAGGGGAACGAAAATTTGGACTTTATCTTGCGATAAGCATCCCGGGTGTGGGACAAGCTTCTCTTGAGCTTTGGAGGGTTAGAGAGGAGAAGGAAGGGATGAGAATTTCGTATGGAGGGGGTCTCCTTTTATAGTTGCAAGGAGTGGGGCAAAATGAACATTACAACTTCAAAATAATAAATGAGGGGTCTTTAGTGACGGATAAATCCGTCACTAAAGCCCCTAACGTGGGCATAGCTTCCGCGCCCACGCGCGCCACCTCAGCTGCCCGCACTCTCAACGCCATCGCACGTTCATTGATTCACAGCCGTCCGATCGCGAGATCGGACGGCTTAAGATGCATCTTCGCCTGCTGCGTTGCGCGCCCGCCCACGTGCGATCGCACGTCCATGCCGCGCGTTCAATCGCACGTGAACGCTATCGCGTGCGTGCGGCTGTCCGATCGTGATCCAACGCCCGCCCGTGCCCAATCGCCCGCACCTCTAGCCCTCTGCTGCGGCTCGAACCCGCGCCCGCAGGTCGCTCAACCACTGCGCTACGGGGCGTGGATGGTCGAGCGGACGCTTTTAAGCGTGGCCGGCCACTGCCGTTGGATCAAGATCCAACGGCGGAGAGCGAGCGGTGCGCGATCTTCAGAGGTTGCATGCGACCGTTTGGGCAGTCGAGATGGTGCCACGTGGCGCCATCTTGGCCGTCCATCTTCTGGAAGTTGTAGATGGTGCCACGGATGTCGGATTGACTTGATTTTTGTGTCGTTGGGCTGCGATCGTCGATCCGAATTCATCCATGCAGTCGGATTTATTATCTGAAGTGCAGATTTACACCATCCTGGCCCTTGATCTTCTAGGCTTCCCCGATCACTATCTGATGATACGGATGTCTGATTAGGGCAATCTTGGAGTCGTTGAACTCCAATCGTCACCCTGATCACATCCATATGGTTGGATCTTTGATCCGAGGCCCCGATGAAATGTTTGCCCTGTCCAAGCACATAAAAGGAGACAATTAACCTCCATTTTATTCAAACTACTCTAAATGCAAGATGATGCATGTTATACAATATTTATATCATGAAATGCAATCCTATGCTTAAGAACATGCAAAAATAGACATTTTAAGTAGTGTAAATGTGTTTACATCGATCATTAAGTTTATATATATATGTGTTAAATGTTTTATGTTCCATGTTGTATGTTGAATTCTTATATTTTGTGTGTTTTGTATGTTATATATGTTTTAAGGTGTTATAAGATTCTAAAATTATAGAATCTTATAACGAATCTTATAACCCAAAATATTATATTAAAAAAAAACATACATCTATACATGACGTTTCTAAGAATAATCGTTGTTTTATATAGACGACGGTTCTAATGGACCCGTTGTTTATACAACTATATGACGGTTTAAAAACCGTCGTCTAAGGTTTATGTATACCGTAGAAGATGGTGATCCAAACCGTCGTTTAGAGCTTATTGCCGACAGTTTTTACAAAAACTGTCATTAATAAATGAGACGATGGTTTCAGAAATCGTCGTCTAAAATACGACGGTTTTAAATAAAAATCGTCGTGTATACAATGACGCGACACACACTTTCGTGACGATAGAATACAACGGTTGGCATGGAATAAGCGACTGTTTTCAACCGTCTCAAAAATCGTTCTTCCCTATAGTGTTAAAAGGGGATTCAAATTACCCTTAAATGACCTTAATAGTCAAGAAACCAAAAATCCATGAATAAAAAAAATAACTTCACAAGATTTTGAATATGATAACACATGCGATTAATATATTGGCGTTATGATCTTAACAGGATGGATTTTGGGGGTGTACAAGTCATAGTATTGCCCCATATATATGGGTGTCTTAAATATAAGAGATAGAACAACAAGAAACATGAATCCTGGGAGCTCCCAAAAATCCCTAATTGAGTTTTTCCCAAGATAGTTCAATATGATCCTTTGTTACTTCTAAACATTTCGTAATGGTTCGTCTCCTTGTGATGCATGATAGCCCATCTTGACCACTTTTTTTCCCTATCTATTTATGAATTTATGCATGGTTCTTTTTTTGTCTTATCAGGATGTTTGACTTCAACAAATGATGTGCATTCATAAGAAGATATAACTAAAATGAAATAAGCTCTTTGTTTCAGGAAAACTACAAACTATATTAGATGTAAAACTTTTAAGGGGATTGGAAGGATAGGGATCAAGAAAATTATCACCTCAAATTGAGAAAGAATCTAATTGAAATTGAAGTATGGAAAGAAAGAGATAGATTGATCATTAAGTGGTTTGGTCCTAGAAAGTAGTTATGCTTGTCTCTGGAGTTTAGTAAGATAGACTAACAAAAGTCTTAGACATAGGGTAAAATTTTAGCATAAAAAATGAAAAGTCAACACAAAATCACACATAAACATATAACCATACAATAATAAATTTATCACAAAAAATTGACTCAATAATAAAAGTATTCTTCGACAAACAATTATGAAGTCAATTCTCATGATTTACACTTTTATCTTCTCAAAGAAACACAGGAGTAGCATTTAACTTTGTTTCCTTGTTTTAGGTGATAATAGTAATTATAGCATTTAACTTTTTTTTTTTTTTTTTGTGAAAAAAAACCTTTTTGAAGTCACGCAACATGCAATGTTGACGATAAACACAAGAGATCCATCGATGGCGGCAAACACAAAATACTTCAGCACCGACTAAATGACCTCACTAAGTATGATCAAGCGTGAGCAGGACAGGTGACGCCTTGACTAACGTTTTCCTCTGCTGTGAGTCTCTCACCGACCAGACGGCGTTTCCTCTCTCCACCAAAGCTAAGCTGATGGCTTCGGGCTCTTCCTCGCAGTCGCCGGTAATCCGCGACGCACCTTCCATTTGGCTTTGCTCTCTGTCTCTCTCTCTCTCTATCGGTTTTCCATCAAAAAGATGGCATCTTTCTACTGCTGACTTTTTCCTCCCTTAACCCCCCAAAAAACAGAAGTTGAAGCTCTACTCTTACTGGCGCAGTTCCTGCTCGCAACGAGTCCGCATCGCCCTTAACCTTAAAGGTGAGTGCAATAGGCACTGAAGCACGCTTCTCATACCTGCGTTGTTGGTATTATGTATTTGGGCGGTCTAAAAATTTGATCTTTCTTGGCCTAGGGCTGGAGTATGAGTACAAGGCCGTGAACCTCTTGAAAGGGGAACAGTTTAGTCCAGGTGAGGGATCCCTTCACCCACTTATTTGGGTTATCTTCACTCTTGTTGTTTTCTCCCGAGTTGGTCTTTTGGTTCCTGTATTTTATTTAGTTTTTGTTGGTATTTTTTGAATTTTGATCGTTGTAAATGCTGCTACCTTACATTCGGATTGCTGTTGACTATATGAAGTAGGCTTGATTTCATTACTTGGGCCAAACTTATTCTGAGAACTTGACGGATTGTACTCAGTAGATCAGAGACGACTACTCAAAATGCTTAAGCCCAGTGTCTTGCTAATTCATAACTCAACTTCACACGTTTCCAACGTGCCACCTTTTGGGAGTGTCACATTCTTTCCTACTTAAATTTACAATAAAAATCACAATAAGCAACACCTAGGGATCCGAAACACAACAGATATAAGCATTTTAGAGTGGTTCCCTTCTGAGCCAATACACTACCTCGGCTTCCTATCTTAGATCTTTTTTTGTGGTATCACACTATACAATCCACTAAGTTAATTGTGAGGGTGACTCAGTTCTTTACAAACATTCAACTATTCCACAACCAAGTAACAAACTAAAACTTCTTTAAGGACAACTTCAACCCTAGGTTGTTTTCCTATAAGTGGCTCAACCTAAGCCATTAAGTGATTATTTACTAAAGAGTGTCTCTCTCCTTCCAAGTGTGGTTCTTTCTTGTGGAGATACCATATTTTCGTTACAATAGTTTAATATATATATCCAAACAGGAATATTTTCAATCTTACAATCAATCCTATAGTCTCTGACAATGAAATAAATATCAACATAGACTACTGTTGGGACCAAAATGATTTATTTATTATTGGAGGTCCCATGTGCCTTTATATAGAGAGGCACATGGGAGGAATATTACAGACACCACCCTTACAGTTATAATAAGAAATAGAAAAGATAGCGTAATACTTAACACTCCCCTTCAAGCTAGAGAATAAACATCTAACATGCTCAACTTGGTACACAAAAACTCTACATGTTTCTTGGTGAGTGTTTTGTTGAAAATATTTGCAACTTGCTCTTCTATGATAATGCAGGGTGTCGAGATCTTCCCCTCCAATATAGCATCTCTTGTGAAGTGACAATTCACTTTAATATGTTTGGTCCTTTTGTGAAACGCATGATTATTTCCAATAAATGTAGCTGCTTTATTATCATAATATATGGGCATAGGACCTGAATACTAACACCAAAATCCTGCATAATAGAGCGCACCCACAATAACTTACAGGTGGTATGTGCCATTGCTCTATACTCAGCCTTTGCAGAAGACCGTGAGATCACATTCTGTTTCTTGCTACACAAGGTAACAAGGTTTCCACCAACATAGGCACAGTATCCAGTGTTGGAGTGTCTATCCTCATGAGCCTTAGCATAATCTGCATCGGAATATCCTCATATGTCAAGATGTCCATGCTTATGAATAGATAAACCTTTACTAGGTGCCTTCTTCAAGTACCTGGCAAACACCATCCCGGTATATCTCTCTTGAAGATTGCATAAATTGGCTCAACTGACCTACAACAAAGGCAATATCAGGTCTTGTCACAGTTAAATAGAGTAGCTTTTCAACCGTAGCACGACACCTTGTCACATCAGACAAAGGTGGGCTATCAGAATTAGTTAATCGCAAAGAAGGATCCATAGGGACTGAAGCAGACTTACAACTAAGCATCCCTACGTCTTTAAGCATGTCAATCGCATACTTCCTCTAGGACAAAATAAGCCCACCCTTAACATGTTGTACTTTAATACCTAGCAAGTAGCTCATAAGTCCTAAATCCTTAGTAACAAATTTGGAATGGAGAAAAATTTTGGCCTTTTATATAGCTTCTTTATCACTTCTTGTCAGCAAAATATCATTCACAAAAATAATAAGAATAACTGACCCATTCTTACCATGCATAGTAAAAACAGATTGATCAGTAGTGGATCTCTGGAAACCATACTCCTGAACTGCCCCACTGAACCTTTCAAACCAGGCACGTAGGCTTTGTTTCAGCCTATAAATTGCTTTCCTCATTATCTTTTTGATAACTACCCTTTTACTTTTCAAAAAAAATAAATTGCTTTCCTCAGCTTATAAACTTTCCGACACTCCCCCTAAGTAACAAAGCTTGGAGGCTGCTGCATACATACCTCTTCATACAAATCACCATAGAGGAAATCATTTTTAATATCAAGCTGGAATACTATCCATCCACTGTTGATAGCCAATGAGAGAAGTATCCTGACTGAGTTTAGGCATGCTACTGGTGAAAATATTTCAAAATAGTCTACACCAAGGGTCTGTGTATACCCTTTGGTCACAAGCCTTGTCTTATATAGTTTAATAGATCCATCTGGTCGACAGTTTAAGGTCAACACCCACCTACACCTCACAACTGTAGCACTTGGGGGTAGGTCAACAAGCTCCTAAGTATTGCACGACTGAAGAGTGGTCATTTCTTCCTCCATAGCTAGAGTCCAATATGGATCTTGACAGGCCTCTGTATGATTCCGCGGTATAGGATGATTGTCCACAGTATAAGCTAAATGTTTTCCTGGAAGAGGTAAACGATCAAGTGACATAAAGTTGGAAATAAAATATTTGGCACAAGATCGCTAACCCTTCCTGTGAGCAATGAGAATATTCAACTGAGTTACCTTTGGTGCCTTATTATAAGGCGAGGAGGATCCTCCAGCAGAGTCTGCAGCATTAGTAGGAGATTGAGCATGAATGGTAGTTAAAGGCTCTTCAGGTCGAGGATCTGTCGTCCTGCATTGAAAGGTATGAGGATAGAAAAATTTTTCCTCAGAGGTGGTATCATTGGTTGGCTCAGAGGGTTGTGGTGGCGGAGCAGAGGGGACAGGTAAAGGTACACCAGTTGTAGGGGAGGAGTTGCCATTAGGAGTAAAGTAAGCAATATCCTCAAAGAAAATAACATTGGCACTAACGTAAAACTGATGTGCCTTGGGATCATAACACCTGTACCCTTTTTTGGTCTCAGCATCAGCCAAGAAAATACACCGAACAGACCGTGGAGCAAGCTTATCCGCCTTAAAGGAATGAACAAAGTAAACACATACAAAAACCTTAGGTGGTAACGAGAAATGCTCATGGTATGAAAACAAATAGGCATAAGGACTCTTCCCATCCAGAACACATGAAGGAACTCTATTTATCAGAAAAGTCGTAGTAAGCACTCCATCAGACCAATACTGAGAAGGAACATGCATGTGAAAAATAAATGTACGAGCAATGTCCATTAAATGTCTCAATTTACATTCAGTCACCCTATTTTGTTGGGATGTATGAATACAAGAAGTCTAATGAACAATCCCAAGAGAGGCAAAAAGTGAGACAACTCATCATTAACAAACTCACGACCATTATCTGTTCTAAACATCCATACAGTGCGAGAAAATTGAGTCTTTATTTCAACAACAAACACTAAGAGTTTCTGATTTTTCTTTTAACATGAAGACCCAAGAAACTCTAATACAATCATCAACTAGAACAAGAAAATAACGAAAATCCTTGATACTCTTGAGTCGATATGGGCCCCATAAATCACCATGTACCAAGGAAAACATAGACTGAGATCTTTTATTTGAACTAAGAAAAGAAACTCTATGATGCTTGCCTAGTTGGCAGGCCTCACACTGAGAGGAATCTGGAAACTGTAACTTAAGAAACAAATGGCGAAGAGCGGGAATGCTAAGTAACCCAGGCGAAGGTGCCACTGGAGAGAGGAGGTAGCACCAACAATAGCAGCATGATCAGAAGGAATGTGAAGGTGGTAGAGATCGTCCTGCTCAAGTCCACCAATCTGCTTACTCGTTTGAAGGTCCTGCAAATAAAAGAATGATTCATGAAAATAGCTTGACAACTCAATGCCTTTGTAATCTGATTAATTGACATAAGATTCAATGCAAATTTGGGGTATGCATAATATCGGATAATGATGAATTGGGGGAAAGAGAAAATATCACCAAGCCTTGTCACTGGTGACAAGGCACCATCTGCTACTTTGACATGCAAAGGATTATTAAGTGCTTTAAGTGAAGAGAATATAAGAAGATGCACCTGAGTCTGCCAGCCAAGTGGGAGTACAAGCCCCACGAACAGAAGCAGCAATACTTATCGGCTGACTAGTCGAAGCCCCAGTAGCAGGTAGGGTAGAGTGAGGAGCCACTAATATCACATACTCCTCTCTAGAAATCAAAACTTGTGAGCTCTCTTCTTCCGTTCCTTGATTGTTAGGAACATTATAAGATACCTAATCTGCTTGATGGCCCGGAGGATAGCCATGCTTCAACCAGCATTGATCAATAATATGATTGGTTTTGTGACAATGCTCACAAAACAATCCTAAACACCCTCATCCACGGCCACCACCTCTGGCTCCATGTGCCCTTCCCTTGCTACTCGCATTACCTTTACCACGACCATAAGTAGCCATGGCAGAAGATTCTAAGAGCAGAATAGTCTCAGTTGTCTCTAGACGAGATAACATCGCATTGATTTGTGCAGGCGTAGGAAGGATCTCCTGTGTCATAAAATGATCCTTAATAGCCTTGTACTCAGGCTCAAGTGCAACAACCATTGAACAGATCAAATATTCTTACGTTGTTTAGTCATAATAGCCACATCTGAAGAAACTGGCCGAAGGGGGTCCTGTTCATCCCAAAGATTCTTCATAGACCCATAAAAATTAGCCAAGGACATAGTTCCTTTCTTGAAGGTATGCAGATCCTCCAAGACCTCGTATAAACATCCAATATTGCTTACATGAGAATGTATCTCATGCAAGACCTCCCACATCTTCTTTGCCGAAGAATACGACATAACTTGTGTTGAGTTATGTGTCTGTTTGTATTACACTATTTTCATAGAGACATTCTTGTAATCTTTTCCTTTGGGTGCCTCTCTATATAAAGGGCCTTAGGGTTATTATAATGAGAATCACGTTATTTGCAACCTAAATGGTATCAGAGTAGCGATCCTAGATCAATGTTAGGGTATCCCACTAAATACCTAGCCCCTAAACCTCCACCTAAATCCTAGATCTACCTTCTACTCCCTTACTGGCGGCTACCATTGCCACCGGTGGCTACTGTAGCCACTGACGATGCTCGCAATAGCCACCGGAGGCTGCAATAACCATCATCGGCGCTTGATCTACCTGCAGCGCCACCCTCTTAATGTTAGGAGAGGGTTTGTTGCCCCAGCACAGTCGCTCTCGGTGCTCAACACTGCCCTTAGTGTTGCCTACAGCAACTAGCACTACCGCTAGGGGCATGGGGCCCTCCCAGCATTGTCGCAAGAGGCCAGCGGCACCCTCCACCGGCAATGGTGCCATCGCAAGAGGCCAGCGACGCCCTCCACCAGCAATGGAGTCGTCGCTAGGGCCGCCTGAGTCCTTGGTGGCTGTGTATGAGCAGCAGAGCACGTGCTGCAGTGCCATAGGGGTCTCTGGTGGTCAACTATGATATGATTTTGCGATTATTCATGAGTCGGTGAAGGTTTCATACCTTTATATGGTCTGATTTTTTACTGAAATCTCTTGATCTTGGTTTTCTCACAAGTCAAGTGATATGGAAGGCAAGAAGAATACTTATGGCGACTCGATGGGTGCACCTTCCTTTATGCAAGGAACCTCTATGAAGTTGGATGGCACCAATTTCCTTTTGCGGTCGACTTCTTTTTCCCGATTTGTGGGATCACACCGAAAGAAATATATCTTGATACAAGATGAACCTGCTGTCAAGTCTGTCGACTTGGAAGCAGACAATGATTGGGTGGTGACTTGCATGTTGAACAACATAAAGGAGCCTATCACGAACCAGGTTATGTCATATGCGTCTGCAAAAAAGATGTGGGAGGTTCTTTATGAGATTCGTTCTCATAAGAGCAATATCAGTTGCCTCTACAGGGTAATCGAAGAGTTACATTCCTTTCGAAAAGAAACTGTCCCTTGCCGAATACTTTGGCTCTATGAAGAACCTTTGGGATAAGTAGGATACTTATCAGCTGATCTCTACAGATGTCACCGTTATTGCAAAGCAATGTGAAGCATTTCGTTCTGTTCAGTTGCTTGCAGGTCTTGGCCCTGAATTCAAGTCTGTTAAAGATCAGCTTACGACACTTGAGGAGATCCTTGCACCTGCACAGATCTTTGCACTTGCGCAAATCTATGCTCACCTATCTAGGCTTGAATCTTTGACCTTGTCTCAGTCGCTGATTCCTCAGCCATGTCAGCTACAGGTTGTGGCAAGGGAAACCCCAGGAGGCAGGGGGAGAGGACGTGGAATGAGAGTAGGCGGTTGTGGCAGAGGACGTGGCTTGTTTTGTGACCATTGTCACAAGACAAACCACACGGTGGACGGATGCTGGATAAAGTATGGTTTCCCCAGGGTAATCAGGTCAATCAGGTTGCTTATGGTGGAGATGAGAGCCAACACTATCAGGAGGAGCATGTCAGTTCGCAGGTCACTACTTCCAAGGAAGAATATGATTGACTGATGCCTTCTCAACCCTCTTCTACTGTGGGTGTGTTTATCTCTCGGAAGATACGTACTGCTACTAATGCCAGAGGGACTCGTATGTCGACTTGGCTTGCAGATTCAGGTGCTTCATCTCATATTACTGGAGATGTTACCCTCTTTTTAGCTTTTAAACCATTGACTACTCTTGTGCATGTCAGAGTAGCAGATGGTGCCTTGTCTCCTGTGATAGGCTTGGGTGATGTTTCTTCGTTTTCTACTTTGCCATTATCTGATGTTATGCACGCACCTAAGTTTACCCTAAATTTAATGTCTATTAGTCAGATTACTAAGGCATTAAATTGTAGAGCTATGTTTCATGATTATTTCTTGGACCTCTAGACGATGAAGTAAATTGGTGGACTTGAGTAGGATGGCCTTTACTATCTTGACTTGCCCCCAGAGCATTCCACCATAGCTGTTATCTTTGCCACTTCTGCCTTACAGTGGCATCATAGATTGGGGCATCCTAGCATCTCTGTTCTCCATCATCAGTTTTCGGATATAGAGTTTTCTGATTCCTTTACTTGCGATGCTTGTCAACTTGGCAAGCATCATAGGGTTTCTTTTTCAAGTAGTAATAAAAGAACTGAGTTTGATGCATTAATGCTGGTATGATTGCACCCGTTGAATGTGGTGCATAGACCATTGATTGCGCTCATCTGGAAGCGGAAGAGGCGCTGGAAGTGCTGCGATCGGAGGAGCGGGCGGATCTCGAGCAATCAATGGCCGACTTTCCTTCGACGAGTGGCGCGAGGGAAGATCTCGCACCAAGACTTCTGGAAGCCGAATCGGCTATGGGCTCTTCTTATGGGTTGGTGGGTGCGCGGGATGGATTCGCACTGGATTCATTTAGAGACACCAGTTCGGGCAGCGGGGGTTCGGGTCCGGTGCGGGGAGGTGGGGACGCTTCTGCAGCTGGTCCCTCCCCAGAGACAAGGTCAGGGTCGGTCGAGAAGTTGATGGAGCCTCCCATCGCAACTTCATCTGGTGCTGCTGCCGGAGGAGAGGAGCAATGCCGGAGGGGGGCGACGGAGGAGAGACACCGGAGCGATGTAGGTGCTCCTCTTCAGGTGGAGGAGATTACGAGTCTGGGAGAGGAGGTGGCGGCGCCTGAAGCAGGTTGTGCGGAGGTTCTACCGCAAGGACACTCGGCTGGCGTGCCTCTGACAAGGTGGAAGCCGCGAATGGTGGAGGGGGGCCGAGACGGAGCGCTTAGGTATAAGCGGAAGTGGAGCTACCGAGGGTCCAATTGTGGGCGGAGGGTGGTGGTGGATGGCTGTAGTACCCAGCCACAAGCCTCGGCGGTTGCACCTTTGGACTTTGAGGATGACGAGGTCATTCGCACTACGGAAGCCTGCGGCTTTTGTTTGCAAATGGGGGAGCTGTTTACTGTTCCCTCATGAACGGAGTGCTCACATGGAATGTGCGGGGTCTTAATGACCTGTCAAAGAGGACGTTGGGGCATTACATCTGGAAGTGGAAGGTGGATGTTGTACTATTGCAAGAGTTGAAGCTGGTGGAATATGATACTAGAACGTGGAGGGAAAGTGGCGGTTCGTGGATGGAGGGTTTCCGCTATGTTGGAGCAACTGGCCGATCTGGGGGATAGATATTGGGATGGTGGGAAGACATTTTTTCTTTGGAGGACTGTTTCGAGGGCGAGCATATTATCTCGATGAAGCTGCTATGGAGGGTGGGTGGGGCCAGGATGGTGGTTACAGGGGTCTATGGACCGATAGACTCTCAGGCCAGAGGGGTGATGTGGGAGGAGCTCACGTCGGTAGTAGCGGATTGCCAAGGGTGTCCTTGGCTGGTTGGGGGAGATTTCAACATGACTCTGCAGCTGGAAGACAGGCTCGGGGGGTGAGGGAGACAGGACCCTAGATTAGATGAGTTTGTTGATTTTGTGGCCACCCATGGCCTTATTGATCTGTGCCCATCCTCTTGTGTTTACACATGGAGGAACAACTGCGGTTAGATGTCTAGGATTGATAGATTCCTAGCTAATGTGGAGCTAGCGGAAGCATTCCCGATGGCGGAGGTGCCCCCTATGGAGAGGCCCTTCTCTGACCATATCCCTTGGTGTGGCGGCAGAATGAGGAAGTTTATTTTGGTACGTATTTCAAATTTGACAGATCTTGGCTGCTTGATGAGGGGTTTTGGGGGATGGTGGAGGAGAGATGGAGGTCTTTTGTGGTGGAAGGGTCAGCTACATCTTGTATAGCGAAAAAGTTGTCCTTATTACGGGATCACCTCAAGAGATACAGAAAGGAGATCAGAACAACCATGAGAGATAGAAAGATAGAGGCTTTACAAGTAATCACCAGGATTAACAGATAGGAAGATCAGGCCCCTATTTCAGCCGAGGATAGAGAGACAAGGATGAAGATGTCACGTGTGGTGCAAGAGGACAAAAAAGTTGAGATAGAGTGGAAGACGAGATCATGCCAGAAGGGGCTCAGGGAAGGTGACTTAAACATCAGATTCTTCCACCAAGTGGCATCTGTCACAAGGAGGAGGAACTGGATAGAAAGACTGGTGATACATGGTGAGGAGTTTGTGTGCAGGGAGGAG
The DNA here is from genome assembly GCA_037157565.1 of Thalassia testudinum. Taxonomy (NCBI): domain Eukaryota; kingdom Viridiplantae; phylum Streptophyta; class Magnoliopsida; order Alismatales; family Hydrocharitaceae; genus Thalassia; species Thalassia testudinum. The sequence goes on along the minus strand of JAZHRO010000036.1, from coordinate 109,444,898 downwards.
GTGGGGAGGGCTGTGGCAGATTTTTTTAGAGACTTCATAGGCAGACGCATCAGATGTGATTGGAGCTGGAGAGGGGAGGATATTCGTCAGGTCTTTGAGGCTCAGGTAGAGGGTCTTATGGCCAGCTTTTCGGAAGATGAGGTGAGGCGGGCGGTGTGGGGACTGAATGCGGATGGGTGTCCTAGGCTGAACGGTTTCCTGATATTCTTTTTTAGGGAATTTTGGATGCATGTAGAGGCAGATGCGATGGAGATGTTGGAGGAGTTCATGGAAGGGAATAGGGGTTTTGGCAGGCTAAACAGGTTCTACATGTTCTTGCAAACTAAGAAAGATGGAGCAGGGGAGATTCATGATTCTCGCCTGATTGCGCTTTCAAACGCCGTCTACCTTATTGTGGCCAAGGTGTTGGTAAACAGGCTTAGAGCTATCCTTGGAGACCTGGTGTCACCTGTGCAGGCGGTGTTTATACCAGGTAGGGGTATTCTGGACGGTTTTGTCTATGCTATAGAGGTGCTAGCTGCTTGGAAGATGGAGAAAAAACAGGCGTTTCTTTGGAAAGTAGATTTTAGCAAGGCATATGACTCAGTGCAATGGGATTTCCTTTGGGTTTCTCTATTTAGAAGAGGCTTCCCCACGAGGTGGATTGAATGGATGAAGAGATGTGTAATGACGACATCATTCTTTGTCCTGGTCAATGGGAACCCGGCGGGAGGCTGGGTGTAGCCTAGGAGAGGTGTCAGACATGGGTGTCCCTTAGCCCCTATGTTATTTGTGCTGGCAGTAGATGCTTTGGCAAGGGCAACTCACAGAGCTTGCGAGAGAGGTCTGATAACCGATTTCCAGGTTGGAGGGAGGGACCAGATTGCAATTTTGTAATATGCTGATGATACCCTCTTTTTGGTTAAAGGAGGGAGGTTGGAGGTTAGGAGGATGAGGATCATACTGGAGCTTTTTGGTGCAGCGTCTGGTTTGCAGATCAATTACCAGAAGTCGACATTTGTCCCGATGAACATGGTGGAAGAGGAGGTGGAGATGGTGGGTGGGCCACTTGCGACGGAGATGGGATCCCTGCCGTTGGTCTATCTGGGCCTTCCTTTGTCAGACATGAGGCTTAGGTTTCGTGAGTGGCTCCCTCTGTTGGAGAGGATGGAGAAGAGATTGGCAGGATGGTCAGCAAAATTGTTATCCAGGGGGGGAGGCTTGTCCTGGTGAAGGCGATTTTGGCGTCCATTCCTTCATATTTCCTGTCTGTGTTTAGAATGTCGAAGTAGATAGAGATCTTTGGATTGATGCATGATTTTTTCTGGTCCAATATGCGAGCATCGGGGAGGGGGATGAGGTTGGTGACTTGGGAGGAGGTTTATAAGTCGGTGTAGGAGGGGGGCCTGGGGGTTAGAGAGGTGGTGAAGGTGAATGCTAGCCTCCTCACGAAGTGGATTGCTACACTCATGGGTTGGGAGCATGGCATGTTTGGTGATGTTATGAGAAGTTGTTACGGTTCTTTTGAGTCTTGGGAGCCTTTGGACTCACCACCTCTAGGAGCCTCTTTCTTTCTCAAGAGACTAGCGGCTGTGACGAGCAAAGTGCGCTCCTTCACTCATGTGTTGGGTAAGGGTGATGTGTTTAGATTCTGGCTAGATGATTGGCAAGGAGTCGGTAGGCTCTTCAAAGACAAGTTTCCTCGTCTCTTCAGGTGTGCGGCGAACCTGACGGCCTGGTGAGAGATTGTTGGTCTGGGGCCTGGTGTCCTACCTTTCAAAGGGGATTGTTTGACCAGAGATGCATAGACTTTCAAATGTTGTTATAGGAGTTGGAAGGCTGGGAGCCAAAGGTGGGGGATGACACATACAGCTGGGATGAAGGTGAGTTCTCAGTGGCGAAGGTCTTCTGCAGGTTGAATGGTGGTGGGGCTGGCACAGACATAGATCTTTGGAGAGACTGCAGACTTTTCTGAGAGGTGGAATGTCCATTGAAGATAAAGATTTTTGCATGGCTGGTGAGGCAGGGGAGGATTATGACAAAGAAATGGAGAGCGAGGTGGACCCAGATAGACGACATGAATTGTATTCTTTGCTTTGGTGTGGAGGACGTTCAGCACCTCTTCTTTAGGTGTCCGTTTGTTGAACATGTGTGGCAGAGGATGTGGATTGACTGGGTTGTTCCTCGGGATGAGGTTAGCTTTTGGTCGTCTTTTCGTAGGGGGAGCGCTCATGTGGGTCACAATACTTTTAGATCCAAGAATGACTGGGCGAAAGTCTTAGTAGTGTCGTGGGGTGTATGATTAGGCAGGAATGGAGTGTTGTTCAGGGGAGTGAGGCCCTATGTTGAGAATGTTTATTATTCCGTTATGTCCAAGGTGGAGTTTTGGAGGTCCAGATTTTGGCTTTGTTGTAATTGTTTTGATGTTTGGTGTTTGAAATGAAATGATCTTGGGTGGTTATCATGTGGATAACCACCCTTCCCCTTTAAAAAAAAAAAAAGAACTGAGTATGTTTTTTCCGTTGTTCATGTTGATCTATGGGGCCTATGTCGGGTTAAGAGTCTTAGAGGTTTTCGGTACTTTCTTGTTTTGATTGATGATTGCACTCATGTTTGTTGGGTGTTTATGACGAAAGAAAAAGCTGAAACTCCTATTTTGATTAAAAATTTTGTAAATGAATAAAGACTCAGTTTTCTACTATACTGTCCGCATGTTTTGTATTTATAATGAATTTGAGTTTGTTAACCTTACGTTAACTCAATTTTTTTAGTCTTATGGTATTATACATTAGACTTCTTGTGTTCACACATTTCAACAAAATAAGGTGGCTGAACGCAAGTTGCGACACCTTCTTGATGTTGCCCGAATGATCATGTTTCAAATGAATGTTCCTACCATGTTCTGAGCTGATGCTGTTCTTATAGCTGCCTTCTTGATTAATCAGGTGTCATCCTCTGTTTTCTTTGGGAAAGTTCCTATTATGTTTTATGTCTGGATCAGGAACTGTTTTCTGTGCCTCCTAAAGTTTTTGGTTGTGTGTGCTTTGTCTAGTTATTCAAGGTGGACAAACTTGTTCCTAGATTCGTGAAGTGTGTCTTTGTGGGTTATTTTAGAATGCAGAAAGGTATAGATGCCTTGATCCGGTGGCACATCGCTTTTATTTGAGTAGAGATGTTACCTTCTTTGAGGATATACCATACTACTCTACCATGGAAAAAGATCACTAATGCTGTTCCTGAGGTTCCTTTACCCATGTTTATTGCTGCGTCACCAGGTCCCTCTGAGCCACCTCCACCTCATGATGGTTCTCCTATATCCTATCCTACACATCTAGAGGTGCCTATGATAGAGACCTTCTTTTGACATTTTGAGCGGAGACATCCCATTACCACTATACCAGAGGAGGAACCATTATCTACTATTCCTGTTCAGCCCTCTGCTGACATTGCTGATTTAGATGGAGGTCCAGACCCTACACCCCAGAGGTATTTGATGTGGATCTTCCTATTGCTCAGAAGAAGCCACAACGATATTATGCAAAATATTCCATTTTCAATTATATGTCACTTGATCTTTTATCTGCCATAGGAAGGCTATTGTTTCATGCAGTTGACAATCGCCAAGTTCCTAGAAATCATATTGAGGCGTTTCAGGATTCTTCTTGGACCTCTGCCATGCTTGAGATGTCTGCTCTTCAGTCCAGAGAAACTAGGAACTGGTAGACCTATCCCCTGGTGCTACTGTTGTGGGGTGTAGGTGGGCGTTCACCCTGAAGTGCTGTCTTGATGGCACAGTAGACATATACAAAGTCATATTGGTTGCCAAAGGTTACACACAAACCTTTGGGATTGATTACTTTGAGACGTTTTCTCTAGGGGCCAGACTCAATTCTGTAAGGATGCTATTGTCTGTGGTAGTCAATAAGGGCTAGCTTTGTGGTAAAAATGCCTTCATTTGTGGCAATTTAGAAGAAGAGGTATATACACACTAACCACCTGGTTTTGTGGTTGAGGGGGAGTGTTCGAAGGTTTATAGATTGAAGAAGGCAATATATGGCCTTAAGCAAAATCCCAGGGCCTGATTTGAGAGATTTAGTAAAACTGTGCAGGAATTTGGCTTTACTAGATCTGTTGCAGATCATTCTATCTTTATCATGCATAAAGCCATAGGATTAGTTATCATTATTGCTTATGTGGATGATATATTGTTTATTGGGAGTGATGGAACAGGAATAGAAGACACTAAAAGATTCCTGCATTCTCAGTTCGTTACTAAAGATCTGGGAATGATAAATTATTTTCTGGGCATTGAAGTGCAACATGTTGATGGGGGCTTAGTGCTATCACAACAGAAGTATGTGCTTGACATATTGAAGGAGACAGGGATGTTGGGATGCAAACCTGCCAGCATCCCTATGGATCCCTCCTTGCTTCTTGGAGATTCAGAGAGTCCTTTACTTGAGGATGTCACCAGATGCCAGGCTATGATAGGAAAGCTACTATATTTGACTATCACAAGGCTGGATATATGCTTTGCTGTGGGGAGACTTGAGCCAGTTTATGCAGTCTCCTAGAGAAGTTCACTGAGATGGTGTTTGTCAGGTGCATAGATACCTCAAGCAAGCTCCAGGAAAGGGGCTGTCTCTAATAAAGCATGGCCATTTTAAAGTCTGGGAGTACTCGGATGCAGATTATGCTGGGTTGTATGAAGATAGAAGGTCCACTACTGGCTACTGCACTTATGTGGGTGTCAACCTTGTTACATGAAGAAGCAAGAAATAAAATGTTGTATCCAGATCTAGTGCGGAATCTGAGTATAGGGCTATGGCCCATACTACTTGTGAGCTTCTGTGGGTGCGAACCATCCTTGGAGATTTTGGAGTATCAGTGTGTGGACCTACTCCCATGTATTGTGACAACAAGGCAGCTACTTTCATTGCTAATAATCCTGCATTTTATGAGAGGACAAAGCACACAGAAGTAGACTGTCATTTTATTAGAGATGCCATCACTGCTGGTAAAATTGTTACACCTTATATTGCTATCGAGGATCAGGTTGTAGACATTTCACCAAAGCATTTCCCAAGAAACGTCTTGTGTTATGTTCCAAGTTGAGCATGCTTGATGTCTATGCTCCAGTTTGAGGGGGAGTGTTGAGTTGTATGTCCTGTTTGTTTTACACTATTTTCATATGGACATTCTTGTAATCTTTCCTTTTGGGTGCTCCCTATATAAAGGGCCCTAGGGTTATTCTAATGAGAATCACGTAATTTGCAACCTAACAACTTGCTTTGCAATATTCTCCTTCATGCTATTTAGCATGCATGTGGCAATTCAATCATTATTTGCCTCCCAGTCTGCGGACTTCACCGCAGGTACCTTTGTAATTAAAATATATTGCTTTTGATATGAACCCACAAATCGAGCAAAGGATGTAGATTATTACATGAAGTTGGTACCATCTAACTTGATCGAGGTACCCTGTATACTAGAATGCATGCCTGTGGTAGTCATATGCCTCGCTAGGTCAGCTACATCAGTCTTCAATTCCTCCATAGGACTCGATTTGTAGGTTCAATTACAAAATAAGTGAGAAGGATCGACTCTTTATAGATTTGAACAAAAAAACTCAACAAACAACTAGTTGCAGGAGGGTTGGAGCATCAAACCCCCTTGCAAATCATGCTCCGGTGGTCTTTTGGGGTTGTTGTCGGTTGCTGGTGACGCTAGGGAGGAGTGCCGGTGAGGGAGGCGGTTGATGTCGGCGGAGAGCGGGGGGAGGTGGCACTGACGGTGGTTGCCGCCAACTTGTAAAGGCGCTAGAGGGCGATGGGAGGTCGTCGCCGACCTGAGGAGGGGTCTAGTGGGTGGTGCCACTGTTTTGGGCAACATTAGACCCTCTTAGGGAACAGTGGCGGTGGGATGAGGAGATGGTGCTGTGTGACCCTAGATGGTGGGATGCTCTGGTGCTGCACGGCGCTAGGGCACAATAGTAGGCTTGACGGCGGCTGCAACAATGGCGATCCAAGGTTGCAGAGGCTCTAGCGATCACCAATGACCCAAGCAACGCTTAGATTAGCGTTATAGGGGTCATATGGCAGCGATCACGAGTGTGATAGCCTTGTTGCCGGCCGACGGTGGCGGCAGTGAACAGTAGTTGCTGGTAGGCAGAGAAAGAGAGAGAGAGAAGAGAAGGGTTTTGGGTGGTGGTCTGTTTTGGAGGGTTAAGGTTTTGGGTGGTGGTACCAGACATCGATTTAGGACCGCTGCTTTGATATTATGTTGAGATCGAAATGAATTATTTATTATTGGAGGTCCCATGTGCCTTTATATAGTGATGTACATGGGAGGATATTATAGACACTCTTACAATTATAATAAGAAAATAGAAAAGACAGCATAATTTGATTAACTAGACTATTCTATTATCTTTGAAAAATTATGAATATTAAGATTAGATCAAATAATTAAGATAAGGAAAAACTTCTCAAAATTAAAAATTTTACTAAATTTGAGAGTAAACCATCAAAAGATAAAAAATGATCTGACAAGTAGTGAAAGTTTTAAGATTGGATTTATTTTATACTCTCAAGTTAAAGAAGATTCTTGCAAATAAAAATCTATTTGCTCAGTGAGTGCTACTCAAAAGTCACAAAGCTTCTCTCAACGAGAATACTAGAACTTAAGAGCAAGGAAGAGCATGATAATTTTTATTCTTTTCTTCTCTTCTTGCATGTGAAGAGGCCTCTATTTGTATTTTACCATATATGAAAAGACTAAGTTTTGGTTTTCTAGCAATTAAAAATAATGAATGAATCCACCATTTTGTCCAAAAACTAACATAAGTGTAAAAAGGAATCAATTAGAAATCAATTAGCATTGAAGACTAGCAATTACCATGTGGTAGCCAGCTAGGTCATGTGGCAGTGCCACATGGCAACAGATCAGGGGCCTAAGTAGGCGTTGGCTATAGTGGTCCTAGAGGTCTTAGTTTGTTTTTGCTTAAGTTCCAAGTTTTATTTATTTGTTAAGTTGTTTTTAGGAAAGTTATTTTAGAGGATTTATTTGTTTTGAGATTTGTTCTTTCTTATTTAGGAGATAAGATTTGATTAGTTTGTTTCTTATTTTATGGGATATGTTCTCTCTATAAAAGAGTCTTCCTCTTGTAATTCTCTTTGAGTTAATAATAATATTTTCCATCTTCACAAACTCTTCTCCTTCTCTCTCTCAAAGGCAACCAGCCACCTTCATCGACTAGCCATCCTCAAGCAGTTGGTGACTGCTCCTCTCCCTGTTCCAACGTGGAACAACCCCATGTGGGACTATTTTTCCTATGCCAAAGGAGCCTCTACACTCTACGTGCGTAAATCTCTACATGGTATCATAGCCTTTGATCTAGGCTCTTTTGGTGTGCATGTTTTGTGACCACTCATGTGTGGCTTCCATCACCGAAGAATCTTCCTCGACAAAATCCGGTGCCTTACGTGGAGAAGGAAGATCATAGAAGATGATGGATGCCACCGCTACGGTTACCGAAGCCAAGTTGTCAATGAAGATGATGGAGTTCGAACCCCAGAAAAGAGAAGAGATCTATCGAGTTACATGATTTGTGATCTTCATATTGACGCTTTATATCCAATTTTTTACTCTCTTTTGAAAGAGGAGTTTTTCCTGGAAAAAAGATGGCAGAAGATTCTTTCCTGAAGATCCAGGATGTAGAGGTCTCACAGTAGGGCTACTAGTACCTTACATGCAGACTCTCTCATGCCTACCGGCCTTGAGAAGATACAAAAGAAGAGAAGACTATGGTGGCCGTCGCAACAAGTATCGAGGTTGCCATAGAAGTGACAACTTGAGAGGTTGCAAGAGGTTACACCGAGGCTCCTTTCGAAGAAGGAAAAAGAGAAGACAACGGCGGCCGTCGCGATGACTATTGAGGTTGCCACAGATGCAACGACTTTGGAGGTCGCAAGAGGATACGTCATCGCTTCTTCCAAATACAAGATCGAAAGCATGACTCTTGAAGAAGAGTGGTGGGGCGTTTAGCCTCACAAGTTGAAGACCAAGTAATCGTCCTCCCGACCTCGACTTGATGGGGAGTATTGGGAATAAGAGAGGCCATGTGGCACTGCCACGTGGTAGTGCCACGTGGCAGCAGATCAGGGGCCCAAGTGTGTGTCGGCTATAGTGGTCCTAGAGGTCCTAGTTTGTTTTTGCTTAAGTCCCAAGTTTTGTTATTTGTTAAGTTGGAAAGTTGTTTTAGAGGATTTATTTTGGGATTTGTTCTTATGTAGGAGATATGATTTGATTAATTTATTTCTTATTTTGTTGGATATGTTCTTTCTGTAAAAGAGTCTTCCTATTGTAATTCTCTTTGAATTAATAATAATATTTCCTATCTTCACAAACTCCTCTCCCACTCTCTCTTAAAGGCCCCACCATAGCAGTAGGCCACCTTCATCGGCTAGCCATCCTCAAGTAGTCGGTGGCTGTTGCTCCTCTCCCTATTTCAATATGGAATAGGCCCACGTGGGACTATTTTTCCCATGCCAAAGGAGCCTCTACGCTCCACGTGTGCAAATCTCTACACATTTAAAGTTGGTTATGGTTGTATTAGCTATTATGGTCATTGATGGAACCCCTATGATGGAGATGGGAGAAAGAAGGCTTTGAGGATAAAGAGCACGTCTTCTTTTTGGGGGGTTGTTGTTTCCTCCACTCAGTTTTGTTAGCTATTCCACTTAAGATAAAAGATAGGTTAAATGGATTGAGAAAGAGATTCTTTTGAAAGGTGACAGAGGACTAGAAGCATGGGATTGCTTTAATACCATGGGATGAGGGTTGATAAAGTGATTCGTAAAGGTTGTGTGTGGAGAAAGGGTTTTAGTTTGCTAATTTTGCTAGAGAACAAGTTGGAGCCAATAATGGCAACTTCCTCTTTTGGCATGGTTTGACTTGATATATATCATCCATCATCTCTTTTCATATTTTACCAAACTAGGGATGGATCTAAGTTCAATGTTTGGCACGGTGGATGGCATTGTTTACCAAACTTGAGAGATTTTGAAGACTATTTGCTTTGGATTTTGATTTTGACACTTTGATTTTAGACCATTGGGAATCTACTATGTGTTGATTCTTGGACACCTTTGGACTCATCCAGATCAGTGAGTTAATCATCCTTTTTGGCTTTACATTGAGTTGAAACATTTTTGTTTGTTGGGGTGTTAAATGGTTTTAGATGGGAAAGGACTATTTTTTTGTCAAATCTGCCTATAATTGCTTATATACACCTTTGGTTGGTGGAAATGCTAATTTTTGGAAGGTAAAGACACTATTGAAGGTGTAGATTTTTGCTTCCTTCTTAAGAAGAGGAAGACTCGTGGTGAAAGTGTACTGAGGGAAGCTTGGATCGTTTATAAATGGTACATATATTTTATGCTACTTGGAGCCAAAGGACTATCGATGTTATTCTTATCTCTCTCTCTCTCTCTCTCTCTCTCGATGTTAATGCTTATTCTTTCCATGTGAGTTTGTGTAAAAAGGTTAGGCTTAGGTAAGAGTAGATTGGATCAAGGCATTGTATTTTTTAAAAAGAGAAATGGTGGTTAACTGGTTGATAATCACTCAAATTTAATTAATGGGAAAGCAAAGTAGAGTACAAATAAGTTTCCCAAAAATGCATTAGGAAGAAATTCTAGAAACAAAATTCTCAAAATAAGGTTGCTGCCCTTGAACACTGTCATGTTTCTTCCCAACCAAATGCCCCAAAGCATCGTCAAGGCTTTCACTTTCTCCTTTTTTGTCCTAAAAGCATTCTGTCCCACCTGCTGTCCCCCTCTCTTGAAAGAGGCTTAGAAGTTATTATGTGAGGAATGCAAGATTTAGTTAAGGCTAAAGTGGCTTCACACTTACGCCGACAAAGAGCAAGTAAAAAATAGATGATTTATGTCCTCATCCTTTTCTCTATAAAGCGGACACTCCCTCTCTGGTTCTGGTGGCCAGCTTAATCCCTACATCCTTGTCATCAAGCGACCCTTTTTGAACAACCATACAAAAATCTTGACCTTTAATGGGCAAGCCATTGTCCATATCTCTGATAAAATCAATATTGTCCATTGGCCTCATGGTTCTCAATCTAGAAGTCTCCATCCCAAATAAGTGAGTCAACCCCCCCTTCCAACCCATAGCCCTCTAACTCTTGTAGCGTAGATTGTAGCTCTGGTAATCTCTGGTAAGAAAAATTACTATCCAACGTGGGGTACCCCCCCAACAACCACCCATTGAAACCTCCTTTTCACTTTCCAACACAAAGAGTCTTGAAAATCTATCCTTTAGCCTTCTTTCGCCCATCCAATCATCAATTCAGAATTGAAATACATCCCCTATGCCAACATATGGTGAGAAGAAGCATTGCACCTTATGTGCCACAGACCTCCAAGACCTAATAAAGTGAGAAGCATTAGGTGGTAGCAATGCCAAAAAAGTCCAATCCAACCTCGGCTCATATGAGACTTTTATGACCTGTCCCAAAAGTTCTTGTCTAAGCTCAAGTAGTCTTTTTATCCACTTTGCTAGGAAGTTGTTATTCATGGTAGTCAAATCTTTGATCCCCAACCCTCCCTTCAGCATTAGTTAATAGACATTCACTTAGGCTATCAATCTAGCACCCTTCCCCGAAGAACCGAAATTGGTCCAGAAGAAATCTTCATCAATTTGAAGATATGTTTCTTTATTTTCTGCAGCACTTTGAAGATAGATGTGAAATATGCCAGCATGGAGACCAAGATCGCCTTCAAGAGCACCAACCTGACCCTATGGACAATTTTCGAAGCTCATCCAGACAACCTTCTCTCCATCATGCCAAGAAGGGGTAGCCAGTTAGGTACGGAAATCCATTTGTTAGATAGCGGGAGAAGATAAGAAATTGGCAAGGCTCCTTCCTCGATGCGGAGGATGGCCCTACAGGAGATCACTTCTTCAGGCCGCATGTGGTGAGGAACAAAAGTGGATTTGAAGAAGTTGATATGTAATTTAGAAGCCTCCCTAAAAAGGTCAAGCAACAAGCGCAACCTCCTCGCTTCTATCGTAGATCCTTCTACAAAGAAGAGCATGCATATTACAACATCGGGATGGCCACTCCATTTCCTATGGAGAAACTTCTAAACAGGCTCTTTGTATAAGCACATAATGTAGATCTCTCCAAAGCATCAACCACTAGGATAAAGAGTAACGATGCTAAAGGACATCCTTGCCTCACCCTCATTCTAGGTTGAATTCAATCCCTTGCGTGATTCCCATTCACGAAAATAGAAAAAGACGTTGCTGTCATGTAGTGTTTTATCCATTCTATCCAACGAGGCGGGAATCCCCTCTTTAATAAGGACGCCTATAGAAATGACCATTGCATTGCATCATAGGCCTTCTTGAAGTTTACTTTCCACAAGAATTCCTTCCTCTTCGCTTTTCTCCAGTAGACTAGGATCTTCGAAGCTATAACAAACTCGTCCAGAATAGTCCTTCCTGGTACAAAAGTTGTCTGAATAGGCAAAATAATATCCCGGAGTACCCCTTGTAGTCTGTTGGCAAGCACCTTAGCCACAATGAGATAGATGGCATTAGAGAGGGCAATAGGCCTGTAGTCACCAATCTCCTCTGCCTCCTCCTTCTTGGCCAATAAAAACATATACAATTTATTGAGTCTGTTGAAACCCAAGTTGCCATCCACAAACTCCATCACCTGCAAGACATCCTCCTTAACTAGAGTTCAAAACTCCTTGTAAAAATAAATCGGAAAACCATCTGTACTTGGGCACCCATCAACATTCAGGCCCCAAACCACCTTTCTGACTTCATCTTTACTGAACCTTATGGTTAGACTCTTTGCCTAGCCATCTTTGATGTGTCATGCCTTTGCTTTAGTCCACCTGTGGTCCCCCCTCCTTCTCTTGGACTTGAAAGATTTGTAATATTCAACAGCCGCTCTACCCACCTCCTCCCTACCAGCATGGGTCATATCACCGAGCACTAGGCTATCTATCCAGTTCTTCCTCCTTAAAGCCACCATGCGGAAGTATCACGTGTTGGAGTCTCCTTTTCTAAGGCACTTCTATCGCGATTCGTCCTTCCACTTAACCTCCATTTTCCTGTCCTCATCCTAGACCGTAAGTAGATGTGTTGCTCTAGCCATTAAATCATCCTCAGAAATTGTTCCCTCATTCTTCAATCTGTCCAATCTCGTAATCTTTGCAAGGGTGTCATGCCTCTTCTTCGTGTGCTCTTCCCTGATCTCCTTTATGTAGTTTTTGAGAAATAACTGCAAATCTCTCAGCTTGGAAACCAGCTTCACTGCCGTTGAGCCTATTGGCTGGAAAGATCTCCAATTGTCTTCCACTACCCTCTTGAATCCCTCCTTTAGCATCCATGACCTATCAAACTTGAAATAAGTCTCGAACTATCTTCCCTTATTGGTTTGCCATAACAACGGTGTTTGATTCGAAAAAGGTCTGTCCATTGCCCTGACATCTACTATAGGGAAAGTCTTTGCCATTGCCATGTTACACAAGAACTTGTCAATCTTGGACTACTGCCTTTACAAATTCCAACATGTAAAGGCGCACGAAGTGGGTAGGAGGTCCAAAAGTCCACGTAGTGCAACGAAATCAACAAAATTCGGATCTCTTTGTCCTTTGTCACCATGTGGAAGTATCGTGTGTTGGAGTCCCCTCTAAGCCATGTAATGTAGGTCATTGGATTTGTACTATAGTATACTCCATGCAAAAGGGTCTTTACATAATATATAAATACATATAGACTATGCAATTTGAAAAATGCTCAACCAAATAAAATAATAAAGAAAATCATCATCTACTACCTTATGTCTTGCAACTTTATGCACTTGCACGATCCAATGTCGTTTCCACCTCTGATGAGGCTTTGATGGTTATTTTGACATGTTGCAATCTGTTGATGGTTGTTGGTGGTTTCCCTGGCCATTTTTCGACATCAACGATGATGAATAAAGACTCCTTGTGCCTCCATTCATGCCTTCATTGCTGCATGCTTGATACCTCTTGCAACCATGTAGTTGCATCCCACTAATTAGTGCTATCTCCTTGCATCTCTATGTGCTCCCCACTGCCACAATCACTACCCACATCAACACTGGACTTCCTGTTGCCTTATGACATTGAAACAAGGGAGATGGGGAGCAAGAAATAGAGAGGGTATAAGTAGGAGAGGAGGGCATTTAGGAAGGGAAGCTCATAAAGGGGAACGAGAGAGGTGGCAGCAGCTGTTGGGTCATGCAGGGAGGATAAAAGGGAGGGAAGGGCATGCGACAATTGTGAGTTGTGTAAATTTACGTGGTTAGATTTGTGGGAAGTATAATATTTTTTTATTTATTGGGATCCATTTTCCAAGGGATCCATTTTTCCAACATGATGGTGGAATTGATGGAGATGTGACACATAGAATTAATGCAGGGTGTTGAAATGGAGGGGTGCTTCTGGTGTTCTCTGTGATAAGAGGGTTCCTTTAAAAGTCAAAGGAAAATACTATCGAGTTGTGGTAAGACTAGCCATGTTGTACGGTTCTGAATGCTGGGTTATAAACTATAGGCATGTACAGAAGATGTCTGTGGCAGAGATGAAGATGTTAAGATGGATGCGTGGTCATACAAGAAAGGACCGTATTTCAAATGAATTTATTAGAAACAGGGTTAGGGTGGCACTGATAGAGGATAAAATGAGAGAGGCCCGTCTAAGATGGTTTGGACATTTACAAAGAAGGCAACTAGATGCTCCAGTTAGGAGATGCGAGAAGTTGGAGGCTGAACCCGCTAAGAGGGGGCGAGGAAGACCAAACAAGTGTTGGAAGGAAACTATTAAGTATGACCTCAATTACTTTAATTTAAGTCCTAAAATGGCTGAAAATCGATCTGTGTGGAGGCAAAGAATCCATATAGCCGACCCCACTTAGTGTGGGAAAAGGTTTGGTTGTTGTTGTATTGAAGAAATCTAACAATCGTAATCCTATGATAATTGAACTCTAACTAAACTAATACTAACACTCCTTAAGTTGAGAGCGTGCAATGCCCAACTTGTTACAAGAAATACAAATGAACTTCCCCCCAATGTAGATATCCGGAAGAGTAGGTGGTGGTTGTAGCAGAGGGAGCACCTATAGTAGATAATAGCAGTAGTACTAGATGTTGTAGCAGAAGTAGCAGAAGTAACAAATGATAAAAAACTGCAGCAGAAGTAGCAACCATAGATGACAGTAGTAGTCTGCAGCAGTAGTAGTAGCAGTAGATAGGGAAACATTCCTAAGCAGTAATGGTAGATAAGTAGGCAGGTAGTTAGTAGTGGGAGAGGAGGATCCTTACTTAGATCCCCTACTAGTCATCATCTTCATTATGATGGAAAGTAGTAGGATCGGATGTTCTAGACGTAGTGATTCGATCAGTAGTAGTAGTAGTAGTAGTATTGGCCACAAGAGTTGTGGCAAGAACAATAGAAGAGGAGGTTTTATCCCTTGGTAAATGTCTCAGACAATCCAACTTGTCTGTAGTAAATGGTAAAGAAGACTACTCTGTTGTAGTCTCAATAATAGGAGACTTGGCAATAGAAGTTTGATTCACTCAAGTGGGCTTGTCGAACTTGTCCCAATACCTATCGGAAGCATGATTTGTTCTCGTGCAATGAATGCAAGGAGAGTAGATACGATAATCTCATCCACGACCGCTGGACGACGACCTCTTCCTCCAGAGGCAATGAGGGTAGAGGTATTAGTTGAAGAGAAAAGGTTTTTTTATTTTACTAAGCCGATCCTGCATCTCTTTATATAGAACGAGGTGAGGAAAAAATATAACAAGAGTCCAAATGAAATAAAAACATAAAAAAAAGACCCTCATGACATAATGTAACACTCCTTAAGCTGAAGTATATATATCCACCATGCTCAGCTTGTCTCTGCACTTCTCAAACATAGGGTGAGATAATGGCTTAGTGAACATATCTATAGTTTGATATGAAGAAGCAAGGCAAGTAGTACATAGTAACCCCTGCTGGATGAGACTCCTGGTAAAATGACAATCCACCTCCACATGCTTAGTTCTCTCATAAAACATGGGATTGTTCGCTATATAGGTTGCAACTCTGTTATTACAATACATTTCCATAGGCACATCAATTGTAACATGTAGGTCACGTAACAATGACTGTATCCAGATCATCTTCGCTGCTGTGTGTGCCATGGCGCGGTATTCTGACTCAGCACTCGAATGTGACACCACACTTTATTTCTTACTCCTCTAGGTCACAAGGTTTCTTGCTACAAATGTATAGAATCCTGCCTGTAGCAGATTTTCTGTCTCCAATATCACCAGCATAGTCAGCGTCAGAATAAGCAACAACACTCATGAGCTCTCTTCTGGAACAAAAGATCACGACCTGGACACTCTTTGATATATCTCAACACTTGTATCACTGCCTGCCAATGATCAGTAATAGGTTTGTCTAAGAACTGGCTTAGCTTACCTACTTCAAGACTAATATCTGACCTCGTAATGGTCAAATATGACAGCTTTCTTACTAGCTTCCTATAGGCCTTTTTATTCATCAGTTTTATTGTGCCATCAAATAAGTGTGCCGTTGGATCCATAGGGATATTAGCACCCTTGGACCTAAGCATGCCTGCCTCCTAGAGAATATCTAGAGCATATTTTTTCTGGGACATTACAATACCCTTCTTGCTTGTAGCAATCTCAATGCCAAGATAATACCTGGGCCTCCTAAGGTCTTTCATGACAAATTGGCGAGCTAAGTATACCTTCACCTGAGAAATACCAGCTGCATCATCACCTGTGAGTATCAGGTCATCCACATAAATAAGTAAAGTTACAGTACCACTACTGGTCTTCCTCACAACTAGGGAATGATCAGAAGACGACCTTTGCAACCCAACCACATCTAAGACCTTAGACAGGCACTGAAACCAGGTTCGGGGACTCTACTTAAGGTCATAAATAGCCTTTTTAAGCTTGCAATCACACTCCCTGAACCTCAAAATCTAGGCTGCTGCATGTGTATCTTCGTCTGAAGATCTCTATATATGAATGCATTCTTGGCATCCAGTTGGTGTAACGGCCATTCGTAATATGTTGGCACAGAAATAAGTATATGGATAGTGGAGAGGTGAGCAACCGGTAAGAAAGTGTCAAATAAATCCACCCCATAGGTTTGGATGAATCCTTTAGCCACAAGGCGAGTTTTATACCGAGAAATAGATCCATCTGGGTTATGTTTCAAGAAAAAGACCCATCTACCCCAACAAGATGCGTACCAGAAGGTAACAGAGTGAGCTCCCAGTTGCCCCTGTCACACAGACACCTCTTCCATAGCCGACTTCCAGTGAGGATCAAGTAAAGCCTACTAATATGAAGTAGGAAGCGTCGAGCTAGAAACTGCAGCAGTAAATGTT
Organism: Thalassia testudinum; assembly: GCA_037157565.1. NCBI lineage: Eukaryota > Viridiplantae > Streptophyta > Magnoliopsida > Alismatales > Hydrocharitaceae > Thalassia > Thalassia testudinum. The sequence goes on along the minus strand of JAZHRO010000036.1, from coordinate 109,428,437 downwards.
GAAACTCAGTACTTAGAGTATCAGTGAAGACTGTATGCCCTGCAACATGGTACTGAGCATAGGAACGGGGAGCTTTCCGAATGGCAATAGGTATATCATTATCAATATCCATAGACACCTGACCTGGGGAAACATCAATAGGAGAAGCACTATTAGATGGCTCAACATATACCTGAACGGGGGAGGACGATGGTGGTTTAGTGGTCATTGGAGGGAGGTGTGTGTATGCTTCTCTTTGTAACTAACATGTATCTGATATGCAGTGCCTTTGAATGTCTTCTCATCTGGTGGTAGTGGTACTGCTCTAAATGTGCTCATAGGCTGCTTTGAGGAGGTAACATCTCTACTACTACTGGTAAAGTCATCTATAGATACCATAGGCACAGGCATAGGCACAACAGTCTCCACATCCCGTAACTGATATCCCGATGTGGAGAAAAAAAGGAAGACTCATGAAATGTGACGTCCGCATTGATATAGTGTTTTCTAGAGATGTGATCAAAACATCTATATCATTTCTGAGTGTGACAATAGTTAAGAAACACACACTTGGCTGCTTTAAGGGCAAGCTTATCCCAACTAGGTCCAAGCAAGTGGACAAAAGCTACACAACCAAATTTCTTAGGTGGCACAGGAAATAATTTCGCAGGGTACAACACTGTCCATGGCACTTGCTCGTGGATAACAAACGAAGGAAACCTATTAATAAGGTAATAAGATGTAAGTACTGCATCTCCCTAGTAGGTATGTGGTACACTATTCTGAATGAGTAACGTTCAAGCTGTCTAGAATGTGTCTACGTTTTTGTTCTGCAACCCCATTCAGCTGTGGTGTGTGGGGGCATGAGGTCTGATGTACAATGCCTAGAGAGTTGTAAAACCCCACCAACTACTTGGTACAAAACTCTAAGGCGTTGTCAGTTGTAATATTTTTAATGCAGACCCTAACTGGTTCTTCACAAAAGCCACAAAATGTTGAATAATGGTACCAACATCAGATTTATTATGCATCAAAAATAACCATGAAAGGCGAGAAAAATCCACTAGAATCAAATAATAACGATGGCCTTGTCTATCTGTTATACGGCTAGGGCCCCAAGCATCATAATGTATCGAGTCAAAATAAGCAAAACTACTAGGATGCGTGGAAACTGAAAAACTGGATCTGTGGTGCTTCTCCAACTGGTAGGCATCACACTAAATTTTCGTAGCTAGTGACAGATGTGGAAAGAGCCGGCATAGCTTGTCCAGAGACGGATGGCCTAGTTGTTTATGCCATTGCAAGACACTCCTAGTAGGACTCGTTTGATAGGTTGCTGCAACTGGACTTTTCACTAGCTGGTACACATCCCCCTCCTCATGTCCACCATTCATCCTTCCCGTCATGCGTTTATGAAAAGTACACCCAACAACATCAAAAATGACTTGGCAATTCAATTGCTTTGTAATTGTGCTAATAGAGAGCAACTGTATAGTCATATTAGGAACATAATAGGTGTAAAGTGGGAGAAACTGGCACCCCCCTTTTTCCAGAAATGGGGGCATGCTTACCACCTGTAAGCTGGACTGAGCATCTTGGTGGAACCTCTTGTACACCTCCAAAGCACTGGGGATTCCCAGACAAGTGATCTGAAGCACCTGAATCTGTCAACCAAGCATTACTTATACCTCAAGCTGATGCATAAGCTGTTGTTCATGAAGGTTGTGGCTGATCATGAGTCGACTGTGCCAGATGTTGTACCACTGCATCATAATCAGCATTTGCAAGAGTGAGGGGCTTGGTAGAGCTCACAGGAGTAGGTGTCACAGTAGCTTGGTTGGCCATAGTATTCTTTCCAAGCTTGTTCCATCACTTGGCCTCAACATGGCCAATCCTCCCACAATAGGTGCATGTCAACTTGCCACGTCCTCTGCCTTTACCATGGAAGAGGCCACCCCAACCACCACGGGTGCTAACAGCTGCATGGGTAGAGGATGTATTGGTGGCAACTATATCATGAGTAGACTGAACCTGCAACCTGCTCAGCCTCCTATAAATTTCCTCAATAGGAGGAAGCTTAGAAAGAGTTAAGAGTTTGAGAACGAGTCGCAGAATAATCATCACTTAGCCCTGTAAGAAACATATGGGCTGCGAACTCCTTCCTGTGATCCATGCATGTAGTAGATGTACACATCGGTTTGCAAGCATTATATTTTTTCAACAGTCCCTTCATGGTAGAGTAATATTGTGGCAGACTCATTAACTCCTGCTTGAGATGGCATATATCATAGTGTATCTGAAATACTTGAGTTGAATTCAACTCATGTGAATAGGCAACCTTCAGGCCATCCCACATTTCCTTAGCCGAAGTGTAATACATAATTTCATCTCCAATGTGGGGAATAACACTGTTCAAGATCCAAACCCTCACCGTAGCATCATCTCTATTTCAGGTTACGTACTTCTCTATTTTCTGCTCCAGTGGTGCTTCCATAGGCACATGTTTCTTCTCATGGCTTTCCACAGTAACAAGGTTTGAGACTAACAAGGGTAATTGGTCTCATCCAGTTTTGCAATCGGAATAAAGAATAGACTTTTGTACACTCCACTTTTTGCACCCTGTCCCGAAGGTATCTTAGATTTTGCTGATGAAGCCATGCTAACTCTAAACATAGAGAAAAATCTCAAACTACAGATCTGAATTTCTGTATCAAACATAAATATCCAGGCAATACACACCCCAAGAATCATCTAATAAGCCGAATACACATCAAAAAAATTATCAAGGGGAATACACACCCCAAAACCAAACCATAAATCTGGAAAAAGTCATACCACAATTCTGTGTTGCACAAATACATCGGTAGCAAGGTTCTTGATCTAGAACTCCATCGCCAAGGCACCAAGAACCTTCCTAGAAACTGCCGGAGAGAGACCTACGACCTACTGCCCTCTCCCTACTGTCGGAAACGACCCGGCAAAATGAGAAGACGGTGGCGACAAGAGGTTAGGGTCTCCCCCTTGCCTCGTGCGCCCTACTGTTGCAGCGCTAGGCGGTGCTGGGTAGCACAACACCTACTACGGCGTTGGGCAATGGCGTCGTAGCGCTTGCTACCCTACTGTTGCAGTGTTAGGTGGCGTTGGGCAGCACAACACCTACTGCGATGTTGGGCGATGGCGCAGTGGTGCCTGTTGCCTTATTGCTGCAGCGCTAGGCGGCGTTGGGTAGCGCAGCACCTACTGCGGTGGCGCTGGGTGATGTGTTGGGCAACGGTGCTGTTGCCGTAGCAACGACTGGTGTTGTCGCTGGTGGTTGCGGTGACGGCCGTTGAGGGGTTTAAGGTAGGGTTAGGGTTTTCTTGGTGGAGTCCCCAACTTGGCTTTAATACCAAGTTGAAGAAAATAAGGTTTCTTATTTTACTAAGTCGGTCCTACACCTCTTTATATAAAGAGAGGTAAGGAAAAAATATAACAAGAGTCCAAATGAAATAAACATATAACAAAAAGACTCTCAAGACATAACGTAACAGTATTAACAACAGGTGTTGTATCAACATCCATCTTTTGAAGGCAGCTATATACGGTCTTTAGATCAGGCATCGAGTAGAAAGATACAATCTGATCTCTGGTTGATCAGCATCGTGGTGCTAGGCCATTTAGAAAATGGTATATCTACCACTCTGCATGTTTAGTAACCTGCTTCTGACAGCGGGCAGGCTGAACTATTGTTAACTCCTCAAACATAGCCTCTAAAGTAGGGAAATACGCCCTTTCCAAAAAAAAAAAAAAGGAAAATATGCAACCAAGGATATATCACCTTGATTGGTATTCCATATATGATTGCAGATGTCTACACGATGGGAATTGCTCGTCTATAGGGAGTACCTTTTCTCCAGAGTCTCCCATATCTCCTTTGTTGCTTTCTTATACAGCATATTGGAGGCAATAGTAGGGTTGATACTGTTCATCAACCGGATGCTTGTCCTCCCACTTCATGTACTTGGCAATGAGTGCAACTTCTCCTATCCTCCAACGAATATACGGACCAAAGAACATAGTTCGACAACCTGGACAACTTGATAGTCGTCCTTTGCACTAGCATGGAGGTTGAGATCTGGGCCTCAATAGCAACAGTAGAGGAGTCATTGTCTACCATGACAATAGGAGTTAGTCAAGCAAAAGTCTATGATCTTGCGTACAGTAGTGGTTAGTGGGTAGTTAGGAGTTTTTGCGCATAGAAGCGTGCGCACACATACAGAGGGTAGATGAAACCATATTTAGATCATGTGCACAAGCAAAACCTGTGCAAGGGGCAACCACCTAAGGTCACTGAATCTGAGATGGTGGCCTAAGGATCCAGCTCCAACGAATTGGATCAAGAAAGAGCAGCTACAAGACCTCTAGTAGTCAGGTGATGAATTAGATTCGGTCTAGAACAACTGGATAGGTACTGTTCTGACCTTAGCGTCATTGTTGAAGCATCACTTGGTTGGGGGAAGGGTTGCTAGACCCTTGCAGGTTGGAGGCAATGGTCTAGGGTGCCGCTATAGTGGCTTAGGTGGTGATCTAGGTTGGAGGGAACCTTTTAGGCGATGCAGTAGGGAAGATGGTTGTGATGCTCAGCCATCAGAGTGCAGCGCAAGGTTGGACGACATGTAGGGTCCCCTTTGTCGGAACCTTAGTCACGAGAGGTGGTGTTGGTGTGGCTCTTTAGTCGCCACCCAGGGCATTGTAGTGAGGAGAGGTCTATCATGACCTCTATCGAGAGATGAGGGAGGAGGAGGGGGGCCCTAGAGGGGTTGGCTAGGGGAGGGGAGGGTTGGTGGATCCTCGTTGAAGGGTCGTGGGCCCTGGCAGTGCCTCCGGTGAGGTTCTTGATGGTTGCTTTCCTTTTTTTTTCTTGTGGTGGAACAAAGAAGAGGGGAGTCAAGCGGGTATCGAACATTGACTTGGGATTGTTGTTTTAATATCATGCTAGAGAAAATGAATTGTATTATTGGAAAACGTAACCTTAGTCTCTCTTATATAGAGAGGTGTGAATGAAAAATTACATAAAATTACATAATTAATTCTCTAACAAACTTAAGTGGAATCTAAATACTCTTAACATTATTATTTTTTCTTTCCTTATCTCATACAACCCCCATAACTTAAGTTATAGTGCTTTGTTTTTTGGTTTGACTTATGCTGTTGGAATCAAGGCAAGAAGAGGAATCCAGTGCAGGTCTCGAAACTTGATTCAATTCTATGATCATTTGGGCAATGCAAATTTGTAGGTGTGTTCTACATGGGTCTTCATGTGATCTGTGCATTCATGCTCAGCTTTGTGCATGAAGCTTCTTGTTGAATTCTTTGTGAGGGGTCCAAATTTGCTTTTGGATTGTTGATCCAAGGTCCACAACGTGAAAACAAACTTTATGTGAGTTTTTCCAATGTGCAATTGGATTGTGATTTGTGCATGATAGGTGTCGTCGAGGTTGTTTCGACGTGAGGAATCTAATTCTATAGTGGGATTTTCAGTTTAAGGCCGTTAAAACATGAATTATTACTCCAAAATGTAATTTTGCTTGACTTAGCACTCATTGATCAGGTTTGCACAATAGTCTTGTTTTTATTCTTTTTGAAAAATCAAAAGATTGATTTATCGGAGGTTGGCAAACATCCACTTCATTCCTCCAAAAAAAAAGAAGAGTTAGAACATACTTACAAGTGTTTTGACAAAGAATAAGAGAACTAAACACTTTCTCTAACTACATTCTCCAACCACACCCTTTCATTTTTAAAAATCACCTGATTCCTCTGAAGCCAAATTGCCTACATAGCTGCCGCCATCTTTAGACGAGTACTTGGATCGGCTGCTTCACGATTGCAGATGGATTCCAAAAGCTCTGCACCATTCCATCTGCCAGATGTGGCAGGGTCATAAACTCATAAATACCCATACAAAGTTACACTTCAGCAGCAAATGTCGAGATCTTGGACACTTGTACCACATAAGGAACATGTTGCATCACTGCCCGAGAGCTACTGCTGAACTCTTGTTTTTATGGGTGACTAGCCTCTCCTCAGGAGCCACAAAAATATTTTAACCTTCATAGGCGATCTCATCTTCCATAGGATTGAATGATCCGACACCAAGTAAGGATTAGTAACTTCCCCCACATCCTGAGTAACTTATATGCCTTGTAGAGTAGGTGCCTTATGTCGAAATCAAACTATCTACCTTACTATGAAGTGGAACAAAAGCCTCCAAAAGAGTGACTCCTCTAGCTCTATTGCTCAAGGGTTCAATAAAGCTCCGTTAAAAGTAGGGTGCCAACAATGTTGTAAAAGTTGGTAGGCGGTATTCAGTCGGGCAGGCCACTGACTAAGGAGTATACGGTATGCGAGGGAGTAGTTGGGCAGTACTCAGTCAAGAATTTTATACACACACATTAAGAAGTAAAATATACCATTGCATTAAAGTTAACCATTTTTAAGCTTAAGGTTATAAAATAAGTTACAAACAATAATTCCAACGAAATAAAAGCACAAGTTCGAAGTATCAAATCATCAAAACAATAGAAAACACATCTGAGTACACCTCTATGCAAAAATTGGCCTAGTACTCGGCTGACTACATTGATTATTCGGTTGAGTAGCCGGTGTTGCTGACTATAGGGTCGACTATGGAGTATTCAGTCGAGAGGGTGGCGCCTAGGATTACTTAGCTGAGTAGGCCAATTTTTACTTCACTAGGAGCCAAGGTCTGACCCCCCTTATCATTTAGCCATCCCAAAGTTAGACAACTTGCACATTCTTATCTTGCTTCAGTGCATAAAGCTTAGGAAACTTGGAGGCCAGGCTGCCATCATCGCAAAATTTGAAGGATCACCCCTCACCTAATCTAGGCTTGAAGAAATGCTTAACACGCTCCATGACTGAAACTAATCCTCTCCAAGCAGAAGCCCCACACGGAATGAACCCTCCTTCCCAGTTGAGTGCCTCACCATATGCATCCTTGATGATGCTATTCCATATCGAGTTCTCATTGAGCACCAACTTGACCACCCACTTTGAGAGAAGCGAATCACCAAAATTCGAAAGATGGACTCCCAATCCACCCTAGGCAATAGGCCCAAGATATCCTCCAAATTGATGAAATGCAAAAATCTTCCATTGTAGTTGGGCTCTTTCTAGAAGAATCATCTTCCGATAGAATCCAACTTCTGGATGATCTTCTTTTGTGGCTTAAAAATGGAGAGATAGAAGATATGGATTTCGGATGGGACATACTTCAATAGTATCGGCCGCCCACCTTTAGATTGTGTATGACCCTTCCAACTAGAGAGCCTCTTTTAAAGTTTCTCTACCTACGAGCACCACGTAATCGAGGTTGGCTGTCTACCTTTCAAAGGCAAACCCAAATATACAATAGGTAACTGAGTAGTTGCCGTGGTAAGTTCCATCGAACATGATGTTGTCTCCTCATCACTTAAGTTTAGAGCTATGAATGTTGACTTACTATGGTTCACTGCAAACCTGAAATTTCTCCAAAAATATTAAGGACTTTAGATGAACAACCTCTGTGTTACTCTCTTCAATAAAAAAGATCATGTCATGCTCATACTGCAAAATTGGTGTTACTAACTAGCGATCAGTTGCCACAAAAAACCTTTAATTAGGCCCCCTGGTGCATGCTCTGAACAGTGTTGTAAAAGTCGGTAGTTGGTATTCAGTCGGCCAGGTCACTGACTAAGGAGTATACGATATGCGGTGGAATAGTCGAGGGGTACTAGTTGGGCATTTTTTTAATATATATATATATACATGATACATTAAGAAGTAAAATATATTATTGCATAAAAGTAAACTATTTTCAAGCTCACAATAATACCAAGTTACTAATGAAACAAAAGTACTAGTTCAAAATAAAAGCACAAGTTTCAAATAAAAAACACAAGCTCAAAATAAAAGCACAAGTTCCTTCGCTTTAATCAACAAAACCATAGAAAACACATCTAAAGTCAAAATTGATCATCTTCCTCATCCAAAAACAAGGGAACATCCTCTTCATCTTCATCTATTTCTTCGAAACTAACTTCCTCCTCAATCCCAAGTGGTGCTGAGCTAGAAGCTCATTTGCTTTTGTTACGTCTTTTGCTTCTTCTTGGTTGTAAAACATCTTCAGCACCATATGCCTTTGCAATGGCCTCCTAAGTGAGCCTTGAACCTGGGAAAACTTCATCTTCTCTAACTTCCAAATCAACAATCCATGCCATTGCATGTGCAAGGTCTTTTGAAGCGAGGGGATTCCTTCCTTGCTCCCTTTTGTTGCCGTTCCTTCAATTTAGCATTGAAGTGCACGTAGACTAAGTCGTTCAACCTCTTAGTTGTCAACTTAATTCTATATTTCGAATGAATCTGCAAATCAATAACAAAAAATTATAAGGTTTGGAAAGTGAAAAGTCTTATACATAATATGCCATTAGTTAGGCCATTACTCTTTCGAATGCACTCTAATTCCTCTCACATCCAGATGATGTAGAGGTTAAGTTCAGGATTTTCATTGCCATTGATTGCAAATTGGGTGCTTCACTTCCATACATGGACCAGAAATTAGCTATTAAATGAATAGTATTAATCAATTGGTGTAAACTTCATAATCTAATTAAAAGCAAACCTTGGAATTGATATATAGAATTACCTTGATCAAAATGTTTATCATTGACAGATCTTTGCCTCACAGCTAATGGCTTGCCAAATATGCCATGACTATGCTTATAGTCAATCAATTCCTTCCTTGTGATGATATCTTGCACCTCTAAATCAGGATATAATTGTTCAATGCAATCTATCAATCTTGATTTTACCGCTACATTTTTTTCCAACATTGTACAATTTTTGTAGAAGTAATATGGGTTGAGAAAATATGTAGCCATGTGAAGAGGTGTATCAAGTCATCCTTTTGTCTTCTTCTCTATTGCATCCAAGAATGGTTTAAAAGAGAGCTCTATATCTTTGCCACTAAAGCTTGCCTTCACCTCTTCTTTTTCTTCTTTTAATCCTCCATACGCAAAACCCATAGATGGTTTTTTATATGAATCAACCAATCGTAGCAATCGAACCAAAGGTGTAAAGATCCTGCTATTGTAATTTGATTTCAAAAAGCTATACTCAAAATTATTGAAGTTGCATGCACCCCATCTTGATGCTTTGACCATTTGCATCTTTGCCATTCATTAGAAGAGAACATCAATCTCAATTTTTCCTTCTCCAAGATACTTTGCAATGTAAGAAATGCAGTGGCAAATCGTGTTTGCCTAGACCTTATGATATCCTTATGCTATGTGAAATGATGCAACATGCTTAAAACCTGAGCATAATTATAAATGAATACAGGGAGCTTCCTTATTCTTGTAATTCCATTTCTTATCTGAGGCTCTTTTCCAATCTCTTCCAACACCAAATCAATGGTGTGTGTAGCATACGAGGTCTAAAAAATTTGTGGACACTTCATCTTCAACAACATTGTAGCAGCCATGTTGTTTAAAGCATTATCAGTGACAATTTGAACAACATTTTTCTCTCCAACCTCCTCAATGCATGCAACAATCAAGTTGTATATGTAATCAGCAGTGTGTGAATCACTGAAAGTGTCAATTGACCTAAAAAAGCTAACACCAAGGGGGCAATGGATGCACAAGTTTATGATACTCCTTCCACGCCTATCAGTCCATGTATTTGTCATGATGGAACAACCTGTGATTTTCCACATCTCCCTGTGATTCTTTAAGTTCTTATGAGTCTTCTCTACTGCCTTCTTAAAAAATGGGGTTGTGATCTCGTAGCGTGTAAGAGGCTTCATCCTTGGACCATACCTCCCAATAGCCTTAACCATCCGATTCCAAGAATCATTTTCAGTGAGTGCATTAAAAGGAATCATATTGATGTAGGTCCATTCACATATATACTCGCAAACTTTATCCCTTTGGTCCTTTACAAAAGCATCCTTAATTGTACTTTGTCGCAAGTTATCCTTCATAACTTGCACTTCTTCAATAGAATCTGATGCTCTTGGCCTCTTTCCTTCTCTACTCGATTCAGTTGTGCTTGGATCACCACTACCAACAATGTCAACCTCATCCCGAAGCTTTTCAAGTTCTTTTGCCTTAGTAGACTTCTTTTTGGAGATAGAATCCATGTACTCCTTGATGAGCTTCTTTGTCTCCTCATCAACTTTTGAGTAGGGTGTCGTATTGCCACGGATATGAGCCAAATGTTGCTTGAATCTATGGATCCCACTCTTCATCGTCTTCTTACAAAGTCCACAACAAACAGTATTGGGATCCTCCTTGTGTGGGAGGTATCCAAACTTCCATCCAGGATCACTTGATCCTGGTGGGACATAAAACATATCCGAGCATGATTCACCACCGAATCGAGGATTTGTAGAAGCCATAATTCGAATTCACCTTAAAAAATACAAACTTACAAACATAAAAAAAGGTATCAAATACAATTATATAAGTTCATATAACCTTAGCCTAAACATCATAAAGTTAACAAGATTGTGGTCCTAAACAATCATGTGAAAGAACATATTATGGTCCTAAACAATACACATGACAATCAAGATATTCTAGACTGTCGGAAAGAAAAACCTGATTGGATCAGATGTGATAAAAATCACATAACATCAAGATATCAATAATAGATTGTTGTAAAAACCTACTTTTTATTCGAATCAGATGGAGCAAAAATACCCAAAATATGTCAGGGTTGCGCTGTCAGAGGAGGTCAGAGGAGATGGCTGTCACGGTGTTGGGGAGGGCTGTTGGAGGCGATGATCGGAGAGGGAGAGGAAGGGGCGATGATCGAAGGAGGGGCTGCCGCACCTCTCGCGATGCCAACTGTTGCCTCCTATCGCCTATCGGAGAGGGAGAGGAAGGGGTGGTGGTCGGAGGGGGTTGTCGCACCACTTGCATTGTCGCCTCTGATCGGAGAGGGAGAGGAAGGGGCGGTGATTGGAGGAGGGCTGTCGCACCTTGAAGGAGGGGCGGTAATCGGAGCGAGAGAGGTTTGTTAGGTCATGTGTTCTGTCGAGGAGAGGGCTTCTGTCAGGTAGAGTTGGGGGTTTAGGGGGTCGAGTGACTTAAACATTTTTTTGGGTTTATAACCTCTGTAAAAATCGCTCGAGTACTCGGCCGACTATAGCACCGATTATTGATTATTCAGTTGGGTGGGGGCCGACTACGATTACTCGGCCGAGTAGACCAATTTTCACAACACTGGCTTTAAAGACATCAAAGCCAGGGTATCTACAATAAGGATATATACAAGAGGTGCCAGCAGACAGCCTTGTCGAACTACTCTACGGTTGGATACAACCCCTCATGGCTCTACCATTCACAAAAATGGAAAAAGATGTCATTGCTATGCATCTTTCTATCCATGCTACCCATTGGTTAGGAAACCATCGATGCCTTAGCACTTGCTAAAGATACGAGAACAAGACAAAGTCATATGTGTTGGAAACTTCTTGTCCTCATATTCTAAGAAGCCATCATTTCTTTTGCTATTATAAATGACTCCTATCAAGATCTCCCTTTAATAAATGTTGATTGCATTGGACTGTTGAGGCCAGGAAACACATCCTTAAGTTAGTGAAAACTTTCACCATAATAAGATACACAGAATTAGAGAGGGTGATCGGTTGATAATGCTCAATCCTCTCAACCCCAGGCCTTTTAGGAAGCAAAAACATATATGACCTATTGAGCCTTTTAAAGCCAAAGTTGGCAGTGAGAAATTCTCTACACGTCGCTAGGAAATCAACCTTAATCACATCCCAAAATTCCTTGTAGAACAACACTAGAAGACCATCAGGTCTAAGTGAACCTTCAACCTTCAAGCCCCGAATAACCACTACCACCTCATCCTCCATTAGATCTCTGATTAGGTTCTCAAAACACTCCCTATCAAGAGTCAATTGCATCAAACCACTCCCAGTTTCCCGGACCCTTCCTAGTGAACTCATGATAATGGGAGTATAGGGCTTGTGATATTTGTTCCCTTCCTTGTTCCCTACCCGAAGTGAGGTTATTAAATTCGAATGTCACCTCAAATTTGCCATCAAGTGGAAGAAGTGGGTGTTCGTATCCCCTTCCTTTATCCATAACTGCCTAGATTTCTTTCTCTAATCCATCTCCTTCTTGAAATCTTCATTCACCACCACCTCCTGCAATATTTTCCTTTTGTCTTTTTGAGAAATTTGGAGCTCCCTTGAGTTGTCAAGGTGATTTAAAGTGGTAATTCCCTAGAGAGCCTTTAGTCGTGTTTTTGCCCTCCTTTTCTAAATCTCCATCTTGAAGGCAGTCATCTTCAATCGAACCTCCTGAATCTTGACAACAAAAGTCTTTGTAGTTGAGGCAGATGGCTGCACTTCAAGCCAGGAATCCCGAACCAATTCTCTGAAGCCCAACTTCAGAAGCCACAATTTATGGAACTTGAAATAAGAGGATAAATTTGCTTTTTCATTTGTCGAGAGAAATGTGTAGTTGTTTAGTCTCACATAGTGGAGTGGAGTGGGACTTTTGTTAGTGTGTAGTGGCCTATAAATAGGTGTGTACCCCCCACTTATTCTTTTGAGAAGAAATAAACAGAAACACACGCCCATAGGGTGCTTCTCACGTGGTTTTCTTTTTGCTCTTCGTGAGTTGGATTTCCATGTAAACCCAAGCGTTGATTGTTTTATTGCTTTGATATTTATTTAGATCTATCAACTTGATATCAGAGCAAGTCGTTCTTGGGATTTCATCTCAGTTCATGTTTTATTTCGATTATTTCGATTCTTCTTGTTTAAGTGATTGAATCCAAGGTCGAGGGTTAAGAGAATCCTGAAGATGCCTCCTTGGGCAGTGAAGGAGGTGAAGCTCATCCTTTCTCAGGTTTGGGGGGTCCACAGGATCCCACGTGGACGATCATGGGGGGAGCATCGTCTGCAGCACTCGTCGACCCCGCAGCCTTTGCTGGGTCACCTTCATTTAGGAGTCCCTTTTGTTCTTGAACTACACATGAAAAACCATAACTCTGAGAGGTCCAGAGTTTCGAGGACTCCAAAGAGGGAGATCCAGTTTCGAGGTCCTCAGAGGAAGGGTCCATTTTAGTTTTCTATGTGGGAGATCCAGTTTTGTGGGCTCCAAAGAGGGAAATCCACTTTCGAGGTCTTCAGAGGAAGACCCTTTTCAAGGATAATGAATGGGTAGCCACTAGCACCAGGTCTCTAGAGAAGAGCCACTAGCACCAGGTCTCCAGAGGAGAGGCCATTGTCAGAAGTCAACTACAGTTCATCTAGCAACTCCAGCCTGTGTTCCCACCTACAAGGAAGAATCAGTCCAGAGGTTGTGTTCTGTTATGTAGAGTAGATTTCTTTATGTTATAAGTTGAGCATTCCATGCTCCAGCTTGAGGAAGAGTGTTGAGAGGGAAATGTGTAGTGGTTTAGTCCCACATAGTGGAGTGGGACTTTTGTTAGTGTGTGGTAGCCTATAAATAGGCGATACCCCCTACCTATTCTTTTGAGAAGAAATAAATAGAAACACACGTCCATTGGCATCTCTCCCGTGATTTTCTCCCTATTCTTCATGAGTGGGGTTTCCATGTAAACCTAAGCATTATTGATTATTTTATTGCTTTGATATTTCATGCTTTTGCTTTATTTAGATTTGTCAACTTCACTTAATGCCTAAACCAAGGGAGTATGGTCGGAAAAAGGTTTGGGTCTGGTGGAAACCTTTGCCAACTGAAATTGCTCTGCCATGGAGATAGAGGAAAGGAATCAATCAATTCTGGACTTTGCTCTAGTTGAGCTCCTCTAGGTGTATCTAATACCAGTGGTGGGCAAATCAATTAGCTCAAGTTTGACAACCGAAGTTGCAAAGGCATCCATTGTCCCGTTCTCCCATTTGGTTAATCTTTTATAGATAGAGTCGTATTGAAATCTCCGCCAATCAACTATGCCCTATCATCAATGAAAGAAGTCAACTGTCGAAGCTCGTCCTAAAGGTGACTTCGCATAACGTCCTTACAAGGATCGTAAATTGTGGTAATGACAAATTCTGTACCATCCGAGATTCTCGAGAAAACCCTAGTTAGGCACCATTTCCCTGATCTATTGTAAAGCAAGTTGAAGCCAAACCCTTTCCAACCAATAAGCATTCCTCCAGACTGTCCAATGGAGGCAACTTCGATGGAGTCAAATACACGACCTCCGATCTCCCTTGTCTTAGTATGCTCAAGTGACTCAAGCTTCGTCTCCTGTAACAACATGAAATCTACACCCTACTCAAGAGCATACCTCAACAAGGCGCCCCTTTAGTCAGGGTTTCGGAGACCTTTGACATTCCATGATAGTAGTTTAACCATCTAAAGATGGGGTATTCCCCTTCGTCGATGATGAAGTTGTCCTCCTAGCTCCTACCACAGGTGCATCTATCACATTAATAGCTATCGGATACCCTCGCACAAAGGACACACCCTTCTTCTTGCTAGCCAACTGTCTCCTCCAGGATTTGCCCCAGTACACAAGCTTGAGCTTTGTAGGGAAAATCGATCTCCAAGGACTAGATTGTTGAGATTGCAGCCCAGCCAAGGCACTCAAAGATGACATATTCCTCGAGCTCGAAGCCACACTTGCACCTTGGTAGCCCCTGGAATCAGCTTCAGTGAGGACGAGTTCCATCATAACATCTGCCCTATTAGACCTTTTAGGCTCTACTTCATCCAATGAGGCTTTCATGAGCAAGGTTTTAAAAACGCAAGGTGGTAGTAAGACGATTTGCCTTCATTGAGGCGAGGCGTAACCTCAAGGTGGTCGAGGCGTAAGCCTCAGGTTTTGGATGAAAAATAAGAAAAAATGACATAAATATATACTTGTTAAGTACTAATAATGAAAAATAAAGTAAAAAACATACATCCATGTCATTTTTGCTCTATCACAACATTTAAATAGTAAAACTAGATAGGAGATAACATTTAAATAAAAGGTAAATCTCCAAACATTATAGGAAATTAGAAATTAAATTTATCAAAATTCCCAAATAAGTTGAAAGTTCATATGATGAGAATTGTCACAAGTAAATCAAATAAATATAATGAATTATATTGACTCTACCCATTATCTATAAAAAAAATCCAATCATCATGACTCAAATTATAAAGAGTCTAATAACTAATCTCATAACTCATAAGTCATCATTCACAAACATAAAAAACCTAAATGAAATCTAAACAAAACTATTGACAAACATATGGTACCATTGACATCCTAGAAAATATGATAAATATATGGTATTTCCATCACTTTCATAATATTAAATAACTCATCATTGATAAACATAACCTAAAAGACCTAAATGAAACCTAAACAAAATCTATAAATAACATATATAATAAAGGAACATACTGCCGTAGCCAAGTGACATATACAGTAAAATAACCTAAAAAAAGACCTAAATAAAATCTAAACAATGGCTAAACTTACTGCTTTGTAGTGAGACCATGTGGAGACGTGAAGACTAGGCAATGGGTTTTAGGTTTTGGAAGAGGGCTTGAATTAGGGCTCTAGAGGGATTTATTCATGAGAAAAGATCATGTGAAAGTCACATAACTATCTAAAAGGATCTTTCAACCGAGGTTATAGCCTTGTCTTCGCCTCAGCTCCTCGACACTGCCTCGACCAAGTGAGGTGCATGCCTCATGTTGCAACCCTGAGGCTATAGCCTTAGGGTGATTTCCTAGCACCTTACTTGGAGGCGTACGCCTTGGGCACCTCGAGCCGTGCCCTTTAAAACCATGCTCATGAACCTCACCTGCAGTAGCTTCATCAGAGGGGGATGCAGGATCCCCTTGTAGCATCATTGGAGCTGCATTTGGATCAAAAGCCATGGGATTGACCCACTCTGTTGGTGATTAAATGGGCACTTGGTAGAAAGTGCAGCTCGAGTCCATTAGAGACCCTGCAGAGTATAAAAAGATGGAAACCCAATTGATCCAAACGACCTATTTGGGCCCAAAGGGGCTCAAAGGCATTGGATGAGAGTAAAGTAGAGGTAGACTTATCCATTGTGAATTCGTAATTGGATCCGTACCCCTCCTGAAACAAGCAACACAAATTAGGTGTAATCGTACCCCCTCATCCATACGCGTGTTATAAGTAGGTGCTAGCTCATCTTGCAAATGAATCACTAGTGGTTGAGTTGGAAAGAAGCTCAAAACACCCTGATTTGTAGCTGTACCTCCTGAGGAATCGGATCGATTTCCACAATTGGTGTCCAAAACCTTAGGTACCCATATTTGGTCCGTAACTTCTGTTATCTCTACCATTGGTGCGACCCTCCTTGCTGGTGTCATCTCTACCCGTGGGGAAGTGATCGCCACTGCCTCTGCTTATTACCACGACCTCCTTATGAACTCCTCCCAATGAATTGAGAGGAGCCAGGACGATCCTTCGGCTTGAAGAACCACCTTCAAAATCGCACAACTGCTAGCAACCTCAGAGAGTGCAATTACCACCCTCGTATTGGTGGATGATAGGGAACCATTGTCGTAGGCTTGTAACCTACCAAAGGAATCAACCATGGAGGCCACCATTTGAATCGACCGCAAATGAAGTGGGATGTCTTCCACGAACACCTACACCACAACCTTCGATGGCAGTTGTTCCATGAGCGCTCCATTAACAAAGATGGATGCCTCCACTGGACTTGTTCGCTCTTCACCGATGTGTGAAAGCATAAAGAATTAAGGAGACCCTTCTCTGCTAAGGCAAGGAGGAGCTTTTGGTCGTCAATAATGGCCACATGAACCTTTGTCGGATTCTGAAAGGCCTAAAGGAGGGCCTCTCTGATCTCTTTTAAAACCGGTCGACCATCTATGACCTCCTTGATCAGCGCCAAGTTGAGGAAAGTCTATTCCACCTGAACTCCAAATCCTAGGGAACATTGATCTCCATCGAAGGAGTCCCTGGTGGTGACAAGGGCAGTGGCACGTTGGTGGGTCATGCCACCTTCGAACATGTGAACCTCCAATGGTCCACTCCCTTGTAGAGCACGCAAACTATTGGGTCATGACACTCCTCAACGAGATGCACTCGGCTTTGACAATGGAAGACAACGGACCTCTCCTCTTTCCCCCACGAACCTCCCCCTCCCGATCACCTTTTCTACTTCTCTGATCGCCTCTTCGTCTGAACGATGCTCCACCTGATCGCCTCTCCCCCCTACTGCCTCTCCCTCCCTGTCCCTTTCATCCCTACGTCCCTCCCTCTCCTCCCCAAAAACTCTAGGAGTTACCATGCTCTTTTGTTTTCAAAAAATTAAAGTGGATCTGCCTCCATTGATGGGAGCTAATGGCTCCAAGCATTACACAATGCATGCAAATGGTATATTGCAGCATTCTGATGTATCTGGACCACCGCTGTTAGTTATAAGTGAAGTAACCTAATAATTTTTTGTGTTGCATTGAATTTTTCCTTATACCTAATCCATTTTGGAAGTAAATCAATGTTCATGTTGGATGAAATATTGAAATATTGACCGGTTAGATGCTTGTATACAGGTATTACTTTTGATTAGGACAAGTTATATAGCAGGTGAACACAACTACTGTTTCTTGACATAGGCTCATTATTTTCAATTAGACCCTCCCAAAATGAGAAAGAGACAGTCACAAACATGGATCCTGAAATTAAGGTTTAGGGTTCAGGTTTGTCACCCGTGGGTCAAGTTTCAAGTTAGAGCTGTCTCCATGTCTTGAGATGTTGTTGGGGCCCAGTCATTTCATTATTTCCATTCCAATTTGCCAAGTTGTTTCATTGCTCATTCATCCTTGGTATGTGTTATGGTTGTGGCTTGTGAAGAAATTGAAGTTGCTTCTATGTGAAAGCAACCTCATTGGGGCCAAGTTGTTTTGTTGTCTCTATATGAAATAGCCAAGTGAAGTCAGCCCTAAACTGGATGCATTCTTGTCACTGTTTGGTTGCAAGCGTGTGTAAAAGAGAGTAGATAAATTCAATTTGTAACAAACTGAACGTTACATCCTCCAACCGTAAGTGGAGTGTTAAGAGGCATGAGCTATATTAAGCTGGGTAGTTTGATTGTGCCAAGATCTGTATAGTGGTGCTATTTATGGTTTATGTTTAGCCCTGCACCTCTTAGGATTGGGACTATAGTATGGGCATGGGCTTACATAAGGACCCTTGCACTACTATTTTCTCTCGAAACAAATAATGAATCATCTGCCTTTCCAGGCCACATCTTCCATGATTTGGGTCGCTAACTGCCATCATGAACCATATTAGATCATGCTCTTGTGGTATTTTTGGTGTTAACTTCTCAGGTTTTAGTATTGTTTTGTATTCAACGCTATCCTGTCACAGACATCATATTCTTAGTCACTAGGGGCCAATTATGCCTATGTATACCTACTGATTTTTTACTCTCTTGACATCTTTCTTTCCTTGCTTGGCATCAATTCTTCGATACTCTAGAGAAGTTAATAGTTATTCTTAAAGTATAATGGGATTAGGATATCTTGGCCTTTGTATATGATGGCAATGCCCCTTCTCCATCAAGAGTATCTTGGACACCAATATTTATTTCTTCAATTCTTAGAATTTACTAATCTTTGGACATATTTATTAGGATGGATTTGGTTGGTGAATGGAATATGGAAATTTATGAATTTGGCATCTTGGAGCCACCATCCTTTTCTTGTTCTAATTGCTTTTTAGCTTGATTTATAGAGAAAATAACTGTAGGTCTAGTTGGACCTAGAATTCATCTCTTTGAAGCCACTCAAAATTCCACTAGAGGAGAGCCCTGGTTAAATAGCTCTTATCATCATTTATGCATTCCATGTTAAGAAGTTATGATATCTACTTAGTTTCCCACAATGATTTTTCCCTTCTATTGAGTTACTAATTTCTGAGAATGATTTTTTCCCTTTATTTTGTCACTGAAATATCTCATCCCGTTTCATGGGTTGTTTATAGAGTTCCAAAGGTTAAATCCTATGCAATTTGTTCCTGTCCTGGTTGACGGTGACATTGTAATTTCAGACTCCTTTGCCATCTTGCTTGTAAGTATTGCTGTTGGTAAAACAGTTCCTCACTTTGTCCACAATAATTGGATTTGATTTTCATATCTGATACATTACCCACTGAAAAAAGTTGCTTTTGAGCAGTACTTGGAAGAGAAATATCCACAAAATCCATTGCTTCCACATGATTTGCAGAAAAGGGCCCTTAATTATCAGGTGAAATTGTACTGAATTGTGAAAAAACTAAGATTCATTGTTTTCTTCATTTTCAACATTGCAGTTATGTCTTTGGAATGATTTTTTTTTTTTATATTTTTTTTTAGAAAAAAGGAGGAAGATTACTTGAGCATGGTAATCATCCTGTAGATATATTAAATTAGAAGAGGAATAGAATTACAGGTTGTGTAGCCAAAGTTCAGAAAAATATTTAGCATCTCTCATTACATTCTCCACCTAATATCTCTCATTATTGAAAACCTTATTGTTCCTCTGCAACTAGATAGCCTAAAGAATACCAAAAGCTTTGCACCTGGCTGCCATATCAAGATGAAGGTGGTCCCTGAATGTCGTCCAAAATGCCTCAAAGTCAGTATGGTCGATGGTGTGGACATCACACTAATCCCAGACCTCTCTAGAAAAGTTACATTCGAAAAACAAATGTTGGATATCCTCGTCCAATAGGCCACATAACGAGCAGATTGTATTCCTAATAGAACAGCACTTGGTTCTGTAGACTTTAGTTACCAACCTTTTCCTTTTAACGAAGCATAGGAATACCTTGCTTTTGATAGGATCTTACAACTCCATATCAGTTATGTCTATGGAATGAATGAACATTACCATGACTAGTTTTTAGCCCATGCTTTGTTGCGGGAGTGTAAAGGTCAAAATCGTATCAAAATTCTACTATTCAAAAGACTATTGTAATAAAAAAAATTTTAAATTCCAATCTGGAAAGGGGATTTTTTTTTCTCTATTATCATATGTAAGTTTAACATAAATTCCATACTCATTATACATATTACTCTAAAAAAATAAGAGTGTTCATATATATTATAGATAGATAGATTAAATGGCTTCAATCTTTTTCACTGTACCACATATGTTGTTGCATGTAAATATGAAGTTCATTAATGGTAATGGTGTAACATAAAAAGTTTTTTTATGATATTTATGTAAAAATCTTAGTTTATTTGTTTATTAGCACAATCGGGTTCTTCCATTCATTTTAATTTACATACTCATAAATATGTCACTATTATGTATGGTGTTGAGAAGAAAAGAATATCTTATTCCAAATGAGGAACCTTAGTCTTTTTTTTATATTAAAGAGGTTTGAGAAAATTACAAAGATGTCGTAAAGGTAATATAAATAGTAAAGAAAGTCCCTAGGCTCAACACTCCCCCTCTAGTTAAGGCGTAGATATCTATAAGACCAAACTTATTGCACAAGAAGTCAAGGCACTTCTTTTTTAGTGCCTTGGTAAATATATTTGCTAGCTGAAGCTTTAAGGAGACATATGGGGTATTAAAACTGCCACTAAGAATATCACGAACAAAATGGCAATCAACTTCGATTTGCTTGGTCCTCTCATGGAAGATTGGATTCGAGGCAATATAAGTGATAGGTTTATTTACACAGAGAAGTGGAACAGGTAGGGTAGTCTGAACACTAAGGTCATGTAAGAAGGAAACAATTCACATAACTTCACAAGTAGCCTGTGTTATGGCTCTATACTCCACCTCAACACTTGAATTAGCTACAACACTCTGCTTCTTGCTCCTCCAAGAGACAAGATTTCCCTCAAGATAGACTGCAAAGCTTGAAGTAGAGTGTCGATCATCCACAGACCCAGCGTAATCTGCATCAGAGTAAGCAAATATGTCTAAGTTGCCACTATTTTTGTAATAAAACCCTCTACCTGGTGAGTCCTTAAGGTACCTTAAAATGAGGGAAACCTCACGTCAGTGGCTGTAACGTGGAGCTTGTATGTGCTGGCTAGCTCTGCTCACTGCAAAACTGATATCAGGCCTCGTGATGGTAAGATAGAGTAAGCGAGCTACTATACTACGGTAACAAGTAACGTCCTCATACAATAGATCCTCATGAAAAGGGCGTGCAAGGGGTGGCTTGATAGGTATACCAGAAGGCTTAGTCCCAAGCAAATCTGCCTCCTGAAGAATCTGAAATGTATATTGCCTCTGTGATAAGGACAAACCTGACCCATGTCGTACTGCCTTGACCCCCAGGAAGTATCGCAACTCTCCTAAGTCCTTGGTAAAAAAGGTAGATTGCAAGAAGGACTTGGTCTGGGCAATCCCACCCTCATCATCACTAGTAAGAATCATATCATTCACATACATAGCTAAGATACCAATATGGGTATGCCCTCCGTACTAAGTCTTCCTAATAAAGACAGAGTGGTTAAAAGTAGAGCACTGTAACCCAATCTTCTCAATCTCTGTACTAAGCCTCTCAAATCAGGCACAAGGACTCTACTTCAGCCCATATAATGCCTTTCTCAAATGGCAAACATGCTCCCCTTGACTGTTGTAACCTAGTGGCTACCTCATGTACACCTCCTCAGATAAATCACCATACAAGAATGCATTTTTAATATCAAGTTGATATAGAGGCCATTTCCTAATCACAACAGAAATGATGATCCTGACAGACGTAATATGATTTACAGGAGAAAAGGTCTCAAAGTAATCTACCTTATATGTCTGAGTAAAGCCTTTGGCAACAAGCCTGGCCTTATACCCATTCACTATCCCATCATGCCTATACTTGATGGTGTAGACCCATCTGCAATCCACCACAGTAGCATCATCAGGACATGTTACTAGCTCCCAAGTTTGTCATGACTGTAAGGCCTGTATCTTCTCATCCATTGTAGCTTGCCACCTAGGATCACGGAAAGCCTAAGTAAAATCCCTAGGAATAGCAGAAGTAGTAATAGCAGATGTAAACTGATGAACGACATCCTCAAGATGAGCAATACCTGTGTATTGAGAGAGATGATAGAGTGTGCATGCTCTATTGGGTCTCCTTAGAGGTAACTGTTCCTCTGTGTCTGAGTTGCTCTCATCTGCCAAATTAGAACAAGTGTGTGGCCTTCAGTGGTAAACCTGAGTCTCCTCCAGGGTAGCCTATATAGGCGTTCCCTCCTCTGAGAAGTAAGGAGTCTTCTCAAATAAGGTAACATTTGTAGTGATAACTTATCTCCTGTGACTTAGGTCATAACACTTGTACCATTTCTAGGTTTTGGAGTACTCAAGAAAGATACATTTGACTACCCTAGGAGAGAACTTGTCCTGATTACCATATATGTCTGGACAAAACAAGTACATCCACACACCCTTAGGGGTAGAGCAAAGGGCTTGTCACAATCTAGATAAATCACCTGGAAAGGAATCTATCCTCGATGAACTGACAAAGGTACCCGATTAATTAGTTAGGCTGCAATGAATATGGCATCTCCCCAGAATTGCTTAGGAACCTTCATATGGATCATTAGGGTCCTAGTAATGTCCAGAAGATGTCGAAGCTTGTGCTCAGCTATACCATTTTGCTGGGATGTGTGAGAACACGACGTTTGGTGAATAACACCTCGGGAAGAGAAGAGACTTTGTACATTTCGTTGCATAAATTCCAAGGCATTTTCACTCTAAAAAACTCGAACCGTACCATCATACTGAGTCTGAACTTTTGCTACGAACTGCTGAATAACTTGTGGAATCTCTGCATGGGTCTTCATCAAGAAAACCCAAGTGAGGCAGCTATGATCATCCACAATACAGTGTAATATTGGTGTCCTCTCGACGTAGGCACTCCCGATGGCCCCCACACATCACAGTGTACTAGGGCAAAGGGAACAATACACACTCTAGTGCCCCTCTGTGGATAGGAACTCATGTGGTGTTTCCCAAGCTGACAATCCTCGCACTATAACGTTAGAGAATCTGGCAAACTAGGATACATCTGTCGCATCTTCTTGAGCGAAGGGTGCCCAAGTCTCGTATGCCATAGTCATGGGTTAGATGCTATGGACGCTGCTCCCGCAAACAAAGTGGGTGTGTCAAGGTAATATAGTTCATCTTACTCCATAGCCCTACTTATAATATCTCCTGTTTGTCTATCCTGGAAATAGCAATGGCCCTTGTCAAACGCAACATGGCACCTAAGATTCCTACAGATGCAACTTACAGACAATAGATTTATCGTGAACTCAGGAGCACAGTGAACATCTCCTATCTGCATCTTCAAGGATGCATGTACATGCCCTACAATTGTGGGTGATGTGGCTCCATTGGCCACCCTAACATCCTTGATCCTATATAGAGTTTTGGGATCCATAAGACATTCCACATCTCCTGTAAGGTGGATAGAAGCCCCGGAGTCAATTATCCGCCTTCCTCCGGTCCTCTTCTTCTTCATGTCTCCTTGGGTTGCAAATGCAAACCCTTTCAAGTCTGCAACAGAACTTCTTGGTGCATAGCTCTCATCTTCGGTGCATGAGAGAAGACTCATCATGCTTGAGGAAGCAAACTATCACCAATGGTGAGAGAAGGCTCATCGCTACACCTAGGAAGCATGATATACACTTCATCATGCAAGAGACTGCATATCAGACCGTAAACCAGGGTGATAGACGGTCCGATGGGGCCACTGAAAGACCTTCTATAGGTGTGCCGGCTCCCGATGGGTGGTCGGTGACCTTGCTGGGCATGCGTAGCAAGCCGTTGGCCTTCCCATCGCCGCTGATGGCCATAGCCCCTTGTTGGGTGATGGCAGAGGCCTGGAGGCCAACAATAGGGGCAGTGGCGGCGGCGGTGAAAGGGCTGGAAGTGCTTCCGCTATCGCTGGTCCTGGCCATCCTTCAAATCATTGATTGAATCACCACAATATTGGTGATTCAATCATCTTTAGGTGTACTTGGTGGGATATTGGAGCACCGGCTTAGGATCGCTACTTTGATACCATGTTGAGAACAAAAGAATGTCTTATTCCAATGAGAAACCCTAGCCTCTCTTTTGTATTAGAGAGGTTTGGGAAAATTACAAAGATACCCCAAAAGTAAGATAAATAGTAAAGAAAGTCCCTAGGCTCAGCATATAGAATACGTTATTTCTTACGATGACAATTATTCAATGCGCATTTGCTCATATAGAGCATATGCCTCAACATTAGTACGATCATATAGTTTGTTCTTTCTATGCAACTACTTGGATTTATTAAAAATTAGAACCTCGAGAGAGAAAGGGGTATTGGAGAGAGAGAGATGATGGGAGATCAGAGCGTAAGAGAGAGAGATGTTGTCAGAGAGGGGGGGGGGGGATAAAGAGCTAATGAGAGAGAGAGAGACGATCGGGATTTCCAATCGAAAATTCCATCTACTTGTGTTGTAGGCCTCCCACCATTATATTTTTATTTTTCTATTTCTATGGATCTCTATTGTTATTTTCCCTTTCACTTCCTCTATAAAAAAGGTGTTAGGGTTTCCTAATGAAGATTAAGTCATTTGTTTATCCTAACTTGGTGTTAGAGTTGCAACCCTAGGTTGTTGCTCTGATATCCCACTTGTACAACCACCAAACCTTCAATTGTACCCTCTTCCTCCGCCTTTCTTGTCGCCGGCGACTGCAGGTGGCATCCACCTTGTTGCCTGCAACATCTGCAGCACCAACCGATTGTCGGTCTTCTCTGGAGGCCACTTGCAGCGTGGGGGCGTGTGTTGAGTGCTCCTACAGAGGTCGTTGCCTTGCTGAGGGCCATAGCTCCCAACGCCATCGTTGCTGGGGGTGCTGAGCATCGGTCTGCTGATGAGCAGAGGGGTCTAAGCACCCTTGGGTGGTAGCGCTAGGGGGTCTCCTTTGCCCTAGTGCCTGCCTATGCCCAATCCCAAGGGACTATGGGTTCGCACAAGATCTGAGATGCATCTATCTTTGATCAAGCACAAGAAGAACCCCTCTTTCACATGATTCTTGGAATGTAGCATGTATGATTTTTCCTTGATTTTAGATTTGTTGGTGTCTTTTCTAATCTCCATTGGGCACGATGAGCGCACGAGAGGAATTTGAGGTCTTATCGGTTACTGTGGGAGATTCTGGGTCTTATAAGAACCCGTTCTTTGTGCCAATTTTGAAGCTGGACGAGACCAACTATCCACGGTGGTCTCAAAATATTTTTCTTGACCATGGAGGGTCATGACAAGGAGCATTTGCTTCTTGAATCAGAGCCGGAGAACAAGACTAGCAAACACACATTATGGAAGAAAGACAACGCGATGGTCAGATCTTGGATCATGAACACCATCTCTCCTCGTATTGGCGATAGTATCATGTATCACAAGACAACAAAGGAGATGTGAGATTTGCTCCACACTACCTATTCGCACGAGAAGAATTTCAGCTAGGTGTTTCAGATCCATTATGACCTGAGGAGCCTTAGCCAGGAGGATCGGACCCTTGCACAGTATTATACTAATCTCAAGGGATTACTTGAGAAGTATAATGCTGCATGGCCTGTTTGCACATATGCCAGTCAGAGGGGGTATAGGAAGAAGTATGAAGTACTACAATTTTTCAGTGGTCTTGGACTTGAGTATGAGGGCTCATGTGCCCAGATTCTTACGCTTCCAGACTTACCTTCCTTGAAGGAACTTTATAGCCAGCTGAGTAGAATTATGATAAAACTACAGCTTGTTGCATCAACCGGTCAGACGGCAACTTTGCTTGCCTCTGGTGGACATGGAGATCGAGGTACGCCTTCTACTCGTGGACGTGGTCGTGGATGTGGACAAACTGGTAGACCATGTGTCACATGTAGCTTTTTTGGCAAAACTGGCCATGTGGAGGACAAACGCTGGGCCAGGTATGGCTGTCCTCCCATGGCTAATCAGGCCACTATTGTGTCTAATGACTAGCCTCAGTTGGTCACGAGAGTCGAGTTCGTTACCATGATTTAGTGGTTCTCTCATATGAACCAAGAGACTACTACTGTTGCCACTACTACACCTGATACTACTACCTCAGTATCCTCCTCAGGTAGTATTTTTGGTTTTGCTATTCAGGATTTGAATAATGGTAAGACATCATGGTTGCTTCACTCCGGTGCATCTAGGCACTTGAGTGGTAAGGAACATGCTTTTCAGAGATTGCAGTTAGTTCCACTAGGTAGAACTGTTTAGGTGGCTCATGGGCACCATTCTAGAGTGGACGGTCAAGGGGAGGTGGCTGTGACTCCCACACTTTGGTTGCCAGATGTTTTATTTGTTTCTAATTTTCCCATTAGTTTAATGTCTATCAATAAGGTTACTAAAGATTTAAATTGTCAGGCTATATTTGATGCTATGGGATGTGTATTTTAGGACAAACTCACGAGGAGGATGATTGGTGGTGGACATGAAGGGGGAGTCTATTGTCTAGTCCAGAGTCCATTTGCTGGTTCATGTCATGGGGAGGTTGCTCTGGTTGCTGGGACAGCTGCTAAGTGGCACAGACGACTTGGACACCTTTCTCTGGATAGGCTACAATGTGTGATTCCCCATATATCACCTGTTGCTTAGATTACTTGTGAGGCGTGTCAGCTGTGCAAACATCACAGGAAGAGTTTTTCTACCAGTTCTTCTACTAGTTCGTCTGCATGTTTTGATTTGATTCATATGGACATATGGGGGCCTAGTCGTGTATCTGACCGGCTGGGTCATAGATATTACTTGGTGATTGTTGATGATTTCTAGAGGATATCTTGGTTATTTTTATTGAAAAATAAGGCAGATGTTGGCTGTATGATAGAATTTTTTATAATTCAAATGAAGTATTAGTTTTCTACTATGATTAAAATTGTCAGATCTGATAATACAAAAGAATTTCTTACAGCGCGTTTGCAATCCTTTTATCGTATGCATAGAATTATTCATCAAACTAGTTGCCCTCATACTTCTCAGCAAAATGGGGTGGCTGAAAGGAGATATAGACACTTGTTTGATATGGCACGCACTCTTATGCTTCATCACAATGTTCATTCCAGATTTTGGGGTGATGTTGTACTTACAGCCTGCTACTTAATCAATCGACTGCCAAATTTTGCTGTTCAAGATAAGGTGTCATGGCAGATTCTTTTTTCTAATAGAGAATTATTTCATGTGGCACCTAAAATTTTTGGGTGTGTTGCTTTTGTCCATATACATGGTCCAGGACATGATAAGCTTTTACCCTGTGCTGTGAAATGTGTCTTTTTGGGCTATAGTTCCACCTAAAAAGACAGATGTTATGATGCTCGCACCAGACGTCATTTTGTTAGTGCAGATGTGACTTTTCATGAGGAGATCCCTCATTTCTCCACAGCGGGGCATGACATCACTGCTAATATTGAATGTGTGCCTATGCCTGTTCCTCCAGTTCATCTAAAGGAGATACTGATCACTTCTACTACAGTTGATATAGGTTTAGAGGCTCTTAGATACAGTCAGCCACTTTGTGTGCATACCTTGCCTGTTTCTTACAGATAGAGACCCCCCTCTCCTTCCCCAGTGCTACCTCCATCTCTGAGTACACAAGTACATCTTGAGGATACTGATCCTTCTTCCCATGATGATTTTGCATGTCTATATGGTGATTCTGGCTCTGATGATTCTACTGCTGATCCTAATGTGGACTTTCCTATTGCCATTAGGAAGGTTCCACGTTCGTGCCCATCTAGATATCGCATTCTTGATGATCCTCCAATTGCTAATCTTGGACGATCATTTGTTGTGTTTACTACAACATTGATGGGCATTACTGTTCCTACCAGTCACTAGTAAGCTATGCTTCCTCCCAAATGGTAGTATGTCGTGGAGGATGAGATGGCTGCTCTTCGGTCTTGAGACACTTGAGAGCTTACTTCCTTACCTGCTGGAGCTCATGTTGTTGGATGCAAATAGGTCTTCACTCTCAAATATAATTCTGACGGGTTTATATCACGGTATAAAGCCCGCTTGGTTGCCAAAGGATTTACTTAAACTTATGGAGTAGATTTCATTGACATTTTTTTTTCCGGTGGCTAGATTTCGTATTCTTCTTTCAGTTGCAGCACATTATGATTGGGGTTTATATCAGCTAGATGTCAAACATGTCTTTTTATATGAAGATTTGCAGGAGGAGGTCTATACAGTAGCCCTCTACATTTGAGACTAAGGGGGAGTGGTATGCAAACTTTGGAAGGCCATTTATGGTCTTAAACAAAGTTCCCGAGCTTGTTTCCAAAATTTGTCTGAGGTAGTGCATGACATTGGACTTTAGTGGTCTTCTGCTGATCACTCTCTATTTGTCAAGAAGAGTGATAAGGGGGTTGTGGTATTACTTGTGTATGTGGATGATATTGTTATTTCTGGAGATGATACAATGGGGATACAACAGGTAAAGCAAACTTTGGCCAACAAGTTTGTTATGACTGATTTGGGCACTTTGAGATACTTCCTTGGCATTGACGTGGCCCGTGGCAAGGATGGGATTAAGATTTCCCAATGGAAATAGCTATTGACCTTCTCAAGGACACATGAATGTTGGGTGCCAAGCCTGCTAATATTCCTATGGATTCTAAAGGACATCTATATGATGTAGAGTCTTCTCAGGTAGATAGTAGATCATATCGACAACTTATTGGTAAACTACTTTACCTTACTATTACCAGGCCAGATATTTCATTAATTGTTGGAACATTGAGTCAATTTATGTGCAAGCTTACTAGGCAACATTGGGAGGTTGCAATGCAAGTTCTTAGGTACCTTAAAAAGGCACATGGTAGAAGTTTATTATTCAGGATAGGATCACTTATGTAGGTTGTTGGCTATTCTAATGCCGACCATGAGGGATGCGTCGCAAATAGAAAATCCACGATTGGTTTCTGCAGTTATGTAGCTGGAAATCTTGTGACATGGAGCAAAAAGCAGGCTGTGGTATCAAGGTCAAGTGTAGAGTCTGAGTATCGAGCTATGAGTTAAACAACAACAGAGATCGTGTGGGTACAAGCTGTCTTACAGGACTTGCATATTCAGACTCAGCTATCCATGGACATGCGGTTTGACAATAGAGCCGCAACATACATTACAAATAATCCTTTGTTTCATGAGAGGACAAAACACATGAAGGTGAATTGTCATTACACTCGTGACTTGAGTTAGAGGGGCATCATCTATACTACAATTGTCACTTCTGAGGATTAGACTGCAGATGTATTCACTAAGCCATCGGCGAGAGCTTCTTTTGACACATGTTGTAACAAGCTGAACATGATAGATATCTATGTTTCAGCTTGAGAGGGGGTGTTGTAGGGCTCCCACCATTATATTTTTTATTTTCTATTTCTATGTGGATCTCTATTATTTTTTTTCCTTTCACCTCCTCTATAAAAGAGGTGTTAGGGTTTCCTGATGAAGATTAAGTCATTTGTTTATCTTTTTTAAATTCGCATCCGTAGGCATCGGCAAAATAAGTCAATAGTTTCGTGAACAACGCCACAGGCAACCAGCTGATGCCTTAATGTTTCAATTTGTGCTTTGCCATGCATTTCTTGTTATTGGAGGGATGATTAATGTGATGGATGAGCTTTGGAGGCAATTAATGGCGCATTATTCTTTTTCCTAGTCAACTGTTTGAAAGTTAAAGGTGCTGATTAAACAATTATGTTGGGAATAACTTGCGAAGT
The DNA here is from genome assembly GCA_037157565.1 of Thalassia testudinum. Lineage (NCBI taxonomy): Eukaryota > Viridiplantae > Streptophyta > Magnoliopsida > Alismatales > Hydrocharitaceae > Thalassia > Thalassia testudinum. The sequence continues at coordinate 109,398,686 of JAZHRO010000036.1, read as the reverse complement.
TCTCTGGTCTCTTCCCCCATGCTACTTATTAGGATTTTCATCTAGATTTTGTCATATGCACATTTAGAGGTTGCTATTTGTTCTAATTCTAACTTAGCTGACCCCTTAAAAGGGTGTGTCGACATTTATTGTGTCAGGTTGTAGTTCCTAAAACAATCATGATGCCATTTTGGATAGATAGATAATTGTATTTCCCCACCTGAAACTGGCCAATCCTTTGTGGGTTTTCAATGCTTTGGGGTATAGTTCAATTTCTAGTATCTAGCATGTTCTAGTAGGGTACCAAAATTGGGAGAGAGGAATAACAATTTTAGTGCTAGGATGGTAGGATGCTTGTCCAGACCAATGATCAATAATGTTTTCTGTGTAACTTCCAAAAAAAGGTTACCTGTGTATATCGGCCCCATGACCCTAGGCAACTTTTAGTCTAAATTTTGAAGTTCAATGAGTCTGTTGAGGAAGTCATCTTGCCTGACTTTAGTCTCTGGATATTCAAGCTATTTCATTGTCACTTCTTCCTTTGGATTACCCTTTGAATCTTTTCATATTGCTTGCCACTTTAGTCTAGATTAGGAGGATGTCTGATGTTTGGGAAACATTATGGAGCATACATGTTGTTTAGAAGGTCTTTGCCACCAAAGATCTAGGAGAGTTGAGATACTTCCTAGGAATAGAGGCAATTAGATAGGAGCATGGCTCGGCCTTTTCTCAGAGGAAGTACGCTCTGGAGATTCTTGAGGATGTAGGACTTCTTGGCACCAAGCCATTTGCTGTCCCTGTTGAATAGAGAGGGAAACATGGGAGACTGATGATCCCCCCTTCGAGGGTGTTTACAGATATAGAATCACTGTCTGCAAGCTACTATATCTCACTCTTACATGATCAGATATTAGTTTTGTGGTTAGCAAGACTAGTCAATTTATGGACATACCACGCTATAGTTTCTGGCATGATGTGTCTCGATCTAAAGTATTTGAAGGGAACCCCTAATAAGGGACTTTACTATAGAGTTAACGAACATCTTAACATATCCTCCTACTTTAATGAGGACTATGCGTGGTTTGTTGAGGATAGGAAGTTTAGTACTGGCTATGCTATATTCTTGGGAGGCAACCTCATTTCATGGTGTAACAAAAAGCAAAAAGTTACTTGTTTCAGTGCCGTGACCGAGTATAGAGTGATGACTCACATGGCTTGTAAGGTGATGTGGATCACCTCCTTGTTGATCTTGGGATCTAAGTGCAGACTTCAGTTCCTATGTTTTGTGACAATAAGCCTGCGACTTATATTGCCTCAAATCTAGTCTTTCACGAGAGGATAAAACATAGTGTGGTGGATTGCCACTTCATAAGGAATGTAGTGATGGAAGGGAAGATTGCTACTCATGTCTCATTTGAGCTTTATCTTGCGGACATCCTTACTAAGCCATTGACGAAGAAGAGACATTGCTTTTTGTGTGACAAGTTGGACTTGATGGATATTTATGTTCCAACTTGAGGGAGAGTGTTAGAGTTCTATGTATCTTTGTATTTTGCTATTTTTTTTCCTTAGGGACTAGTTTGTAATTTTTCCATCCTTTCTTTCAATATAAGAGAGGTAAGGGTTCATTTTCGAGTTATGACATTTCATTTTCCTCCCATAGAAAGATCTTAGACATCCCTTCTTCAACACAACATAGGTCATCGAAGGGATCTTAGATGACTTACCAAAGTTCGGAAGCTGATCTTTCAGAAAATGGATTCCTATTGGAAGAGTTCTTAACCACATGGATAAGCTTACATTGTCTTCTTTATTTTGGAACCAATTCGGGATTTTCCTTGGGAGGTATTAGGAAGAAATGAGATTATCATAATATCAATACATATAGAGGAAAAGGTTCTCTTTGGATTCAAAGGCTATGCTTATGAGATAGGGATGGAGGACAAGAAAAATCGAAGAGTTGCTGTGCAGGCGGTGATTTGTAATGTTGTGCAAAGTAAAGGCACAGGTTGGTGACAAGGTGGCGGTGGTTGTTGTGTGCATGATGGTGGCATCGAGAGGCATGGTAGGAAGGAGGAAAAGGAAGGGGAGAGGAAAGGAGAGGAGAGAAGAGGAAGAAGATGCAAGGAAAGAAGAGGAGGAGGAAGCTTACAGGGAAGAGATGCAGGGGGGGTGTCCACCAATGGTTGATAGGGTTTTGTGTAAGACTTTGTGGTGGTGTCAAGGAGAAGGAGAAGGTCGTGTGCAAGTCGAAGGGGACATGGTGGTAGCCGTGGGTTGGTTGGGAGGAGTGAGGGTGGTGATAGTAGGTTCTAACAGGGAGAGGGGAAGAGGTATTGTGGAGGAAGGGAAGAAGAAAAGAGGGAAGGGGAGAGGAAAAGGAAAGAAAGAGGAAAAGGAGAGTGGGGGGAAGAATGCATACTTTGCCTTGGAAAGGAAGGAAAGTAATTGGGATCTGCAATAAAGGAAGATGGAAAAACTTCCATAGCCCCTCGATTTGCGTAGTGTTGCAGCCTTTCCTATGTAGATCCTTTGGCATAAAATGAATTCCATTAGGCTTGATTGTTTTAAATGAGTTCGATGGTTGGTTCAGAGTTAGAAACCTAACTAGTTAAATCATAATAACCTTAAAAGAAGTTTCATCTTCAGAACTCTGAGGTAAGATTAGAGGGACACAAATAGATCAGGTTTTGAAGAACTGTAGTGTATAACAACCTTAAAGAGGCATATCAATCGTAAAGAGAGTTAAATTAGGGTTTCAGAGACGAATGGAAAAGAGGAGTGGGTACTTGAGTCACAACTTAGCCTTGGGCTCCTAACTGGCCTCCTTGGCTTTTTTTGTTTTTTGGAGAAATGGGAAGGATGGCTACCGAAGGTCAATATTGATTTTGCCATAGGACCTTGACCAGGGATATCTTCTTGTTTCTCAACCTCTTCATAGCTTGATTTAAGATCTCCAATGGTTGCTTTAGAAAGGTTAGGTTTGGTTCCAATTTTAGGTAGTTGATGACGTGTCGAGGATCATGCACATATTTTTGGAGCTTTGACATGTGGAATACATCGTCTACACCAGCCAATGTTAAAGGGAGTTTGATGCGGTAAGTGATTGAGCCTATTCTTTCATAATACTGAAAGGACCAATAAATCTCGGAGCCAATCTATTGCCAAATCTTTGTATCCCTTCATTGGTGAGACCTTGAGGGCATAAAGTTGCCAAGATGGAACTTTAATTGTCTTCCTTTGTTAGCATAGCTCTTTTGACAGCTCCATGTTGTCAACAACTTCCTTGGGATCTGCTTGATTATTTTAAAGCCCTACTCTATAATCTCAGGCTCAATTTTCCATTCCTCATTGACTTGTACCCAACATAAGTGCGCGATACACTTTTGGCCATATAAGCTTTGTATGGAGTGTTTAACTTTCATACTTGCTTGACATAGAAAATAAGAAATAAATAAATTAGGATTATTTGAATTAGGATTTACTATTTTTAGTATTTGATTAGTTTCCATGTATACCCTTTACCTCTCTATATAAAGATGGTTAGGGTCTCGCTTTATAGAATAACATAATCATTTTCCCAAAACTCAACATGGTATCAGAGCCTACGTTCTAGGCTTCTGTGCGTGTAGGAGATCTGACTATTCGTTGGAGTTTCTCGCATCCAAAGAAGTCCTCCAATCCAGCGAGTTGCTCGGAAAAGGAAGGTCCAGAGATGATGGAATCTACCACGACTGTTGGAGATGCTACACTCAGCCCTGAAGAGAGCAAGGGAGTTGTCTCCAGGACAACTATCAAACTGAATGGCATTGTCAACTATGTTTTGTGGGCTCGCACATTCAAGATCTTCATTGGTGGATAGGAGAAACGTAGTATTCTCCTGGAAGAGTTGCTGGAGTTCAAGGACGAAAAGAAGAAAAAGAAGCACGAGAACTATGTTGTCATGAATTGGCTCATGAACTCGATGGACCCTACCATTGCCTCGAATATGCTATATAAAAAGAGCGCCTTCGGGATCTAGACGACCCTCGAGAAGAGATATACTCGCACCTCGAGCAACGCCTACATCATCGAGCTTTACACCCGTATCTGGACGGTCAATCAAGGAGATCTCTCCTTGACTAAATGCTACAAAAAGATGGAGATGCTATTCGAGGAGCTGGAGATTTATGAGCCTATCTCTTGCGACAAACAGGGGGAGACACGTGTGGTGTGGCAATCCGCAAAGTTCTTGTCGAGATTAAATCCCTGCTACCAAGCCGCACGTGATCAGATTCTCGCTTCAAAAGGGAAGATGGATATGGAGACCATCTTCTATCGTCTCCTCAAGATGGAAATCCCTGAGGAGGCAAACGAGCCAAAGAGCAAGAGTTCCCTACGTGCTATATCAGAAGCAAGTGCAGGACAAGGACTAGTGCGTGGACGTGGATCTGGTCGTGTCTACCTGAAGTGCCAACACTGTGGACGAAATAATCATCCACAAGACAAGTGTTGGGTGAAGCACGGGAGACCACCACGTAGGGCTACTAGCACCTCGCGTATTGACCCCCTTTTGAAGATTTGGAGAAGCTTTGAGTTCTTCTACGGGAAGACAAATCTACAGCAGCCATCGTGACAACCACCTAGGTTGCCACAGAAGCAACGACTTTGGAAGTTGTAGAAGGACTTGCCATCAATTTGTCCAAGAAGAAGACCGAGATTTTCACCTTCGGAGAAGAAGATGAGTGGTGGGGAGTCTAGCTTCACCCATGGAAGGCCAAGTTGTTGGCCTTACGACCTTTGACTTGAGGGGGAGTGTTGGGATTTGGAAAATATCCCACACGGCACATGCCATGTGGCAGCCAACTAGATGCCCAGTAGGACCAATGGTTTGGGTTCCTAAGAACCAAACTTGGGTGCACCAAATTTGGTGATTTCCTATTTTTGTAAAGTGGTTTTAGGAATAAAAGATTTTCTTTTTAGGAAACAAGTTTTAGGATTTGAGTCTTTACCATCTTTAGTGGCTATGTTCTTTATATAAATTGAGAGCCTCCCCAACTATTATTTCTTTGAGCAATATAAAAATATTTCCAAATCACAAAGCCCCTCTCCTCTCTCTACTTCTCTCTACTCGCTGACCACCACCTTCATCGCTGGCAACCACCTTCAGCTACTCATCCTGTTGGTAGATTTGTCGGCCGCCCTCAGCCGGTCAATAAGGAGCAAGTGCTCCTTCCATGCTCCTCGCTGCCTTCTTCCTAGATTCTCTGATCACCTGGATCAGACGTCTTAACGTGCAACTTAGTGTTGTGCATGAGATTTCTAGATCTTTCAAGGCACGGGAGCCTCCACGCTCCGTCTGCGCCCATCCTAAAAATCTCTACATGGCATCAGAGCACCTCTCCTCTCCCATGTCCATGGTTGACATAGGAAATAAACACCAAAGGATATTAGCTTAGCCTTTAGACCTTGGTAGTATGGTGGCTTTTAATAAAAATATTCACGAGCAATGTTTAGCTTTCTGAAAATTTTAATATATTTTCTTTTTCAAAACCAAAAAAGGCATTCCTTAAGAAGCCGTGTTTGTTTTATGAGTTTTTGCTTCAAGCATGTTGAAATTCAAGATATTATTTGCATATCTAAGCGAGGCTGTAATTCTCTTACTCAGGTGGCAAGCATTGTGGGATCAACTATCCAGCCTCTTCAGAATCTAAAAGTTTTGGCAAGTTCCTTTTAGCAAAATATTTCATACTCTGCTAAAATAACAGATAACTACTCCAGTTGGTTGGTGTAGTATTTCAGCAAGTACAATAATTGTCTGCTTATAATGATATAGCAACTTCCAAAATCTGCTTGCTAGACAGATGTTCATTGAGGAGAAGGTTGGCGAGGATGAGAAACTACAATGGGCCAGACATCAAATTGGAAATGGTTTTGCAGGTAATTTTCCTACGTAGCCATTTATTTGCAAAAGTTCATAGTGACGGATGCTGTCTTGTTTATTTTCAAGGATGAGATGATACTTGTTTTGTGAATCTACTATTTTTTTTTCAAGGTAAAAAAAAGCTACCGATAAAGTGTTTATGCTTTCTTTCTGCCAGTTCATTCTGCTGTAATTTAAGGGGATAAGTGATTTGGTGAATTATCCCATGGCTACAAAGATCAACTTGAGGGAATCATTATTTTAAGCTACTTTGGCAATAGATCCAAATTGCCTCAAGAGAAGATGAGAACTGATTTATTCTAGGAGGTATGTTGAAATAGGTAAATGGAATGTGCTCAGCAACATGAATATCATGAAAAGATCGGGGATTAATGTAGAAAATCACTTTCAAGGAGGGAAAAGTCACAAGAGGAACTCTAGAGGGCTTGAAATTTTGCACTACTTCTCGAAGAACCAAGGGAATATATATATGTATGTTTGTGTGTGTGTGCATGCACACATGTGCCTACGTGTGTGCACATGTGTTTGGGGTGTGTTTAGAGTGTGTGTGTGGATCTTGACAAGATCATTACTACTAAAATTTACCTCTCTTAATATCCCACCCTTAAAATAAATTAAAATCCTCTTGGTTCATGGTTCATGATTCACCTCATGGTAAATGATGACAAAGCTGTACCCTCGCCCTTGCTTTTAAGGGATGTTGAAGAAAGAAACATTTTCAATTTATTGGTTTTCTGTCTCATTTACTCACCTTTCTTTTCTTGAGGGCATATCTGTAGTTGTCCCCTAGCCTCTCCCTATATATAGAGGTCGAGGGTTCTTCCTGAGAATATAGAATAATCATTTCTTCACAACATGGTATCAGAGCAGTTGTCATAAATCAGTGGCTGATACCTCTTTGACTCTTATCACTTTTTTTCTTCCTTCCACCAAATAAACACAACAAAAAAACCCTAAAACTTTAACTTTGTCCAACTTTGAGCTTCATCGAATCTCCTTTGTTCTCCTCCATTCATCGGAACCCTATCGAAGTGTCGCCACTAGGACAAACACTCAACGGCGACCTATCGGCGGGCCTCCAGCCACCGGTAGTTAGTTGGTATTGCTTGCTATTGGCGAGTTTGACACGATTTTTGCTGGATTTTGCCAAGGTTTGGGCAATAGAGGTGTGGATCAAGGCTTGTGAACCCCTTTTGGGTGCCACCTGACCCTCTTAGGTCTAGTCAGGGCCTACTTGGCTTCTGCTCGACCCTTTTTGGTACTATTGGGGCCTATTCTTGCTGAGATTAGGTCTCCTTGGTCCGATTAATGGGTGCTCTCACAACTACAGGCCTTCTTTGTGTCGAATAGGTCGTGTGGCTGAGTTTGGTTGTTTGTGTTCATCTTCGATGATGTGACTTTGAACTTCTACTGATCTAGAGAGTATTCTATAAGGTGATTTTATTGATATTTCTATTTCTCTAGTGTTTTTCCTACTGTTAGTAGCTATTTTATTGTTTGTTATTTCTTCATGGACATGCACTGTTATATACTCATACATCTCTCTCTATAAAGAGGTATTGAGCTCTTTTCTAAGAAATAAGATAAGTCATTTTCTCATACTTGGTATCTGAGCATGATCCTTGGCCTGGTTTCTGATATCCCACCAAAAAAGAACCTCCAAACCCTAACCCTAACCCCCTTCTTCCCTTCCTTACCGCTGTCGGCGGCCTACTTCAGACTGACACCCTTCTCTTCACCGTTGTCGACTACAACAGTAGCAACCAAGGGTGACAATGGCACCATGGGGGCCCTGTTAGCCCCTGCAGCGACCGTTGTGGCGGTTCTCGGGGTCGACCAAGGCCAGGAGACCCCCTTATGTTAATCACTGCCCTCTAGGGGACTCGCCAAGCGAGCAGGTGTGCTGGCAATGGCATGCGGCACCCCTACAACAGCAGTGCGATCAAGGCAGCGGCGCGGCGGTGCGATCAAGGCAGTGACGACGAGGCTGCATGATCAAAGCAGTGCCGCATGTGCAGCACGTTTACAGCAGCGCAATGGCGGTGCGAGGCCGCGCTAGGTGGTGCTGATGTTGCTTTTGGAGGAGGGCATGTGCATGGAGGGCATCTTCGACGACTTCCTCTTGTTCCTGTAGCTGTTGAAGCTTCAGCAGCAGCAGGGGAGGCAGCGTGTACTACATGTACTAGTTACTACTCCTTGACCCCTTCATCCAGAGTTAAAAAAAAAAAAAAAACTGATAATGACTTTAAAGGGTCTCTTGAAAAGGCTTTGATTAGTGGTTGGGGATTTACTGCTGCTGATGCCTGTCGGCCACTGTTGGTGATTGGTCCATTAGGGGACGTAGTGTTGATTGGTTGATCTTTATAAAGAGCTATGGTCTAATTTTTTTTAGATCATAGTTTTGTTGTCTTTCCTATCTTGATGGCATTGGATACCGTTGTTGGTGTAGGGATGGTAGAGTACGGGTGTGATGATGCACGAGCATGATAGGAGTCACCATGGTGCAGGATGGTTGGTCGATTCTGATGCTTCACAGCATCTTTGTTGAGATCATGCTTATTTCAGGTCAATTAGTTTCGTTGTACAAAGGAGAACGATACAGGCTGCTGATAGCAGACACGCTCTAGTTGTTGTCCAGGGGGAAGCGTCTTTGACCCCTGCATTGTGGTTGCTGAGAAACTACACGTATCGGAGTTTCCCATGAGCCTTTGGTCCGTGAGTAGGATCATGAAAGATATTCATTGCAAGGTTATTTTTGATGATATGGGATGTATTGTTCAGGATAAGTTTACTGGGAAGACCATTTCCAGAGGTATAGAAGGGAATGGTCTTTATTATCTTGGCCAGGAGCCTTTTGTAGGAGCCAGTGGATATGATGGTGGGAGTGCCTTATAGTGGCACACTTGTTTTGGTCATCTGCCTCTGGATCGCCTTAGGAGGGTGATTGCACACATTTCACCTGCCATGACTATTAGATGTGATGCTTGCCAATTAGGTAAGCATGATCGGTCTTCCTTTCCTACCAGTACTTCTCCTGGATCAACAGCTGCTTTTGAGTTACTCCATATGGATGTCTAGGGTCGAGTAGGGTTCCAGACAGGGTGGTACATTGGTATTATCTTGTTGTCATTGATGATTTCACCAGAATATCTTGGGTATTCCTTCTGAAGACCAAGGGAGATGTTGGACGTACCATAGAGACTCTTCTCTTGGAGATCGGGACTCAGTATTCTGTCACAGTGAAGATTACATGAATAGATAATGCCCTCGAGTTCTGCATTGCTAGACTTATTGAGTTTTATAGGACTTATGGGATTATCCACCAGACCACTTGTTCCCATACTTCACAGCAGAATGGGGTTGCAGAGAGAAAGCACAGACACTTGGTAGAGGTTGTCTGCACTCACTTATCCACCACAATGTTTTACAAAGATACTGGGGGATGCTGTTTTGATTGCGTGCTACCTCATTAATAGGATGCCGAGTTCAGTCCGTCAAGAGCAGATACCGATTCTTCTGTTACATCCAGATGGTGAGCTTTTCACATGACTCCTAGGACCTTTGGGTGTGTTGCTTTTGTTCATGTGCTATCATTAGGACGTGACAAGTTTGTTCTTCGTGCTGTTAAGTGTGTCTTCTTAGGGTACTCCAGAAGTCAGAAGGGGTACCGATATTATGATCCCATCCACCATAGGCATTATGTCAGCGTTAACGTTACTTTTCAAGAGACGACACCATATTTTTAGTTGCTGGACAGAGGAGTGTTAATTATGATGCAAGTCCCATGCCTATTTCTCCTACTCCACTTAAGGTGATTCCAATCTCCACTCTTCAGCTGACTCCTTTGGGATCCACTACCGCCTTGGAGAACTATGAGAGATTGCATGGTCTGCTACGCACGTATAGTAGACCTCATGCGACACTACAGATGTCACTACCCACACCAGTGACTAATACTTCACAGACTGTTGAGATGGGTTCTGATGACAGTGACAGTCGAGTTCAACCTGATCCCCTTTACAATGCAAATCACGATAGTAGTGAAGTTCCTTCTGCAGAGACTCAGTCAGAGATACTAGATGATTCTGATCTTTTTATTGCTATTAGGAAGGTTCCTTACACGTACGAGTCCAAAAATTGTGTTGCAGGCAGTTTGGCTACCTATGGTCTTGATTTTTAGTTTGGCAGCTTCTACCAGGCACTTATAGCCTTACACATTCTGTTCACCTGCCAGTAGGTCATGCTTGATCCAAAATGGCGTAAAGCCATAGAAGATGATATGGCAGCTCTTCGGAGTGGACAGATTTGGGAGCTTACCTCGCTTCATACAGGCATGCAGCTAGTTGGCTCCATATGGGTCTTTACCTTGAAATACAACCTTGATGGGTCTATTTTAAAGTATAAGGCCAGGTTGGTAGCAAAGGGGTTCACCCAGACCTAGGGGTTGGACTTCTTTGATACTTTCTCTCCCATTGCGTGCCTTGTCACTGTTCGGGTACTTATCTTTGTTTCGGCCCACAGAGATTGGCTGTTACATCAGCTTGATGTGATGACTGCTTTTCTCTATGGCAATCTTTAGGAGGTTTACATGCAGCAGTCCCCAAGTTTTGAGGTTCAAGGGAAGTGTGTGCAGACTTAGGAAGTCCATTCATGGCCTGAAGTAGAGCCCGAGAACTTGATTTCAGAAGCTCTCAGATGTGTTGCAGAGGATGGGGATGTAGAGATCCTCTTCAGATCATTCTCTGTTTATTAGGAAAATAGAGAATGGCATTGTAGCACTACTGGTTTATGTAGATGACCTGATTATCATTGGCAGTGATGAGGTTGGGATAAGACAAGTCAAGGAGTCTCTTGTACAGTAGTTTGTTATGAAGGATCTGGGCCAGCTTAGATACTTTCTGGGGATTGAGGTCGCTAGGAGTAGAGATGAGATTGCTCTTTCTCAACGCAAGTATGCATTGGATGTTCTTTAGGAGACATGCATGCTGGGGTCCAAGCCAGCTAATATTCCTATGGATCCCAAGGTACATTACATGGTGAGGAGATAGAGGCGACTGATAGTAGAGCATACAGACAACTTGTGGGCAAGCTGTTGTACCTGACCATTACCAGACCAGATATTACCTTGGCAGTAGGAAAACTTAGCCAGTTTATGGAGAGGCTGACGAAGTTGCACTGGCAGGCAGGTATGCAGGTGCTAAGATACTTGAAGAAAGTACCAAGTCGTGGTATTTTCTTTTAAAGAGGCTCTCCTATGACAGTGGTAGGATATTTTGACGTTGATTATACGGGATGTGTGCTTGACAAGAAATCCACCACTGGTTTCTGTATCTTTGTGGTTGGTAATTGGGTTACTTGGAGGAACAAGAAACAGGGGGAAGTTTCTCGTTCTAGTGCTAAGTCGGAGTACAGGGCAATGGCCTAAACTGCTGCAGAGGTGATTTGGATATGATCTCTCTTGCATGATTTGCATGTCCAGATTGAGGAGCCAATGGAGATGCGATGTGACAATCGGACAGTTACCACATAGCTAACAACCTGATGTTCCACGACCGCACCAAACACGTTGAGGCGACTTGCCACTATACCAGAGATTTTATATAGTGTAGTTTGTTGCGTACTACTTATGTGACATCTGAGGATCAGACAGTCGATGTGTTCATGAAGTCTACATTGTTCAGTGTTTGATTCCTGCTGTTCCAAGCTAAGCATGATTGACATCTATGCTCCAGCTTGAGGGGGAGTGTTAATACTCCTATTTATCTAGTGTTTTTCCTTCTGGTAGTAGCTATTTTATTGATTGTTATTTTTTTATGGACATGCACTGTTATTTACCCATACCTCTCTCTATAAAAAGGTATTGGGCTCTTTTCTAAGAAATAAGATAAGTTATTTTCTCCTGATTTCTTAGTTTGGTAGGCATCTTGTGTAGGATTCTTATTTGGATGAAGCTATATGGCATGCGAAGTTGTTGATGGACCATCCTTAAGGGGAGTTGGAAGAATCCCTTCTTTGGCTTGATTGTGAAGTTCGACGGGACCAATCATGTGCTATGGTCATAAACCTTTCCTCTTGACATTGAGGAATGTGGAGAAGATAACATCTAAGCCAAATTAGAGTCCAAGAAGTGTTTATCTGCTATAATTCTCTTGGGAAAGTGGCAAAGGTAGTTCGTTGTCTACTTGAGGATGTGGACATGGTTGTGGTGGCTAGAGGCATAGGATTGAGTATCATGCCTTTGCTACACCTAGGCTAATGCCTGAGACAATTACTATTCTACGGATTGAATATGATGCATTGATTTAGGCACTTAGAGAGTAGAGCTTCTCAAGTGGGTGTTGCGTGCAAGTCTTAGGTTGAGGTTGGAAACTAACTTATTGATTCGGATGCGTCCTTACTAGGGGTGCACATGGGGCAGGTTCAATCCAAACTCGACTTGATCCAACTTGATTGAGTTGGGATGGGTTGAGAGTTATAATGGGTTGGGTTGGGTTTGAAGTTTAACCAACCTGATCCAACTTGCAACTCGATCCAACCTAATTTACACATATACATACATATATATTATATGTATATAATATATGTACATATAAGGAGATTATTGTTAAAATCAATAAGTGCAATGAAATAAACAAGGATATCAAAGCATCACACAATAACACTTGGGTTTATGTGGAAACCCTTCTTATGAAGAGAGGGGAGGAAACCACGGGAGAAGTGCCTCTATGGGCGTGATCTCTGAATTTCTCTTCTCAAGAATAAATGTGGGGGTACGACCCATATATAGGTCACTAGACACCACCCTCTTTCCCACTCTACTATGTTAGACTAAACATTTCCCATTACAACAATTATCTCTCTTAACACTCCCCTTAAAGCTGGAACATGGAATGCTCAGCTTGTACAATATAAATCCTTACTCTCACAAGCAGAAGACAGTACTCCTATGGTGTAATTGAGTCATGGCTCTCCTCTAGGTGGATGACAACAACTGCATCCTTGTTCTTGCTTGTAGGTGAGTGTGCTGAAGATGACTAGTGGATGAGACTTGTTGAGAGCTATAATTTGTTTGTCATTTTGCATTTATGTTGTTTTGTAAGGGCTACCTTGTATGTAACCCAACGTGTCTCTCTATATAAGGGTCCCTAGGGCTTTTGAAATAAGACAAGAAACTCATTTCCTAACATTGTTTTAGAGCAACGGTCTTAGATCGGGGCTCAATATCTCACTAAACCCTAGGCCCTCCTCTCTCCTTCACTACACCCCTTCCTTCTACTCCACCATGGCGTCGCCACCTGCACTAGACCTTGTCCAATGCTTTTGTTGGCCACGCTGGCGTTGCCAGTGCCACCCAGCAGCCAGCATCGCCAGGCTTGCTGTTGCCGCCAGGCTTTTAACTGGTTTCTAATCATGAGTTAGCAGCGCCAGGTCTGCTGTTGGGGCTTGATCGTGCTCCAACAGCATTGTAGTACCTAATTGTGGCCTCTCCTACGACCTCTCATCTGCCATGGCATCCCTTGGTCGTGGTCGTGGTCGTGGTGCATCCACCTTTGGTGGCTGGGGTGCATGTGGTTGTGGTACTCCTAGAGGTGGATGAGGTCGTGGCAGAGGGAACTTCTTTTGTAAGTACTGTCATAGAGTTGGCCATACTGTTGACAGATGTTGGGTGAAGCATGGTTAACCCCAGGGATAAGGTCCCTATGCTAATTAGGTTGTCTTAGAAGAGGATAACACTTAGTATTAGGATATTGATAGTTAGATTACCATCTTGAGGGTAGAATACAATAGGTTAATGACTTCTTAGACATCCATTATAGTAGGGACATCAATTGCGCATCCTATAGGTACCACTGTGTTGTCTGTCCGCTCCTATGGTCCAGCATGTATAGCAGATTTAAGCGTGTTTCTCACATTATAGGGGATGTTGCTCTTTTTTCGTCTCTGTTTTCTTGCAACCCCCTTCTAGGTTAGTGTGGCAAATGGTGATTTGTCTCCTGTTACTAGTTTTAGGGATGTTTCCCTCTCTATCTCACTTACCTTGTCTGATGTTATGTATGCATTGAAATTTACATTAAACTTAAAGTAGGATGAAATGAAGATTCATATTCTCAAAGGAAACCCTGCACCTCTTTATATAGAGAGAGGTGTTGAGAGAATTATGCATGAGAACCAGATAGAAATATAAAATAATCAAAATGTACATAAAGCATAAAATATAAGTAAGTTCAACACTCGCCCTCAAGCTGGAGCATAGATATCTATCATGCTCAGCTTGTCATAACAAGCTTCAAAGGCAGATCTGGCAAGAGGCTTAGTAAACATATCTGTGGTCTGGTTCTCTGAGGCAATTGATGAGGTAAAGAGAAGTTTCTTCTGAATCAGATCTCTGGTATAATGACAGTTAATCTCTACATGTTTCGTATGCTCATGAAACATAAGATTGTTTGCTATGTAGGTAGCTGCCTTGTTGTCACATGTCATCTCCATGTGCTCAACCTTGACATATAAGTCAAGTAAGACTGATTTGATCCACACAAGCTCAGTTGTCGTCTGTGCCATGGCTCTGTACTCTGACTCTGTACTCGAGTGAGAGCACTTTTTGCATCTTGCTTCGCTACGTTACCAGGTTACCAACCACATAAGTACAGAATCCAGTAGTGGATTTCTTGGTAGAAAGACATCTCAGCATAGTCTGTATCTGAGTATCCTACTATACTCATAGAACTACCTCTCCTAAATAGTAGTCTATGTCCTGGTGCTCATTTTTGGTACCTAAGCACCTGTAAAACAGCATCCCAGTATTGCTTGGTCGGTCTATCCATAAACTGGATGAGCTTGCCAATTGCAAGTGAGATGTCTAGACATGTAATAGTAAGGTAGAGCAGCTTCCCAATCTACTGCCTGTAGCCTCTGCTCTCTACAGCCTTGGACTCAGAGACATACAATTGCATCTTCAGATCCATGGGTATGTTGACAGACTTAAAGCCCAACATCCCTGTCTCCTGTAGTAAATCAAGAGCGTATTTTCTTTGGCTAAGGACAATCCCGTTCTTCCCTCTTGCTACTTCTATGCCCAAGAAGTATCTCAATGAGCCCAGATCCTTCATAACAAATTTCTCTGTCAGATTCTGCTTGACCTCAACTATATTAGTGGTATCA
This sequence comes from Thalassia testudinum, assembly GCA_037157565.1. Lineage (NCBI taxonomy): Eukaryota > Viridiplantae > Streptophyta > Magnoliopsida > Alismatales > Hydrocharitaceae > Thalassia > Thalassia testudinum. The sequence goes on along the minus strand of JAZHRO010000036.1, from coordinate 109,383,625 downwards.
TCACTGGTGATGATGAGATCATCTACATAGACAAAGAGAGCCACAATTCCCTTGTTTGTCTTCCTTACAAATAAGGAATGGTCAAAAGTAGAGCGAATAAGTCCCATATCTTCAACAACTTTTGACAACTTGTGAAACCAAGCCCATGTACTCTACTTAAGGCTATATATTGCCTTCTTCAACTTGCACACACACTCCCCCTTAGCGTCGAAACCTGGTGGTTGTTACATATACACTTTTTTTGTAGATCACCATACAAGAAGTCATTCTTTACATCCAACTGATATAACGATCAGTCAAAATATGCAGCTACAGAAATAAGAATCCGGACTGTAGGAAGGCAAGCCACAGGAGAGGTGTCAAAGAAATCCACCTCATAGGTTGGTGAATCCCTTTGCCATAAGTCGAGCCTTGCACTAAGAAAGAAACCTGTCTGGATTATATTTCACATCAAAGACCCATCGACAACCAACAGTGCGTGCGCCATGTGGCAACAGAGTAAGCTCCCATGTCTGGCGAGACTGAAGTGCAACCATCTCATTCTCTATGGCTTGATGTCATTTCGGATCGAGCATAGCCTGCTAGTAAGTAGCTGGTATCTGTGTAGAGGTGAGGGCATTTGTAAACAAGGCAAATGGGCAGCTCAACCCATTAGAAGAAACAGTGCCTGCCACCTAATAATGCGCACAACTCCTAAGGGCCTTTCGATTAGCAATCGAAAGATTTATATCAGCATAAGTAGACTTGGGCTTAGATGATAATACTCCATCACTAGGAATAGCCTCAGAAGTGGCTGGTATAACACCTGTAGAATCATCACCAGATACACAGTGGTTAGTAGTCTCAACACATACTTGCTGTGGGGAGGATGATGGTGTTGAAGAGGGGGGGGTATGCTTCCTATGTGTGACTGGTTTCTGAAAAACCAATGGAGGATCTTTGAATCGTGTAGCATCAGTAATTGTAGTATCTGGTGACGCTATTTGAATTGTAGGAAAATCCCCAAACTGAACTGAAGGAATGGGCATGGGAGCCCTCTCTGCCTTAAGTGCCAATTGTCTCCTAGTGATTGAAAAATATGGAATAGCCTCATGAAAAGTAACGTTGGCACTGACAAAATGCCTCTTTTGTAAAGGATCAAAGCATTTGTATCCTTTCTGAGTGTGGTTGTAACCTAGAAAGACACTTAACTGCTTTAGGGGCCAGTTTTTCTCTACCTGGCTCAGTAATATGTATGAAGGCTATACAACCAAAAGTCTGAGGTGGCAACTGGGATAAATCTTGATCAGGGTATAATATTTGCCATGGCACCGATTAGAAATAACAATAGGCATTCAGTTAATCAAGTAACATGCGGTCAACATCGCATCTCCCCAGTACTGTGAAGGCACATTATGATGTATCAAAAGAGTCCCTGGCATATCTAAAATATGTTTGTGTTTCTGCTTAGCAACTCCATTTTGTTGCAATGTATGGGGGCATGTGGTTTGATGAACCACTCCATAAGAACTGTAAAAATTCTTCACACGAATAGTGTAAAACTCTAATGCATTATTAGTGCAGTAAAAGCAAATTGATTCTTTATTTCAATAATAAAGTTCTCAATTCATACCCAACATTTGACTTATTCTTATACAAAAATAACCAAGATAATTTAGAACAATCATCTACTATCACCAAATAATATTTATGTCCAGTCGATCTGGAATATGATTATGACCCCACACATCTAAATGTAGTAAATCAAATAAAGACTCAGAAATAGTAGAACTAGCAGAGTAAGTAGATCTGTGGTGCTTTCCCGTCTGACAAGCATCATAGTGAATCTCGGTGGCTGGTGAAATATGAGGCATGATATGACGTAGCTTGTCTAGTGAAGGATAACCAAGGCGATTGTGTCATTGTAAGACACTCCCAGCAGCAAAACACACATCTCCCTTGCATTATGCAGCAAACGGCATCTGAGATAGGCGATACTTACCCCCCTCTTCATGTTTGCTATCAATCATTTTCCTTGTGAGCTTATCCTGAAACACATAACTAACATCATAAAAAATCACCTTGTAATTGAGATTTTTTGTAATTCGGCTAACTGATAACAAACTCATTGGGAAATTAGGAACAAATATAACATTCGACAATCTCATACTGGGGATGACTGACACCTCCCCCTAACCATCAACTCTGGCATGCCTCCCATTTGCCACTTGAGCAGTCCTACCAGGACATGCTGACTGAAGGTGCTGAAAGCCATTATGATCACCACTCAAGTGCTGGGATGCACTCGAATCTACCAACCAAGTAGACTTGTCAGACATGGCAAAAATAGTCTCTATACTTGAAGAGGCAATAACAGCGGTATCTGAAGAAGACGGAGTCTCCTGAGTAATCTAAGCAAGCCTCTATACCAAAACATCATACTCAGCACGTGACACTCTATCAAATTCTGTCTTAGAAGAACCAGCAACCTGATTAGCAACAGGTTTCCCATGCTTAGACCGGTATGAAGTCTCCATGTGATTAATCTTGCCATAGAAGGTGCACGTGGGTTGTGGTTCGCCTGTTTGTCCTCTGCCACAACCACGTCCACGAATAGAGGAACCACCTCTCATGCCTCGACCTCCACCAATAGCTAGTGCGGAGGTCTGTCCAGTAACCTTAGGAGGAGCTGCAATAGTAATCCAGCTCAGTCGGCTGTAAGTTTCCTCAAGTGTCGAAAGCTTTGACAGTGTTAGAATTTGAGAATGTGCAGCATCATATTCTGGATCCAATCCAGAGAAAGTAAAGCACTGCTGTCTCCTTGTGATACTTCAGATGAGTACCACAAGTGCACATTGGTCTACAAGCATTTTATTTCTCGAGAAGCCCATTTAGAGCAACATAATACTGTGTTAAGGATTGTTCCTCCTACCTGATGGAGAACATCTGATTGTAAACTTGATAGACCTTGCTAGAATTCTTCTCATGGGAATACGTGTTGTGAAGCGCATCCCACATCTCCTTAGCTGTTCTGTAGGACATGATGCCATCTCCAATCTGTGGTGACACGACATTCATGATCTAGGCCCTCACCAATGCGTTGTCTTTCTTCCATGAGGTGTACTTCCCAGTCGTATTCTGAGGCTTTGGCTCTAGTAATAGATGCTCGTTGTCGTGACTCTCAGTGGTCATCAGAAAGGTTTGAGACCAATGAGTGTAGTTGGTCTCATCGAAATTTACGATCGGGATAAAGAACAGATTCTTGTAATTTCCTCTCTCCTGACTTGTCTCGACGTAACCTTAAAAGATGAAGCCATGATGCCTCGAGCACCAAGAAGTCACCAAGATCAGATCTCAAATACGATTTTCAGATCTGTTGAACAAACATAGATCATGATAACAAGTGATCGAACCCGAAAATCAAGTCATCTATTGCTTGGAAATTAAGTTAAACATGCATACCATTCCTCCAACAACTGGTAGGTGCCTACTAGGGTCCGGAGGCACTCCTAGTAGCCCCTAAACGGAGGGCTACTCACTCTTTCGTCACTGTGCTAGAGCACGAACCCCCACCGGTGGCCCTGTTGCCCGACTGGTGAAGGATCAGGTGTTTAGATCAAGCCCCAGCCCTATGCTACCACCACCGCTACGCTCGATCGCCTGCAGCACTGTCGTTGTGCTAGATCGCCTACAGCACCTCCGCCTCTGCATTGCCCATAGCGTCGCAATAGGTGTGCATCGCCCTTGCAGCGTCGCCGCAGATTAGGGCGAAGGGTTCGGTGTCGCTGCCTGTCACCGCAGGGTCCTCTTCGTCGGTCTGAAGGTACGTCGGCGAAGGTTGGAGCGATAAGCGGTGGGGAGAGAGCCTTAGGGTTTTGGTGGAGGGGGTTGGCGGCTTGTTTTGGTGGGATACCCGAGCACTGGTTTAGGATATTCGCTCTGATACCAAGTAGGACGAAATGAAGATTCATATTCTCAAAGGAAACCCTTCACCTCTTTCTATAGAGAGATGTGTTGGGAGAATTACATATCAGAACCAGACAAAAATATAAAATAACCAAAAGGTACATAAAGCACAAAAGATAAGTGGAGAGTTTAACACTTAATGTCTATTAGCCAAATTACCAGAGCCTTAAAGGCATAGTAGTATTTCATAATTAGTTTTTCTTTTTGTAGGATCTACAAATGATAAGGAGGATTGGACTTGAGCAGAATGGCCTCTACTATCTTAGCCTTCCACTTACATCTACCACTACTGCCGTCTTTGCTACTATTGCATTACAGTGGCAACTTTGCTTGGGTCACCCGAGTATCTCAGTTCTACATTGTCAGTTCTTAGAGTTGCAATTTCCATTTTCCTTCTGTTGTGATGTTTGTCAGCTTGCCAAACACTACTGATCTTCTTTCCTCAATTAGACTAAGAAGCTTGAGTCTCCTTTTGATCTCGTACATGTCGATTTATGGGGTCCATGTAGGATTCGCATTGTTAGGGGTTTATATTTTTTCCTTGTTTTGATAGATGATTGTACTCGTATGTCTTGAGTTTTATGATGAAGGGAAAATTAAGAACTCTTGTGATTATTTAAATTTTTTTCAATGAGATAAAGACTTATTTTTTCACAATTATAAAAGGTTTTTCGTAGTGATAATTGATTGTAGCTTGTTAATGCCAAGTTGACTTAGTTTTTTATCTCCATGAGGGTTATTTATTAGACCTCTTATGTGCACACCCCTCAACAAAATAGGGCTGTTGAACGTAAGTTAAGGCACTTGTTAGATGTGGCTCGGACAATGATGTTCTAGATGTTTGTGCTATCCTAGTTTTAGGTTAATGCGATTTTGACCATTGTATTTCTGATAAATAGGGTGCTGTCTTCTGTATTGGGGGGTAAGATGCCTTATTTTGTTTTATTTTTAGGCCAAGATGCTTTTTCTTTTAGTCCCATGATGTTTGGTTGTATTTGTTTTTTTCGTTTGTTCAAGATGGATAAATTATCTTCTCGATCAGTTAAGTACATTGTCAGGATTTGCGTAAGTAGGAGCATGGAGGCTCCTTGGTGTGGATAGTCCCGTGTGGACTATGTGGCATGTAAATCAAGAGAGGTGGCCAGGTGGTCGACGGCCTTGTGCAATTGGACAAGAGATTGTGGGCCTTGATGGTGGGCGGTGGTGGTGTTGTTGGAAGAAAAGCGAGGGAGTGTAGTAGTAGAATAAGAAATATTATTATTGATTCAAAAGAAATACAAGGGAAGACTCTCTTAATAGAAAGGACATATCCCAACATTTGGAAACAAAAGATCTTATCGATTACGGAAAGATCTTATCACTAAATAAATCCCAATCATAGTTTTCTAAAATCCATTTACTAAAAGTAGCAAACTTAATAATTAAGCAAAAGACTCAACTTGCTCCCTTAGACAATAAGACTACTGGCCCTGAGGGCCCTCTACTGTAGGGCCATGTGGCTTGGATGGCTGCCACGTGGCCCATCTTTATTCCCAATATATATTTTTCTTGGGTACTCGCGAGCTTAAAAGGGATATACTGTTATGAACCAATGGCTCATAGATTCTATGTTAGCACTGGTGTTACCTTTTTTTGAGGAGCTTTCTTTTTACCCCTAGAAGGGGAGTTTCTCGCCTTCGTTAGTGACACATGATATCCTACTTCCTGTGTCATCTACGCCTCCTCAAGGGCCCTCTGAACCACTTAATCCACCAAATATAGACCCACACGATCTTGAGCCATTTTCTTATTATTCGAGGACCTTCTACCATAGAGGCCCCCTTACGTAGGTGGAGGAGCCCCTTTCTACCATCCCTGTACTGACTGATTCTGTTGATTCATCTGGAGATCATGTACCTCCTACTATCATATGTCTACTGCTAATGGTATTGATTTGGACCTTGAGCAAGGCTCCAAGGTCATGTGCTCACTATAATTTGTCACATTATATGTCTATTGACCAGTTACTTTAGAGAAAATGATTAATCTTATTCAACTCCAAAACCCTACACCGCTTTATATAGAGAGAGGTGAAAGGGAAAACTGTAACATAAGTCTAGGCAGAAATATAAAATAAGAAAACAGTACAAAAAGAAAACATGGAGTGCGTAAATATGCTAACACTCACTCAAGTTGGAGCATAGATATCAATTATGCTAAGCTTGGAGCAGCAGACATCAAATGCGGAGCGAGGAAGAGGCTTTGTGAATATGTCCGCTATCTGATCTTCAGAGGCAACTGAGGTGGTATAGATGATCCCACGCTGTATCAAGTCTCTGGTATAATGGCAGTCAATCTCAACGTACTTCTTTCATGAAACATCGGGTTATTTTGTTCCTATTTATTTGCAAATCAGAAATCTCCTAAAAAATCCTCACTAAGGAAGAGATATCGGCTGCAGCATTTCTATCCCCTTCAATAAAAAATGTCGTAGCATTTGCATACTGTAAAATGGGAGTGAGTAATCTGCCACCACTATTAGTAGTAAACCCTGAAAAGAGATTTCCATTACACGCCCTAAAAGACATCCCCGCAAGAGTATCCGCTGCTAAGTTGAAGAGCATAGGGACCAGACGGTACCCCTCATGTACCACCTCTGTGGTTGAATCCATAGTCCACCTGAACGTCCATTAATAAGGATGGAAAAAGAGGATGTTGTAACACATCTTTCCATCAAATTGACCCAATGATCCAAAAAACCTCTCCTTTTCATAAATCCCATAGTTACATCCAAGCAATGGAATCGTATACTTTGGAAAATCCACTTTTCAAAGGAATGCTGCACTTCCCCTTTTTTTGCGCACCACACTGCCAGAATCTCTTTAGCCAGCATATAAGAATCTTGTAGGGACCTCCCCTTAATGAAAGCTGGTTGGACAGGTGAAATAATATCAAGCAAAATATTTCACAAACGATTAGCAAGAACCTTTGCAACAAGCACATAATTGGCATTGGATAAAGTAATGGGTCTAAAATCCTCAACCCTCTTTTTTCCAGGCTTTTAAGGCAGCAAAAAAAGATAAAATTTACTCAATCTTTCAAAGCCTTCATTCCCCCTAAAAAACTCCTTAATCATGGCCATTACATCTGGTTCGACTACATCCCACATTTCCTTGCAAAAAATAATTTGAAGGCCATTAAGGCTTGGGTATCCTTTAGCCTTCAAGCCACGCAGAGCATGCAACACCTCTTCTTCATCCACTTCTCTGGTGAGATCAACTTTTGCTTCCTCATTGACCTGTTCAAGTTGCAAATTTGTCGGGTGCCAATCACCACAAGGTTGTTTCCGGGTAAAATCATGAAAATAAGCCTTGAACACTTCACAAATCTGACCCCTCTCTCTCAGCACATCATCCCCTATTTTCAGGGCACTGATCAGATTTGTCCTCTTATTACTAGCAATCATATGGAAAAATTTTATATTTGCATCTCCTTCTTTGAGCCACAGTTGACAGGATTTTTGTCTCCAATCCATTTCCTTATGATCTTCTTATGAGACAATGACCTAACAACTACACTGTTCCTGTCTATCTTTTGCTGAGAGTGGTGCGATCTCCTTTCTATTAAAAGATGAGATCTTCTTGGGAGCATCTTTCCTTCTTTCCTCCTTGTGGATATTGAGGTCACATTTGAAATCCATCATTGCCTTTGTAACAGCATGGATTTTTGTGGCCAAAGTGCGAGCTGCTGACATAGAAGGTTTAGTGGTGTTCCATTTTTCTTGGATCATCTCTCTAAATCCTGGTTCATTAAGCTAAGATTTATGAAATTTAAAGTATGTAGAAAATTTCACATCTTCATTATTGTGCCATAAAAGTGGAGTATGATCTGAAAATGGCTTATCACAAGCAATCACATCTGCCATTTGAAAGAACTCAGCCAAAGCAACATTACAGAGAAATCTATCAATACATGACGTTCCATCACTACCATTTCTCCATTGAAACCGAGTGCTCGTAAGAGGTAAATCAATGAGTCTGCTGGAAATGGGATGTCGAAGGGTCACACCTTCCATCAGGTCTATCCGCCGAATATAGTAGTACATTAAAGTCACCACCAAGAAGCCATGGCATACCCTTGGTAAAAGAAGACGCATGCACTATCTCCTCCCAAAATAGCATCCTAGTAGAGTTATCACACGGACCATAAACTGTAGAAATAGCAAAAGAAAGCCCATTTGATTTGCTGTTAAAAATGGCAGTCATTACCATGTGCACCAGCTGCATATCATGCAAGTCAAGCAAATCGTCATGCCAACTCATGAGCATGCCTCCTGATCTACCCTCCACCCCTACTACAAGATAATTTGTAAACATGTCACCACAGAGACTCCTTTTTAAATTTGGAGAGATGTGCTTTAAATGAGTTTCTTCCCGACAAGCAATATCAATCTTTCATTTAGAAAGATATCCCCTCAAAATAGATCTTCTTCCATCATCCCGGAGATCTCAAACATTCCATGAAAGTACATTAACCATTAATGTTTGATTGCAATCTCCCCTTGTTCAACTTCTTGGCTCCTATCACCTTTGCCATGTGATTATCAACCTCCTCTCCCTGTCTGTGAACAAGTACTCCCTTCATAGCCTTCTTCTACTTATAGCAAACATTCAAAATTAATTTGTGTCTCTGCGGAATAATACTCATGCGGCCATAGGATCTGCTAGAGGTAGATCTATGATGGCTCATCTTTGCTTTGTTTCCGGATCGCACCACAACACTAGAGTCCCCATTGCCTTTTACATCAGAAGCTGCATCCTCTGGGAAAGTATTCTCCTTCAGACCACCCATCAGCTCCTCGTTAAGACTGATGCCTTCATTGCCATTCTCATGTGTTGATTGAATATATAGCCAAACATCTGTTTCCCTTGCAGATCAAATGGAATAGTAGGAATAGTTTGGGAATAGCTTTCGTTCCTTTTTCCATGCAGAGGGTGGAAGATGACATTATTTCTGGCATTTTGAAAACTCTGATAGCGTGATTACCCATTAAATATCTGGGCCTGCTGCTTAAAGAAAAAAAATTGTTCTCTGCTGGTTGGAAAATTTTGATTGAGAGGTTTACTAATAGGCTCTCGTCATGGAGTGGTACATTATTGTTTAGAGGAGGAAGATTGATCCTGCTTAAATCTGTCTTATCATCAATTCCAATTTTTTTTTATGTCAATTTTTATGCCTACTAAAAAGATCTTTGAGCAGATTGACATGATTAAAAAGAGATTTTTTTGGAAGGGAGCGGATCATAATGGTAGATTTGTACAACTGGTGCGTTGGGAGGAAATATGTAAATCAAAGAAAGAAGGCGGGCTTGGTGTGTGGCAGCTTATACCTTTTAATAAATCACTCGTACTGAAATGGGTAGTTAGATTGCGATCGGGAGATAGATCACTGATTTCAACCATTCTGAAAGACTCGTATGGTGATTGTATGGAGTTGATTCAAAGTGCCGATGCCATTGTGAGGGGGGCTTCTGCTTTTTGGCATCGATTCATCCCATCTTGAGAGAATTCTCAACTCAATTTTATCCGATTTTAGGCAATGGATCGTTCTTCAGATTTTGGCATGACAACTGGACTGATATTGGTAAATTATCAGACATTTTCCAGAGATTATTTATGCATGCTGAGGAAAAGAGGTCCGTGTGCATGAAATGTGGGACAGTGATGTCAATTCTTGGACCTTCAATCTGCCTCAAGGCCTGTCATATGCTGCACTTGCTGAATTTCAACGGCTACTGCAGCTCATATCTGATTTTGTACCCAATACAGCAGAGTTGGACCATTTCCAGTGGAAAGAGGGAAGTTTCATGGTGAGAAAGGCCTATAAAGTTCGCACTACAGTTGGAAATCAGCTTGACTTGGTTAATGGTGACTCAAACCTTATATGGATGTGCAAGATACCTCTTAAAGTTAAACTGTTCCTCTGATTTTTTAGAAGGAAACGTTTGGTCACCAATCACTCCTACAGACGAAGATATCATGTGCCCATTCTGGGAACAAGCTACCGAAGATTTGCATCACCTTTTCTTTGAATGTGCTTTCGCCGGAGACATATGGGATCAATTTCCTCTCCAAACTGTGGGAAAATCAGATTTTGATCTTTTCTGGGTAACCTTTAGAGATCATATTGATCTCTAAATGGTAGGCTGGTGTCAAGCTATTGTTGTGTTATGGAGCATATGGCTACAGAGGAATGGCAAGGTCTTCAAGAATGAACGGTATTGGGTGGACAATGTTGTTTGGCTTTTGGTTATAAAACTTGTAAGTCCATTCGTTTCTTAAATTAATATAATTTTTGGATGATTACCACTCTCAAGTAATGTTCCTCTTTTTTCTAAAAAAAAAAGAAATATTGGGTTGTTTGCTATATAGGTAGCAGCACAATTATCACACCTTATCTTCATTAGCTCCTCCACTTGGACATGTAAACCCTGTAACACTGATTTGACCTAGACCATCTCTACAACAGTTTGTGCCATGGCACGATACTCTGATACTACACTTGACTTGGATACAACCTGCTGTTTCTTACTCCTCCAGGTCACAAGATTCCCTACCACATAGGTACAAAAACTAGTAGTTGATTCCTTATCTAGTATGCAACTTGCATAGTCTGCATCAGAATAGCTAACAATATTAATTGATTCACCTTTTTTGAACAAAATGCCCCTGATACTTTCTTCACGTACCTGAACACCTGCATAGCATTATCTTAATGTTACTTGGTTGGTTTATCCCTGAATAGACTAAGTTTTCCAACTGCAACGGAAATGTTAGGATAAGTAATAGTAAGTTATAGCAATTTACCAACCAACTGCTTATAAGACCTGCTGTCAATAGGTTGAGACTCAGTATCATAGAGATGTCCTTTAGGATCCATTGGTATATTGGCAGGTTTAGATCCCAACATCCTTGTCTCCTGTAACATATCAAGGGCATACTTATGTTGACTTAGAATTGTCATCTTTTCTCTGTGCCACCTCAATACCTAGAAAATATCTAAGCTTACCTAGGTCTTTCATGACAAAGGAATCATTTAGCTTTTTCTTGACGTTTGCTATCCCAGTCTTGTCATATCTAGTAAGAATAAGATCAACATAGACCAGGAGTGCTACAACTCCTTTTCTCTTCCTGACAAAGAGCGAGTGATTTGTAGAGGACTTCAAGAGCCCCATGGTCTGTACTTCCTCTGATAACTTTTGGAACCAAGCATGCGAGCTTTACTTCAGGCCATAAATGGCTTTCTTCAACCTACACACACACTTCCCCTAAGTCTCAAAACCTGGAGGTTGTTGTATGTAGACTTTCTCTTGAAGATTGTCGTAAAGGAACGAGTTCTTCACATTCAGCTAATGCAAAGACCAGTCAGTGTGTAGTAACAGAGAGAAGAATACGAATACTAGAAAGCCGTGTCATAGGTGAGAATGTGTCAAAGAAATCTACCCTATAGGTCTGGGTGAATCCCTTCACTACTAATCTTTTCTTGTAACGAGAGATGGATCTGTCTAGGTTATACTACAGTGCAAATACCCTACGGTATCCTACAACCTTGGTGTGTCTGGGTAGATCTACAAGCTCCCACGTCCCTCGAGAGTGCAAGGCAACCATCTCCTCCTCCATGGCCTGTCGCCATTTTGGATCGAGCATGGCTTGTTGATATGTAGAAGGGATCTGTGTGGCAGATAAAGCAGTAGTGAACATAGCAAAGGACCTCCCAAGGTTGGCAGTAGACACTGCTCAACAGTCTGATAGTGCACACAACTACGAGGAGCCTTTCAAATAACAATCAAAAGGTTTAGATCCTCCTCTTCAGTCTCCTGAATAGTAGTAGGAAAAACATGTTCCTAAGAAAGATGACCAGAATCATCAGAAGAACCTATATGACCACCACTAGAATAACTCACGTTAGTATCAACGCATACTTAAGCAGGGGAGGAGAGAGGTGGCTGAGGTGGTGGGTGGGTGTGTATTTGGTGCCATTCACGATGCCTTTAAGTACCTGGCAATTTGTAGACATGAGTGGGTTCTAATTGTTGTATAGTGCTGTCCTCTGTAGTAGTGGTGGTATCTTGATTGTAACAGGGATTTGCTCCAAAGGAACTGGTGGCATTGGTATAGGAGTAGGATTCCCCTAAAATGACAATTGATGACCAGTAGTGGAGAAATATGGAATTGGCTTATGAAATGTAACATTAGCACTAATATAGTGCTTCTTGTCCTGTGGGTCATAACACCTGTATCCTTTTCGAGTACTATTATATCCTAGAAAGATGTTTCACTGCTCTTGGAGCAGGCTTATTCCTGCCTAGTCCCAACATATGAAAAAATGCCACACAATCAAATACCCTGGGTGGTACATAAAACAATTCCTTGTCTGGATGGATTTGCCATGGGACTTGCTTCTGTATAGTTGAATTAGGCAACTTGTTTACCAAGTAACATGCAGTAAGCACTGCATCTCCTCAATATATCTATGGCACATTATGGTGAATAAGTAATGTTCTAGCCACATCCAACACATAAAAATATTTTTTCTCAACTACCCCATTTTGCTGTGACGTATGGGGGTAGGATGTTTAGTGAATAATACCAAGGGACCTGTAAAAAGTGGCCAACTTTGCAGTACTAAACTCTAATACATTATCAGAATGAACAATCTTCACAGTAGCAGAAAATTGAGTTTTTATTTGCATAATGAAAGCTTTAATGACTGGTCCAACATTAGACTTATTTTTTTAACAAAAATAACCAAGACATTCTGGAATAATTTTCCACAATGAGCAAATAAAAATGACGACTCAATCTGTCAGACACTCTACTTGGACCCTAGACGTTCATATGTAGCAAATCAAAATAGGAATTAAAGCTCTGGGAGGAACTAGTAGGAAAACTAGCTTAATGATGCTTCCCAAACTGGCAAGCAGTATAGTAAATTTCAGCAGTAGGCGAAATGTAAGAAATGACGTGTTGTAGCTTGTCAAATGAAGGATGTTTAAGTTGACGATGCTGCTGAAGAGCTGTATCAGTGATAAAGGCAACCTCTCCTTGACATGTAGCACCAAATGGTGTTTGGTTCAAGCGATACATACCCCCCTCATGTTTGCCACCGATCGTCCTTTTCGTGAGCTTGTCTCGAAAGGTACAACCTAACTCATCAAAGATGGCATGACAATGTAAATCTTTTGTAATCTTGCTAATAGATAAAAGACTAATAGGAAAGTCATGAACAAAGAGAACATCTGGCAACTTCAATGATGGAGTCACTGCAACATCTCCTCTGCCATCAACTCCAGAATGCTTGCTATCTACCACCTGAACAATCCTACCACGAGGAACAGTCTGAATGTGCTTAAAGCAACTCTGGTCGTCACTTAGATGAAAAGATGCCCCTGAATCTACTAAGCACATAGTGCCATCAGAAATACCACTACTAGAACTCGAGGTAGAGCCTATACCTAAGGAGGCCAAGGCAGCTGCATATGTGGTAGTCATAGACTCTTGTGCCAGCTGGGTGAGACGCTACACCACTGCGTCATAGTCAGCGCATGACATAGTGTTGCTTACCTCCTTTGAAGAGATGGCTTGGTTAGCCATGAGAGGTCTACCATGCTTTGACCAGCAAGTAGCCTCTAGATGACCAACCTTGCCACAATGGGAGCATATGGTCTGGGGTCTGGCAAACTAACCCTGACCAGACCCTCTTCCCCTTGTAGATGGAACACCACGTTCACTACGTCCTCTAGTAGCCAGCCAGGTAGAAGTCTATCCAACATCTAATGTAGGTGGCTTGACAATTACTCCACTCATCCGACTATATGCTTCCTCAAGAGATAGAAGCTTAGCAAGTGTCAGGGTCTGAGACCTGGCAGCCTCATACTCAGGTCCAAGATCATCTAGAAATTGGAGAATTGCACACTCTCACCTGTATGTTCTCTACGTGGCACAGGTGCAAACTGGTTTGCATGCATTAAACTTCTCTAGGAGCCCCTTCAGTTAGCCTTCCTACTTCAAACTCGCAATCTCATGATGTATCTCAAAAGCTTTACTAGATTTTTTTTCATGTGAGTAGGTATCATGTAAAGAATCTCACATCTCCTTCATTGTCCTGTAGTACATAATACCATCACCAATCTAGGACTCCAATGAATTCATGATCCATACTTGGATCATGCCATTATCCTTCTTCCAAGTGGCGTATTTCCCGTTATTCTGTGGCTCTGTTTCCATCAGAATATGCTCTTTATCGTGTCCCTTAACCGTCATGAGGAATGTTTGAGACCATCTAGTATAGTTGGTCTCATTTAACTTAGCGATTGGAATGAAGAACGGGGTCTTGTAACTCTCAACATCTGTTGCGGTATCTGATGTCATCTCAAAATTGCTAGAAAATGCCATCGTGCCTTAGGAAGAAGGAAACACGGCACTAATGAGGATCTGAAAAAGTTATTTCAAATATGTGAATTAGGAAGATTGTGACCTCTTGATCATGAAATCTAAGATCTAGAGATCTTAGAAATCATCCCAAGAGATATAGCAACCTCGTAGAATAAGATGAGATGCATGCTAAGGCATGAGGAAACCCCTAACAGCGTCCCTAAGGGGTGCTTCACCAACAAGTGGGGGCCCCCATCGATCATCACCACTCGCAAGTGGCGACACTGATGGCCTAGCAATTCATCGGTGGTGACCAACAGTCATCGACGATGATCACCGGTGGCCTATTGGGCAAAGAGACCAGCAGCAGCAGCAGCGATTCGGTGGCCTTTTGCCACCGGTTGGCTGCTGCTTCACCTCCCTGTTGGTGGCGTCGGTGAGGAGACCAACGAGAGAGAGAAGGGTAAGGTGGATCATGTACGGAGGCTTTGTGTGGGTGGGATATTAGAGAGCTGATCTAGGATCATCACTTTGATACTAAGTCGGAGAAAATGATTAATCTTATTTAACTCTAAAACCCTACACCTCTTTATATAGAGAGAGGTGACAGGGAAAATTGCAACATAAGTCCAGGGAGAAATATAAAATAAGAAAATAGTGCAAAAAGATAACATGGAGTGCGTAAATATTATGCTAACAAGGACGGTTACTTTCTCTTGTAGTTGACAGTTACCAGGCACCACGTAGTCATACAAAGGCATTTTAGGATTCAGCATGGACTCGAGTGATGGCAGAAGAGATGGTTACTCTTAAATCTCTGTGTAGTGAGTACAAGCAGTATAGCTGAAGAGGTGGAAAGTGTAGCCGTATTAGAGGTAGAGGAGGTGACCAGAGTAGAAGTATCTTGAGAGATATGAGATAGATGCTAAAGAAGCTCATCATGGTTAGACTAAGGTATCGAAACAATGCCTCTGGGCTACTCTACAGTCGTAATCACCTGATTTGCAGATGGTGGTCGCCCATGCTTGGTTGAACAAGTAGTCTTCGTGTGATCAAGCTTCTCGCAACATGTGTAGGATGGGTACCCTCTACCCTGGGCACTAGACCTTCTGCCCCTCCCTCAAGTAGAGAGCATATCACATTTAGACCCCGTTTGATAGAGGTTTAAAGGGAGGTTTTATCCTATGTGTTAAGGGTAAAGTGAACAGTGAATGAATGGTGAAAAAGTTTTATTCCCCACCTATCACATCTACCTCTCACTAATCATATTTACCCCCATTAACTCACTCTTGCCCATCACATCCACCTATCACATTCATCCTACTAACCCACTCCTAATGCAAATAAAAACAAAAATTAATAATAGTATATCAACTTAACTATCACATCTATACCCACTAACCCTCCTCTTACTCATTCACACATCCCTCCTTAAGACTTCCTAAACTTTACCCAATTTTAAACTTTAAACCTCTACCAAATGAGGCCTTGAGGCCTTGGGCAGCAACCAAGGCAGATGTTAGGCCTGTGGACTCCTTAGATGTGAGAGACTCAACAATCCTACTTAGCTTGCTGTATGCTTCCTTAAGACTAGGAAGCTCCACCAAGGTAAGCATTTGAGAATGAGCAACTGAATACTCAGGCCTCAAACTAGTTAGGAATTGCAAGACAGTGGCCTCCTTGCATTACGCCCTTCGTGTGCCACTGGTACGAACTGGACAACACATTATACTTCTCAGAAAGTGCCTTGAGTGTCGAGTGGTACTGAGATGGAGTGCGACCTTCCTGTCTAAGGTGCACCATCTCACTGTAGATCTGGAAGACTCGACTAGAATTCTTCTCATCGGAGTAGGTATCTCTCTCTCACATTTTCCTACATCTCGTTGGTCGTCTTGCAGTAGTAATCTTACCTCGTATCCTAGGGATGATAGAGTTCATGATCCATGCGTGGACCTTGGCATTATTTTTCTTTCATGTGATGTTCTTGCCACTCTTCTCCACTAGTTCTGGTTGAAGAACATATGCTTCTTGTCATGACCCTCCATAGTCATAAGGTCAGTCTGTGACCATCGGGTATAGTTGATCTCATCAAGCTTCAGCATAGGACCAAAGAAGGGGGTCTTGTAAGTCCTCGCTTCCATAACACCTTTGAAGAACTCTCGAATGCCATCGTGTCTTCAACCTGAATCCAAATTAATCTGCGACTGTGGGATCTAGATTCAGACCATCAATAAATATGTGATGCAATCACCTACATTCGGTACTCAACAACCAACACCTTTAGATTAAATCTGAGGGTGTCACCAAACCCAAGACAAGCACCAAATCGCCTCCAGCCATTATCGAGAGGTAGATCTGGATAGTAGTTGCAACCCATAGTGGTGGTGACGGCAAAATAATCCTTGGCGATGATGTTGGGGGTGATAGGAAGTCTTCTACAACTGCGCCATTGGGGAAGAGGGCCTTCAAGCAGCAGTGTTGGAGGCAAGTTTGTCTTTGGCGGTGGCGTCAGTTGCATGCCAGGGCCCTTGGCAGCGTTGTAGGGCTTCCTAGGAAGACCTAGCGGCACTGCCAGGCGCTTCATAGGTTACTCAAATGGTGGGAGGTGGAGTCGATTACGAGTTGATAGTGATTGAGCACCTCCTCACGCCCTTGTACCGGAGAGAAGTTTGATTGGTGGTAGTGAGATAAGGCTGTCACCAGTTGTAGATGAGGCCATCGGCCAGTTGGAGGCAACCGTGGTGGCTTTGTAGGTCCCTCCTCCAAGCTAGGGTTAGGGCTTTTTTTATGAAAGAATGGAAGAGGTATGGGAATCAAGAAAGGTATAGAACATCGGTTTAGGACTGCTGCTTCAATACCAAGTTGAGAAAAGTGAGCAGAATAGTTTATTACGTAATCCTATGTCTCAATATATAGAAATATGGGAAAAATATAGATAGGTCCTCAAAGAATAATAAAAACACAAATACAATTATACAACACTTATTACCAACTCTCAACGGTTTTCTTGGTTCTCATGACACTGCTCTTTATTCTTTATTATTTAGCTTGTTTAATGGGGTTGATTAACTCTCCGAGCCTAAAAGTGAGACCTAACAATAAGTACGTATTTTCTTCAAAAAGATGAGTACCTATTGAAGTTGGGTTTGACAATGTAGTCAACTCCGAAGCAGAGTGTACATTGAATTTTCCTTGTAGTCGTGGTTCTGCACTTACATGCTGAAGAATGCATTATCTGGACATGTGCACCTAAGCATGGTATGCCATGGCTTTGTAAAATTCGATGCATAAAATGAAGAAATTATTTATTTCACATTGAATCGGTAAGATTCGATTAGAAGGCTAGAAATATACCTAGTAGGAACAAACAATTGTGTGATGTCAAAGTATGTATTTAAGAATACAAAATTCTTTAGTTGAATGCTGTCATTATTTTGCCAATGATGTTTTGTTGGTAGTGGTGCATGTTGATTAGGTATGGCCAATTCCATCACTTGTGTAATTGATCATTAAACTTACATTCACTTTGTTGAACATAGTCTAATAAGATTAATCATGATTTGCAATTTGATGTCCACCGTTTCAAAGTTGTTATTTCTTTTATTTCAGCCATTGAAAAACTTTTGGAAGGGCAAGCAGGAAAATATGCAACTGGGGATGAAGTCTATCTGGTTTGTTATCTTCTTTTCTTTACTTCTTTTCTGTATGCAAGAAAGAAGCTTTTGCCAAAATGCCCACAGGATTTACATTACGATGGGGACTCAGGAAATGTCAATTCTAGATTTTTTTTGGGTAATGATTTTTTCTATTCTGAAGTTCTTCTGAAGACATCTGGATTTTAAAAATCTTTTTCTTAAAATAAATTTACCATAATATTGCTAACGCATGGAAAGACAAAGATGACCTGTATAACTGGTCCCAAAATTAGCATCATGATAAAAAAAATTCTTGAAACTTCCAGGATTGAAATAATAATCCGTTAAAATTTTAGCAGTCTTCCAGAAAAATTCAAGCAATTCACAGAGAGGCTGTTTGAAGAGAATAAGAAATGTGGTGGATTCAAAGAGAATAAGCAATGGTGGATGATATGTGTAAAGATCTTTGGCCCTTGGAATGTGCTATGTGCAATAGGTGCATGCTTGAGAAGAGAGGAGGTTCACGTGATAGGATAAATGAGCGAAGTGATTCTCAAGAGAAGCCCTAAGTCCCTTTATATAAAGAGGCACAAAAGGGAAATTACAAGTACACACCCGTACACACCTATACAACAGAAATTAACAAAATAGGCCACGTAGTTTAACTCAACACTCTCTCTCAAGCTAGAGCATATACATCAAGCATGCTCGGCTATGCTCCAACTTGAAACATAACAACTTAAGATGCCTCTTGGAGAGTGCTTTGGTGAAGATGTCAATAATCTGGTCTTCTGTGACTTAATAGGGTGCAATAATCTTGCTAGCTAGAATGGCGTCTCTGATAAAATGACAATCAACTTCTACATGCTTGGTTCGCTCACGGAATGCTAGATTATTTGCAATAAATGTAGCTACCTTGTTATTACAATACATGGGAGTAGGGTCAGAGACAGTCACTCCTAGATTCTGTAAGATAGATCTCACTCATAATAGCTCACAAGTAGTATGGGCCATAGCCCTATACATTGACTCTGCATTAGATTTGGAGACTACATTCTACTTTTTACTTCTTCATGTGACCAGGTTGCCACCAACATAGGTACAATACCCTGTAGTAGATCTCCTATCCTCATGAGCTCCAACATAGTCTGCATTAGAGTATCCAAAATATCCAGGTGACTGTATCTTTTGAATGATAACCCCTTTCCAGGAGCCTGCTTAAGGTACCTCTAACACCTGACACACACCATCCCAGTGTACTTCTCTAGGAGACAACATGAATTGACTGAGTCTCCCAACTGCTAAGGACAAGTTCGATCTAGTAATAGTCAAATATAATAGCTTTCCCACCATGGCATAGTACCTACTCACATCCTCAAGTAACAGATTCTCTGAATCTGTAAGTGGTATAGATCGGTCCATTGGAACATTGGCAGGTTTGCAACCAAGCATTCCTGCTCTCTCAGGATGTCAATCACATATTTTCTCCAAGATAAAACAAGACCATCATCTATGTGTTGCATTTCAATGCACAGAAAATAATTTATCAATCCTAAATCTTTGTTAACAAACTGAGAATGTAAGAAATTTTTAGTAGCTTCTATTCCTTCTTTATCACTTCCCGTAAGCAAAATATCTACATAATAAGGACGACTGAATCGGTAGCTTTGTGCATAGTAAAGACTGAATGATCCGTTGTCAATCTAGTAAAGCCATATTCTTGTACGGCATTGCTAAACCTCTCAACCAAGCCCAAGGAATTTGCTTAAGACCATAAATGGCCTTCTTTACTTCTAATACTCAACCACAAATCCTAGGGGTTGCTGCATGTAAACCTCTTCCTTTAAATCACCGTAGAGGAACAAATTTTTAATATCTAGTTGAAAAATTGGCCAACTATTATTTACTGCCACAGAAAGAAGAATCCGTATTGAATTGAGACGAGCCACTGGTGAGAAAGTTTTAAAATAATCAACTTCAAAGGTTTGTATATAACCTTTAGCAATTAATGGGCCTTAAATCTTTCAACCGACTCATCTGGACGACATTTAAGGGTAAACACTCACACCTTAAAACAGTAGTACTAGGGGTTAGGTCAACAAGTTCTCAGGTTCTTCTAGATTGGAGAGCTTCCATCTCCTCCTCCATGACTAAGGACCATGAGGGATCCTAAAATGCCTATGTATGACTCCTGGGAATATGCTTGCTGTCAACTGCAAGAGATAGAAATCTCCCTGCTCTAGGCAAACGATCAAAGGACATATAATTTGAAATAGAGTACTTAGCACATGACCTCTGTGATTTTCTTTGGGCAATAGGAATATTTATATCAGTTACCCAAGGTGCTATAGGCTCTGGACCTCCATCAGAATCCGTAGTATCAGCAGAGGATTGAGCATGAATAGTAGGAAGAGGTTCATCTACAAGGGTTGTGGTGGATGGAGGCTTGTGTTGAAAGTGTTTAGGATAGGTGTTTGTAACCTCAGGATGTCTAGGACAAGCAACAGAGGGAACATCTGTCTGAGATACAGGAGGCTCAGAGGGCCTTAGAGGCACAACGATAGGCATAGGTAGTAGGACATCCTTTATAACAGAAAAAAGGTAACATCCTCACATAAAATTGTTATGTAAGAGGATCAAAACACCTATACCCGTTCTGGGTTCTAGAGTAGCTCATAAAGATACATTTAACTGATCGGGGAGACAACTTGTCAGCTTTGAATAAGTGGACAAAATAGACACATCCAAAAAGTTTAGGTGGTATACAAAACTCTCGGTCAGGAAATAAAATAGAGTAAGGAGTCTTTCCACCAAGAACAGAAGATGAAACACGATTGATCAAAAAAGCAGCTGTAAGAATAGCATCACCCAAAAAGTAGCATAAGCATACATCTGGACCATAATTGTACGAGCAACATTAAGCAAGTGTCTAAACTTTCGTTCAATCACCCCGTTTTGTTGGGATGTATAAACACAAGAAGTTTGGTAGATAATATCCAGATATTGAAAAAACTGAGCTAAAGTAGAATTAACAAATTCAAGTTCATTGTCAGTCTAAAACATGCGAATAGTAGTAGAAAATTAAGTCTTCATTTCATTAACAAAATTTTTGATTAATATAGGAGTTTTGGGTTTCTCCTTCACCATAAATACCCATCTGACACGGGTATAGTCATCCACAAGAACAAAAAAATAGCGAAAATCTCTAAGACTCTTGAGCTGACACTGGCCCCACAAATCAATATGAATAAGACAGAAAGGAGGCTCAGTTTTATTATTACTACTCAGAAACAACACCCTATGATGCTTGCCAAGTTGACAGGCTTTACAGGAAAAAGAATCAGGAAACTGCATGTCAGGAAATTGACGACGATGGACATAAATACTAGGATGTCCCAATCTGAGGTGCCACTGAAGAGCAGATGTGACACAAATGGCAACAGTGAAGTGATTTTCAGGTGGAAGATTCAGATAATATAGGCCATCCTGCTCAAATCCATTAATCTGCTTCATCGTCTGGAGGTCCTGCAGAAAGAAAAAATTATCCTGAAACACCACTATGCAATTTAATGTCTTAGTAATATGACTTATAGAAATTAAATTCAAGGTAAATTTAGGTGCATCCATTAACATTATATAGGGGTAAAGTAGTAGACAAGGAGATGTCACCCAAGCCTGTCATAGGGGCAAGGCACCATCAACTACCCTGACATGGACGAGAGTAGTCAATGGTCTAAGAAAGGAAAATAATGTAACATCCCTTGTAATGTGGGAGGTGGCTCCTGAATCAACAAGCCATGACGGTGTATGAACACCTTTGGCATTAGCAGCAGTACCTGTCGAATGAGCCATAGAAGCACTGGAAGAAGCCTGAGATGACACAAGTTTGTCATACTCCTCAGAAATAGTAATCTGAGTACTGGCTTGATCATCCTCCTTACAATATTGATTTCCATCTCCCTTATAAGCAACCGGGTTGGCGTGATGCCCTTGAGGAAAATCATTCTTTATCCAGCATCTGTCAACAACAGTATGATTTGTCTTGTGACAATGATCAGAAAACAGACCACGACCTTTGTCTCTGCCTCCTGCTCTTGCACCACGTCCTCTCCCCCTACCTTCTAGGCTTCCCTTACCATGACCAACTGTTGCTATGGTAGAGGAATTTGAAGGTGGGAAGGATTATAAATATCCAACTGTGAGAGTCTAGTATAAATCTGAGCAGGTATAGGAATCTCCTCTAAAGTCATAAGCTGATTCTTTAATGGTTTGTATTCAGGACCAAGACCAGTAAGTAACTGAATGGATTGGAAGGCTTCCCGCAACTTAGTAATCATAGTAACATCAATAGAGAAAGGTTGATAAGTATCCTACTCATCCTAGAGATTCTTCATGGAACCATAATATTTAACAAAACATATGGTTTCCTTTTGGAAAGAATGCAATTCCTCGATCACCCGGTATAGACGACTAATATTGCTTTTTTGGGAATGTATCTCATGAAGAACTTATTATATTTTCTTTGCAGAGGCATAAGACATAACTTGCTTAGCTATAGATTCCTTCATGTTGTTCAACATGCAAGTGGCAACCCAATCATTTTCGGTTTCCCAGTCAACAGTCTTAATTGCCGATTCATCTTGTGTTAGGATGTACTTCTTTCGGTGTGATCCCACAAATCGGGAGAAGGATGTAGACCACAAAAGGAAGTTGGTACCATCTAACTTAATAGAAGTTCCTTACATAAAAGATGTGCTCGAGGTATAGACCTTCCCCACCGAGTTGCTAAAGCGTTCCTTTTTGTCTTCCATAATACCCGATATGTGGGAAACATAGAATCGAGTACGAAGTGCAACAAAATCAAATTATAATACTACCCAAAACAACTCACTGATATGAAAAATCACCTTGATTTAGATCATGTGTAGACCTGAAATTGAGAATGGGTATAAAAAAATTCCTCGGTGGTGTTGCCCAAGGAAGAAGAGCAACAATGACATTGCCCTCAGAAAGGCCTCTCCTTCACGTTGAGAGAGACTGGCGATAGAGAAGGGGATCGAGGGGGTCCCTGCTTTGCTTCATCGGAGAGTCGTGGAGGTGCTGTAGCTAGCCCTGAGGTACTGGATTACGCCCTGTCGCCCTTGGCGGCACCGCTTGCCCCAAGGGCCACTGTTGGATCGCATTTCGTCGCCCTGGGCGGTGATGTTGGCTCTAAGGGTCGCCTCTGGAGGTGCTGCTGGTCCCGCCACTGGCTTGGAGAGGCCGACGACGATGGGTTGCGACTGGCGGTGTCCTTGGAGAGAGAGAGAGAGAGAGAGAGAGGAGGGATTTGGTGGAGGGTTGAGGAGGCTAGGGTTTAGGTGGGGTACTCGAGCACCGGTGTAGGACTGTTACTTTGATACCATGATAGGACAAATGAGTGAATTGATTCTCAAGAGAAGCCCTAAGTGCCTTTATATAGAGGCACAAAAGGAAAAATTACAAGTACACACCTGTACAATAGAAGATAACAAAATAGGCCACATAACTTAACATCACGCATGGAGGAGAGTAGAGGTTAGCATGGAGTTCATGATGGCATGGAGAAGAGTTGGCGTGAAGAGGAAGAGAGGAGAGGAGTTTTAGTGGATATGAAAATTTTATTATTGGACTCAAAGAAAAAACTAAAGGATTTGGTCTCTATTTAAAGAAATCCAATTCTAATTACAATCCCAACAAACTTAGGATTTGAATTCTAGGAACCCCAATCCTTTTTCCTAAAACAAATTCAATCAAATCACTAACTAATTCTAAATTGACCACCCCTAATTTGGACCCTAACAACTAATCAAATCTTTACTAAAAATAACTTGCCACATGTGACACCAAATAAACTTGGCTTGCAAGCAAAACACATGCACACGCACACACACTCACGCCTGCATGTGGGCACGCAACTGACTGTTACATGGCGAGGAGGAAAGACTTGTTGGAGGCAAAACTTGTGAGGCAGTGGTTGTGAAAGTAGTCGTAGTCGATGCATGTTAATGGGCACCTTGTTTCCTAGGGAAAAATCCCTTCTCATAAAGAACAAAAATCGAGTGACAAGACTCCATTGATGGAAAACAATACCTCTGTCACTATTCACCATGAGATAATTCTCTTTCTCCCACTTTACCTTGGCTCCTTCTCGTGCTTCATGTGCTTTTCTTGTGATTACATGAAGTTTATCTTGACCTTTAATAAAGATCCTAAAGGCACGTGCCCATAGAATATAGTTTTAGGCTCCCATCAACTTGATGGTAGTGCCTTGAACAAGAACTTAGATCTCCGTGATGATCGAAGTCTCTGCATCTACCATGGCTTAACTTCTTCTACCCGTAGTCGAGACACCTCGATCATTCCCGTGTGTATGATAATTCTTGTGCCTCTTCTTCAATTTCTTGGAGTCAAGTGACACATTGATCCTTCCCAGGTACACGTGAGGGGCACTCCACTTTCTCATGACATTCAATTGGCATCTTCAACTTGAGAGCCAGTTCTATGTTTGACTTCTTGCTTCACGTGTTCCACACCAACAAGAAGTCCACGTGTGGAGCCTCTTGATCTTAGGGATGCAGGAGCATGTGCTTTGATATCATGTGATGATCTTTGGCCCCTGGAATGTTTCATGTGCAACAGGTGCACGCTTGAGAAGAAAGGAGGTTCACACATAGAGGAGACAAGAAGTTGGTGTGGAATTGATGATGGCATGGAGAGGAGTTGGTGTGACGAGGAAGAGAGGAGAGGAGCCTTGGTGGATATGAAAATTTTATTAGTGAACTCAAAGAAAAAATAAAAGGATTTGGTCTCTATTTAAAGAGATTCAATCCTAATTACAATCCCAACAAACTTAGGATTTGGATTCTAGTAATCCCAATTCTCTTTCCTAAAATAAACTCAATCAAATTACTAACTAATCCAAAATTAACTCCACTCCTAATTTGGATTCTAACAACTAATCAAATCTTTATTACAAATAATTTGCCACATGTGGCATTAAATAAACTTGGCTTGCAATTCAAACACATGCACACGCACACACATTCATGCCCACACATGAGCACACAACTGACTGCCACGTGGCACTGCCAGGTGGCACTTATTCTGAATTCTCACAATACGAATGTGTAATGGAAAACCAACTAGCAAGGTGAAAGTTTGATTGGTAGATCACAGTGGTTAGAAACCATTTGGATCTTTTTTTTCTGTTGAACGGGATGGTTTCATGCTGCAACGTGCTGTATAAGCTGTTGTTCTCATGGTCTTCATGTTCATATATTCCATATTTTTCTATTAGTTATCCTCCTCCTGCTGCCGCCGCCACCGCCACTACTACTAGCAAGGTAGAGGTTTGATTGGTAGATGTGGCTCGAAACCATTTAGATCATTTCTTCTGTGGAATAGGATGGTTTCATGCCACAATGACCTGTACATGTTCTCATGGTCTTTGTGTTCAAATATTCCAGATTTTTCTATTAATTATCCTCCTACCCCCACCATCACCACCACAACTACCACAAACACTACCACCATGACAATCACTATTACCACCACCAACTACCAGCAGCAGCAGCACCACCACCACCACTTGGCTTGTCTTGAAACTTGAGATCCTGTTTGTCCTACAAAAACGTAAGATTTAAGGTCTGCCTCCTATTAGCTGCCGTATTTATGAAGATACTCCTCTTTCTGGTCCCACTTGACCATGTGAAAAAGGATTTTATATATCCTCTCATTATATGTAGTGGCAGAAAGAAGCATACAGGATGTCCTCTTCTTTCATGTTGAAAACCAGAATAACAGTAAAAAAAATAAGTAAAAAAATTTGGGATAGAAAAATAATGAATGTGGTGATTTATCGAGATTGTGAGTGCATGAAGTAATCCTTGTCTTCCACACAATATGTCACGGTTTCCCAATTGAATATTGTTGGACTGTAACCTAAAAACTAATTCCCTGCAAAATAAAATCAGGCAATTGAATTGAATTTCGCCCCAAATGGTCTGACCTCACAACGGGTACAAAACAAACTGAGGAGATCCATCGGCCAACATTTTCTGGAACTCAATATAGAGAAATATCCCCTGTACATAGAGCAACATTGGTCCAGGGGCCCATTGTTTTTTTTTGAAAGGTAAGAAGGATGGCTATTGAAGGTCAATAACCATCTGGATCATTTCATTAAATAAAAGGAATGAACTTACAATGAATGGAGCCGAGAATGAGAGGCTTTTCTGAACACCTTTGTAACATTGGTCCAGGGGCTCATTGTTTTTTTTCTGAAAGGTAAGAAGGATGGCTATCGAAGGTCAATAACCATCTAGATCATTTCATTAAATAAAAGGAATGAACTTACAATGAATGGAGCCAAGAATGAGAGGCTCTTCTGAACACCTTTGTAACAACCTTCTTTCTTCTCAGCCATAGAAAAATCCTCACTTTCAAGGTAATTTTCAATCTCCATAGAAGACGACAACCGGCTAAGAGGTCATCATTTGCATCCACAGTACCATTTAGCACCTTATAAGCCTTGCGACCGAAAAGTGACCTTTAAGCCAAACCAAACGATCTGGCCTCAAAACAGTAGGCTGTACCTTTGATAACATCACCAAAAGAGCTTGAATTCCAGAAATCTAGCCTCAGATAAGCCTGTCTTCATAAATGGTGTCCATGATGAAGAGGAAGGGTCCCACACCCCACTAATAGAAATGTGCTTATCCAAAGCTACAAAGACGGGGTAACAAATTAGTGAACCTTCCATTCTCCAACTAATCATCAGATTAGAACCTAATGATAAGATTTAAAATATAGGATATGGCTATGCGCACAAACTCTTAAATAAAATATTAGTAATACCAAAAAGATTTACACAGATAATCAAACCACAGAAAATTGGCACAATATGTATAGTAGTTCCCCTCTCTTGGGTATTCCACTACCTAAGATCCCAGCTTAGGGTTTTTAACTTGATTCCTTCAACCCTGAGAGAATTAATTTACTAAACCAAGGTAATTAATGGGTTACCTCAACCCAAGTACAAGAAAACGGGTTTGTTACAACCCAATGAGTAAATGCTCAAACACAAATAAACACTGGTGTAAGAAAAATAAATCTTACAATAAGAACCTAAGCCTCTCAACAATAATATAAAATTAATACCAATTTGAGAGCCTAGAATGAACGTGAATGCCTTGACAATGTGTGAAGAAATCATGTCGATGTGCTTGCAAATTTGTAGAGAGATTGAGAGCAGCAAACTGTTCCTTCTCTTGAATATGTGGTGGAAAAATGTGAAATATAGCTCTAAGAATTTTCCTTGTATTTCTAATATCTCTAGTCTATAAACAAAGAGTCCTAGGATCTCAGGGATTCGTCTACTAGATGTTAGGATTTAATTCCCAACGTCCACATTAACAAAATAAATTTTCTAGCCGCTCTATTTTGACCCAGCGGCTAGTTGGTATCGGTACTAAAGTTCCTGTATCGGTACTAGCAGCTCACTGGCACCAGTACATGAGTCCTAGTACCGGTACTGATCATTGGTATCGGTACTTATGACTCCGAAGTTTGAAATTCCTTGAATACAATAACCTACCTGTACCAGTACTTATGGTTGGTACCGGTATTTGTTGTTCACAGTTTGAGACGAATTCTCAAACCTGTACCTTGCAAATACCAGTATTGATGAACAGTTTCGGTACTTGCTTACAAGCACTTGTTTTAAGTGTTTTAATCCATTACGTACTTTGAAAATGTTCACAATATAAATCTTAATTTATCTCTAATTGATTTTACGATCTAAGTTATGATTCTTTTGTTAAGAGGCATATACAATGTATAAATATAAAATCTAAACTAGAAACACTAAAGGTCGAAGATGATCTCCTCCTCGATTCTTCCTTGTCATCTTGCCTCCTTATCATGATCTTCTCCTTTTCATCAAGCCTCTATCATTTCCTATTTGCCTTGATCTTTACTTAAAGCTGAAAAGAACTCAATTACAAACATTAATCCATAATAGTTTTATTAACACCAAAACAAGATGTCGAACAAGGTTCCAACAATCTCCCCCCTTTTGGTGTTGACAAAACTATCTTGCAAATAGATAATCATAAGAATAAAAATAATTTTTAACAATGTTATATGAAGGAAAAAACTTTTACTTTAATCCTCTCCCTCAATATATGCTCCCCCTAAAAATATTACTATTTGCCCTTTATTTTTCTCCCCCTTTTTGTCAACCATCAAAAATTAAGGGGTAAGGAATATCATACCATAAAATTTACCAGTAGTAAAATGATGAATGTTGGTTCCAAGCTTCGTTAGGCCATTGTTCTTGGTCTTCATTCAACCTATAGAAAGGTTGAAATGTTTCGTTGTGTGTCTTGAACACCTACTAATCTCTTTGATATATTCCTGCAAAACAATGTAAAATATTTTTCCTAGGTATCCATTTTCTTGTGGGTCATTTGAAGTTAGTACCTTTCAAATCTTGAGATCTCTAGACCTTTTTAGTGTTAGATCTATAATTCTTGAGATTTTTAGTCTTTTGATACATCCATACATGCCTAGGAACATGTGATTTATTTTGTATATTCTTTTTACTTTGAAATTTTGATTTTAATAAATTACAAAATTCAGTGTTTAGCCTAGTCGTTTTAAGATTATTTAAAGTCTCTTCAAAGTGCTCATACATATCTTCTAGTTTTAATATCTTTGCATGCAATTGATTGTTAGTTTCTTTGACTTTTCTAATTCCATTTCTAAACATGATTTATCTATTTCTAATGTTTGATAATTATTCTTTAAAATCTTATTTTCCTTTTTAAATAACCTAGCTTTATGATATAGTTCTTCATAAGCTACTAATAATTCTTCAAAAGAAAAATTATGGTTTACCTCTTCTTTTGTGTCTTCTGAAGTTGCAACAAGACAAAGGTGTGCGACCTCATCTTCATCCGATTCACTGGAGTTGGTGTCCATGTTAGAGTCGTTATCATCCCATGTCGCTTTAAATGCTTTCTTCTTCTTCTTCTTGAGCTCCTTTGTTTCTTTCCTATTGTCCTCCTTATTTAAGGGGCAATCCTTTCGTAGGTGGCCCTTCTTCTTGCACTCATAACAAATAATGTTAGAAGAAAATTTATTTACTTGTTCACCTTGTTTCTTGAGGAATTTATGGAATTTTCTAGTAAGCATTTCCATCTCCTCGTCTTTGGATTCTGATGTAGTTGAGTCTGAGTCCTCGTTGATTGCACTAAAAGCAATATTTTTCTTTTTACTTGTCGCCTTCTCCTCATTCGTCTTGATATTCTCCAATTGGACTTCATATGCCATGAGGCTTCCAATTAGATCATTCACAGAGAGAGTAGAAAGGTCTTTCGTCTCTTTGATGGTTGTGGTATTTGGAGACTAATCGCTTGTAAGTGATCTCAAGACCTTTCTTACAAGCTTCTCCTCTTTCAGCTTGACTCAGATTTTTCATTAGATTCATGATCTTTCCAAATCTTGTGTACATGTCCTTGATTGTTTCTCCTTTTTCCATCCTGAAACACTCATAGATTTCTGTTAAAATAGAAATGTGTTTCTTTACCTTGCTTGTACCTTCGTAGGTGACCTCGAGAGTATTCCATATCTCACATGCTAACTCGCATGCTGAGATGCAGTTGAATTCCTCCTTCGATAATGCACAATACAGTGCATTCATCGCCCTCGCGTTGCTCACGATGTTTTTCTTCTGATCCGTTGTCTACGCTACTCCTTACGGCTTCGGATCTGAGTATTTTTCTTGAATGAGGGTTCAAGCCTCCTCATCCATTGCTTTGAGGAAGATTTGCATCATCCTCTTCCAATACCTGTAATTCGTCCCATCGAAATAGGGAGGATGGGTGGATGACTGTCCTTCGGTGCGCCTTGATGTAGATGCCATTACGAGTTGAGTTGTTACGTCTTCTTGCAATCTCGCTCTGATACCACCTGATAGGATCTAAAATATAGGATATGGCTACGCGCACAAACACTTAAATAAAATATTAGTAATACAAAAAAGATTTGCACAAATAATCAAACCATATAAAATTGGTACAATATGTATAGTGGTTCCCCTCCCTTGGGTACTCCACTACCTAAGCCTCTCAGCTTAGGGTTTTTAACCTGATTCCCTCAACCCTTAGAGAATCAATTTACTAAATCGAGGAATTAACGGGTTACTTCAACCCAAGTACAAGAAAATGGGTTTGTTACAACTCAATGAGCAAATGCTCAAACACAAATAAACACTGGTGTAAGAAAAATAAATCTTACAATAAGAACCTAAGCCTCTCAACAATAATATAAAATTAATACCAATTTGAGAGCCTAGAATGAACGTGAATGCCTTGACAATGTGTGAAGAAATTACGTCAATGTGCTTGCAAATCTGTAGAGAGATTGAGAGCAACAAACTATTCCTTCTCTTGAATATGTGGTGGAAAAAATGTGAAATATAGCTCTAGGAATTTTCCTTGTATTTCTAATATCTCTAGTTTATAAACAAAGAGTCCTAGGGTCATTTTATAGAGTTTAGGATTTCAGGGATTTTTCTACTAGATGTTGGGATTTAATTCCCAACGTTCACATTGACAAAATAAATTTTCTAGCCGTTCTGTTTTGATCCAACGACTAGTTGATACCGGTACTAAAGTTCTTGTACCGGTACTAGTAGCTCACTGTCACCAGTACATGAGCCCTAGTACCGATACTGATCATTGGTATCGGTACTTGTGACTCCCAGGTTTGAAATTCCTTGGGCACAGTAACCCACCTGTACCAGTACTCATCATGGGTACCGGTATCTGTAAGGTTCAGGCTAGAAATAAAGCTCCAACCTTTGGCCAAAATGTACCGATACTCATGGTTGATACCGGTATTTGATTACAGTTTGAGATGAATTCTCAAACCTGTGCCTTGCAAATACCAGTATTGATGAACAGTACCGGTACTTGCTTACAAGTACCTGTTTTAAGTGTTTTAATCCATTACGTACTTTGAAAATGTTCGCAATATAAATCCTAATTTATCTCTAATTGATTTTATGATCTAAGTTATGATTCTTTTGTTAAGAGGCATATACAATCTATAAATATAAAATCTAAATTAGAAATACTAAAGGTTGAAGATGATCTTCTCCTCGATTCTTTCTTGTCATCTTGCCTCCTTACCATGATCTTCTTCTTTTCATCAAGCCTCCATCATTTTCTGTTTGCCTTGATCTTCTCATAAATCTGAAAAGAACTTAATTGCAAACATTAATCCATAATAATTTTATTAACACCAAAATAAGATGTGGAACAAGATTCCAACACCTGAAACCATCTCCATTACGTAAAATCGAAACAAAACAAGATGCAAATCTTTGAATAACCGCCTTCTCTCCGATGGACAAAACTGTGCCATAGGAATCTTGCAATAACCTATCCCACAAACTACTTCCATTGCTGTAAAGCCGCACCATCCATTTCACTAGCAAAGCATCATAAAAGTCAGAGAGTAAGTGGAGGCCAAGACCACCAAACACCCTTCATTCTGCGGATCACATCACACGACACAAGCTGCAAAAATCTTCCATCATTATTTGGCCCCTTCCAAAAGAAATGCTTATGCTAAAGCTCAAGTTTCTGAAAAATCTCCTTAGGAGGTCTAAAGATAGATAAATAGAAGACTGGAATGGTGGACAGGATGACTTTAAGAAGCACAAGTCTCCCATCTCTACAAAAAAGCTTTCCACTCCAACAATTCAACCTTTTACCCATATGCTCCACCAATAGGATCGAATCACCAGCTATAAGGCATTTTCCTTTCAAGGGGAGGCTCAAATACGTAAGTGGTGACTGTACTACCAATGTGGCAAGACAACGAGAGACGGCTGTCACCTCCTTGATACCCATATAAAATGGAACAAAAGCAGAGAAATTTCACCAAAAATTCAGCCTCTCTTGTACCCCTTTCCATGAAAAGAAATGTATTGTAGAAGAGAACCCCTAAATCTCAGCTTGAAACTAGAAAATATTCCACCATCATACACCTTAAAGGCCAAAATTGCTAATGCATCCATTGCCACATTGAACATAATGGTGCAGAGGACATCCTTGCCTTGCACCACATTGGGACTACGTCCAAGAATCACCAATTTTACCATTGACTAGCATTAAAAAGGTTGTGGTTATGCATCTCTTAATCTACTACACCCAAACTTTTGAAAAACCTCACCTTCTCAAAATCTCCTATGGATACGACTAAGCCACGGAATCATATGCCTTCGAAAAGTCAACCTTTCAAAGGATGGAAGGAGTATCAAATCTCCTCTAGGCGACAACCATTTCCTTAGCCAAAATGAAAGACTTTTGCAAAGAACGACCCTTAACAGAAGCAGTGGACGAGGCCTATAATCTAAGGTAAGATGTCCCTCAATCTATTAGCCAACACCTTTTCATGATAAGATACACTACATTAGAGAACGCAATAGGCTTGTACTCATCAACCATTTCAGCCCCAGATTTGGCTGGCAAAAGGAAGTAGAACCTGTTCAACCTGTCAAAACCACGATTTGCCACCAAAAACTCACGAACCATGGCCATGATACAATCTCCCATAGCTCCTTATAAAAAAGATCCTGCAGACCATCCAGACTTGGGGCACCCTCAGCTTTCAAACCATGCATAGCAGTCAAAACCTCATCTTCTGTGACCTCCCCAATCAACCCACTCCGCATCTCCTTGTCCAGAGCAAGCTTTAGTCGCCAAGTGCCCTGATTTCTTCTAGTAAAATTATGGAAATGACCTTACAACGCTTCCACAATTTGTTTCCTACGAGAAAGAATGTCCTCCCCAACACGAAGAGTAGAAATCAAGTTAGTCCTCATAATAACAGCCAAATGGAAGAAACATGTATTGGAGTCCCCTTCCTTAACCATAACTTACACGACTTTTATCGCTAATCCATCTTATGCTTATGATCTTGAAACACCGCCCCCTACAAACGACGTTGCTCCTTACACTCCACCAACAACGAGTTGGCATCCTTCTATCAAGTATAGCAATCCCCTACAAGGTCTCAGCCTTGACCTCATTCTACTTCAACCTTACAAAATCTCGGAAATTAGGCTCCGATAACCAAGACTTCTGAAACTTGAAATAAGACAGTAGGAGAAAATGAACAATCTTATTAAAAAAGAAACCTTACACCTCTTTATATAGAGAGGTGTGAGAACAATTGCAGTCCAAAATCAACAGAAAATAAAAAGTTACAATATAGCCCTTATAATATAAAATAGACTAAAGGAGTATCTCAACACTCCCCCTCAAGCTGGAGCATAGATTTAGTCATGCTCATCTTGGAATAATAGACAACAAAAGTAGAGCGAGGAAGGGGTTTGGTGAAGATGTCTGCCATGTGGTCCTCAAAAGTAACAGGAGTGCTGTAGATGACTCTACATTGGATCAGATCCTGAGTATAGTGACAATCAATCTCTACGTGTTTGGTGCACTCATGAAACATCAGGCTGTTGGCAATATTAGTAGCACAGTTGTCACACTGCATCTCCATAGGCTCCTTTCCTGGACATGTAAATCATATAAAATTAATCTCACCCAAACCGTCTCTATAGCAGTTTGAGCCATAGTTCAGTACTCAGACTCTGCGTTGGATCTAGAAACAACTCCCTGCTTTTTCCTTCGCCACGTGACCCTATTCCCAACAACATAGGTATAAAAACCAATGGTTGACTTTTGATCACCCAAGCAACCTGCATAATCCGCATTAGAATAGCCAACCACTAGTATGAACATGCCTTTAGAGAAAAGTATGCCATGGCCAGTTGCTTTCTTCAGATATCTGAGCACCTGCACACTGCTTCCCAATGCTATTTGGTATGCTTATGCATGAATTAACTCAACTTTCCTACTGCTAGGTTCGGCCTAGTGATGGTGAGATATAGCAGCTTGCCTACTAGCTAGCTATAAGATCTGCTGTCCACAGGTGTTGACTCGACATCATACAAGTGTCCTTTGAGATCTATGGGTATGCTGGCAGGCTTAGCCCTTAACATCCCAGTCTTCTGTAGTACGTCAAGTGCATACTTGTGCTGCGAAAGAACAATGCCTTCTTTACTTCTTGGCACCTCAATGCCCAGAAAATATCGTAACTGGCCTAAGTCCATCACAAATTTATCAGCTAAGGTCTTTTCCACCTCATCATCATTATTGATAACGAGGTTATCAACATACACCAGGAGTACAACTCCCCTGTCACTCTTCCGAACAAATGGAGAGTGATCTGCAAACGATCTCTGAAGGCCTATCACCTGTACCACCTTGGATAGCTTCTGAAACATTGCATGCGGGCTCTGCTTAAGGCCATAAAT
This sequence comes from Thalassia testudinum, assembly GCA_037157565.1. NCBI lineage: Eukaryota > Viridiplantae > Streptophyta > Magnoliopsida > Alismatales > Hydrocharitaceae > Thalassia > Thalassia testudinum. Next base: position 109,349,216 of record JAZHRO010000036.1, on the reverse strand, counting down.
AGGCTTTCGAAGTCTACACACACACTCTCCCTGAGTCTAATTACCGGAGGCTACTGTATGTAGACCTCCTCCTGAAGATCGCCATATAGGAATGCATTCCTCACATCAAGTTGGAAGAGAGGCCAGTTGAAGTAGGCAACAATAGACATTAAAATCCACATTGTCGGTAGGTATGCCATTGGAGAGAAGGTGTCAAAGAAATTCACCTCATAAGTCTGGGTGAATCTCTTTGCAGCAAGGTGAGCCTTATGCCGTGAAATAGATCGTCAGGATTGTACTTTAGGGCAAAGACCTAGCAGCACCCAATAACATGAGCATCAGGTTGCAAGGTGGTAAGATCCCACGTCCCCTTATAGTGAAGGGCATCCATCTCATCCTCCATGGCCTACTGTTGTTTTGGATTAAGCATGGTCTGTTAGTACATAGAGGGAAACGTGGAAGCAGATAGGGTGGGCGTTAAGAGGCCAAACAACCTACCCAAGTTGGCACTGGGTGTAGCTCCAACAACCTAGTAACGGGTACAAGTATGTGGAGCATTTTGAATAGCAATCGGGAGATCCACATCATCTCCATCTCCAAAGAAGTAGGGCAATCCTCCTCAATAGGAACAACACCAAAGGGACCTATAGGGATATCACTAAGAGTAGAAGCGTTAGTGACATCAACATGTACCTGAGTTGGGGCGGATGGTGGCGTGGGAGAGGGGGGTGTTGCCTGTAACTAGCAAGCTGTAAACCATATGAGGCTTACTGTCTGGACTCTTTGAGTATCTGACTCTATCCCAACAGAACTGCGACTGATAAGAATCTGTTTATAGGTACAAAGGGAACAAGCATGGGTGTAGGCTCATCTCCAAGTACCAACTAGTGCACACTAGTAGAAAAAAGTACGGAACTACCTCATGGAAAATAACATCCGCACTAACATAATGTTTTTGCCTAATGGATCACAACATTGGTATCCTTTTTGGGTACTATTGTAGCCCAAAAAGACACTTGGCTGCCTGAAGTGATAGCTTGTCCCGTCCAAGTCCAAGAAAAACAAAGGCTACATAGCCAAATACACGTGGTCGCACATGAAATAACTCCTCAGGATGAACCTGCCATGGAATCTGCTCATAGATGGTAGAGCTTGGCATCTAGTTAATCAGATAACACATAGTAAGTATAGCATCACCTCAGTACAACGATGGCACATTATGATGAATTAATAATGTTCTGACCACATATAAAATGTGACGATGCTTCCTCTTTGCCATCTTATTCTGCTATGACGTATGAAGGCAAGAGATTTGGTGAATTATCCTATGAGACCCATAAAATGTATCCAACTTGTAAGGGTATTATCTGAGTGCATGATATTGAAAAATGCAATTTAACAAAAGATAGGAATTAAGTTGTAACGTGTAAATTTATAATCCTAGATAGGGGAGTATCTAAGGTTGTTCAAGGAAGTAAATTGGTATTCAAGAAAATGTTAAGGTAGTCTTGCTTATATTGTTTTTGTTTTTGAAGATATATGAATTATTTTGGCTTTTTGAAATAAAGGAAATGAAATACAAGAAAAGGAAGGTGACTTGGATTTTTCTCTATCGAAATCTACAAGCAACACGAACCCCTCTTGAGCTCTCCAAAGCACAGGTGTGCCAAGGAAATCAAGAGAAAAGGTTAACATGAAAGAAACACAAAATTATGGCTAAGATATGAAGGCAAGAAATAACAACTTCGATTAATAGAAAGAGTTGGATTACATTAGTTGATGCTACTACAATCATGACTATAAAAAGATGAAAACAAGAGTAGTGGAAAGCTTATGCTTGGGTGAAGAATCTCGGCTCCAAGGCAAAACGGTGATGCTGGTGGACTCCTCTTCTTCCTTAAAGCTTGGCGTGAAGCTTGGAGACTAGGAGAAGCTCAAAGAGGGGGTGGTGCTTCTTCTTGAATCCTCCTCTCCTCCAAGTATCCTTAAATCATCGAATGTAGTGGCCTTGAACCTTTGTTCGATGGGTTACTTCTTGAAATTCCTCGATGAACACCCTCAATTGTACAAATCCTCCCCTGCCCCACAGACACGGGTTACTAGCCCGACCACCACTTCAAGGGCCACCATCACGATCACTTCCCGAAAACCCATCTGTTGAGTTATGTTTCTGCTGTAAGGGGTTTTTGTTATTTTTATTTTAGTAGTGGGTTTATGATGTAACTTTTCCCTCACCTATATAGAGGTGTAGGGACTACTTGGTAAACTAAGAAGATTCATTTTCTTCAACTTGGTATCAGAGCAAAGTTGAGGAGTCCACCAAGAATACCCTAATCCTACCACCAAGCTCGTTGTCACCGCCATCGCCATTGCCACCTTCGGCAGTAGCACCGGTCAGTAGCAGCACTACCACTGCCAGCCAGAAACAGCAACACCGCCACCTGCCACCGTCGCCGTCGCCGCTGGCAGCGATTGGAGGAGGGTAAAGGGGGTAGCGTCGCCTCTCCTACCCTTCTCCACCGCCCTCCTCTTGTTGCTGGACATCTTTTGGCAGTAAGGAGAGGGTTGTAGATCCTTATCTCCTTTGTTTCGGGGTCTAGGAAGATCCTCCACATGTTGGTGTTGAAGTTCTAGAGCGAGGATCCTTCGGAAAGGAGTTTGAAAGGTCTTCCTGGATGGTATAATCAAATCAGATCTTTGTGTCCGTTTGTTTTGGGGTGTGTATTCCCCTTTGATGCATGTTTTTGGGGTGTGTATTCCCCGGTTGGTATATTTGTTGGGTTGTGTATTCCCTATTTTTTGTCAATTTTCAGATCTGAATTGTGAAGAAATTTAGGGGTGTGTACCCTTTTCTGCGGCACATTGAACTTAGTTTGTGGCAGTGTGTTTCAGTGAATATGGCAATGTCTCGGTCAGAGATTGCGCTAGGAACCGCCGTGGGCGATACTCCAACTATTGGTGCGACGTGGTTGATTGATTTAGGCGCTTCCAATCATTTATCCGAGAATTTGCAGTGTTTTGGATAGATTCAACCTGTCTCTCGAGGTCGTACAGTACAAGTAGCTGATGGGTGACTTGCTCCTATTAATGGTTAGGGGAAAATTCATATTAACCTTTCTATGCAGCTTAATCATGTCCAATTTGTTTTAAATTTATCTATAAACTTGCTCTCTGTTAGTGAGATCATTAAGCAGATGAATTGCCATGTTATCCTTGATGAGTGTGGATGTATTTTCCAGGATAGAATGACAGGGAAGACTATTGGTAGTGGATATGAAGAATGAGTTTACCGACTTCAGCAGGGTCCCATGGCTGCAGCATGTTGGGTTAGTACCACATTTCGGAGTGCTTTACAGTGGCATAGACGGTTGGGCCATCCTTCTTTGGAAAAATTATGCAGGCTTATTCCTTATGTATCCCCAACGACACACCTTTACCGTCTGGCATGCACCTTGTTGGAGCCAGATGGGTCTTTGTCTTGAAATACAGCCTGAATGGGTCTATTCAAGGTATAAGGTCCGCCTAGTGGCCAAGGGATTCACCCAGATCTATGGGATGGATTTCTTTAACACCTTCTCCCCTATTGCACGACTCTCGACTGTTCGCATCCTTATCTCTATTACAGCTGATTATGGATGGCAGTTACATCAGTTGGATGTCAAAAATGCATTTCTGTACGGATACTTGGAGGAAGAGATATATATGCAGCAGCCACCACGCTTTGAGGTTTAGGGGGAGTGTGCATGCAGGCTTCATAAGGCCATTTATGGTCTTAAACAGAGCCCCCGAGCCTGGTTCCAGCGCCTGTCTGAGGCATTGTCTGTTATTGGGATGCAGAGATCTTTATCGGATCATTCACTATTTGTGAGAAAGACCAGTAGGGGTACAGTAGCTTTACTTGTGTATGTGGACGATCTTATTCTTAAAGGTGATAATGCAGAGGGTATATCTCAGATGAAGTACTTGGCACACCAGTTTGTCGTGAAAGATCTTGGCAAGCTGAGATATTTTTTAGGCATTGAGTTTGCTACAAGTAAGCAAGAGACAATTATGTCGCAAAGGAAATATGCCCTTGATATTCTTCAGGAGACAAGGATGCTAGGATCCAAAAATGCAAATATTCCTATGGATCCTAAAATTCATCTTTTTGAGGATAATGTAAAGCTAAAAGACAAGAAAGTATATCAAAAACTGGTGGGGAAGCTGTTATATCTGACTATCACTAGGCTAGATATTAGCCTTACCGTAGGTAAGCTGAGTCAGTCCATAAATAAGCCCACTGAGTTTCATTGGCAGGCTGTGATGTAGGTGTTGAGGTACATCAAGGGATGTTTAGGTAGAGGCATTCTTTTTCAGAGAAAGGTGCCTATGTCCGTTGTTGCATACTTAGATGCGGATTATGCAGGTGATGTTGGTATCGGGCGGTCTACTACTGGTTTCTGTACCTTTGTTGCTGGGAACTTGGTAACCTGGAGGAGCAAGAAACAAAGTGTTGTTTCACGCTCTATTGCTTAGTCTGGGTATAGAGTCAGGGCACATACTGTAGCTGAGATTATATGGATCAGATCTTTGTTACGAGATCTTCATGTTAATGTTCAGAAACCTATGGAGATGCACTGTGACAACCGGGCTGCCACCTATATTGCAGACAATCCGATGTTCCATGAGTGAACAAACCATGTGGAAGTGGATTATCATTACACCAGGAGTTTGATTTAACATGGTCTGCTTCGTACTACTTGCCTTGTTTCCTCAGACCAGACTGTTGACATGTTTACCAAGCTGTTGTCTCGCCCCCAGTTTGAGATGTGTAGAAACAAGCTGAGCATGATGGATATATATGTTTTAGCTTGAGGGGGAGTGTTGAGTTATGTTTCTGCTGTAAGGAATGTTTTGTTATTTTTATTTTAGTAGTGGGTTTATGATGTAACTTTTCCCTTACCTATATAGAGGTGTATGGACTACTTGGTAAACTAAGAAGATTCATTTTTTTCAACTCCATCAGTACCCATACATAGAACCCACAATACCAAGATCATTGGCCCCTCCATTGGAGTCGTTACATGATCCCAAGTCTGCCTTCGCCTTGCCACATGCTTCATAACTAGCCCCTCCAGCAACATTGCTCTACGAAGTCCGACCACCTCTGTTGTCAGCTACTATGCCACTATGCTGTGCGTAATCACCACCGTGGAGCTCAAAATTAGTTAGGAAGAAGCACAATGGAGGGCAAGGGACCTCGCTAACTCCATAAGGAAAGATGGACCCAAAATCTAAATGCAGCCATTGATAGACAGAATTCAAGCTCCCTTGCATTGCAAACGAAGCACGAGAATGACCAGTGGAAGGACAGAAAGGGCAAAGCTTCGGCCTAACATGGGCCTTAGATGGGTAACTCGGTAATTCACCGCATCTTAATCCATTATCGGATTCGAACTCCATATGCTGGACACAATTTAAAGGGCTTGAACCTTTTGTCGCCGTTGGAATAGAATATTTCAAAATCCCCCCAACATTCGATGTAGCTTTCAATCGTTCATCGCAACTGACGCTATTGATCTTGGGTTTCCAAACTTGTTGCACCCTCCCCTTCTTCGGCGGAGTAGCCATCGCAACACCACTAGCGTTGACCTGTGCGAGGGTTTGGACCTCGCCACCTCCTTCGAACTCCCTCCTCAGCATCACAACCCACAAGCAACCACCATGGTAGAGAGTAACCTTCTTTGACACAGACGATCAAGCAACAACTCGATCCCAACCTCAACTACGGAGAGGTCGCCCTCCCACACCCTGAGGTGACCACACCGCCGGAGCCTCGCAAATGGGGAGCACAACTCCAGAACCCTTACCTTACTCAACCAAAGTGGCATCCTCGATACCAGTAGCTTAACCACCTCTTTCATCAGTGGTCTCTCACCAGTTGCTTCATCATGTAACGATGGTTTCCTCCATCGAAGACGGGCACCATCGATCTCAAGCTCTTGGAAGTAAAGTCGATGAAGATCAACTTACTAATGATTGAAAAGTAGAAAATGCACAACAATGAAGGATGTGATCTTCCACTCCATCGACACTATCTTCAAGTGCAACAACTCCAACCTTACATCGTTCAAGACCATATTGCCATTCTTGACCTCGCCAACAAGCGCACATGACAAAGAAGACTCAAGAAAAGCCATCTCCACCGATCACAATTCACTCACTTCCAAACGAGGAGGATCCGGTGGCGGAGGCAAAGTTGAAGGCCGAGTAAGCCTCTTTGGACAATTGCCTCTGCGATGACCACACCCATGACAAAAGAGACATAGAACTGGATCATGATAATTGTTAGCCAAGTGCCTTTGCATCTAACACTTAAAGCAGAGAACACCACGATCGTGGGATACCACCTTTGTAGCCTTCGTCTCACCAAAACCCGCATCCAAGCTCCACCATCTCTCTTCCCCAATGCACCATTTCCTCATCTCCCATGTAGGGCTCATTGGTGTGGTGGGAAAATGCAAAAAATGGAGTTGATTGTTCGCTACTTGTTAGGAATGAAATGAGTCAAATTGTATTACGTACTCCTTTGGCCCTTTTATATAGAGATAGGTTAAGAGACAAAGGTGTACACACTTGTCTACAAAACAGTAATCCTGCATATAGTTCAAGTACGGGAAAAATAGAAAATAAAGTCTACAGAAACAAAACATAAAGGTAACAACAGTGAATAAGAAAGTACGTTCTAACACTCCTTAAGCTTGAGCATAGACATTAGACATGATCAGCTTGCCAGAGAGATACTCCAAATGCTTTCTTGGTAGGGCCTTTGTAAAAATATCTGCTATCTGATCTTCACTAGATATATAGGGAGTAGCTATCCTCTCTTGGAGAATGACATCTCTGATAAAGTGATAATAAACTTCAATATGCTTGGTTCTTTCATGAAAAGTAAGATTAGTTGCAATAAATGTCACTGCCTTGTTATCACAAAACTGACATTACCCCCTTAATATCAATACAAAATCATGAAGAGATTTCACCTACAGAAGCTCACAAGCTGTGTATGCCATGGCCCTATACTTAGCTCTGTACTTGACCTGGATACCACATTCTATTTCTTACTTTTCCATGTGACTATATTTCCTCTAACAAAAGTGCAATAACTTGTAGTGAACCGTTGGTCCTCATGTGTTCCATCATAATCAGTATCTGAGAATCTATGAGCATCAACATTACCATGTGCGCTATAAAGCAACCCCTTTTTAGGTGCCTTCTTTAAATATTGCATCACTTGACATACACCTATCCAATGTACCTTACGAGGAGCCTGCATAAACTGATTTAACCATCTAACAACGAAGGCAATATTAGGTCTAGTAATAGTGAGAGCAATGTTGGGTTGAGAATGTAATAAGAGAGGCGAAGTGTTTTTCTGATTTTTGGCTTCAAAATCTGTAAGTTCGTTCCATTTATTCTTTTGATACAATTTTAGGATGTTTCCCACTCCCAAGTAATCTTCTTTTGTCTAAAAAAAAAGAACACAGTGAGATACAACTTTCCTACCATAGTCTTGTATCTTGTAACATCGTTTAGTAAAGGACTATCCTCATCACCCAAATGTAAAGAGGAATCAAGAGGCACATTTGCAGGTTTACAACCAAGTATACCAATCTCACGTAGCATATCTAATACATGTTTTCTCTAGGAAAGTACCAAGTCATGCTCTGCTCCACATGATGAATCTCAATTCGCAAGAAATAATTGACCTGACCCAAGTCCTTGGTAACAAATTGGGAATGCAAGAAGGCCTTGGTAGCTTCAACACTAGCTCCATCACTACCTGTCAACAATATGTCATCTACATAAGCAATTAGAATAATAGACCTAGACTCAGTGTGCCTCATAAAAACTAAATGATCAGCATTGGATCTAAGGAAGCCAAAGCTTTGAACAATTTTACTGAACTTGCCAAACCATGTTCGAGGACTCTGCTTTAGCTCATAAATGGCTTTATGTACTCCACACGTTGTGACACTCCCCTTATAGCTCAAAACTCGAAGGTTGCTGCATATAGACCTTGTCATCTAAATTCCCATAAAGGAAGGCATTTTTAACGTCAAGCTGAAATGCCTTCCAATTTGAATTAATAGCAAGAAATAACAAAATCCATACAGAGTTTAAACAAGCAATAGGAGAAAATGCCTCAAAATAATCAATACAAGTTTGAGCATACCCTTTAGCAGCAGGTTAAGCTTTGTACCGTTGAATGGAGCCATCAGGTAATTACTTCATAGTAAATACCCACCTACAACCCATAATAGTAGCACCAGGGGATAGGTCAACGAGCTCCCAAGTACCCCTAGAAATAAGGGCCTCTATTTCCTTAAGCATGGCCCATATCCAAGTTAAATCCTAAAAAGCCTATGTATGATTCTGAGGTATATGTTGACTGTCAATAGCACAAGACAAGGACTGTCCAACTACAGGCAAACTGTCAAAACTCATATGCTGGGAGATGGAATAGTGAGCACAAGGCCTTAGAGCCTTCCTCTAGGCAATAGGAAAATCCAAGTCCTAATCAGTAGTAGGAATTACCTGACCTCCATTAAAGTCCACAGAATCGGGTTTGGGCTGAGCAGGAATGGTGGTAAGGGGTTCAAGAGTAGGTTTTGAGCAACTGTTTAAGTGATGTGGATAAGGAGTCGGGGAGATTGGTCATCCCAACGACTTACTAAAAGTAGCACCAGGTGGGCTCATGAGGTGGTAGGAGGCTCAGAGGGCACTACGAGCGGAGTAGAGGGCATTAGGGGCGAAGCGTAGGACATTGGCAATGGGATATCCATAGTGCATGTAGGAGAAGCCTACCCTTTGGGAGAATAGAAAGGAATCTCTTCAAAAAACTAACATCAGCATTAACAAAAAACTTATGATACATAGTATCATAATAACAATATCCCTTTTGAGCTTAAGAATACTAGAGAAAGATACACTTAACAAATCTAGGAGCCAATTTGTCCACTCCAAAGAGATGAACAAACACAACACAACCAAAAACTACCAGTGACAACATAAGTGGCTCTTAACTAGGGAATAAGACTAGCCACCCAAAATCGAAGAACTAACCTGGTTAACAAGGCAAGCGACACTAAAAACATCAGCTCAGAAATGTGTGGGAACATGCATATGAAACATAAGAGTCTTAGAAACATCAAGCAGGTGCTGTAATTTCTGTTTAGCTATCCTATTTTGCTGAGAGGTGTGAACACACAAAGTTTGATGAACAACACCAAGTGAAGCAGAAAACTTAGTTAACTGGGTATTAACAAACTCTAATCCATTGTCCTTGCGAAAAACAAGAATAATGGTTGAAAATCGTGTTTTATTTCATTGAAGAACTTTTCAACAAGTACAAGGACTTTCAACTTTTCTTTCATAAGAAACACCTATGACATCCAAGTGAAGTCATCAACAAGTACAAGTATCGAAAACCACATACATTGGTAACCTACATGGACCCTAAACACCAGCATGAACAAGCAAAAAAAACAGAATCGATCCTTTTATTAACAACAATAAAAGAGGATCGGTGATGCTTGCTATGTTTACAAGCATCACACTGAAATTAATCAAGCACATAAAGATTAGGAAACTGCTGGTGAAGAACCCCAGGACTCGGATGATCCAGACGGAGGTGCCACTGGTAGGTAGTGGTGGCACCAAAAACAGCGACAACGGGTGAGGATGGTAGAGTAAGGTAATAAAGATCATTTTGCACGAGTCTACTAGTCTGCTTCCTTGTTCGGAGATCCTGCAGAAAGTACTGATAATGAAAAACTGCACGACAATGTAAATCTCGATTAATTTGACTAATAGAAAATAAATTTATGGCAAAGCAAGGAGCATGCATCATATCAGATAGGAGTAATGTATCAGTTAAAGCAACATCACCAAGACTAGTAATAGATGAAAGTCCTCCATTAACAACCCTGACCTGAAAGGGCCTATCCAACTCTGTTGAGCTCTCTAGTTATCTTGTTTTATGTTTAGCAATGACTATTTTGTTAGTTTATATTTCCCGGTTCTCTTGTATAATTTTCCTAACACCTCTCTCTATATAAAGAGGTGTAGGTTTTCTTTGAGAATAAGACTGGTTATTTTGTCCCATTTGGTATTAGAACGACGATCCTAGATCAACGATCAGGTATCTCACCTAAACAAGCCTCCAAACCTGTCTCACCAAAAACCCTAGCCTTGTGGTTCTCTCTGCCACTAGTCATAGTGCTGGCAAGGTGCCATAATCAACGACGCCCCTTACTACAGGAGTGTAGCAGCAAGCGGCGGCGGCGAAGCAAGGCGCAAGCGGCACCTGTAGCGGTAGCGCACGGTAACGATGGGTCCTATAGCGGCAGCATGCAATGACAACGCGAGGCCAGCAACATCGCTCGGCAGTAGGGAGGCCTACTGCTGCTATTGGCACATCTGTAGCACGGCAGAAGAGTGAGGTGATGGAAGGCATAGCATCCACCGACTGGCAGGAGCGTTGCCGGTGGGTTTTGAGTAGATCCCTCACCCAGGTAGCACCTTCTATTGGTTTTTGAGGATCGTTAGGGGTCCCTCCTGACCCTAGTGTGTCCCTCTTGTCATTCGAAGGGATCTCATGAGCATCTAACATGATTTCTGAGGAATTAATCACTTGGATTTCATGTTAGATCACTGTTTCGTGATCTAATCGTGATTCTAAAGATCTGAATTGTCTATTTCAGATCTGATTTTGGCGACTTCTCAGCGTATTTGTGGGCCATGGCTTCTTCCGCATCATCTAAAGTGTCTTCGGAGACTACTTAGGAGAGTGGGAACTACAAAATCCTGTTCTTCATGCTTATCGTGAAGTTGGATGAGATCAACTATGCTTGGTCTCAAACGTTTTTGATGACCGTGGAGGGTCATGATAAGGAGCATCTCTTACTCGAGCCTGAGCCTAAAAACAAGACTGGAAAGTGCTCATCTTGGAAGAAGGACAATGCATTGGTGAGAGCTTGGGTCATGAATGACGTGTCACCACAGATTGTAGACGGCATCATGCATTACAAGATTGCAAAGGAGATGTGGGATACGCTTCATGTTACGTATTCCCATGAGAACTCAAGGTTTATCAGATTTATAATCATATGTTTTCTCTTAGGCAGGAGGGACAGTCCTTGACACAGTACTATGTTGCCTTGAAAGGACTTTTGGAGAAATGCAATGCTTGCATACTAGTGTACACATGTGATTCTCATTTGAAGTATTGTATGGAGTTGGCAGTGCTTCACTTTCTCTCTTGGTTAGGCCCATAATATGATGCTGCACGATCTCAGATTTTGACATTGTCGTTGCTTCTAACGCTTGAGACTTACAACAGTCTGTGCCGGATCACTGTGGCGGTTCCTGCTACTAAGATTACTAAATAGATCTCTATATTGGCTATTGGTGGAGGTTTAGGCACGTGAGGTGTATCCTCTACTTGTGGGCGTGGTTGTGGCAGAGGATAGACGGGCAAACCACAACCTACATGCACCTTTTCTGGTAGGATTGGCCACATGGAGGCTTCATGTTGGTCTAAGCATGGGAGACCTCCTATGGCTAATCAGGTTGCTGCTTCCTCTGAGACAGAGTCAACACAGTGTCACGTGTTGAGTATGATGCTGTAGTATAGAAGCTTGCTCAGATTACTCAAGAGGACTCTTCTTCAGATACTGCTACTATTGTCTCCTCAGGTATAGAATCTAGTTTTGCTGTCTGATGAAAGAGCGATTCTCGTTTTCGATATATTTTTGCACATAAAATGTAGCATCGTATTTAGTCGCGTGGTAGAAAATCGCTTTTCAAAATATTAATACTCAAAATCTAACCATGAAAATAGTTAGGTCATCTCCACAGGGAGGAATTAGCCTATTAAACTCGTGAGTGGTACTTCGTTTATTTGAAAATTTCAATGGGTGCGCATACTACTAGTGCACTCCTTTCCAACATAAATTTTCGATCTAGATAATTAATCAAGCATATAGGTGTTCACATGCAAAATCACCACCATGGAAATACGTGAATCGTGATCTGGATACTGACAAACACCGTCAATATTAATCAAAACAGAACCCATTTCCTATAACCAATATCCCATACTGTATCATTCATGAGAAGAATTCAACTATCTGTAATTCAAATAGACTTGAAGGATATTCATACAAATCTATCTTAATATAATAATTAGATAAATATATCAATAGTGCTTCTTACAATGGCATTAGGCGTAAATACTATTGAGTTGTGCACACGGGAAGAAGGGCCGCCGGCTTGATGGAGCTTGGAGATTAGCCGGGATGACTGGAGGCGGAGAACGCTGGCAATGGCGATGGCAGGTGGTGCGCGAGAAGCGAACTCGCGAGGGTGGCACGTGCCTGGGTGGTTTTATGGTGATGGTAGGTGGTCGAGGGCACGATCTTGAGGCGGTTGGGTGTCGTGGGTGGTGTGCCTGGAGGTGGTGTTGGGTTCCTTTAGAGTAGTAGGGAAGAAGGCTATGAAGTGGAAGTGGGGAAGGGAAAGGAAGAGGGGGGTGCGTGGTGGTTTTGGGTTATGACGTTGGTGATGGTGGAGATAGAGTTAGTTGGGGTGTGTGGCGAGGGGATCGACAGCGGTGATGTGGAGTTGTTGGGTTCGGTGGGTTGAAGAAGATGAATAGTAGTTGGTGGGTGAAACAGGGGAGACAGAAGAGGGAAAAGGCACGGCTGATGGTTGTCGGTATGGTGTTGGTGGCGGTGATGGTGTGCGCATTGTCACCGCGCACACCACGACAGGGGAAGGGCGACGAAGATGTTAGCTTCCATCCACAGTGCACGCTTGAGGTTCACGGTGCAAGCTTGATACTACGGTGGAGGTCCCTCCGAGGGGAAGAGATGATGGATCCTCAAGAGGATGGCCGGTTGTTGCTTTAAAAAAAAACTGCTCTATTTGTTTCTTCGGCCGAAAGCTTCTCCAACCACTCTGCAAAGATCGCGAGTGGTTGGAACGGACGGATAAATCTGGCGGTAACTTCATCAGACGTCTAGATCAAGTTATGAACGTCTTAAAAAGTATAGACAGCAGTGAGTCCACGATGGAGGTTCTCAGACGTCCAATCTGAGGTTAGGACGTCTTATAGAAGAAAAATAGACGTCTTAATGGTGCCTTCATGCTTCAATAACTCTTGCACCTAGTCTGCATCCATCAAATAGGTTATGTTATCGTACCATATGTTATTAATTGTAAAATTGGTGCATAAAATTATACGAAGTCTAAGATGAATTACCATTTAACTCCTAATCAATTAGAAACTAAGAACATATAATTAAAGAGTACTTAGGCCAAATAATGGTCTACTAAAGTAGATTTATCAAATGCCCCCGTGCCTATGTTTTGTTAGTCTCGAGCAAAAATGAAAAATGAATGCAAGGTGTATAATGCTATCATGGGAGTAACAAAAGATTTCTTCTTTTCTTATTCCAAAAATTTAGAGATCCAAACAAATGTGAAATGATAGTAGCTTAGGTAACTGATCCAAGTGAAAAGCCAACTTACATTTAAAGTTCGTGCTTTACCCTTGATAAAATTCTATCGGGATAGGCAACTTTTTCTCTCGGGGATAAAGCAGGAAATAATCTATAATTTGACCTTGGCTTTTTGCTTAGGGAGGAGATACTGAGTCAAATGGATTCATATTAGTGGCTCACACTCATCTGGTGTTACATGTAGTCTAGTACTGTAGACTCAATCTCTAGGCTATCAAACGAGTCAACCTAGAGAGGTTAAAAATTGTGCTCTCTTAATGTAACTATGTGCTTACTCTTTCTTTCTTTCCCCTTTAAGATCACACATCTTACCAGATTTTGTAAATGTACTCAATGTTTGGTGGCCTCTCATGGCATTCACATTTTAATTAGAGCCATAATAACCCTATAACTAAGTTAGAAGTCCTTGGCCAGTATTCGGGCGATCAGAAATATTGAAAAGTAGGCATGGGTCATACTTAGTGGATCGCAATGGGTATTTTTATTGCCTCAATGATATCGACACATGATAAAATCGACACCAGGAAATGATTATAAACTTGAACTTTTCTTTTTTCTCTTTCTTTTCAGTTTTATATATTTTTTCCTCTCTCTCTATATATATTTCTCTTTTTTTTATAACTACTAATACAACACGATGCAAATTTTCATTCATGAGGCATTATTGAAGAAAATGATGTTCAAGAGGATATTGTGTGCCTTATTTGGTAGAAGTGTCTTCTCTCAACACGGGGACAGGATGGATAAGATAAACGTATTTTTGACCTTTGACACTAATACCCTCCTTCAGCCAAGGATTCTATGAAGGACGGTTCTAACCATCTACCATAGTCAGTTTTATTAGAACTCAATCTCTGTGCATTTGCCTTATTTGGTGATTCTCAGGAATTCACACGATGCTGGCACGCAGGAACATAGAGTGAAAACTATACCAAACTCTGAGGTATCATCATCTCATTATCCAGAGCTTAAGAGTCCTTGCATTAGAGTTAGAACACCAGTGGTCACTTTACTTTTTTCTCACAAATATTAGGTGGATCTAATAGAAGATAATTTGTCGCAATGCTTCTCTTTGACAAACTAAAAATATCTATTGGTTTTCTTAAAAGATCCATTACCAAGTCTACGTGCAAGTGAAGTAAATGTATTAGATTCTAAACTAAGAAATAATTTAAGAAGAAAATCTTCAATGAAACCTCTTTGATAAAGATATTTTGCTAGGGACTAACCAATTCGGCCCAAGAAAACAAAAGAGAGATTTTTTTTTTTTGTTAATGCACCCAACCTAAATGCATGGATACTGCCTAAGAAAGATCAAAGATGCAAAATGCATCCCTCCATGCCTAAATCCTACAATATCTTCATTATAAAATTAAAACATGGAAGGAAATCACCTGATGAAGGCATTATTTTGGACGTTGGGTTGTCTCCCAACGAACGCTGCATTTATGTCAGGAACTAGACTTATAGGGAACCTACAAGTCTGATTCCAAACAAAAAGAACTAGGCCCTAGCAATATGCATAAGAGCACAGGCCTAGAAAATAGGTAGCTATGGATGTTGGCGAGCTGATGATGCAACGTGATTCCAAATGCTCGTCAGAAGATATGATAATAGACAACCTCGCAGGCTACTTGAAGAGGTCTAGGAAAAAGAGTAATAGAAGAAGGGACTTCTTAAAACAGGAGTGGAGGATAATAAAGATCCTTCAAAGAAGGAAGTGTTTTAAAAGATGTATGCATAATTATTTCAAATCCTTAAATGGAGAGACTAAAAATACAAGCATCAATACACTCTCGCCATTCCACTTGGGGATGTACTGGTCGAATATTCTCCCCAGAAAGAATGTGAGCAGAAACCTGAGTCAGGGATCGGTTATGGAGTGTAAGGGTTGTTTGAGTTGTTGGGAGATAATCATTAAGTCTAATGAGGGGCGTAGTATTTGTCGAGTCTAGTTCCAACAACAATTCAGATTTTGTACTATTCTCCCTAATAGTTGTTGTGGAGAAATTCAAGTTACCCTGCCCATCATTAATGATTTCCTCAAGAATGGGAGTCATATTTTTACCTTCAAGTATATGAGAATCGATGGTGGACTCCAAATCACATTCATTTGATGGCAGGGTTGAAGCAACTGAATTATCATCATCAATTTCATCCCCGGATTCTTTTGGTTTACTTAAGTTTTTGTCGGCGTGTATGTGTGATTCACTAGTAAGGGAGGAGTTGCTTCAGTATCTTCAATTACTTCTAAAGGAGGATTAGTCTTAATATTATGGAGTAAGCCTATATCTCTCAATTCTTTGTTCTTCTCGGGGCATAAATTCTCATTTGATATGTATTATCCCCGAGAGTCATTCCTAGGCTCCCTAGTCTTATGTTCGTCCTCCTTCAACTTAGACTCTGTATCTTCCCAATTTTGGGGAGGATGATTTTCAAAATCACAAGTAGGGAGAAATCCATATTTTACTAGATCATTCATATCCTCTCAAATAACACATAACCCTCCCGAGATTCACTCCAAACTCTAAGTCCAGGTTCCTCCATTGGGTCATCATCCTCCTCTAAAATAGACTCTTTGTATCCCCGAGACTAGAATTGATCCAATTCATCCAAATCTTGTTCCATTCCCTTAAGGTCACCTATGTTGAACACCTGTAAATCATCTAAATGTTGTATGGTAGGTGTTGATCCCCTAAGTGGAGGATTGGGATTAAGCTCACTATGGGGAGAATGGGGCTCCACCACATGAGCAATTAGGGAAGTAGTATGAACAACATGACCTTGACCCAAGGTTCGAAATGCCGATTTCGATGCCGTGTCGATGAAATTCCAAGTGTGCATTTCGTGGGCATGCTGTGGGCATGCCGATGCATACCAAAAAAAATAGCAAAAGTAATTAAAAAAATCAATAGCAATCTCGACATGGGCACCAATTTCGCCAGTATGCCGACCATGCCGACGGCATGCCGACGAAATCCCTGTAAATCGACGTTTTCTTCATGTCGGCACGACCCTTGCTCGGAAATGGCCTTGCCGACGGCATGTCGTCGGCATTTAAATCAATGCCTTGACCTGGGTCATCAGGGTTGAAAAATATGCTATCATTGGGATCAAGGTCCTCTAGTAGTACCATCTTCCCTTTCTTTTGACTCCAACACAGCTTGGGTGTATAATCACTAAGATCTTCCTTCTTTAATGGCTGTGACTCATTGGGAGAGTGTAAGTGATAGCTACTCCTCAAAACTGGATCCCTGTTGTCATTGGTTTCCTCAAAATTGATTTGATGATTGGGGTTAGAATCACTGATAAGAGGATAGCTAAGCTGACTAATTTCTTCATTTAGTCATTGAATATTCCTCAAAATCTCTCTCACAGACTCCATCATTTCTTTCTATTGTTTCTGCATTTCTATCATAAAAGAAGAGATGCTACTGTCAGATTGGGGAGGATAGTCCATCTCAGGCTTAGGTTGCCTAGGAGTATCGGTCCACCCTTGATAAGAAAAATCATGAAGGGTGGGAGGGTTGGGTGTTTGCATAGTAGTGGGGATTCTAGAGGTGGAAAATCCTGCTCCTACACTCTGCTCAAAAGTAGGAGTTATCGGGCCAGTACTCCCAAAATAGGAATATGATTGATCCCATGAATTGTTATTGTACCCCTCTAAGGAGGGATACGCTCGGGGCATGGGATCCTGGTTAAAAGATGGGTAGTATTGGTTCTGATAATCTAAATGATAGGAGTAAGGGTAATCCATTTCTTTTAAGCCAAACAGGTTTAACTCTCTTAGGACTTAGAAGAACTCAGATAGAAACTTCCTAGAGAGCTTTACCATTGCCAAAACAAATGCAAAAATAGTGGGAATCTATTTTTAGTAGATTGCAGGTCGCCTCAATCCTACTCCACAGATTAGTCAAAGAAATTAAGGCAGTGCCCTTCTGTTCCCACTTAAGTGGTATAAGAGGTCAAGTGCACCTTGAGATCCTTGCCTGAGGACGGTTGAAGTCAATAGAGTTATAATAGGTGGTCAAACAAGTTTTATAAGAATTACGCTTGCTAGGCCGACCTTCGTTGGTGCCTACAACCTACTTGTAAGGGATGGAAGTCTCGAATCGAGCCAACGCACGAGGAATCGAAATAACTTGGTAGATAAGCTTGTTGATTTCCGATTAACTTTCCTTGTGGTGCAAAGAAGAGAGGTAGAAAATTCCTAGTGACCTTATGTGTGATGTGCACCGTGTTTCAGGTGTGCAATACACGTACGCGTTTTGTATTTTGAAATACCGTAAACATATTCTTTTGCACGTAATTTCAAGTCATTGATTTTAAGTTCCAACCTCTTAGCAGTCCCAATTTCTTAAAGTGACCACTGAATTAATTAGATTCAAACACTTTAGTGGTCTTGGATTTAAGTCCAATGCATATGCATGACAAGTATTTGATGCTAAAGAGAAGACGTACCTTACTCCAACTCTCTTCAATGTAGGGATGTATGCGATGCAATAAAGATAAACTAAATGTTGCTTATTCAATCCTAAATGGTTACCCTATAGATATGTAGCTTCTAGCAGATCGTTCGATTTTTTTTAATGAAAATAAGTGAATAAACCTAATCTAATTTAGCTAATTAACTAACATGTAGTTCGAACAATTCAAATAAACTTATAATCTAAATAAAATGGGAACACTCTCCCAAAAATACGCTCCCGCATACAAGAGCGATAAGCAATAAAAGCACTGGGAACAGGTTCCCAAAAATGCCCAACACAGGTCCACAGGATAGAAATTAAATATTTAATGTCTATCTAGTCTAATCTAAATCTAAAAGAAGCAAATAGGTCTTTGGTCATCAATCCTCCCTCCATGCACGTGGGATCAAGGCCCACGTGCACACGCGATTATCCTTGAGGTGGCGACAAGGTCCAACAAGGTGACGAGCGTCCCCTTTGTGCTCCTTTTCCTCCAGAACGTACCTTGCACGAAAGAATGATAGATCAATGAATAGCAATAAACAGGGATCAATGCGAATAGAAAAATACTTGCGAGTTTACTAGGCCTGTTGCCTCCCCGACAACGGCGCCATTTAAAAGAGTAATTTTCGTTTTCGATTTATATTTGCACATAAAATGTAGCATTGTTGTATTTAGTCGCGTGGTTGAAAATCACTTTTCAAAATATTTAATACTCAAATCTAACCATGAGAATAGTTATGTCGTCTCCACAGGGAGGAATTAGCCTATTAAACTCGTGAGTGGTGCCTCGTTTTTCGGGAATTTCAATGAGTGTGCATACTACTAGTGCACTCATTTCCAACATAAATTCTCGATCTAGATATTAATCAACAATATAGGTGTTCACATGCAAAATCACCACCATGGAAGTACGTGAATCGTGATTTGGGCACTAACAAACACCGTCAATATTAATTAAAACAGAACCTGTTCCCTATACCAATATCCCATATTCTATCAATCATGAGAAGAATTCAACTATCTATAATTCAAATAGATCGGAGG
Source organism: Thalassia testudinum (assembly GCA_037157565.1). Taxonomy (NCBI): domain Eukaryota; kingdom Viridiplantae; phylum Streptophyta; class Magnoliopsida; order Alismatales; family Hydrocharitaceae; genus Thalassia; species Thalassia testudinum. The sequence continues at coordinate 109,330,156 of JAZHRO010000036.1, read as the reverse complement.
GATATTAATGCAAATCTACCTTAATATAATAATTAGATAAATATATCAATAGTGCTTCTTGCAATGGCATTCAACGTAAATACTATTGAGTGGTGAAACAGTTCCTCTCTCCTGCTTTTACACGGGAAGAAGGGTCGTCGGTCGGATGGAGCTCAGAGGAGATCGGCCGAGACGAGGGCTACGCGATGGCGTAGAGGGTGCAGGCGGACGTGGTCGACGACAACGACCAGAGACGGAGAATGCTGGTGATGGCGATGGGAGGTGGTGCACGAGGAGCGAACTCGCAAGGGTGGCACACTCCTAGGTGGTTTCGCAGTGATGGTAGGTGGTCGAGGGCATGGTCTTGAGGTAGCTGGGCATCATGGGTGGTTGAGAGGTGGTGCTGCCCGGAGGTGGTGTTGGGTTCCTTTAGAGTAGCAGGGAAGAAGGCTATGAAGAGGAAGCGTAGGAGAGGAAGAGAGGGGGGTTCGTGGTGGTTTTGGGTTATGGCGTTGGTGATGGTGGAAATGGAGTTGGCTAGGGTGTGTGGCGAGGGGATCGGCGGTGGTGATGTGGAGTTGTTGTGTTCGGTGGGTTGAAGATGAATAGTAGTTGGGTGAAACATGGGAGACGGAAGAGGGAAAAGGCATGGCTGATGGTTGTCGGTATAGTGTTAGTGGCGGTGATGGTGTGCGTGTTGTCACCACGCACACCACGGTAGGGGAAGGGCGACGGAGATGTTAGCTTCCATCCACAGTGCACGCTTGAGGTTACGGTGCAGGCTTAATACCATGGTGGAGGTCCTTCGGAGGGGAAGAGATGATGGATCCTCAAGAGGATGGCTGATTGCTGCTTTTAAAAAAGAACTCCTCTATTTGTTTCTTCGGTCGAAAGCTTCTCCAACCTCTCCGCAATGATCGCGAATGGTTGGAACGGGCGGATAAATTCGGCGGTAACTTCATCAGACGTCCAGATTAAGTTGTGGACGTCTTAAAAAGTGTGACAGCAGTGGGTCCACAGTGGAGGTTCTCAGACGTCCGATCTGAGCTCAGGACGTCTTATAGAAGAAAAATGGACGTCTGAATGATGCCTTCATGTTTCAATAACTCTTGCACCTAGTCTGTATCCATCAAATATATTATGTTATCATACCATATGTTATCAAATGTAAAATTGGCGCATAAATTATACGCAGACTAAGATGAATTACCGTTTAACTTCTAATCAATTTGAAACTAAGAACAGATAATTAAAGAGTACTTAGACCAAATAATGGTCTACTAAAGTAGATTTATCCTCTAACAGGTCTACTTGGCTGATAGATTCAAGTGCATCGTAGCACTTGAGTGGTGATCATAGTGGCTTTCAACACCTTCAGTCTGTATGTCCTGGTAGGACTGTTCAGGTAGCAGATGGGAGGCATGCCAGAGTTGATGGTTAAGGGGAGGTGCCAGTTACCCCCTATATGAAATTGCCGAATGTTTTACTTGTTCATGATTTCTCGATGAGCTTGTTATTTGTTAGTCGGATTACAAAAGATCTTAATTGCAGGGTAATTTTTTAGAATGCTGGTTGTGTTTCAGGACAAGCTCACGGGGCAGATGATTGGTGGCGGACATGAAGAAGGGGGTATGTATTGCCTGTCTCAGACACCTTTTGCTACGTAGTGCCAGGGAGATGTGTGCTTTATTGCTGTGAGTGCCTTATAGTGGCATAATCACCTTGGTCATCCATTCACTAGACATGCTTCATCGTATCGTGTCTTATATTTTGCCAGCCACCAAGATTTACTGTGATGCTTGTTAGATGGGAAAGAACCACAGATCTACTTACCCTGCTAGTTCTACTACTTCAGAGTTCTTATTGGATTTGCTACATTTAGATGTATGGGGTCCTAGTTGAATTCTTGATTGACTGGGACATAGGTATTATTTGATAATAGTGGATGATTGTTCCAGAGTTTCTTGGTTCGTCTTGTTAAAAAATAAGTCAGACATTGGGTCTGTAGTTGAGAACTCTATCATAGAAATAAAGAATCAATTTGCTTTCACCATTAAGATTATGTGTACTGACAATGTATTAGAATTTTGTACTGCTCGTATGATGACATTTTACAGATCTCATGGTGTGATTCATCAAACCACATGTCCCATATATTGCAACAAAATGGATTAGCGGAGCGGAAACACAGATGTATTTTGGATGTGGCACAGACTCTCTTGATACACCTAGTGTGCCTTCACAGTACTGGGGAGATGTGGTGTTGACCGCCTATTAATTGATTAATAGAATGCCTAGTTCTGTTATATCTGAGCAGGTGCTTGGGTAGATTTTGCATCCTGACCGGAATTTGTTTCAGTTGCCACCTCAGATTTTTGGCTATGTAACCTTCGTACATGTTTTTTTTGTTTTTTTGAGAAAGAAAGGAATGCTATCGAATCACCGATAGCAAACCAAGAGAGCTATTATTGATAATAAAGAAATAATTACATGATCGAACTCCAATGCTGTATGAGACTAGCAAAAATTTACAATATTATCCACATACACTGGGGTCTCCTGAAAAACACACTCATTTCTAGCCCTCCAGACTGCCCATAACACAGCCACCATATGTAAACGTGGCTTATTCCCATCCACAAGACAGCGCCACAAATTCTCCCATGTGGGTAGAGACTCATTACATACTCTCCTCCATACATAATCAGTGATCGCGCATGAAGAAAAGATATGAATGCTAGAATCATTATGCATCCCACATAAATGACAAAACTGGGTGGGGGTACCCATCCTCCTGTGCCTCAGATCTCCAGTAATCAAGCCATCCCTTCTGCAGAGCCATAAAAAAATTTGTATCTTTAGTGGTGTTTTTAACTTCCATAGCTTCTTCCCCATCTCATCAGCTTCCACCATCCTGGAGGACATTATCAATCTGTCATAAGCAGCCGCAGTAGAAAATTTACTCTCCCATTGGTATATCATATTCATGAGGCATGGGTTTGAAGGCAGCAAGTTCTTGCATTAGACGTTCATTCTCTACTCGTGTTCTTGTTTCATGATTATTCCCCCCACCATTATTGACCTTCGTACATATTATTGGGCCAGACAGAGATAAACTGGCCCCTAGAGCAGTAAAGTGTCTTTTTGGGTTACTGTCCCTCCCAGAAAGGATACAGATGCTATGATCCTCTATAGAAAAGACACTTTGTCGGTGTTGATCTCACTTTTCATGAGGCCATCCCATATTTTTCAGATACTGGGAGACAGTTGGCACTTGAGGCAGAGAGGGCTCCCATGCTCATTCCTTCAGTTCAGTTTGGTGACTTTCCTACTATTTAGATAGTGTCACTAGATACTACAGTTATTGATGATACTTGATTCAGAGATCTTGCATTGGTTTTTAGGAAACCAGTCATATATCGGCAGCATATCCGCTCTCTTAAGCACCATCATCCTTTCCACAGCAGGTATGTGTTGAGATGACTGACCACTGTATTTTTAGTGATGGTCTTGTAGGTGTTATACTAGCCACTACTGAGGCTATTCCTAGTGATGAGGGAGCATTATCATCTAAGCCTGAGTCTGCTTCTGCTAATTTGGATCTTTCGATTGCTATTCGGAAGGCTCCTAAGAGGCGCACTATCAAGTGGTGGGAGCTGTTTCCTTGACTACCTGAGTCGCCCATTTGCCTTGTTTACAGATGCCCTCACTTCTACATAGGTACCAGCTACTTATTAGTAGGTTATGCTTGATCCGAAATAGCATCAGGCTATGGAGGATGAGATGGTTGCACTTCAGTCTTGCCAGATATGAGAGCTTACTTTGTTACTGACTGACTCATGCACAGTTGGTTGCTATTGGGTCTTTGTCAGGAAATACAATCTAGACAGGTCTGTTTCTCGGTACAAGGCTCGGCTTGTGGCAAAGGGATTCACCCAAACTTATGGGGTGGATTTCTTTGACACCTTCTCTCCTGTGGCTCAACTTCTTACAGTCCGGATTCTTATTTCTGTAGCTACACATTTTGACTGGCCATTGTATCAGCTGGATGTTAAGAATGCGTTCTTTTATGGTGATGGACAAGAAGTGTATATACAGGAACCTCCTGGATTTGACGCTAAGGGGGAGTGTGTGTGTAGGTTGAAGAAGGCAATATATAACCTTAAACAAAGTCCGAGAGCTTGGTTTTACAAGCTGTCAGAGGTTGTTGAAGATATGAGACTTATTCGCTCTACTACTGATCATTCCCTTTTTGTGAGGAAGACAGACAAGGTGATTGTGACTCTCCTTGTCTATGTAGATGACCTCATCATTATCAGTAATGATACCACTGGGATAATTGAGGTTAAGTAGAAGCTGGTAGTGAAATTTATTATGAAGGATTTGAGCTTATTGAGATACTTCTTGGGCATAGAAGTAGCAAGAGGAAAGATCAGGATTGTTCTTAACCAAAGGAAATACGCTCTTGATTTACTGCAGGAGGTTGGGATGTTGGGCTCCAAGTCTACCAACATACCCATGGATTTGAAGATGCACTTGTATGATTCTGAGTCCAAGGCTGTAGAGAGCAGAGGCTATAGGCAGCTGATTGGGAAGCTGCTTTACCTTACTATTACACGTCCAGATATCTCACTTGCAGTTGGCAAGCTTAGTCAGTTTATTGATGGACCGACGAAGCAACATTGGGATGCTGCTTTGCAGGTGCTTAAGTACTTGAAACGAGCACTAGGACGTGAACTACTATTCAGGAGAGGCAGTTCTATGAGTATAGTGGGATATTCAGATGCAGGTTATGCAGGCTATCTCTCTGATAGGAAATCCACTACAGGATTTTGTACATATGTGAATGGTAATCTAGTAACATGGAGAAGCAAGAAGTAGAGTGTGGTGTCTTGCTCGAGTGCAGAGTTAGTATAGAGCTATGATACAAATAGTTGTTGAGCTTGTGTGGATCAGACCCGTCTTACTTAACTTACATGTCAAGGTTGAGGAGCCTATGGAGATGGGATGTGACAATAGAGCTGCTACTTACATAGCAAACAATCCCATGTTTCATGAGCATATGAAACATGTAGAGATTGACTATCACTATACCAGAGATTTGATCCAGAGGGGACTTCTCTTCACCTCATCTGTTGCTTCAGAGAATGTGACTACAGATATGTTTACTAGGCCTCTCGCCAGATATGCTTTCGAGGCTTACTGTGACAAGTTGAGCATGATAGATATCTATGCTCCAGCCTGAGGGAGAGTGTTGAGCTCTCTAGTTATCTTGTTTTATGTTTAGTAGGGATTATTTTGTTAGTTTATATTTTTGCTTGGTTCTTTTGTATAATATTCTCAACACCTCTCTCTATATAAAGAGGTGTATGGTTTCCTTTGAGAATAAGGCTGGTTATTTCGTTCCACTAACTCTAAGTAAATCGTGAAACATCACCTGTGATATGGGATGAGGCACTAGAATCAGCAATCCACTTGGTCTGTCTGGTCATAAAAGATAACGTGTTAGCCTTCTGAGAAGAAACAACATACGTAGATGTGGTGGGCTGAGAGGCAACTAGCTTATCATACTCTTCTTTAGAAATAATAACCTTCTTTGATGTATGCCCAGTATCCTCCTCAGTAACTACCTGAGTAGCACAGGGTCCTTGAGGATACTTATGCTTGGCCCAACACCTATCAACAATGTGGCTAGTCTTGTGACAATAGTCACAAATAAAGGTACTCCAACCATGACCACATCCTCCACGGCCACGACTACGTCCTCTGCCTGAAGAACCACGACCCCGACCCCGACTAACTGAGGCTATGCCGAGGAATCACTAGAAGTAGTAGAACTCTCTACAACCTTAAGTCTCATCAACCTAGCATAAATCTGCCTTGGAGGTATCTCTGCAGATGTTAAAAGTTGATCCTTGATAGTCTTAAACTTTGGCTTCAAGGTAGCAAGAAACTGAACAAAACGTATAGCCTCCTTCTGTTTGGTAATGATAGAAACATCATAAGTGATCGGATGAAATCAATCCTACTCATCCCAAAGATTCTTCAAAGAACCATAGCATGAAGGAAGATTCATGCTCCCCTTCCTAAATGTTTGAATATCCTCAAGAACTCTGAAAAGTCAGGTAATATTCATCTTTTGATAATGGATCTCATAAGGAATATCCCACATCTTCTTGGGTGATGAATAAGCCATAACCTACTTGACAATAGATTCTTTCATGCTATTCAACATATACGTTGCCACATAATCATTATGCATCTTTCACCCAGCTGTCTTTGGAGATGGCTCATCTTCTAACAAAATATACTTTCGATCATGCAAATCAACAAAACGAGGAAAAGTAGACCATAACATGAAATTTGTCTTGTTAAGCTTGATTGTGGTGCCCTGCATTTGGGCACTCGATCCAGGATATCGCCCAAACAAATCACTCGTGATATCCTTTCTATCTCCCATGATTCGCAGTTCGCACTAGTTACCAACAATCACAAGAAAGAAAACTCTCACCAATGCATGTCAATCCAACAAATAGTTTCTACGGAGAAAGGAATTAACACATTAGGCCATGTTGATTCCTCTTCAACACGCCATAGATGAAGTGTCACAGATAAAGTGCAGCAATGAGCTACATCGCGGGGAAGGTGCAGTGCTGCCTAGAAGAATGTGCAGTAGGGTGCTGCACTGCCAAGGAAGGTGCGGCAACCTGTTGCGCCATCGAGCGGAGGCGTGATGGTGCGTCGGTGAGGAGAGGAGAGACCGCGGTGGAAGCGGAGGTTACAGTGGTTGTTAATCCATCGACGACAAGAGAAGGGGGTGAGATGGTTGGGTTAATAGGCCGTAGGGGTGGGATATCAGGGTTCCGATATAGTTTCATCGCTCTAATACCATGCTAGGAATAAAGTGAGTCAAATTTCATTACGTACTCCTTTGGCCCCTTTATATAGAGAGAGGTCAAGAGATAAAGGGTACACACCTATCTACAGAAAGTAATACAACGTAAATGCAGGTACGGGAAAAATAGAAAATAAAGACTAGAGAAACAAAACATAAAGAATGACAATGAATCAGAAAATATGTTCTAACACTACCTCAATGAATTCTCCTATCCCAGAGGTTCATTTTGCATAGGGAAAGGAATTTCTTGACCCAAGTCTCAAGTCATGCTTTGCATTGGCGTAATATGATACAATTTGCAAAATGCAGTAATAACACTAATATATGGATTGTGTAATTGGGTCATAACATTTATATCCCTTCTCTATCTTAAAGTATTCCTGATCACTTGATAACTTAAAAGTGACAAGTTGTATGCTTGAAAGATGTTAGGATGAAGATTTGGGGGCCATGTGGCAGTGTGTAGGAGTCGAGCCCCACCATGGGATGTGTCAATTTGGCATGGAGCCAACTAATTTTGAGCCAAATGTGGCATTTGTTTTTAGAAGTATTTTGAATTATTGTTTGATTAGGAAGTTTGTTATTTTTGGAAAAATAGTAAATAAGGATTGGGATTGTTAGAATCCTAAGCCCTTAAATGTTGGGATTGACTCTTTTAAATAGAGAGAAAATCTTTCATTGTTTTCTTTGAGTCATAATAAAATTTCCTATTCTTTGACGGCTTCGCTTTCCCACAACATCTCCTCTCTCCTTCCCTTGCTCCACACATGAACTTTAGGATGACCTCACGGGTGCTTCCAATTCACAACAAAAGAGAAGGATGGAGTGAACACAACCAAATACCTTGGGAGTTTTTTTTTTAATCAAAAAAAGGAGGGTCACTCAAGACCAGTGTTCCTCCAGCATTCTTTAAAGAAAATCGTAAGTTTCAATAAAACATTGGAAGGCAACCCCTCCCTTAGAACAAACCCCAAACAAGCTTTAAAGGCCAAAGCCTGACTTACAACATTCTCCACGTACACTTGTTCACCTTTAAAAAGCACCCTATTTCTATTCAACCACAACACCCATAAGACAGCCAATGGAAAGCTCGCTCCCTAATTGATTTGAAATTTCCCCCCACCAAAAGATCTCCAAAAATCTTCCCAAGACAAATACTCAATCCAATCAATTTGCATCAAACTCTAAACCCTCTTGGTAAATGTACATCTGAAAAAAAAGATGGCAACAGTCTTCGATATCCTCATTGCAGAGGGAACAAATCATGGAAGTAAGGCGTGAAATCTTATTAAAATAACCTTGGTCATGATTTGCCGTCTTCTCAACAACTATGTGAAAATCTTAATCTTTAGTGGGACTTTTTCCTTCCAAATAAGTTGACAATGTTTCATAAAATTCAAATCTTGCTGTCCACCTCCTGCCCTTAATTAGAATTTACAGAGAACTCATTACAATAATCATCCAAATACTCCCAAAAATCCAAATTATTATTCTCAGTTGAAGTAAAGAAGAAATCTTATTTTATCAAGCTGTCCCTATGTCTCTTTATATAAAGAGAGACAAGGGAAAAATAGCATAATAGGTCCAACACGAAAAGAAGATAACAAATACCCCCTCATAATAAACGTAACTCAACACTCCCCCTTAAGCTGGAGCATATATATCCACCATGCTCAGCTTGCTTCTACACTTCTCAAACCGGGGGTGAGGTAGTGGCTTGGTAAATATATCAGCAGTATGGTCAGTGGAGGCAAGACACGTAGTACGAAGTAGACTCTACTGGATCAGGCTTTTGGTATAATGGCAGTCTACTTCCACATGTTTCATCCTGTCATGAAACATGGGGTTATTAGCAATATATGTTACGGCCCGGTTATCACAATGCATCTCCATAGTCTCTTGAATTTCAAAATAAAGATCTCATAGCAGAGATCTGATCCATATCATCTCAGCTGCAGTATGGGTCATAGCCTTGTACTCGGACTCAGCACTAGAGTGTGAAACAATACTATTTCTTGCTCCTCTAGGTCACCAAATTTCCAACCACAAATTTGCAAAAACTAGTAGTAGACCGCTTGCCTCCCACATCTCCTGCATAATCTGCATCAAAGCATTGATTTAAATGCCGTTGGCAAGGCTATTTCCGAGCACCGGTCGTGCCGACATGAAGAAAACGTCGATTTACAGGGATTTCGTCGGCATGCCCTCGGCACGGTCGGCATGCCGTCGACATGGTCGGCATGCTGGCGAAATTGGTGCCCATGTCGAGGTTTCTATTGATTTTTTTAATTACTTTTGCTATTTTTGTTGGTATGCATTGGCATGCCCTCGGCATGCTCATCAGCATGCCTATCGAAAAATGGGCATTTCCACGGCAAGCCCTCGGCATGCCTATGAAATGCACACTTGGAATTCATCGGCACGGCATCGAAATCGGCATTTCGAACCTTGCATCAAAGTAAGCCATTACAGACATAGGACCCTTCTTCCGCAATAGAATGCCTCTGCCTGGACATCCCTTAATGTATCTCAACACTTGCATAACTGTCTACCAGTGGATATCAGTGGGTTTGTCTAAGAACTGACTTAGCTTACCCACTGCAAGGCTACTATCTGGTCTGGTGATGGTTAGATACAACTTCCCAACTAACTGCCGATAGACCTTTTTGTCTTTTACCTTCACTGTATCCTCAAATAGATGAACTTTAGGATCCATAGGAATGTTGGCTTCCTTGGATCCTAGCATGTCTGTCTCTTGAAGAATATTAAGTGCATACTTTCTCTGAGACATCGCTATGCCCTGCTTGTTCATGGCGATCTCAATATTCAGAAAATATCTCAGCTTGCCAAGATTTGTCATAACAAACTGGCAAGTCAAATACTCTTTTACCTGAGTAATACCCTCTGCATCATCACCTGTAAGGATAAGGTCATCAACAGAGACCAATAAAGCCACATTATCAGTACTGGTCTTCCCAACAAACAAGGAATGATCAGAAGATCTTTGCATCCCTAACATAGAAAGTGCCTCAGACAAATGCTAAAATTAGGCTTGAGGGCTCTACTTAAGGTCATCAATAGCCTTACGAAGTTTGTATACACTCTCCTTGAACCTCAAAACCAGGTGGCTGTTGCATGGATATCTCCTTTTCCAAATCTCCATATAGAAAGGCATTTTTAACATCCAGCTGGTGAAGATGTCATTCATAATAAGCCGCAACAGAGACAAGAATACAGACTGTGGAGAGTTGTGCCACAGGAGAAAAAGTATCAAAGAAATCTACATCATAAGTTTGGCTGAATTCTTTGGCTACAAGACGAGTCTTATACTGAGAAATTGACCCATCAGGGTTGTATTTCAGGATAAAGACTCATCTGGCCCCAACTAAGTGTGCACCAGAAGGTAGAGCAGACAACTCCCAGGTACCTCTATCAGTAAGCGCAGACATCTCTTCCATGGCCACCTTCTAATGTGGATGTAGGAGAGCCTGTTGGTAGGAAGTAGGTATCTCCATACTAGAGATTGTAGCTATAAAAGCATGAAATTCGGTCCCAAGAGAGCCTGTAGAGACAACACTGCCAGCAACACGATACTGTACACAGGATCTTGGAGCCTTCCTGATAGTTATGGGAATATTATCTGTGGGCAGAGAAAGAGACCCTGAAGACACGAGCAGAAGAATCATCAGTATCTTCAATACATACCTGAGTAGAGGACGATTGTGGCTTGTAGGAATTGAAGAGGGGGGTGTGTCTTCTCTCTGTTGGTAACTAGTAGCTGATATGTAGCACCCTTAAATGTCTTCTCATTAGTTGGTACAGGTCTGAAAGTACCCACAGTATGTTCTGTAGTAGATACACCATTACTACGAGAGAAGTTCTCCAAGGCTATAGGACGTACAGTGTTAGACACGATTTCTACGCTAAGAATTTGAGTTTTGAAAACCCTTAGTTGTCGAGTAAAAATCTGTCAAACAAATAATTTAACCGAAACTCTGTTGGGTCCCAGGTCGAATACGGGGAGGTGAACGTTTGATCAAAAATCGCGTTTATATTTGTTGTCATGAAGTAAATTGCTGGTCGAATTAAATCTACGCTAGTTATCTATATAAAGAATAATTAATAGAAGATAGAGAGAATAATACAAATAAATAGAAAATAGGGAGAGAATGAACAAAGATTTCATGGCCACAGATTCATGTTTATTACAACTACTCGCTACACTAGAAAGTAGGAAATCTAATCTAGAAAGCGATAAAGAGAAGAGGGAGAGATTATTCTCCTCGATGGTTACTTAGAGGATGAGCCGCATTGATGAAGCGCTCGAACGAAGGTGGTGAGGCACTGGACGAGGGAGAACGAAGACGGAGGACGAAACAAGACGACATCGCAGTGGGATCTGCTTCTCGAATGGCGGTGAAAGGACAACCGCGTGATGCTCCACTAACGGAGTGAGAAGGTAGAAAAATTGTATTTTTAACTCTAATGGAGCATCCTGGGTTTGGGACAAGCTCGTAGAGCTTTGGTGGGGTGAGAGAAGAGAGGAAGGGATGAAGAAAATGAGTTGTAGGGGTCCCCTTTTATAGTTGTAGTCATAGGGGCAAAAAGGTCATTTTACAAGCTTAACACATTAATTGCTGGGGTCTTTAGTGACGGATATAAATGTCACTAAAGACCCACATCGCTAAACACGCTCACGAGCCTTCGCTTCTTCATCTTCAGCCGCTGAGTGCTTTACCCACGCACGCATCCTTAGCTGTCTGATCGAGAGATTGGATAGCTTAAACGCACGCATACCTCTTGATCTTCAGCGCAACGTGCGCCTGCGTCAGATTGGGAGTGCGTTTACGCGTGAGATTGCGTGTGAAGCGTGCGCCTTCATCCAGCGTGTGACTTCGCACTCCCTCGACTGCCCGATCACCATCGCACGAGTGAATTTCACCTGCGCCTGTGCTTACAATTGATTTGAGGCTCTTGGCGTCTTGACCCGGTGCCGCGTATTGCTTGAAAGGACACGCGACCAACGTGCTATGCTCGCAACTTTGTCACATTTATGGTTTAAGGCGCAAATGCTCACAATCGTTAGATCTCGATCCAATGGTCGAGATCGAGTGCCCTTAGCCTTAAGTAGATGAGAGTTGGCTTAAGGAGTGACGTGGCGCATTCTTAGCCATTGGATTGACGATCCAATGATTGAGATGCGTTGATCATCGCATGAAGAGGTGGAGTGGGAGGTTTGGGCTAATGTTGGGTGGCTAGGATGGCGCCATCCTCGCTGTCCATCTCCTCTGACTTGTAGATGGTACCACGGATGTCGGATTTGATTGATTTTCACGCCGTTGGGTTGCGATCGTCGATCCGAACCTATCCGTGTGGTTGGATTTGTCATATGACGTGCAGATTTAACACCACCTTGGCCCTTAGCCTGTGATCTTTCTCGGACTACATCTGATGCTACAGAGGTCCGATCAGGGCGATCTCGGAGTCGTTGAACTCTGATCATCACCCTGATCAGATCCACACGGTTGGATCTTAAATCCGAGGCCCCGATATGATCTCGCCTTGTCCCTTAACCATAAAAGGGGTAAATTAACCTAAAATTGGTACAAACTAATCAAATGCATGGTGATGCATGTTATGCAATATTTATAATGCTTGATGCAATTATACGCCTAAGAAATGCATAAATAGATAGTTTGTGTGACATAGATGTGTCTACATTACACCCTCATACTTATCTTTTGCTAGTACCTAGTAAACTACATGTTATTCATAAAAGAATTAGGATCAAATTTCTTGGGCAAAAGTTATTTTTGAACACTAGGAAATTTCTAGTTAGACTTGAACTACAGAGACAACAATGCCTGGGTGTCTGCCAAAATACAAACCGCCCAAGCCCTCGCCTTATTCAAAAGCAAAAGCTTTCTTTTCTTTTTCTTCTTTTTTAATTTTTTTTGGATTTTTGAGTTTAGAGTTTCGGGGCAGCTTTATACGGTTACCTAACCCACTCAAGACTCGAAGAGAACTCTAAGTACTAAGCATCTTTTTGTGTAAATGTGATGGACTCACTAATCGATAGTTAGAATGGATTTCGGATTTCTTCGCCTCTAGGTGACCTTGAAAGGAATTCTGCCTAAAGTTGTATCTGTATGACCGGTAGTTTTCTCCCTACTTTTTATTTTTATGTGATCAACACAAGGGCGAACCTAGTGTATATCTCCCTGGTTTGTTCTACTTCTTCACTTCTTCCTTAGTGTTTGGAATTAAACGTGCATTTTCAAGTTGGGATCAGGACAACCAGTCGATGAGCTGTTACCACCGACACTTGCCAGCCATACTCATGCGGTGAAGTGTTGCTTCTTTCTTTTTTTCTTTTCTTCTTTTCTATTTCTTTTTCTTTTCTTTTTAGATATTTTTCTTTTTTTTTTTAAGTAGGTGACTTCCATGATCTAAGATTTGCCTAAATGCAGCAGAAAGGGAATGGTCGTGTGGCTGGGTTCTGGACAACCGGCCGATGAGCTATTGCCGCCGATAACTTGCCAGCCATGCCATCCCAGAAGGTTCATTAGCTACCCAATTTCCGTTAAAACCGTCGAAAAGTGAGTGGAAAGAGTGCTTAAATGCCTAGGCTTAAAGTTCCCTTAAATCAGAGGGTTGGTTGATAAGTTGTATACTTATCACCCCAACTTATTTAACCAATTTGAAATAAATTTTCGAATGGAGAGGAGTCGAGAACAAGTCCACATTTTAGTGGACACCTGAGCTGATCAAGTCCGAAGACCTGAAGAATCTAAGTGTTGTGGTCATATCGTATCATTTCTATGGTTGACAAATTTCTAAAGTCCAAGTTCTCTTTTCCTAATTCAATTTTTTTTTTCAAAAATAAAAAATATAAAAAGAATCTACGGAGCTAACAAGATGATTCAGAGAATGATATCCACCCCTCATGCCTATCTAATGTAATGTTCTCATTGTATTAAAAAGACATGAAACAGAATGGAGTAGAGTAGAAAGCGCCTGAATTTCATGATTACCCGGTCAGCTCCTAGATGAAAAGGGACTGTATACATGCTGAATTTAGTGCCTTCAGCTAGGCACACTGTACAAATAAAGAAGAAATAAAGAATTTACAGTTGCAGGTCATAATCAGAATAAGAAGATCAATTTTTGGACCTACGAGGAGGTGTCCACAAATGTGGACCAGATTGTGATGCAGACCCTTACCACATGGTCGAGTGTATCTAAGTTTCTGGATAAAAATTTTCCAAAACGTGAAATCATTATGCAAGCGGGACCGGGCCTACGATTTGTGAGGATGCAACCCAAGTCCAAAAAGTCGGATAATAGGAAAATCAAAAAGATAATCAATGAATTTTTGCTTTGGTTGGACATCCTTGGAGTAGAAAAAGGTTGGTGGTTTTAGGTAAATAGGAACCCTTAGATTCAAACTTCTTCTTCCCCCAGAATTAGCTTCTCATATCTTCATTTCCAAATTCCTTTCCTCCACAATCAAAATTTCAGATTTCGGGACCTCTTGCATATTAATCACCTCATCTAAAATTTCCAAGTCCAAGATTTGTGGCTGAATCAGAATTGACTTGGGTCTAGTGATCTCAAAATAAAAATCGTTAGTATGCTCAATGGGGTGTGATTGAGGAATGGGGTTATAAATTGAATTCGTCATGAAATCAGGATCTGAATCTATCATGGTAGCCCCAACAGGATCAAATTCCTTAATTATAGGGCCATCAAAAGATTAATCGAATTCTTCAGGCCCAATTGTCTCACTGAAATCATTTCCTTCAAACTTGAGTGAGACTTCACATAATGATTCTTCATCTTCAGAATCAAAGAATTCTAGATCCGCATTTATATGTCTTAAAATCATTTATTATTTCCTGGTCCATGGAGATATATTTTCCTTTGTACCCTGGCTCAGGGATCTTAGGTGAAGTAATCAACTTATCCTTAATTGGTTGCTCTAGAACAATCTGGTCAACCTTGGTCTCGTAAAATGTGTCCCCCCTACAGGTGCCTAAGTGGGTTTTAACATTGGTTCTCCTGAAGGGGGTTCATCTTGGGAATCATTCCAAGATTGAACTAGAGCAATCACAAATCTCATCCTCAATTTTGACATCCCAAGTAGAAACTCACCTGGGTTCTTATCCTTAACATCTTGGAGCCAATCGAACAAATATTTGTTAAAATCGTCAATCATTTAAATCAGAGGCTCCAATTTTTCAGTGAGTGTGTTGGCTGAGCTTCTAAAAATTGAATGGTATTCTTTAAGTTAGCCAACATCCTATCTTGGCCCTGGTTCACTTGAACCAAATGATTTGGTTCAGAGTTGGGTCGGTTTGGATTCAGTTCAGGGGAGTCAACAAATTGAGGTTCTTGATACCCTCCCTCATAATAGGCTATTTCGGATTGTTCATAAAGGGGTGGAGACCCATGTGTAGTGTAGTCTGGGGGAGGGTAAGAGTTGTAATCATGATATCTTTCTTGATTGTATATCGTATTAAGTTCATGAGAAGGCAGTGATCTATAATCGATATAACTCGTAGAAGGATAAAAATCAAGATCATGGTGTCCAGGGTTAGACCCTGAACACGGAGGTCCGGAATTGTATCCTCAATTAAAATTATCCCAACTAGTGGATGAGTGAGAATAAGTCTGATTGGGATAATAATCATCTTGGGAATAAGTAGTAGTTGGAGGATAAGAGTGGAAATGCGAGTAGGATGTGGAAGCATCAATGGCAAAGCGGGAGGAAGAAAGGTGCCATGTAGTACAAACAATCAAACATGTCCTTAAGTGGGTTAGCCTAAAGATCTACTGACTCCTAGAACCCGTCTTGAGATGAAAAGAACGATTTGATCTACTTTTTGGTCAATTCAACCAGTTAGAGGAAGGGGTTTGGGAGAAGGTTCTCTTGACTTTCGCCTTAGGTTCCTTTGATACCCCCAATCGCGGTCGTTTGACACTGCTCCCTTAGCTAGACATCAGATTGAATGGTAGAAGTAGATTAATTGAAAATAATCTCGATTTGGGCCTCAAAGAGCGAGTCCAATCGTTAAGGCCAACGTCTACTCTATTTTAATTAGGGTTAGGCTTGAATGTGCTTTGGAATGTGATGAGTCATTTATCTGGGTTGTGCCATTAAAAATCAGTTTCAATGTGTGTGTGCACAACCAATGATTTTCAAGCAAGATTATTTTTGGATGAGGTGAATTTTAGGGTTTAAATCTTAGTAGCTTTTAGGATTCAACTTTAGGTATAGTCAATCAAGTTCAATTGGCAAATCAGGTTTTGAAAGCACAAGTGAAGATGTCTTCCTTTAAAACTTAAAAAGAATGTGGAGTGCCTGGTTAATCCCTAAAAGTTGAATCCTATGTGGCAAGCTACTGATGAGTTGCTTTTAGATGAAGTGGTTCAACCCAAACAACTTAATCAATTGACTTGATGCACCACTAAATTAGTCACACAAGTGGTTACTTAATCTGATTTCTACTCAATTATATATTGATGAGTGTATTGGTTCCAAAGATCGGATTACCGGTTGAGTATGAAGAATCAGAAGAGGTTGTGTACCTATATGGGATTTTTTTTAGATTTTTTTTATAAGTGGAGGGTGAGGCAGTTGGAGGTGACAACCAAATTAAGCCTAGGGTTTATGAGAGTTCCTGGGTTAATTAGGGTTTGTATAATTAGCTGGTGGAATGAAAACTAATGGGTGAGAGGTGTTGGGTAAACTTATTGACCGTTCAATAGCACTTTACTCCAATCTACCGTTTTTTCCCATCTCGAGAGAGTACCTGCAGTCATAATAAGGTGAGAGGTGAGGTAAAAGATAAGGTGGAAAAACGTGAGAAATCAAAGGGTGTTGCCTCTCTGGTAACGATGCCAAAATATTAAACGCGCTTTCTACGCTAAGAATTTAAGTTTTGAAAACCTGTCATTGTAGTTACGTAAAAATCCGTCAAACAACTAATTTAACCGAAACTCTGGTAAGTCTCGGGTCGAACACAGGAAGGCAAATGTTTGATAAAAAATCACGTTTATATTTATTGTCACGAAGTAGATTAGCTGATCGAATTAAATATACACTAACTACCTACTTAAAGAATAATTAATAGAAGACAGAGAGAGAATAATACAAATAAAGAGAAAATATGGAGAGAATGAATAAAGATTTTATAACCCCAGATTCATGTTCATTACAACTACTCACTACATTAGAAAGTGGGAAATCTAATTTAAAAAGCAATAAAGAGAAGATGGAGAGAAATTATCCTCCTCGATGGTTGCTTGGAGGATGAGTCGCATTGATAGAGTGCCCAGACGAAGGTGGTGAGACACTGGACGAGGGAGAATGAAGACGGAGGACGGAACAAGATGTAGTAGGATTCGCTTCCCGAATGGCGGTGAGAGGACAACTGCGAGATGCTTTACGAATGGGGTGAGGTGGAAAAATTCTATTTTTAGCTCTAAAGAGCATCTTGGGTTTGGGATAAGCTCGTAGAGCTTTGGAAGAGGTGAGAAGAGAGGAAGGGATGAAAAAAAAAGAGTGGTAGGGATCCCCTTTTATAGTTGTAGTCATAGGGGCAAAATGGCTCTTTTACAAGCTTAACACATTAATTGCTAGGGTCTTTAGTGATGGATATAAACGTCACTAAAGACCCACGTCGCTAAACACACGTACGCGCCCTCACCTCTTCATCTTCAGTCGTTGAGCGCTTCACCCATGCACGCATCGGACGGCTTAAACGGTGTACACCTCTTGATCTTCAGTGCAACGTGTGCTCGCATCAGATTGGGCGTGCATTTGCGTGTTAGATCGCACGTAAAGCGCGTGCCTTCATCCAGTGTGCCACGTCGCGCTCCCTCGACTGCCTGATCGCCATCGCACAGGTGAATTTCACTCGCGCCTACGCTCACACTTGATTTGAGGTGCTTGGCATCTCAAGCCGGTGCTGCATGTTGCTTGAAAGGGCGCGCGACCAACGCGCTATGCTCACGACTTTGTCGCGTTTATGGTTTAAGGCGCAAACGCTAATGACTGTCGAGATCAATTGCCCTTAGCTTTCAGTAGATGAGAGTCGGCTTGAGGAGCGACATGGCACGTTCTCAGCCGTTGGATCGATGATCCAACGACTGAGATGAGTTGATCATCGCTTGAAGAGGTGGAACGGGAGGTTTGGGTCGATGTTGGGCGGCTAGGATGGCACCACGTGGTGCCATCCTGGCCGTCCATCTCCTTTGACTTGTAGATGGTGCCATGGATGTCGAATTGGATCGATTTTCGTGCTGTTGGGCTGCGATCGTCGATTCGAACCCATCCGTGTGGTTGTATTTGCCATTTGAGGTGTGGATTTAACACCACCTTGGTCCTTGACCTCTGATCTTTCTCGAACCACATCTGTTGCTACGGAGGTCCGATCGGGGCGATCTCAGAGTCGAACTCCGATCGTTTCTCTGATCAAATCCGTACGGTTGATCTCAAATCCAAGGCCCTAATATGATCTCGGCCTGTCCCCTAATCATAGAAAGGGCAAATTAACTTAAAATTTGTACAAACTAATCAAAATGTATGATGATGCATGTTATTCAATATTTATAATGTATGATGTAATTATGCGCCTAAGAACATGCATAAATAGACAATTTATGTGATATAGGTGTGTCTACATCATATAGGCATAGGAGCAGCCACCCCTATCTCTCTCAACTGATGATGTAGGTAGAAAAATAAGGGATAGACTCATGAAAAGTCACATCCGCACTCACATAGTATTTCTAGTGTATGGGATCAAGACACTTGTATCCCTTCTACTTGCGTGAGTATCCTAGAAATACACACTTAACCACCCTTGGTGCCAATTTGTCACGACCAGGCCCAAGGAGGTGTACAAATACCACATACGTAAAGGTCTTTGGTGGCACAAGAAATAAGTTTGCATCAGGATATAAGATACTCTATGGAATCTGCTCATGTAAAATAGAGGAAAGGAGTCTGTTAATGAAATAACAGGCAGTAAGAACCGCATCTCCCCAGTAACTATGTGGAACACTATTCTAGATAAGCTCTAGCTATATCCAGAATATGGCCGTGTTTTCTTTTAACTATCCCATTTTGCTGCAATGTATGAGGACATGAGGTCTGGTGCACAATACCCAATGATCCATACAAATCAGCTAGTTTCTTTGTGTAAAATTCTAATGCATTATCTCTTCGAATTTTTTTAATGCATACACCAAATTGATTTTTCATAAACATCACAAATTGCTAAATCAAAGAGCCAACTTCCAATTTATTCCTCATTAAAAAGGTCCACGATAAGCATGAAAAATCATCCACAAATAACACATAATATCTATAATTTTGGTTGTCTGCCACACGGCTAGGACCCTAGACATCACAATGCAACAAATCAAAACAAGTAGAACTGATAGACTGGATAGATGCTGAAAAATTGGCATGGTGATGCTTTTCAAGCTGACACGCATCACACTGAATCTTCATGGCAGGAGACAAATGTGGGATGGCACGTCGTAGCTTGTCCAGTGAAGGATGACCTAGTGTTTTGTGCCACTACAAGGCACTCCCTGCAGTAGTCGTCTGATAGGCTACAGCAACTGAACTCTGATGTAGCCGATACACATCCTCTTCCTCATGGTTACCACCAATCGTCTTCCCCATTATGTCATCTTGGAAAGTTCATCCAACAGCATCAAAAATAGCACGACAATTCAACTGCTTAGTAATAGAACTAACAGATAGCAGTTGCATTACCATGTCGGGCGCATAATATACATCAGCAAGATGCATGGAGGGTGTAATAGATACCCCTCCCTTACCACAAATGGGGGCATGTCTACTGTCTGCCAGCTGTACTGCATGTTCTTGTTGTGTCTTCTGCAATTTCCTAAAACACTAGGACTTTCCTGTCAAAGGATTAGATGCACTTGAATCAATCAACCATGACCCTTTCGTACTCGATGCAGATGCATAGGCTGTAGTGCTAGAGGATTGAGGCTGCTCATGGGTCAACTGTGCTAGCCGCCACACAACTACATCATAGTCTTCCTTTGCAAAAGATACTGCCTCAATGCTCACACTTGGAGATGCTGTAACAGAAGCTTGGTTGGCAGCAGTAGGACGGTCAAGTTTATTCTAACACTTAGCCTCAACATGGCCAAGCCTGCCACAGTAAGAACATGTAGGTTTGCCCCGACCACCATCAATTCGGCCCCTGCCTTTGCCACGAAAGAAGCATTCACGACCACCACGAGTGCTAACAGCCGCATGGGTCGAAGACGTATTGGTAACAACATCATGACTACGTTAAATTTGCATCCTACTCAGCCTCCTATAAATTTCCTCAATAGGAGGAAGCTTAGAAAGAGTCAAAATCTGTGAATGAGCCATGGAATAGTGATCACTTAGCCCTGTAAGGAACATGTGGCCTGCAAATCCCTTCCTGTGATCCCTGCGTGTAGAAGTGCACATCGGTCTACATGCATTATATTTCTCCAATAACCCCTTCATAGTGGAGTAATACTGAGACAGACTCATCTCCTCCTGCTTGAGATGTCATAAATCATAATGGATCTGAAATACTTGAGTTGAATTCAACTCATGTGAATAAGCCATCTTCAAGATATCTCACATCTCTTTAGCAGAACTGTAGTACATGACTTCATTGCCAATCCTTGGAATGATGCTATTCAAAATCCAAGCTCTCACCATAGCATCATTCCGATTCCAAGTTGTGTATTTTCCTATTTTCTGCTTTAGTGGTGCTTCCATAAGCACATGCTTCTTCTCATGGCCTTCCACAGTGACAAGGTTTGAGATCAATATGGGTAATTGGTCTCATCTAATTTTGTAATTGGAGCAAAGAAGAGGCTCTTATACAGCCCGCTTTCTATACTCTGTCCTGAAGACACCTCAGAAGCATCTGATACAGACATGGTAACTTCAAACACACAAGAATAAGCTCAAACAGTATATCTGAAATCCTGAATTAAACACCAACAAACTTAGGTAACACACACCCCACAATCCACAGACAAAAGCAACACTTCACTGGGGAATACACACCCCAAGAATCAAGTAATTAAGGAAATACACGTCCTAAAAAATCATTCACTACGGGGAATACACACCCCAAATCAGATCAAAAGATTAAGAAAGTCATACCACCCATAGGAAGATTTTTTTGATTCAAATCCTTATCCCTCAATATCTAAAAAACCTTCCTAAATGAGGAGAGAACGGTGTGGTGATGTATAACTGCAACTCGCACTACTGTAACACACACCAAGGTGTGGTGTCATGTTACAGAGGCTTCAGAGCACGGCACAACAGCAGTAGGTGGTAGTAGCGGTGATCGGGAGACGATCCTGCTGTAGCAGGATGGCTGCAAGCGACGATAAGAGTGTCGCAATTGGTCACTGCGGTGCGGTGGCGAGCACTGCAGCGAGGCGGCTACTAGCGGCGGTAGTAGCGCCGCGATCAGGTGTTGTGGCATGACGGTTGCCGCGGTAGCGATTTGGCATCGGTGCGACCGTCGGTGGCGGCGGCGGTAGCTCTTGAAGAAAGAGCTTAAGGTGAGGTTAGGATTTTTTTGGCGGAGACCTCAACCTGGTGCTTTGGTACCAAGTTGAAGTAAAAAAGAAATTTTATTTTACTAAACGGTCTTATGTTTATATAGAGAGAAACAAGGAAAAAATAACATAATAGATCCAACATAAAAAATAAAATAACAAATACTCCGTCATAATAAACGTAACTCAACATCCTCTAAATTAAATTTGGACATAATCAATACCCGGGGAGTTAAGCCAACAAAAATGAAAATTTTCCTTAAACATAGAAAAAGACAATTCATCAAGGGGGAAGTAATAAGAATAATATTACACTAATATGCATTCAACTAGACGATTATGTTAAGAAGTTTTAGTACATGATATGCAACATGCCCAAGTAAAGAATGAATCTTTATTAACAAATTTAAGACCACTCTCAGGAATATGGGAATACTGGTAGAATATCGAGGCTTTATTTCCTTGTGAGATACTCTTGCTGTAGGAGTCTTTAATTTTTCTTTGAGCATATAAATCCACAGAGTACCAGTACAATTATTGTTAGCATTTAGTAATTATATATGCACTTTATTGTATTATTTTCTTATTTACTTTTCTGGTTGAACTTATGTTACAATTTATCCTTTTACCTCTTTTTATATAAAGAGGTGTAGGATTTTAAAGTTGAATAAGATCGATCATTTTCTGACTATTATCAAATAAAAGAAGTAGTAGAACACTTGTACATCACTTATTTGACGTGGACTTGATTAGTTAACATGAAATAATGGGAATATACCCTCTCGTATTTATTCTAGGATTGAAGGATAACCCATGATGCTTGCCAAGTTGATAGACCTCGTGCTTAAATGGTTCAATGGAAGGAATATCAAGAAATTGGTAGTGAAGATTTTGGATGTTAGGACAGCCCAACTGTAGATGCCATCAGAAAGATGTAACTAATCGACAATAAAAGATGCAAGATCACACAATGATTGAGGAAACTAATAGAGTTGATCATATGCAAAGCCTCTACCATTCTTCTTCATATGAGAGCCTTGTAAGACAAAGAAAGACTCATGAAAATTGCACGATAATTCAAACTTTTGTAATATGACTAATAGACAATACACTCTAAGCAAGTCCTTACTTCTTGCTCCTTCAATTCAACATATGTGCAAAAGTATGTTGTAGACTATTGTAAAACATGATAAGTGGAAGCCTATTAACAAAATATCAAAGCATAACCAAGGAATGAATATTTGGGTTTACACGAAAACCCCACTCATGGAGAGTGGGGAGAAAATCACGAGAGAAGTGCCTTTGTGGGCATGATATGAATGTCTTATTCTCAAGACAACGTCTATTTATAGGTCACTACGCACTTCAAATCTCCACATTGCACAGTGTGGTACTATTCTCTTGTAATTAGATCTCGCATATTTGATTACTCAACTACACATTCTCTAAACTCTCCTCAAGCTGAAGCATGAAATGCTCAGCTTGTAAAACAACAAAATCATCACTCTACAACAGAACACAACACTTTCAATTGATGCAATCGGGTCACAACTCTTCTACAGGCGAATAACGCAGTTGCATCCTTGTTCTTGCTTGTAGGTGGATATGCTGATGACGACACATCAATGAGGGTTGGAGTCTGCTGGACGAACTACTGTAGCTGGCTTTGACATGAGCCTTTCTTCTGGAGACCTTGACTGGTATTGGTGCCTTTCCATTGGAAATCTCGAACATGGGCCTCTCCTACATGGAAATTTGGCATGGGCCTCTCCTATGGAGACCGCGAAACTCTAGCCTCTCCTCTAATGACCTCTAGATTGGCCTTCTCTATACGGAAATCTCTTTCTATGTTTCTTTCATATAGGGACCTGATAGAATGTTTTTCTTATGTGAGGACCTCAAACAATGAGTCTCTCATATGGGATCAATGATAATACTAGGTTGATACTAACACTCCCTCTTTCTCCCATACTCTATGGGAAAAAAAACAAAAAAATTGAAACTAGATAAGAGCTTTTCCTTCTCTTCTCTTCCGGTTCATCATTTTTTTTATCGTTTTTTCTTGTTCTTGTTTTAAAAATTTTTCCTTCTTTTTTTCTGCAATATTTTCCCCCTTTTTACTCCTTCCTTTTTTTTTTCATCATCCCCTCTCTTTTCTTCTTTGTTTTCTTCTTTCTTTCCTTTTTTTTTAACTTCAACTCACTTTTTTTTTTCAAATCACTCCTATCCTTCCTCTCTTCATAGCTAACAATCAACAAAACAAAGAAGAGGACTTTGCTGCAAGAAACCCAAAAAAGAAATAAGTTAAAAGACAAAAAGGTATAGCTTCACATCTGTCGCTTCTACTTAGGGTTCTTCAAACCCAAAACACAGCAGCGTCGCTAATACATCCATTCTCGCGACCACACGCGAGAACGATGTCACTGATCGTGGCACACCTCATGAGATTCTCCATTGCTGCTGCGCTGATCTTGCGTGACTGCCATATCCATCGCCTTCTCTTTCTTGGCAGGCAAGATCGTGCCCATTGCTGCCATCATCATTGCCATCAACGCCACCATCAGCAGCGACAGTTTTGTCGCAATCTTTACATGAATCACACGTGAGATTGTAGCACCAAATCTTTTGCCTAACCTTCTTTGTCTTCTTCAATTTCCCTCTTGATGCTAAGTGCCGCCATCGTCATCTTCCTTGATCTCCTCCCTATGGTGCACCACCACGACCAGGGGCCATCACCGCCCTCCAGTAGCCTTGTGTTGCCTCTTGTTAGTGCATAGGGATCCTCTTGACTCGTGACCTCCAATCCTCACCCACCTCCATTGTTGCTACAACAGAGTCATTGCCACCACTATCACCCAAGTGTGGAGGTGCACCGGTGCTTGATTGCTCCACAGATCGATGTTGCAAACCTTGTGACCTTCCTTGCCTCCATTGCGTGCATCTTCACTAACTCCTACAACACCTTCTCCTTGCCCATGACCATAGACATTACTCTAAGTGTACTCCATCAAGGATAAAGAACTCCAAGAGAAAATATTGAATGATAATATAATCCGTGGAACAAGAAAAAAAAATTACAACTTACTCTGATACCCTGTTGTAAAACATGATAAGCAGAAGCGTATTAATAAAATATCAAAGTATAATCAAGGAATGAACATTTGGGTTTACGTGGAAACCCCACTCATGAAGAGTAGGGAGAAAACCATGGGTGAAGCGCCTCTATGTGTGTGATATGAATGTAGTCTTCTCAAGAAACAAATGTGGGTACAACACTTATTTATAGGCCACCACATACTCCAACTCTCCACATTACACGATGTGGTACTATTCTCTTGCAATTGGATCTCTCATCCAATTACTCAATTACACATTCTCTCAACATGTACTTTCTATCTTCAAGACATCCTACATAATCTACCTTTATGTAGGCTATAATATTAAAGGAGGTTTCTTTCTTGAACAAGTGTCCTTTCCTTGGCAATGACTTCAACTACCCGAGTACCATGACATCTGCATCCCAACATACCTTGGTCAGCTTGTGCATGAATTGGCTGATCTTCCTAATAGCCAACGAGGTATTAAGACGTGTGATGGTCAAACATAAAAGTTTTCTTACCAAAGTCCTGGACTAGTAAACATCAATTAGGACAATGTTCTCAACGTAAAGAAGAATCTTTGAACATAGGAACATGCACTAGTTTGGCCCCCAATATGGTAGCCTCTTGTAGAAGGCCTATATAATGCTTTCTCTTATACTAGCACACCCCATTTTCTATTTTCTATAAGCAACCTCGATCCCGAGAAGTTCCTAACAGGACCTAAATCCTTGATCACAAAATTCTCAACCATGCATATCTTTAAATCACGAATCCCCTCAACATCATCATAGGTAAGCATGATGCCACTAACAAAGATAGCATCACGACTGTCCCTCGAGATGCTTGGTGAATAAGGAATGATTGCCTAAAAATATGTAGAATCCAAGGGTTTGAACAACCTTAAACAACTTTTGGAACCAGGCTCAAAGACTCTACTCTAGGCTATATATTGCCTTTTGTAACTAGCATACCTTGGAACACTCTTCCTGAGACTTAGACCTAAGTGGTTGCTATGTATATGCATCCAACTAAGGGAGAGACCAGTCACACTATATTGCCACTAAGATAAGAATTTGGGTTGTAGGAAGTCTAGCTATAGGAGAAAAGTTATCAAAGAACCCATTCCACATGTTTAGGTGAATCTCTTGTATTTTTGAATAGATTGTTTGGATTATACATTGTTGTACTTCGTATCTTTATATTTTGTTTATAAAGGTGTTTTGATAATTTTTGTTGTCCCACCTCTCTCTCTATATAAAGAGAGGTAGGGCTCCTAACTTGGTATCAAAGTGGCGGTTTGGAGCTCGTGATATCCCACACAAATAGGCCTCCGACCCCTCTCATCGATTTCCTAACCAAATCGCCTCTGGTTGGGCATCCACACTAGTGCCTTAGGCGCCACCAGCGTCATCGCTAGTGGTGCTCCCCACAGATGCGTTGCTGCCCAGCCTCCTCTCTTTGCAGCATCGCCGTCGGCCTTGATCGGCAACGGCAACGCCATTGCCCCGCCTTCCCTTGGTCTGCAGCATAGTCGCCGGCCTTAATAGTTGACAGCAACGCCGCCACCTGTCCTCCCCTCAACCTGCAGCGTTGTCGCTGGCCTTGATCGTCGCTCCTGCTGCTTCCAATCGTAGTCAATAGCATTTGCTACAGTCTCGCAGAGGGTGCAGTTGGCCTTGAGGCAGCAGTAGTGGGGATCTAGATCGGAGCTGTAGACCTACTTTTGATCTGATCCCTTATGAGCTAATTACTTTTAATCAGGTCAAAGGAGTTCCTAGGTCCAGAGGGTCTAATTTGGGTATTTTCTGATCGTAGATCAGATGTTTGAGGTATAGATTTGTGATTTGAAGCATCTTTTTGTACCGCAGATTCGTGGATAAGCAAAAGATGGAGACTTCAAGTCCATCTGAAGTTACGTCGGACGGTACTGTGGACATCGGGACTTACAAGAGTCTCTTCTTTGGTCCTATGACAAAGCTTGATGAGACCAATTTTCCTCGGTGGTCCCATACATTCTTGATGACTGTTTGGGGCCACGGAACGGAGCACATTCTTTCGAATCCAGAACCCACCCAGAAGACAGGTGTAATGCTTCGTGGGATAGGGATAACGCAATGATATGTGCATGGATGATGGATTGCGTTATTCCTCATATTGGTGATGAGATTATGTATTACACTGCAAGTCTGCAACCAAGCAGATGTGAGATTCTCTTCGTGAGACATTCTCATAAAAAGAATTATTCTAGAGTTTTCGACGTCTATCATGAGTTATTTCATTTCCGCCAGGAGGGTCGTTTTTGGCCCAATACTATTCTATTGTGAAGAGTCTCTTGGAGAGACAATGCATATCGGCCTGGTTACACCTGTGATTCTTGGCATGGTTTTAGGGAGTCAACAGTTTCTATCTTCCTATCAAGTCTTGGCCCTGAGTTCACTGTTGCTAGGGAACAGATTTTGACCTTATTTGATCTATCATCTCTTGAGGAGACCTATAGTAGGCTCAGTCAGATTGCCCTTCAAACTCCATTGACAGATACCACTGGACAAACCTTGGCTTTGGCTACGATCCCTGGACGTAGGAGAGTTAGATCTTCCTTACGTGGTCGTGATTGTGGACGTGGATTTGGGGGGCATACTCGTACCCCATGTACTTAATTGTGGTCTGATAGGGTATTTAGAGGTTACATGTTGGCAGAAGCATGGCAAGCCCGCAGTGGTTAATCAGGTGAGTGATATATTTGATGCATCTCCATAGGTTATCTCCATAGCAGAGTTTGATGATTTTCTTCAGTCTCAGATGGCTCAGACTTCTACTATTCTAACCCCAGATACTGCTGTATATGCTTCTTCCTCCTCAGGTAGTGAGTTGGTTCGCTCTTCCTTCTCATTGGGATCTGGTGAATGGTCAGTAGATAGTGGTGCCTCAAAGCACTTATGTGGAGTTCAGGGATCTTTCTCACTATGAGTCTTGTTGCACCAAGGAAGACAATTCAAGAGGCAGATGGTCGCCATTCTCCTATGATTGGAAGGGGAGATGTCCCGCCATCCTCTACTCTCCAGCTATCTATTGTCCTTTATGTTCCGAATTTTCCTCTTAGTCTACTTTCAGTCAGTAGCATTACAAAAGAATTAAATTGTTGTGCCATATTTAATGCCAAGTCATGTGTCTTGTAGGACAAGCTCATGGGGAGGATAATTAGTGGAGGACGTGAGGGAGGGGTGTACCATCTGAGTTGTTCACATATTACTGCTACTGCTGTTGGTCATAGGGGAGGTGCTTCGGGGACACCACTCTAATGGCATCTCTGCTTTGGTCATCTACCTCTCGAGCGACTCAGACGTGTTCGACCCCATGTTTCATCCATCGCATCTATTGTTTGTGATGCTTGTCAACTGGGCAAGCATCACTGTGTCGATTTTCCAGCCTCGACTCATTCTGGGTCTACTTTTGTTTTTCAGCTTATCCATATGGATGTATGGGGTCCTAGCCGTATTCTTGTTAGGCTAGGACATAGATATTTCTTGGTTTAGTTAATGATTTCCCCGTGTTTCTTGGATTTTTCTTATGAAAAATAAATATGAAGTTGGAAACATTGTAGGGAATTTTGTTATTGAAATAAAGACCCAGTTTTCTGTTATTAGTCAGATGTTTCGTTTTGATAATGCATTGGAATTTTGTACTACTCGTCTACACTCCTTTTATAAATCCAATGACATTATTCATCAAACTACTTGTATTCATACTTTTCAACAGAATAGGGTGGCTGAGAGGAAACATATACACTTGTTGCCTGTACCATATTAATTCATCATTCTGTCCCATCTTTATATTAGGGTGATGTAGTGTTAACTTTTGGTTTTCTCATTAACAGAATGCCTAACTCTGCTCTTCACGAGCAAATTCCTTGGTAGGTTTTATACCTAGATAGATCGATCCTTCATGTTCCCCCTTGGTTTTTGAATGTGAGTGTTTGTTCACATTCTTAGTCCTAGACGGGGCAAACTGGCACTTAGGGTGGTGAAGTATGTTTTCTGGGCTATTCGTGGATACAAAAATGGTATCGTTGTTTTGATCTTGTTACTTCTTGACATTTTGTGTCTGCTGATGTGATGTTGTATGAAGCTATTCCATATTTTTCTACTTCTGGTAGAGATTTACCTCCTACTATTGATATTGCACCTATGCCCATACCTCCTATATCCTTTAGTGCTATTCCTGGGATAGATACTTCTATTTCTGTGGACCTTGATAAATAGTGGTTTGTTGAGCCCATTCACACTTATGTTAGGCTACATATTACATTGCTAGTTCCCTCTCCTTCGCCTCCTCCTCCTTCGACCTCCTTAGCCAAGGTAAGCTCTGCACCTTAAAC
Organism: Thalassia testudinum; assembly: GCA_037157565.1. Lineage (NCBI taxonomy): Eukaryota > Viridiplantae > Streptophyta > Magnoliopsida > Alismatales > Hydrocharitaceae > Thalassia > Thalassia testudinum. The sequence goes on along the minus strand of JAZHRO010000036.1, from coordinate 109,301,193 downwards.
ACTAACGGTGATGTGCTTAATGATGCAGATTGGCCTTCTGTTGCTATTCATGAGAAGAATGATCTTGACCTTCCGATAGCCATTCGAAAGGCTCCATGAAGTTGTGCTGGATATCCGATTGCAAGTAACCTTGTGGCAGATGGACTGGGGACAAAGTTTGCTAACTTTTGTCATGCCTTAGCTGCCACTCATATTCCTGCCACATATCATGAGGCCATGCTTGATCCGAAGTGGCGTCAGGCCATGGAGGAAGAGATGGCTGCTTTTCAGACTTGAGGCACATGGGAGTTGACATCTCTGCCACAGGGATCTACTGTTGTTGGGTGTCGTTGGGTTTTTGCCTTGAAGTACAATTCAGATAGCACTGTTGCAAGGTATAAAGCTAGACCGGTGGCAAAGGGATTTACTCAAACGTATGAAGTATATTTCTTTGACACCTTTTCTCCTGTTGCTCGTCTTTCTACTATGCATATTCTTGTGGTTGTTGCAGTGCATAAGGATTGGTCTTTACATCAACTTGATGTCAAAAATGTATTCTTATATGGAGATTTGCAGGAAGAGGTTTTTATGCAACTGCCCTCGGGATATGAGGTTTAAGGGGAGTGTGTATGCAGGTTGCGCAAGGCCATTTACAGCCTTAAGCAGAGCCCCCGTGCCTGGTTCCAGAAATTATCTCAGGTGGTGGAATCAGTGGGATTTCAGAGATCCTCAGCAGATCATTCATTATTTGTCAGGAAAATAGGGTGAGGTATCACGATTATTCTTGTATATGTAAATGATTTGATTGTTACAGGGGATGACTATGAGGGGATAAAGGAGATAAAGAAATGCCTGGCTGATTAGTTTGTAATGAAGGATCTGGGTCTATTGAGATACTTTCTAGGGATAGAAGTAACCCGCAGTAAGAGTGGGGTTGTATTATCCTAAAGAAAGTATGCTCTTGATGCTCTGCAGGAAGTTGGTATGCTGGGGACCAAAGCAGCCAATATACCTTGGACCCTAAGGGGCATTTATATGATACTAAGGTTGAGGTTGTGGATGGCAGGCAATATAGGTAGCTGGTTGAGAAATTGTTATGTCTCACTATCATTAGGCTTGACATATCTTATGTTATTGGTAAATTGAGCCAGTTTATGGAAAAACCCACTAGACAGCATTGGGATGCTGCAATGATGGTGCTCCGATACATCAAGAAGGCCCCTGGTAAGGGTCTCCTATTTACCAGAGAGACTTCTATGACAATAGTGGGTTATTCCGATGTTGACTATATAGGATGTCACTTGGATCGAAAGTCTACTACAGGCTTTTGTACCTATATTGCCGGGAATCTTGTAACTTGGAAAAGCAAGAAACATGTTGTAGTTTCTAGATTCAGTGTAGAATCTAAATACAGGGCAATGGCCTTGACAACAGCTGAGATGATGTGGATTCATTCCTTATTGGTTGATTTGCATGTTGAGATTGATGGCCCTATGGAGATGAGGTGTGATAATGGAGCAGCCACCTACGAGTGCACAAAATATGTGGAGATAGATTGTCATTACACCAGGGACATCATTCAGAAAGGACTGCTTTACACAACTCCAGTGTCCATTGATGACTAGATAGCAGACATATTTACCAAACCTCTTATCAAGTCTTTTTTATGCATGTTGTACTAAGCTAAGCATGATAGATATCTATGCTCCAACTTGAGGAATGTTGTACTTCATATTTTTATATTTTGTCTGTAAGGGTGTTTTGATAATTTTTGTTGTCCCACCTCTCTCTATATATAAAGAGGTAGGTTTTCCGGAATAAACAACTTTTTCATTTCTCCTAACTTCTCATTAAAGACCCACTTAGAACCCACCACCATGGCATTGAGTGGTGATTCCATGAGTTCTCAAGTATCGCATGACCTGGGTGTAGTCATCTCCTCATCCATAACTTATCTCCACCTTACATCAAGAAGAGAGTGACAATGCAAGGTGGAAATAGATACCGTCAAGAGTGCCATAGTGAAATGCCTAAATGATGATCCAAACATGCCACAAGGACATGTTTAGATATAGGTATGGAGCCTTACTTAAGGCTATAGACACATGTAAATCCTCTAATAAAGAACAACATATTATTAATGGGTAATATCTTTGTAGTTACCTCAAGGGTCAATTGTTACATTGGCTCACAAGGGGTGGTTCGACAATTAGGGATGTACACAAGTCGTGTTCAACCTAAAGCCAACTCGACCCAGCCCCATTGTGTTGAGTTGGGTTAGGTTGAGAGTTATAATGAGTTAGAATTTTCCCAACTTGATAAAAAATGGGTTGGGTTGGGTTTGAGGTTTAAACAACCCAATCGAACGTGTAACCCAATACAACCTGATTTATAATTTTATACGTACATATATTGTTGACATAGCACTCTAGTTATCATTTTACTTGTTTAGACTATTTTATTATTTATTTTGTCCTCTTGGACTTATATTGCAATCTACCCAACATCTCTCTATATAAGAGGTGTAGGGCTTCATTTGAGAAACATGATTATTTCTTTTCTCCGACTTGGTATCAGAGCAGCGATCCTAGATCGGTGCTCCGGTATCCCACCTGCTCAAGCCTCAGTACCCCTCCACCCAAAACCTTAATCCCTTCTAGTCAACACCTACAGCCACCTCCGCTGGTCTTCGCCGATGCTCCATTGACCTCTGCCGGCTCCGACAGGCCATCAGGGCAACACCACACATAGGGTGCTGCCCCCACAGGGCATCGCTGGCCCCTTGCAGGCCTGCAGGCCACCGTTGCTCGCCACTGCACCTCTCCTGCAAGTCGTCGCCGCCTGCAGGACTCCCACTGCTACTGCCTACTACTTGGCTGCAAGTAGTGGTGGTTGGTGGCAGACTATTCTCATCGACAAAGGGGAGTAGAGCCTTGTAGAAGCACTGTTAGGGCCTTCCTCGTACCCTAACATGAGATAAGCTTTGATCTAAAGGGTGCTTGTGACTCTTGGGATTTTATCTAGGATCTTTAGATCTTAATTCTCATGATCAAGAGATCACATTCTCTCTGATTTCAAGTTCTTTAGATCTAAATATTTGATTTCAGATCGTGTTTATGGCATCTTGTGGTAGTCCCAAGGCACGATTGCCTCCTCAAGCTTTTCGGAGGTGTCATCAGTTACCGCTATGCACATTTGGAGTTATAAAACTTTGTTCCTATCGCCAACTTGAATGAGACTAATTATGCCAGATGATCTCAAACGTTCCTGGTGACTGTCAAGGGACATGATAAACACATTCTGTTGGAGTTGGAGCCACAAGACAAGATGGGGAGAAATGCTACATAGAAGAAAGATAATGCAATGGTTCGTGCTTAGATCATGAATTCTATAGAGCCTCAGATTGGAGATGGGATCATGTACTATAAGATGGCTAATGAGATGTGGGATTCTCTACGTGACACGTATTATCATGAGAAGAATTCCAGCAAGGTGTTTGAGATTCACCATGCCATTGGTGGTCTAAAGCAAGAGGGCTAGTCACTTTCCTAGTATTATGCTGCCTTGAAGGAGCTCCTAGAGAAGTACAATGCCTATTGTCCTGTCTGCAGCTATTGCACAGGAAGGAGTATCCAGTCCTCCAGTTCTTGGATAGACTTGGACCAGATTATGATGTTGCAAGGTCTCGGATCCTAACTTTGGCTAAGCTTCCACACTTGAGGGAGCATATAGTTAGGTGAGGAGGGTGGTTCTTAAACCACCCCTATGAAATGTTGGACAGACTTCTGTCTTAGTAGCTGTTGTATGTGGTGGACGTGGTGTTTCATCTACTAAGGGGAGAGGATGTGGTGGTCGGGGTACGACCGGCAAACCCTGCACCATCTGTTCTCATTGTGGTAAGGTTGGTCATTCAGAGGCCTACTGGACGAAGCATGGTAGACCCTCCTATGGCCAACCAAGCTATCTCTTCCAAGGAGGCGAGCAACAGTGTCACATGCTGACTATGATGCGGTTGTTTAGCACCTAGCAGAGTTGACCTATGAAACTACTACTACTATTGATACTGCTGCGTTGGCCTCCTAAGGTATAGATCCTACTTATAAGTATGGTAGTGGTATTTCCTACAGTGCGTTGTGGTCAGTAGGTTCCGAATCAAACATGCTTTAGACAGGTTTAGACTGTTCCCTCTGATAGATATGTTCAAGTGGCAGATGGTAGACAGTGTAGAGTACATGGCAGAGGAGATGTGGTAGTGACTCCTTCACTGACTCTGTCCAATATTCTTTATGTTCCTGAATTTTCGATTAGTCTTGTTTGTTAGTAGAATTATAAAAGACTTGCACTGTTGTGCTATTTTTGATGAGTTAGACTATATTTTTCGGGACAAATTCACTGGGAGGATGATTGGTGGCGGACATGAGGAAGGGTGTATCACCTAATCTAGACTCTGTTTGCTGCTATGTGTTAGGTCGAGGTTACTTTTAGTGCTGGTATAGCTCTTCAGTGGCATCGTCGTCTTGGGCACCTATCATTGGACAGGCTACGACGTGTCATCCCTCATATATTGCCTACCACTGAGATTTTGTGTGATGCATGTCAGCTATGAAAGCATCACAGAGCTAGTTTTCCTTTCAGTTCTTCTCAAAGTTCTGCTGCGATTTTTGATTTACTGCACATTGATGTATAGGGTCCTAGTAGAGTGTTGGATAGACTTGGTCATAGATTCTATTTGCATTGTGGATGGTTTTTCCGGGATATCATGGTTATTTCTATTAAAGAATATATCAGATGTTGGGTTTGTGATTCTGATTGAGACATTTATTTTACAAATAGACAGTTTTCTATCATTGTGAAAATTGTACGATCTGATAATGCCTTGAAGTTCTATATAGCTAAGTTAGCATCCTTTTGCAGATCTGTTGGGATTGTTCACCAAACATCTTGCCCCCATACTTTGCAGCAAAATGGCCTAGTTGAGAGAAAACACTGTTATATGTTAGATGTGGCTAGAATATTGCTTATATAGCATAATGTGCCACAAGTTTACCAGGGAGATGTAGTGTTAACTACATGCTACTTGATTAATAGATTGCCTAACTCAGCTATTCAGGAACAGGTTCCATGGCTGGTTCTTCATCCAGAGAAAACTATTTACTGCGCCACCTCGTATTTTTGGCTGTGTAGCCTTTGTCCATGTTCTAGGACCAAGCAGTGATAAGTTGGCTCCAAGGGCAGTGAAGTGTGTCTTTCTGGGATACAATAGCACCTAGAAAGGATACTGATGTTATGATCCAAGAGGCAAGAAGCATTATGTGACTGTAGATGTTACTTTTCATAAGCCTATACCCTAACCCTATCTCCATAGATGGTCATCAGGTGATGTTTGAAGGAGGCTCAGTTCCTATGCTTGTTCTATTAGTTCCCTTGGAGCAAATTCTTATTACAGATAGTGTGGATAAGACTACCACAGAGACTCCTATGAGGTAGGAGGCAGATATTAATTACGTGTATAGGTTACATATAGATATCATGCATGGCATCAAGAACACACCCCCCACCACCTCAGCCACCTATCCCCTCCCTAGTCAGGTATGTGTTGATACTGACGTGAGCTGTCCTAGTGGTGATTGTGTAGGTTCCTTCGATGAGTCTATTTCCCCTTTTGAGCAGCAGACCACCTCCTATTGATACTGAGCCTATAGAAGGTTATCTTGACCTTCTAATTGTTGTTCGGAAGGTCCCCTATAGCTGTACCCGTTAGCATATTGCAGGAGCAATGTCTATTGCCAACCTTGGGAGATCATTTGCTGTGTTCACTGCTACTCTTTCTGTGACACAGACTCCTACGTCCCATCAGCAAGCCATGCTAGATCCAAAGTGGCATCAGGCCACAGAGGATGAGATGGCTTCTCTACTCTCCAAAGGGACATGGGAACTGACTACTTTGCCTCCTTACACCAAGACAGTGGGGTGTCGCTGGGTCTTCGCTCTCAAGTACGACCCAGATGGCACTATCTCTTGTTATAAGGCGAGATTAGTAGCAAAGGAATTTACCTAGACATATTGGTTAGATTTCTTTGATACTTTCTCTCCTGTAGCTCAGCTCCCTACTGTTCACATTCTACTGTCTGTTGCTGCTCACTATGACTGGCCTCTTCATCATTTCGATGTGAAGAACGCCTTCTTGTATAGAGATCTTCAAGAGGTCTACATGCAACAGCCTCCTAGGTTTGAGAGTTAAGGGAAGTATGTATGTAGACTGAAGAAGGCCATCTATGGCCTAAAACAGAGCCTAAGGGCTTGGTTCTATAGATTATCAGAGGAGGTATAGACCATGGGGCTTGTGAGGTCTTCTATGGATCATTCACTCTTTGTCAGGAAGAACTCAGAACGAGTTGTACTCCTTGTCTATGTTGATGTTCTCATCCTTACTAGGAATGACATTCCTGGGATGGCAGAAGTGAAGAAGTTGGTTGAAGCCTTTGTGATGAAGGATCTGGGTGAACTCAGATATTTTTTTTTAGCATTAAGGTGGCACGTTGCAAAGGAGGTATTCTTCTCGGTCAGCGCAAGTATGCTCTTGATCATTGTTTTAAAAATCATGCCTCGAGGCGAGGCGACCCTAAATAGCCTTGAGGCGATAACCTCGAGGTGCACTCAAGAGGCGTGCGCCTTGCCGGAGTCGAGGCGATCTGAGGCGCTCAAGGCGGTGAGTCACACTTGAGGTGCCACCTCAGCTGCCTAGGAGGTCTTAGGTTAGGTCTTAGTTGCTGCTGCGAAAGGAGAGCATCAATGAAAGGAGAGCATCAGCTGCCTGCGAAAAGAGGCTTAGGTCTTCAAGCGTTGGTGCTACTGCTGCAGTATCGTCGGAGCTTGCATCGCGTATTAGCGTCGGAGCTCGAGGAGAAGCGTCGCTGCAGCAGCATCAGAGCTCGAGGAGCAGCATCGCATAGCAGCGTCGGAGCTCGCATCGCCGCAATAGCGTCGGAGCTCGAGGAGAAGCGTTGCCGCAGCAGCATTAAAGCTCGAGGAGCAGCATTGCATTTTTTAAAACTCATCAGAGTTCGATGAAGGCAAACTGCCGATGGTGCAGCTGTTGCTGCATCGTCAGAGGAGGAGCAGCATCGCCAATTACTAGCTGCTGCAGCGTCGTCGTCGTCGGAGGAGCATCGTCGGTGGTCCAGGTTGGTTTGAGATGGTTGTTTTACTTAGAGTTTAGGAGAGTTGTTTTGCTTAAGGTTTAGGAGAGTTGGCTTACAGTTTACTGCAGAGGTGATGCTCTTTGTCTCAAAGGTGATGCGTAGAGGTGCTTAGGGTTTCGTTGGTTTATTACCCGTTAAACCATGTGTTATTTGATTACATTTGTATCAGAGTTACATTAATTTTTTTTTTGGTTTACTTGATTGTGTTTCATCATTGTTAAATATCTTTAGGATGAGTTTTGAGGTATGCTTTAGGGTTTGAGGGGAAAGTTTGGATCTTAGTAGGGCTTGGTTGTTAGGATTTTGGGTTTTTTAGTGAATTATATGTTGATCTGGTAATGTTGTTATCTAGGTTACGATAAGACTCAGTACCATTGGCAACTTGCTTTAAGTAGAGGCTCCAAAATGACCTATTTAGGTTATTTGACTTTAATAGTTTTATTTATTTCTTAGGTTTAGGTCATTTTTCTATATTTTTTATGCAAATCTTGAGGCTTACACCTCAACCGCCTCGAGGCTTATGCCTCGCCTTGATGAAGGTAAACTATCGCCTCGCGTTTTTTAAAACCTTGCTCTTGATGTGTTGCAAGAGATAGGGATGATGGGATTTAAACTTGTTAATATACTTATGGATCCCAAAGGACGCCTCTATAATACAGATTCTTCGCCTATAGATAGTAGATCGTACGGGCAATTGGTTGGTAAGTGGTTATATTTTACTATTACATGTCTTGATCTTTCTCTTGCAGTGGGAAAACTTAGTCAGTTCATGGACAAACCAATCAAGTAGCATTGGGATACTGCTATGCAGGTGCTTAGATACGTGAAGAAAGCACTTGGCAAAGATATCCTATTTCAGAAGAGCATGTCTATGAGTATTGTTGGCTATTCTGATGCCGACTATGCAGGTTGCATGGCAAACAGAAAGTTGACAATTGGGTTTTGTACTTATGTGGCAGGCAATCTAGTGACCTGGAAGAGTAAGAAGTAGTAGGTGGTATCTGGGTCTAGGGTAGAGTTAAAGTACCGTGCTATGTCACAGACAGCTGCAGAGATGGATTGGGTCAGATTAGTGTTACAGGATTTTCATGTCCAGGTGGAGGGACCACTGGAGATGAGGTGTGGTAATCGCGCTGCTACTTACTTTACAAACAACCCAATGTTCCATGAACGTATGAAGCATGTTGAGGTTTATTGCCATTATATCAAAGACTTGATACAGCGTGGGATTATCTCCACTACGTCAGTTGCCTCTGAAGATCAAATAGCAGATATATTAACAAAGCCTCTTCCTAGATCCGCATTTGACAAATGCTGTTCGAAGGTGAGCGTCATTGATATATATGCTTCAGCTTGAGGGAGAGTGTTGACATAGCACTCTAGTTATCATTTTACTTACTGTTTTGGACTGTATTATTATTTATTTTGTCCACTTGGACTTATTTTGCAATCTACCCAACATTTCTCTCTATATAAAGAGGTGTAGGGTTTCATTTGAGAAATATGATTATTCATTTTCTTCGACTTATATATATTATATGTATATAATATATATAATACAGTTGACAATAAATAATGAAAAATAATAAAGTGCAAATGATAATATCAAAGTATAAACAATAGGAATACTTGGGTTTACGTGGAAACCCCACTCACGAAGAGCGGGGAGAAACCACAGGAGAAGTGCCCCTATAACCTTGTTTCTTGTATTCTTCTTAATGAAAAAATGGGGGTACAAGAGTTTATTTATAGGCACCACTCACAGACACAAACCCACAATACACGATGTGGAACTAAATATGGCCCACTACAACTCTTCATTTCTCAATACTCCCCCTCAAGTTGGAGCATGGAATGTGTAGCTTGTATAAAAAAAAATCCTCACTCTATAAAGTAGAACACAACACTCAACTCAATTGATGTTGTCGGGTCACTGCTTCCTCGCATCTTGTGTTGCCAGCTTCCTTACATACACGTTCTTGCTTGTAGTTGGGTGTAGATCGACGTCTGGAGATGAATTACTAAAGTTGGCTTTGGTACCTATGCCTTTCATTTTGAGAACTCTGAAGAGGTCTCTCCCGTAGAGGCCAAGAAATTGGGCCTCTCCCACACGGAAGTTCAAAGTGGGTTTCTCCTTTAGAGTCCTCAAGATTGGCCTCTCCTATACAAAAATTTCTCTGAAGATTTCTATATGGACCAAGAAAAGTATTCCTCTCATATAGAAATCAAGAAAAAGAGCTTCTCTCTTATGGGGACCTCAAAGAGTGACTTTCGTATGAGGTCACAATAGGCTTTTACACTCCCCCTTTTTCCCATACTCTTATGGGAGAAGAAATAAGATAAAGAAGAAAAAAAATCAAATTGAGAAAAGCTTCTCCTTGCTTCTTATCATCATCACCATTTTTTTCCCTATATTTTTATTAACTTTTTTATAAGATAGATGTTATTTATAAGTTTAAATTTTTTTGTTATCAAATATGAAAGGCATAGGAAGCATGTGGAAGATAAATATAAGCTTTGACTAATCAATAACTTGATCAGCTCAAACCAACCTAACCCATAAATAAGTTGGGTTGGGTTGGAAAAATCCCAACCTGCAAATCGTGGGTTAGGTTTGGGTTGAGTCCCAACCTAACCCACTATAAGAAGATCCTTGTACTTGAAATAGTCAAAGGCTCTAAGGTAATAGGGAACAGACACATGTGCAATATCAAAGACCCTATCCACCTTGGACCCTCCAACAAAGAGCTAGGATATTGACTCAAAGAAGGTGAAATCCGCATCGGCGAAATGTTGCTAATGAAGAGGATCATAACAATGATACCCCTTCTAAGTATGTGACTACCCAAAAAATACACATTTGGTAGCCCTTAGTGTCAAAGTTGGACATAAGTAATGCATCCAAAGATCTAAGGATGAATAGAAAGTAAGCCTTTGCCTGGAATAAGAGCTGAATAGGAATCCTCTTATCAATCTTAGAAGATAGCATACGATAAATGAGATAACTAGTTAAAAGGGACACTTGTGATTTAATAGTGTCTTAAAAATATCCATGATAGGATGATGTTTATGCTTTGCAACCTCATTTTGTTGCAATGTATGGGGCCACTTAGCTGATGGGTAATCCCTTGAGATTTGTAGAAATTATGTAAGTAGCAAGTACATAGTTCAAAAGCATTATAGAAAACAAATAATTTTTATTTTGGCACCAAGTTGATTCTTTATTTGCTAAATAAAGTTTTTAATAAGAACACTGAGTTCATACTTGAACTTCATAAGAAACATCCAATAGAGATGAGAAAATCATCAACCTATGCTAAGAAAAAGCGGTGTCATGAATGATAAGGGACACTACTAAGACCTAAGACATCCATATGCAATAACTCAGCAGAACCCTAACTCTAATTAGATGGGTAGGATCTGTAATGTTGCTTTCCTAATTAGTTGGCTTCGTAGTAAATCTTTGCATAGGTAGACAACCAGGGAATAATATGCTGGAGCTTGGAGAATAATAAATGACTAGGATGAAGTTGCCATTGGAGACTCAAAATAGTAGTAATAAGAATGGAGACACTGCCAGCATAAGGAGAATCGAGAAACTATGATGACCTCACCAATTGTCTTCCCAATCAGAATGTCTTGAAAAGTACAAGAGGTTAGGTCAAATATTGTCCAACTATTTAACTCCTTTAAAATTCTATTGATGGATAATAAATTAATAGAAAAATGTAGAACCAATACCACTTCAATCAATCACTTAAAAGGTAAGTAGAACATTCTCCTGCCCAGTGACGGGTGAATGCTGCTCATCAGCAACCTGGACTATTTGACTCTCATGAATAGGTCAAAGTTGTGTAAATTAGCATCAATCACCACATAAGCATTGTGATGCTCGAGTTAATTAGTCTATCTGAATCACACACACTAGTAGCTTGAGATGAAAGTGCAACTGATATCCTTGCAGGGAAGCAAAGGCAACCGTATTTGAGGGGGTAGTGACTATAATAGTGGTAGATAGCTATGTTAAGTGTTACAAGAGCTCATCATAGTTGGCTTTGGTTATAGTAACGGTATCTCCACTGGACTCGGTGAAACAACTTCCTTATTGGCAGACGTAGGCCGATTATGCTTAGTCCAACACATATCCTCAGTGTGGCCAGGCTTGCCATAGTAAGTGCAAATAAAATAGATTTTGTCTTGGGTTGAACGTTCAATCATGGATGACGATCTATGTCCTCAATAATAACTCGCTGCCATAGCTGCAGTTTGTGAGTTAGGTGCTTTTGTGATAAGCGATATTGTAATGCGATTCATCCTACTATAGGCCTCCTCTAGGGTCAGAAGTTGTGACAGTCAACATCTGGGCTCTTGTGTACGTTGGTGTTAATCTAGCCAGAAATTATAGAATTGCTACTTCCTTGCTGTATGCCTTCTGTTGCTTACAAGTGCAAATTAGCTGACAAGCATTGTACTTCTCGAATAACACCTTGGTGGTATTACGAAAGTGACTTGCTCCCCTATCAAAGATGTGTCATCTTATGAAAAGTTTGGAGCACTTGCTTGAGTTTTTCTCATGTGAGTACCTATCCTTCAGGTTGCCCCATATCTCTTTGGCAGTCTTGTATTGCATAATGTCATCACCATTTTCAGGGATGATAAAATTCACGATCCATATACAGCTTCGCACTTCTTTCGTGTGGCATTTTTGCCGGTCTTCTCTGGGGCCCTTGTCAAAGTAATACATGCTCCTTGTTGTGACCTATCTTCATCAGAAAGGTTTGTGGTGCATATCTGGTCTCATCCAACTTCACTTAAAGGACTAAAGAGTGATTTTTTGTCGGCCCCCATCTCCATCACTTGCCGTGATGTTACCTCCAGCAAGTATTTTAATGCCATCTTCTCTCCAACCAACACTCAAGTGAATCCGAATAAGAAGGATGAGTGTCTAGTACATCAGCCCAATAGGAAGCAGGTTTGCAGAGTTACAAAACAGACTAGTGGTGGGTTGTTAGGGACCTATGACAGTTGCTGGAGGTGCCCTATGATTGATTGGGGCCTTTGACCCATTGTTGGCAGCCATAAATGCCCCAAAAGTATCGTGAACAAGCTTAGCTGGGGCCTACAGCTCCTCCGACATGCCTTGAGAGGAATCACTCAAGGCTTATGCAGCTTGATGATAGGCAAGTGGCCAAGCAAGCCTGGCTAAGACTGGGCAAGCTCAGATCCGACTAGTGAAGTGATGGCCAACAATGGTCATTGGATGCATCGCTAATTGATTAGGTTGTAGGGCAATGGGTTGCTTGTTCAACGAAGATTCAATGAGATCCTGGGTAAACAAGGGTTAGGGGATTTACTTTTCTGTTTTTTTTTTCCCTTTAGGTGGATGAGACAAAAAAGATATGGAAATCAAAGAGGGTATTGATTTACCAGCCTAATGTTTCTGCTTTGATACCATGTTAAAAGAAATGACCAATCTAATTTTTCATTGAATCCCCAATCCTCATTATATAGAGGGCTAAAAAATTACAAGTGGACCCTCGTATAACTCGCAAATAAGAAAACAAAAACAAATGCAAATTAATGACTAATTCAGCTGTTAGTTCATGGAAGTTTTTTTTTTCTATCTCTAAGTGAAGTCTTTTATCTGGTTGTTCTTATAGATTGCTGTCTACTAAGAGTAAGCTTCGGCTGTTTTCATATGCAGGCTGATATCTTCTTGGTTCCTCAGCTTTACGGCGGAATCAAGCGCTTCAATATTGACATGGTACAAAAAAAAGAAAAAAAATTGAATTGCTTTTTACTGCTTATGCTGGAGGCATTTTTATGGAACATGCTTTTGCATTACGAAAAAAGGAAAATTCTGAACATATATCTTTTTATTATTTCTAGGTTTTCTACAATTCTGCAAAACACATCTAACATGATTCACTAGTAACATTTGGAGATGGACGCTGACATAAATGATCATTATCATATCCTCCTTTCTTATTTCAAAATTATAAATCGACAGACCAAAAGAAAATGGTTACAGTGATATCCTCTGTTGACAATCATGTATTGATTCATAAATTGGGTCTTAAACCTATTATGATGAGGATTATGATTGGATATATGATTACTAGTTCTAGTGTTTTTGGTGATCAGCTGTGACTATATGTTTATATTTATCAAGCTGATGTCCCTTGTCCCTGGTGATGATCTATAATTTCTACATGATTGAAACCTCTGACCCCTAATGAAGGCCCTCAAATCTTCTGGTACTCGCCTACTAGTTCCTAAATGCAATGTTGGCATCAATAATGACAGCATAAACGCTATTCTAGCAGTGCCATGATCTTGATACACCTCTCTCGGGGAAGGACAGAGGAGCCTTATATCTTCATTGTAATGATGAGAAGGAAGCATCTCCACTTGGATCAGAAAAAAGCTGCGAGTGCAAACTCCAGTGACATGCCTGGAGTTGTTTTGTGCATTCTAGATTTTTGACAGGCAAAATCATTTAGTGATTGAATCAATGTAGAAGGAAATTTGCGCTGCAAGAATTTGCAGTTGTCTCCAACTGGCAGCTGGCCTGATGTGTTAATGGGTGTATTTTTTATAAGAGGATGATCACATGAGAATAGTGATTATCCACTTCATTCAAAGGAACGGCCAAGAAGTGCAAAAGGATACATCAAGAGAAGCCTGCAGGCCTCTGACAATCTTTTTTTTTTTTTCAAGAGACTAATGAAATCTACACCAACATTCTCAGAAAAAAGCCCTTTCACCCCCTAATGGTGACCCCATTTCATTGAAGCCAAATCATCCTGTTAGGGTCATCTTGTTTTTGTTTTCCGCCTTGTTCTATTTCTATTTATGCTTAGGGGCATGTGTGTAATTTACCGTAGGGTCTCTTAGCTATAAATAGAGCCCTAGGGTTAAAAACAAATAATAAGATGCTCATTGCTTTCTATATGATATCAGAGCGGCGGTCCTAGGCTGGCACTGATACTAGCCTTGATCCCCATACCTCTTTTCTTCTACACTGTCAATTGATTTGAACTTGCACTTCTTCGATCCGAGTAGACTCACTCAATTGGAATGGTTCAACTCCCTCTGTTGATGTTTGTTTGGGCCACCGTCGGCCTCCATCGGCATACCACCACCTGTGGGGTGTTGTCGGACCATCGACGGTCGGATCAACCCCCTCTGGTGAAGTGCCAGTTGTCCGATTACCGATAGAAGGCTATAACTTGGCCAACGCCGCCTGCCAGCTAGGATCAAAATTCCATCTCGGGTTTTGTTCCTTGGTTGGTTAAAGGATCTAAGGGGCTCATTGGCCTCCTTACCTTGAGGGCTTCTAGGTTTGACCGACCGAAGGTCGGGACCCTCACTAAAGCATCACCAACGGCTGGCCACATCGCTATTAGTGTTGCCAATAGGTCTAGAGGCCTTTTTTGGCACATTTTTCAGTGCATAAGATGATCTAGGTCAATTGTATTGGTCTTAGATCAATTGGTAGGCTCCGTTAAGAGAGTATGGCTTCTGAAATTGTGAATTCATCCCCTTATTAGGAAGGTGGACAAGGGGAGTTCTAGAACCCATTCTTTGGCTCGATCGTCAAGTTTGACGAGTCAACTTATTCCTTATGGGCCCAGTTGATCCTTAATGTGGTTGAAGGTCATGATATGAGCACATACTCACAGAGATAGAGCCCATTAAGATTGGGTAGTGAGCACATACTCATAGAGACAAAGCCCATCAAGAAGATTGGGAAGTACACTATGTGGAAGAACGAAAATGCCATGGTCAAGGTGTGGATCATGTATTGTATTGTACATGTGACTTTTTAGATCATGTACCTTAGAACAGCTAAAGAAATGTGGGATAACCTGAAGAGATGTACTTGTCTGAAGAGAAGGGAGTGATTATAACTAAGCAGAGTGCATTTGCTACACATGATATAGTTACAGTTCTCAAGAGGGAGTATGAGATGTTGCTCCAAAAAGTTCGTGAACTTGATATATCTTAGGCAAGGATTGCATGCCAATCTCATGCATAAGAAGTGGATTGCCTCTCCAACTTAGGAGCATCTCAAAACGTGGAGATGCGAAGCATTTCTCTACTCTCAGGTTGGTTCCATTAGGCAAAATCATACTGGTAGCTAATGGATGACATTCTCCCATTACTGGTCAGGGGGAGTGTTGAGTTATTTATATTTTGCTTTTGTTATGTTTAGTAAGGGGCATTCTTGTACTTATATCCCTTCGTGCCTCTCTGTATAAAGGCACCTAGGGTTTCTAATAAACCTATTGGCATTACAACCTAATATGGTATCAGAACATCTGTCTTAGACCAGGCTTCTGATATCCCACTAGAGATCAACCTCCTCCCCTCCACCAAACCCTAAACCCGTCGGCCTCTCCCACTCTCTTGATTGTGGTTCTCACTGATCGGTGGCCAACCTTGCGCTACCGATCAGGAGGGCTTAGCCCCTAGTTGCTGACAACCTGAGGACCTCCTCTATCGCTGAATGTAGCCATATAAGGGCCTAAGGGCATCGCTGCTGCCCTGTCTCACTGAAGGGGTGCCGTCGCCGTCGCCTCCTTGCAAAGGCATCGTCACTTTTGTGTGCAGTGCTGCCACCGCCACCCTTCTACACTACTGCGTCGCTGGTAGACCCTCTGAGGGAGCCTGTGGCTGCAGTCGTGTGAGGGGTTAGGAGGGTCTCTTATCCTCTCTCTTCGCTCCACTAAGTAGAGGTCCGCAAGGGAGAACAACCCCTTTGGGGTCTCATCTAGTCAATGTTGTCAAGGCTATCGCTTTAGGCTACCGGGTCAGGTGAGAAAGCCAAAGGTCGCCTTGGAGCTATTCCAAGCTAGGGGCTTTATCCAGGCTATCGCCTAGTCGCCTTCTTTGTCTCTTGGATCACCTTGCGCCTCATCGTCGTAGTCCTAATTCACTTTAGGTAAGATCATAACATACTTATTTGGTCTTAAGTTACATATATTATAGATATGTTTGTGTTGTATATTGTTGTATATACATAATACATACATACAGATATGTTATTGACAGTTTTTATATACTCAATCTTGCCTTCTCTTCCTGACTTGGAATATTGTTTGTCTGTTAAGACATATATGTATAAGTTATACATATACATTGTATATTTGTAATTTTATAATTATGATATATTGATGTGTGTATGTATATATTTGTTATTGTCTACAACTCTCTAATCATATATAGCAATATTTGTATAAGTTATGGTATTAAGTTTGTATAGTATTGTAAATATAACATATTATAATACATTTTATTGTCATGAGTATGACTCAGAGACAACCTTTTGGGCTAGCATTTGTGGGCCATTAGTGGATGCCTTCACTTTATTATGGTGCATTTGGCTCAGACACAATGGAGTGATTTTCCATAGGGTGTCTCAATGGAGGGAGTGCTTTATCATTATAATGCTCTTTGTAATTTTTAGTGTAATTAACTCCTGTTAATATAGGGGAGGATTAACATCCATTGTTAATCCTTCTTTTCTTCTTCAAAGTAAATACATGTCATCTTGTTTTGGTAGATACATATGATATATATTTTGGTTGTTTGTTTTAACCTATAATTATAAATGTAACATATATGTTTACACATTGTATGATAATATAAATATATATGTTATTGTACTTAATTATGATAGGATCATTTTTTTTTCGCTCACTTTAATAGTATTATCGCATGTTTCTTATGAAAGTCAATATTACCATATGAGTTTATTAGGCATATTTAATATTTTAAGAAGTAAAATGATTTGTCGCCGCAATTCAATCGGGCAATCGCCTTTTTGTTGCCTCTCGCCTCAGGCAATTAAGGAGCTTGTCGCCTTGCAGCTGCCTAATGCCTTGACAACTTTGCATCCAGTAGGGTCTCATTTAGCCCTGAAGGTGGTTATCATGTTCTAGACATCTCTACTTTCAGATTTGTAAGCATTGTTTCAGATCGGCGTATGATTTGAATTTCTACTATAGTACTTGAATTTTTAGTGGTTCCCACATGTCGGAGAATATGGAGACCAAGAAGGAGTTCTCTGGTGACTCGACGGGGAAGTCCTTTATCCTGAGCATATCTTCTTTTATGCAGGGCACTTCTATGAAGTTGGATGGTACCAACTTTTTATTATGGTCAACCTCTTTTTCCCGATTTGCGGAATTTCACAGGAAGAAGTATATTTTAACACAAGAGGAACCCACGATCAAATCTGTCGATTGAGAGGCAGATAATGATTGGGTAGCTACCTGCAGGTTGAATAATATGAAAAAACCTATTGCAAAGGAAGTCATGACTTATGCATCTGCAAAGAAAATGTGGGAGGTACTTCATGAGATACATTTTCATAAGAGCAACATCAACTGTCTCTACCGGGTGATTGAGGAGTTGCACTCCTTTCGGAAGGGAACTATGTCTCTAGTTGAGTACTATGGTTCTATGAAGAATCTCTGGGATAAGCAAAATACGTACCAAGCCTATTTCTACAGATGTTACTGTGATTGCCAAGCAGCATGAAGCATTCTAGTCTGTTCAGTTGTTTGCTGGCCTTGGCCCTGAATACAAGTCTGTGAAGGATTAGCTTATGACACTGGAGAAGATCCCTACACCAGCACAGAACTATTCTCGACTCTCCAAAATTGAGATATCTGACCATGTTCCTATCTTTGATTCATCTGCCTTGGCAACTACTGGTTGAGGTAAGGGAATCTCAGGGAGTAGGCGTAGAGGGCGTGGAGCAAGAGCTGGTGGTCGTGGCAGAGGACATGGACTGTTTTGTGACCATTGTCACAAGACAAACCACACTGTGGATAGATGCTGGATAAAGCATGGGTTCCCTCAGGGCCATCAGGCCAATCAGGTTACTTATAATGATGAGAGGCAGCACTATCAAGAGGAGGAGCATGCCAATCCTCAAATCACTATTTCTAAGGAAGAATATGAAAGACTTGTGTCCATCCTGACTACTTCTACTGTAGGTGCCTTTGTGACTCAGAAGATAGGTACAGCTGCTAGCGCCAGAGGTGTTTGTAAATCATCTTGGCTTCCAGACTCAGGTGCATCCTCCCACATCACAGGAGATGTTACCATTTTTTCTTCTCTCAGACCATTGGCTACCCTAGTACATGTCAGATCAACTGATGGTGCCTTGGTTCCTGTGACAGGCTTGGGTGACATTTCTCTATCCACTACTTTATCTCTCTGATGTCATGCATGCGTCTAAATTTACCTTAAATGTAATATCTATTAGTCAGATAACTAATTCATTAACTTGTAGTGTTTCATGACCATTTTCTCTTCTTGCTAGACCTCCTGACGATGAAGCAGATTGGTGGACTTAAATAGGATGGCCTCTACTACCTTGACCTCCCACCAGAAAATCATTCTATAGCTACTGCTTCTACCACTTCTGCTTTATAGTGGCATTTGAGATTGGGACATCCTAGTGTTTCGATTCTTTGTTGTCAGTTTCCTGCTATACAGTTTCCAGATAATTCCTTTGCTTGCGATGCTTGCTAGTTAGGCAAACATCATAGGATTTCATTTCCTAGTAGTAATAAAAGAACTGAGTTTGTTTTCTCTCTTATTCATGTTAATTTATTAGGCCCATGTCGGGTCAAGAGTCTTAGGGGATTTCGGTATTTTCTTGTTCTTGTGGATGACTATACCTATGTCAGTTGGGTGTTTATGATGAAAGAAAAGTCCGAAACTCCTGTACTGATTAAAAATTTTTTGAATAAAATACTCGATTTTCTACTACTATTTGCAGGTTTCGGATCAATAATGGGCTTGAGTTTGTGAACTCTACTCTTGGTTTGTTTTTTCAGTTCCTTGGTATTATACATCAGACATCTTGTGTTCATACATCCCAACAGAATGGGGTAGCTGAACGCAAATTGGGACACCTGCTTGATGTTGCCCGCACAATTATGTTTTAGATGCATGTGCCTGCCACTTTCTAGGCAGAGGTTGTTCTTACTGCTGCTTTTTTTATTAATCGAGTATCATCTTTAGTTCTTGCTGGGAAGGTCCCTTAATTTCTTGGTTAGGAGCTTTTTTCTCTTCAAAAGTGTTTAAATGTATTTGTTTTATTCATTTATTAAAAGTGGAAATGCTTACTCCTAGATCGTTTACATGTGTTTTTGGGGGTTATTCTAGAACCTAGAAGGGGTATCGGTGTTTTGATCCTCGGTCACATTGGTTTCATATTAGTAAGGATGTGACTTTCTTTGAGGACATGTCTTATTATTCTGTTGTAGGAAAGTCTCCTAGTGTCTCGCAGGATGTTCCATTGCCTATGCCTACTGATGCACCTCTAGGTCCCTCTGAGCCACCTATAGCTCCACCTCATGATGTCCCTCCTATAGTCTATCCTAGGCATCCTGAGGTACCCACTACAAATACTTTTCCACAACACTTTTAGCGCAGACCTCCTGCTACCACTTTAGAGACAGAGGAACCACTTTCGCCTATTCCTGCTTAGTTTTTTGCTGATACTGCGGATTTAGATGAAGGTCCAGACACTACTCAGTTGAGGTATCTGATGTTGATCTTCCTATTGCTCAAAGGAATCTAAAACGATCTTGTGCTAAATATTATGTTTCCAATTGTCACTTGATTGTTTTCTTGCAACCGGGTGGCTTTTATCTCTTGTAGTTAGCAAAAATATTCCCAAGAATTATGTTAAGGCTTTTCAGGACCCTTCTTGGACCTTAGCCATGGAGGAGGAGATGGCTGCTCTTCAGTCCAGGGATACCTGGGAACTTGTTGACCTACCTCCAGGTGCTAGTATTGTGGGATGTAAGTGGGTGTTCACCTTAAAGTGCAGCCCAGATGGTATAGTAGAAAGATACAAAGCACACTTGGTTGCTAAAGGTTACACACAAACCTTTGGAGTTGATTATTTTGAGACTTTTTCTCTAGTAGCCAGACTCAACTCAGTGAGAATACTTATTTCTGTAGCAGTCAACAGTGGAGTGTCTTATAGCTTGATATTAAGAATACTTTCCGCTCTGGTGATTTAAAGAAGTCTACATGTAGTAACCCTTTGGTTTCCTGGTTAAGGGGGAATGTCAGAAAGTCTGTAGACTAAATAAGGTAATTTATGGCCTTAAGTAAAGCCCTAGGACTTGGTTTGAGAGATTTAGTAAGGTTGTGCAGCAGTTTAGCTCTACTAGGTCCATTGCAGATTGCTTTGTTTTTACTATGCATAGGGCTGTTGGATCTGTTATTATTATTATATATGTGAATGATATACTACTCACTGGGAGTGATGAAATCGGAATAGAGTCTACTAAAAGGTTCTTGCATTTCCAGTTTGTCACTAATGATCTGGAAATGATAAATTATTTTCTGGGCATTGAGGTGCAGCATGTTGAGGGAGGTCTAGTTTTGTCAAAGAGGAAATATGTTCTTGATATGCTAAATGAGATACGGATGCTGGGTTGCAAGCCTGTTAGCATCCCTATGGACCCTTCTTTGCCACTAGCAGACTCTGAGAGTCCACTGCTTGAAGATGTCACTAGATATCGAGTTATGGTGGGAAAACTGTTATATCTGACTATTTTGAGACCTAACATTTGTTTTGTTGTTGGGAGACTGTGCCAGTTTGTGCAGGCTCCTAGAGAAGTACATTGGGATGGTGTGTGTCAGGTACTAAGATATATGAAGTAGGCTCCTGGTAAGGGGCTATCATTTATGAAGCATGGCTATGAAATTCCACTAGAGAGGGATGAATAGTGAGTTGAAATTTAACACAAATGAATGCAATCACACAAATGGCATTCACCACAAGACACATGTATTTTTAAGTGGAAACTCAACCTGAGTAAAAGCTACCACCTAAGTATTCCCAACTTAGGATTTCCCAATCGATTAAGTCGATCAAATCCACTATACGTATCACTTAAATCGAGGGTGGTACAACTTCAATACAATGCACTACTTGAGGGCAATGTACCTCAAAATCCTCTTCTCTATGAAGAGTATTTTGTCTCGCGAAGGAGACGGGAATTCGCCACGTGAATATTCAAACAAAAATAAAATACAAAGAAATCTATAGAGACACAAAGGGTAATTTAAACTATACTACTATAGGCAAAGAGACTTCCCTAAGATGGAAGTGAGTAGGCGTAATTGCACAGCGATTCAGTGCTCTAGGAAGTGTAGTATAAAACTTGGAGAGCTTGGATACTTTCTTCTTTTAGTCTTTTCACAAAATTGGTGGAAAGAATTTTCTTTTGGTGTGTATTGACAAAGGAGGGGTCCTCTATATCGAGACCTTAGGAACCTTCAAGAGGTCCTTGGAGAGATCTCATAGCCGTTGGGATAAAATCCAAGAATCAGGTTGAAATCAGGGTCATAATTTGGTCAAATGTCTAATCAAAATCTATTAGATGTCTGACAGGATTTTTGGATGTCTGATCCTGAAGGGTGGTCTTCCTGGAAATAATTGGATCTAAATAGGATCTAGACAATATAGATCTGACGTCTGAATAGGAGTTTTAAGACGTCTGATACTGATATTGGACGCCTAATTATGTAGGGGTTCTTGGATTTGATCAGATCCAAATAGGGATCCAGTGCACAGATGTTGGACGTCTTAGTGGATGTCCAATCAGGGTTTTAGACGTCTGAAACAAAAGGAACTCGACGGGAATGGATTCCTAAGAAGCTAGCAGTTAGATTTGGATCTGACAAACTCCGTCTCTTTATCAGACGTCTGGATATGGTCTTGGATGTCTAATAATAATATTAAAATATGGGTTAAGTGTCTCGAGAAAATTGTGTTTTGACAATATCTAATGGCTCTATATTAGACATCCGATCTAAACATCAAACGTCTTACAAAGTGATATCAGCATGTTAGATGTCTGATAAAGCTGTCTAAATATAGTTTTGATTTTCTAAGTCAATTCTAGGACTTGCTTAAGTGTTATAGGGATAGGTAAGTGTACCTAGAACTTAGGTTAATATATTTTAGGCTCTTTACACATAATCTAAATAAAAGAAAGAGCAAAAACAGACAAATACATGAAATAGAAAAACTCTATCCTAGTCTTCTTTAAGCTTTAGGTTCAAGCAAAGCTCCAACCTATGCTCCTTGATGCTTTTGGTTTCCTCCATCAAGTTCCTCCATTCCTCCATGGTCTTGAGCTTGAGCTCCTAAACACTTGCTTCCATTTGCATCTAATTTGAAACTATAAACTCAATGCAAATGTTAAAATATAAGTATTTTATTTTCATCAAAATCAACGATCATGATGCTTTCGCACCAACATGTCACTTGAATGTTTGGGGGTATTCAGATGTAGATTATGCAGGAGCACATGAGGATAGAAGATCTATTACTGGCTACTGTACCTATATGGGTGGCAACTTAGTCACCTAGAGAAATAAAAAATAAAATGTTGTCTGTACATTTAGTGTAGAATCAGAATATAGGGCTACTTCTATGGGTGAGATCTATTTTATGTGATTTAGGAGTCTATTTCGGGTCCTACTCCCATGTTTTGTGACAACAAAGCTACTGCATTTATTGCTAATAATCATGCCTTTATGACAGAACAAAGCATAGAGGTTGATTGCCATTTTATCAGAGATGCCATTACTTTTGGCAAGATCACAACACCGTATATTGCCACTGAAGATCAGATTGCAGATGCCTTCACCAAAGCATTCTCCAAGAAACGTTTAGAGTTGTATGTACCAAGCTAAGCATGTTTGATGTTTATGCTCCAGCTTGAGAGGGAGCATTAAGTTATTTATATTTTGTTTATGTTATGTTTAGTGAGGGCATTCTTGTACTTCTATCCCTTCGTGTCTCTTTATATAAAGGCACCTAGGGTTTCTAATAAACCTAATGTCATTACAACCTAACAAGGAGATTCATGCAGCTTTGCATATGAAATTGAAGAATGTACTTCTAGCTCTTGATTTTCCATTGAGTCTTCTCTCAGTCAGTAAGATAACAAAGGAGCTAAATTGTCGAGCAGTTTTAAGGAAAGATCTAAATTGGGCTTGTAGATGTCTAGTTCCTCAAATAGCACCTCATCTTCGTGTGGTATTCCGTCAAGGAAAGATCTCCTTGATTGGATGTCCATATGCACATGTAAAGGTTAGTGATGTGTGCATTACTTGACTTCTGGGCATACCTCTTCTCCAAGGTTGTCCAAATCTCGTAAGCACTCTTCTTATATAGCATGTCCGAGGCAATGGTAGAATCAATTGAATTCATGATCCAGTTCATCACAATGTTAATTCTCCTTCTCTTGCTTCTTCTTGGCTCCATCTTTCTGATCAGGTGCTTCGAGGAGAATACTAAGTTTGTCTTGGCCCCTAACGGATATCTTAAATGTGTGGCCCACAAGGCGTAGTTGGAAACACCTTGAAGCTTAATAGTTGTTCCTTGAACAACCACCTTGTCTTCTCCCGTCGACAACGTGGCTTCGGTGTCGGCCATCTTCCTTGATCTACAATCCTCCTACTCTGTGTAAGGCATTGGATGTGGTGGGAAGAGGACTTGTTGAGAATCCCCACAAGATCCCTTGGGCCTTGCATAAGGCATCAAGATCTTCTAAGGAATTCATTGAGTGAATTCCCATGTTGAAGAAGAGAGCCACGCACATGTGGTCATGCTGTTGACACGAAGAGTACACGCACAAGAGAGAGGACTTCTTCGTGCATGAACTCCTCCCGAATATGTGCACGTCAAGGGGCCTAAATTGAAGGCTCTGATACCATGTGAAGATTGTGCTGGCATGGAGGCTTGTTAGTGTGTTGATGTGCACACCCAACAATCCACATGTGGACTGTTCACGCATGAACAGTAAAAGAGAGGGAGAGAGTCGACGGTGAGAAAAAGGAGAGGAGTTAGAGGCGATGTTGGAAATATTAATGCATTTAGCTAAAGGAAATAATTACTTATGTATCTCTTTATACAAAGAGATAATCTTAATCTCTAAATAAGCAAAACACACCAATCAAACCTCCTAAAATAGGAAAGAACAAATCCCCTTAACAACTTGACTAAAACCCACATAATCACACTAAAAATAGCAAACTTGGACTCTAAGCAAGACCAAACTTGACCTTAAGGCATCCAACTAGGGCCGACGCCCCTTATCGACCAACTAGATTGCCATGCGGCCTGATAGGCTTACCACGTGGCATTTTATTCCTCACAAGAAGTAATATTGACCACAAGAGTTGTGGCAACTGTAGCAGTAGAGGGTTGTATGCAGTAAACGGTAGAGAAGATTGCTCTGTCACAATCTCAATAACAGGAGACTCGGCAATAAAAGTCTACTATGTCCAAGTGCGCTTGTCAAACTTGTTCCAACGCCTATCAGAAGCATGATTTGTTCTCTTATAATGAATGCAAGGAGTAGATATAATGGCCTCGTACGCGGTCACCAGAATGACCACCTCTCCCTCAAGAGGCAACTAGGTAGAGGTGTTGAGCACAGTAGCAAGAGTAGCAAATGGTGTATCAACATGTATCTTCTAGAGGTGGTTGTATACTGTCTTTGGATCAGGCATCAAGTCAAAAGATAGAATTTGGTCTCTGGGTGACTGATATCATGGTGTTAGGCCATCCAGAAAACGGTATGTCTGTCACTCTGCACACTCAGTAACCTGCTTCTTACAGTAGGAAGGCTAACATATGGCTAACTCCTTGACTAGATCATCTAAAGTAGTGAAATATGCAACCAAGGACATGTCACCTTTGTAGGAGGAAAAGAGTTGAATCTATTACTAAAACCCTTTGTATAGGCCCTCTTATACAAAGAGAGACCTAATGGGTAAAAGTACAAGTATGCCCTCAATGATAAGAAATAGAAAAAATACGACTCACTCTTAACACTCCCCTTCAAGTTGGAGCATAAATATCTGACATGCTCAGCTTGGTACAAAGATACTATAACCTCTTCTTAGCTAAGGCCTTAGTAAATATGTCAGCAATCTGGTCTTGACTGGAAATATAAGGTATGGCAATCTTTCTGGCTAAAACAGCATCACGCACAAAGTGACAGTCCACTTCTATGTGCTTCGTTCTTTCATGAAATGCTGGATTATTGGCAAGGAAGGTGGCTGCCTTATTATCACAGTACATATCTATGGGATTTGGAGCTTCAACTCCAAAATCATGAAGAATGGATCTGATGCAGTAGAGCTCACACGTAGTGTAGGCTGTGGTCCTATATTCTGATTCAACACTGGATCTGGAAACAAAATTTTGCTTTTTACTTCGCCATGTAACAAGATCTACATAGTTGTAGTACCCTATCGTGGATCGTCTGTCCTCATGAGCGCCTGCATAGTCTGCATCAGAGTATCCACATACCTGAAGGTGCCCATGTCTTTGGAAGAAAAGACCTTTTCTAGGAGCTCCTTTCAAGTATCTCAAAACTTGGCATACTCCAGCCCAATGTATCTCTCTAGGCTCCTGCATAAATTGGCTTAGCCTCCCTAAAACATAAGAAATATTTGGCCTCGTCACAGTGAGGTACAATAGTTTGCCAACCATAGTTCTGTATTTGGTAATATCTTCTAAAATTGGGTTGTCAGTGTCTGCAAGGTGAACAACTGAATCTAAAGGTATACTAGCAGGTTTGCATCCAAGCATCCTCGCCTTACGAAGCATTTCAAGTACATATTCCTTTGAGATAAGACCATTCCTTCATCATTATGGTGTATCTCAATGCCCAAAAAATAGCTGATCAAGCCAATATCTTTAGTAACAAATTGTATATGTAGGAAGTTCTTGGTGTCCTCTAAACCTTACAAGTCACTTCCTGTCAACAGAATATCATCAACATATACAATTAAAATAATAGACCCTGACTGTGTGTGTCTGGTAAACATCGAGAGATCAGACGTAGACCGAACAAACTAAAAACTCTGAACTGCAATCCTAAATCTGTCAAACCAAGCTCTGGGACTTTGTTTCAGGTCATAGATTGCCTTGCCAATATTTCACACCTTATGACACAACCTTGAATAACAAATCCTGGAGGTTGCTCCATATATACTTCCTCATCAAGGTCATCATAGAGGAAAGCATTTTTTATATCAAGCCGATGTATAGGCCATCTTTTATTTACTGCTAAGATAGAAGAATCCTAATAGAATTCAACCGTGCAATAGGTGAGGTCTCAAAGTAATCCACCCTAAATGTCTAAGTGTAACCCTTGGCAACCAATCTAGCTATGTATCGTTGAACTGATTCATAAGTAGTCATTTAATAGTAAGTACCCACCTACATCCCACAATAGTTGCTCCAAGAGGCAAATCAACAAGCTGCCATGTACCCTTAGATTGAAGAGCTGGCATCTCTTCCATTGCTCTTGTCCAATCCGAATCCTGAAGAGCCTCCATATAATTCTGTGGCACTTGGTGACTGTCAACTGCAAGAGGAAGTGACTGCCCTGTTGCAGACAACTGATCAGTAGTCATATAATCTGTTAATGAATACCGAGCACATAACCGTGGAGCCTTCCGCTGCGCTATAGGAAGGTCCAGGTCATCGTCCTGAGTAGAAAAGGATACCTGACCTCTAGACGAATCAGCAGAATCAGTAGGGGACTGAGTAGAATCATGTTGGTTAGGTATAATGGAAAAATATGCTCTTTCATGTGTGGATTGGAATCTTTGGATCTGTGGTGAAAAGTTTGTGGATGGTAAGTAAAGGGTTCTACATCATGTGTAGTTGTATTTGGTGGTTTGGTTGGTTGAGTGGGCTTTGGAGGCGATGCAGATGGAACAGGAAGAGGAATGTTATGCTGCACAATAGATGAGGATTGGCTCCCTTTATGGGGGTAAAAGGGAAGCTCCTCAAAGAAGGTTACATTGGTATTGACAAAATTTATCAGCAGCAGGGTCATAGCACCTATATCTTTTTCGGGTTCTCAGGTACGCCAAGATGAGGTTTGAAATGTCGATTTCGACGCCGTGCTTATGAAATTGCAAGTGTGCATTTCGTGGGCATGTCGAGGGCATGCCGGAGAAATGCCCATTTTTCGATGGCAGATTTTGACGATTTCGATGGCTTGAAAAAATGCCATTTCGGAGGCACACCGAGGGCATGCCGATGCATGCCGACAAAAATGGTAGAAGTGGTCAAAATGATATCAGTTTCAACAAAATCAAATGTTGATTATATAACAATAAGAGTGTTACATCATAATATTCATATACAACATGACCATACAATGTTAAAATTCAATAATGAGATCAAATATTCTTACCATATTAAGAATATAGAAAATTTAATAATAGAAGAATACAAAGAGTTTAAGAATACAAAGAATTTAAGAATGAAAGAATCAAAGTATATAGTTTCAAAGTAAAAGTTAAAACTGTAATGTCTTGATGTATCGGAAGTCAGGACTTGGAACTTGAAAGACAGATTTCACCAGAACCAAGAGTGTCTTGCTGGACTCATATCTTTATCATGGGTATTATTACCACTTGATTGATACCATTGTTGACTATTGTGTCGATGAATACTTTGAATGTATTCACAGTAATCCTTCCAAGACATATATGAATACATTGTCTGGTAATCCATTATATGTTGTTTGTATTCATGTTCATTCATATTAACAAAAATCCCAAGATGGGGAAATCTACTATCTGTGTATGGTCTGTCATGCTGCCCACGTGCACGATTAGTTGTACGTGTTTGTGAGAATCCTGTTCTAGAATCATCTTGTGATGTTTCTGATATTGGCATTTGAGGGGGAGCTTGGGGTTGGAACTGCTGAGGAAAATAATTTTGGATCATACCATACTCATATGGGTAATAATATTCACTTCCAGTCCTAGTCTCAGAAGTGTCAACATTTTTAGACTCAGTTTATGAATATGATGGATAATTATATGAAGGTGGTGGTGGTGCAAATGATTGCGGGTAGAATGGTTGAGCATACGAAGATCCCGTCTCACGTGTTGTGTCATATGATCCCATGTCATATCCAGATCCAGGTGCTGAAGAACCAAAAAATTGATCACTAATGCTCATGGAACCAATTGAGGAGCTCAAATCCTCCATGTAGGCATCGTGACTTGGATATCCCTCGTAATCCATGGCTGGTGGACTTGGACTTGGAATATGTTTGCCATGGATATTGGTGTGTCGTTCGTCATATTCTTTAGCACCCTAAGTTTGCACTTGACCACCATGTCTCCCTCTGTCGGATGATCCTTCTGATCCAGATCCTTCTACCATTATAAATGCATGTGCATTTGAGCCATCATCTGAGTCATCCTTTGAGGTTGAAGTAGACTGTGATAACTGTCGTTCTTCATCCTCTTCATCCAGTACTCTTATAGGAAATGTATGACGACCAGATCTGACCATGTGTCCTTCAACATCAGCACCTATTTTCTTTGATAGCTCTAGATCTGGCCTTCCCCTAACATCCATCACAGGTTCTCCTCCAATATCATTTATCCAACTTTCTAGCATATTATCTCTGTTTCGGAAAATGTAGGCCAGATCAATTGGATCGGCCATTTCCTTGTTTTCAAAATCAAAGCCCTCCTGAATGTGCCTCATTCGTAACCTTGTGTTGTAGTGGATATACACAAGGTCATTAAGCTTGTCAATTCCAAGCTTGTTTCTTCTTTTGGAATGGATAAGGTTAAATGCACTCCAATTTCTTTCACACCTACCAGCAGATGATGTTTGTGATAACACTTTAATAGCCACCTGCCGTAAATTTGGAGCTTCCATTGCATACAAATTTCACCATTCCGCTGTAGAGAAACATATTCTAGTCAAAAATTGGATTTTATAGAGTAAATTATTATTAGTAAATATTAAAAGGATGTCGGTTATTACCAGGATGAGTGGCCTTAGTAGCCTGCTGTGCCATATAACTCTCAAAAGATCCCATCTTTTCTCTAAATAACTTAATCTACAACATGTTGACATGAAGATGTCAAATATCTTATTTAAGCTTCAAATTTCAAGTTAAATTTGCCTACCTCATTCATGCACGTTATTTGTGTAGCAGTTGTAGGAGAGAGCTTTTGAACAACTTTTTGCATAGCTTGAATGGGATTTTTGCGTGTGCCAAGATGGTATTTATAGTTAAATTTTGGATTGAAATAATATCCTATGATAAAAGATAAATAGTTAAAATAATATAAAATTATTCGAATAAGATAAATTTATAATGAAATATACTTACCGGCAAGGTGGAGCGGGTGGGATAACATGTTTTGCCTTCGTTCTCTTATTATATTTAAGAATGGCTCTTTAGACCTTCCTACTACTTCTTCTACCTTTTCATACATAATTTCTAGTGCTTGATATATGTAGCCCATCGTTGGTTTCGTATCTCCATCCACCAACTTCAAAACTAATATGACGGGCTCCATAATACGAGTAACGTGGCTACAATCATCCCAAAATCGTGAATTGTTTATTAAGTCCTCTGCATCCTTCCTACCTTGTGTCCTAGTTTCTGCCATGGCAAATCAATTGATAGAATTTACCATTGACTGTAATCCAACTTTATTGTCTACAATACTTTGCAAGGCAATGTAATTTGTAGCAAATCGTGTTATCCCAGGATGCACCAATTCACTATTGCACTGCTCCCTCATTAACGACAAGACATGCCCGTGATTGTAAATAAATGATGTAATCGATCAGGCTTTATCCATAACAGACGAAATTGACTTCCTCTTTCCGAAGTCTTTCAAAATTAAATCTATATAATGTGCAGCACATGGCATCTAGAATATTCCATATTTGATTTAATAATCTTTTCTCCCACCTTCTTGAAGTTGTTGCCATTGTCCGTAATAATTTGAACAATATGTTCCTTCTCGACTTCATTAATCGTATCCTTCAATAAGGAATAAAGGTATTTGTAATCTTTTACTTTATCCGATGCATCGACGGATTTCAAAAACATGAATCGTTCATCACAATATACAAGGAAGTTAATGATTTGCCTCCTTGTCTAGCTAGTCCAACCATCTATCATCAGTGTAACTCCATAATGGGGCCACATACTTTTCAAATCAGAAATATATTCACCTAAATCTACCTTCTCCATAAGCATGTATTTGTTCATTATTTCATATGTTGTAGGAGCCTTAACTCCAATCCCATATTGAGCACTGACGTCAATAACATTTTGCAACCATGGCCCGTCTACAATATTAGTTGGCAGCCCATGAGCCGAAACTAAGCTCGTGACTGCTCTACCAACCTTTTCCCTTGCATTCCCAAACATGCCCTTAATGGTTTTCTGTTTTGGGTCTGCTTTTCCCCCAAGGCTCCCCTTAGTGCTACTAGATCGAAATAAACCACGTAAATCCTTTTTTTTTTTTTTGAATGGGTGTGGAGGTAGTCCTGAACCTGAGCCACTACCACCAGCATCTATATACCTCATGCTTTGTGCTCTTCGATCACCTGCCAGAGCTTGTCGTTCATGCTCACTTCTAAGTGAGTCTTTCATTGCTTGTCTGAATTGTCTCCTCCTCCTTGGATCAGCCTTCACATCACTCGGATATTCATAGTCTTCATCCGAGTCAGAGTCTACATCGTAATAATCTTCATAACTACCAAATAGGGCCTCACGGACTGCTTCTTTTGACCTCTGTTTTATTGATTCATTCTCTCGCCTTGACGTCATTGACTTGGCAATCAAATCACGAACATCATCTGGACAATCCTCACATTTTATAACATTCTTATCGTCACCAACTAGGTGATGCTTGAATCATGTAATTCCACCACCCTTTAGCTGTTTTCTACAAAAATTACATTCTGTCATAGGTTTGGTTCCATCCATCACTTTGGTGCAATACAACCATCCAATGTCTTTCTTATCCTTTTTGACGTTTCCGCTCCCACTTCCTCCAACAACAGCCTTGCCTTTTCCAGACATTGATTCTGCACAGCTACACTACATTTACTTCATAATTCATAATCATTACATAATCAAACTATACCTTTGACGTATCTGTCCCTATCTAATTCAAACAAGCGAGAAAAATCTACCTTAAATGGTTACACCTTTTGTATCTAATCCAAGTCCTACTAGACCCGATTGGATTACCCCAACCCTTGAATTACCTGGCTGGCCAGATTGGTGGGACCCCCTAGGACACCCTGCACGGTGGGACACCACTAGAGGTTAACGCGGTTACCGCATTGACCCGTCTTGTCACCGGTTGGTCCAAGTAGACGAGGCCCCAGAATGATCCAATTAAGTCTAATATGACTTAGACAATTATCCAACTTAGTTGACACGTCTACTTTTTTTTAGGCTTGGGTCTAATCGTACCTTTTGGAAAGTCTAATATATATGTTTAATGATGAGTATTGGTAGGTGTTGGGCCTTATTGTTGGAAAGTATAGGGCTAGTATGTATTGTACTTTACAGGTAGTTACTACTTTATTTGTTATTGTGTATTGCTAAATTTAGAACTTGACAAATATGATAGTTAAAAAATGGTAATGAATACTACCATAAACGAAAAAGAGGTAGGAAGAAAGGTATGAAAGCTATAACTGAAACCTTCTGCGCGATTTTTGAAAGAAACTGTCTCACCACAACAACTCACTAACTCAGCGAGTCAATGTCTATCAGTAATCGATAGGCAACAACGGGCAGTAGCAAATCACTAACTCTGAATTGGGATTGTGAGCTCAATCGATGTGTCTATGGTTGAGTGTGAATTGCAGCAACTGATAGTCGATATTTATAACCAATCATTTCGAATAATTTATGTGATTTTTATAATTAAGTCCATCTACCATCGATGAGTGCGACGCGAGACGTATATTGTCTGAATTTTCGATTAATATTTTATGGATTGTTTATGATTATGTCCGTCGATCAGTGACGTATTGTGTAAATATTTGATTCGATACATTTATGATTACGTCCGTCGGTGACGTATTGTGCAAATCGTCGATTAATATTTTATGCGTTTTTTATGATCACATCCGTCGATCGGTAACGTACTGTGCAAATATTTTATTTGATCATTTATGATTACATTCATCGGTGACGTCTACTGTGCAAATCGTCGATTAATATTTTATGGATTTTTTATGATTACGTCCGTCGATCGGTGATGTACTGTGCAAATATTTGATTCGATACATTTATGATTACGTCCGTCGGTGATGTCTACTATGCAAATTGTCGATAAATATTTTATGGATTTTTTATGATTACGTCCGTCGATTGGTGACGTACTGTGCAAATATTTCATTCGGTATATTTACGATTACGTTCGTCGGTGACGTACTGTGCAAATCGTCGATTAATATTTTATAAATTTTTTGTGATTACGTCCGTCGATCGGTGACGTACTGTGCAAATATTTGATTCGATACATTTACGATTACGTCCGTCGGTGATGTCTACTATGCAAATTGTCGATAAATATTTTATGGATTTTTTATGATTACATCCGTCGGTTGGTGATGTACTGTGCAAATATTTCATTCGGTATATTTACGATTACGTTTGTCGTTGACGTGCTGTGCAAATTGTCGATTAATATTTTATAGGCCTTTTGTGATTACGTCTGTCGGTTGATGACGTACTGTGCAAATATTTGATTCGATACATTTACGATTACGTCCGTCGGTAACGTTTACTATGCAAATTGTCGATAAATATTTTATTAATTTTTTATGATTACATCCGTTGGTTGGTGACGTACTGTACAAATATTTCATTCGGTATATTTACAATTACGTTCGTCGGTGACGTACTGTGCAAATCGTCGATTAATATTTTATGGATTTTTTATCATTACATCCGTCGGTGAGTCATACTATGCGAATGTACAACTACAACTCATTATACAATGTACATCACTACATTGTATACCTCAATAATTGCTCAATCATACTTCGTGTGGGTCCCAACATTTGTGCAGGTACTGACTCATGTTATTTTTTAGTCTAGACTCTAAACTCTAGGATTTAGTGAACACATTGGTCATATGTTCCTAGGATAATAGCATTTGCGCGAAATGCAAGGCAACACAATTTACCCATTCTCCACCAGATCCACCACCCCATTCACATTGGCCATTGCATCATGCCACCAGCCAGTGCAGGCACTGGCACTGCACGACTTCCGGTTACCTTTGTCCCCTTTCTCCTTCCCTCCAAAAGAGTCATCATTGGAGGAAATCCTAAACATGCGGCGGCCACCCTCTACAGGGAGACACTCCCCCACCTTCCCAGCAGGCAACAAGTCCACCACCAAGAAGGCGAGAAGTTCCATAAGTAACGATGCAGGCTACAGCCTGAAGCAGTGGCAGAGATGGCAGTGGCAGTGGCAGTGGCATTAGCGGAGCGAAAGAGATGGCAGTTGTAGTCTGCAGCAAGCACACATCATCGGCATCGGCATCGACACGTTGGCATGCCTCCGGTATGGTCGGCATGCCGGCGAAACTCCTGACTTTCGACATTACATCCATATCGGCATGGTCACCTCCCAAAACATGCCGTCGGCATTTAAATCAGTGCGCCAAGACAATACACTTCACAGAACAGGGTGACAATTTGTCCACTTTAAACAGATGAACAAGGCAAACATGTCCAAAGACCATGGGGGCCAAAGGGAAAACATCCCTACCAGGAAACAAAGTAGAATAGGGTACTTCTCCCCTATTAATATGAAGATACCCTATTAATAAGAAAAACAATAGTAAGAATTGCATCAGCCCAAAAACCAGATGGAACATTCATCTAAAACATGATAGATCGCGCCACATCTAATTGACAACTTGCGTTTAACAACCCCATTTTGTTGTAAAGTCTGAACACAAGAAGTTTAGTGAATCACCCCCATGGAACTAAAAAATTGAGTCAACTTGGCATTAACAAATTCCAGTCCTTTATTAGAATGAAAAACCTTGATAACAATGGAAAATTGAGTCTTTATTTTATTAAAGAATTTTTGAATAAGTACAGGGTTTTAGATGTTTCCTTCAACATAAATACCTAAGACACACGTGTACAATCATCAATTAAAACAAGGGACCCGACATGGCCCCTACAAATTAGCATGCATAAGATCAAAAGGAGACTCAGACTTCTTATTTTGACCGGAAAAAGACGAACGGTGGTGTTTGCCAAGTTGACAGGCATTACACGGAAAATAATCTGGAAACTTAAAATATTAAAACTCATGGCGAAGGATGAAAATACTCGAGTGACCCAATCGCAGGTGCGACTGTAAGGGAGTAGTGGTAAGAGCAGCAGCAATAGTAGAAGTAATAGTAGGTGGAAGGTTAAGGTAGTAGAGGTCATTCTGCTCAAATCCTCCACCAATCTGCCTCATCATCTGCAGATCCTACAAAAAGTAGTAGTCATGAAACACTGCTCGGCATCCCAGATCTTTAGTAATATGACTAATGGACATGAAATTAAGAGCAAGCATGGAGCATGCATAACATCTGACAAGGGAAGAGAGAAAGAAAGAGATATATCTCCAAGACCAGTAACAAGAGACAAACCACCATCTGCTACCCGGACCTAAAAGGGAGTAGCAAGACTACGAAGAGGAA
Source organism: Thalassia testudinum (assembly GCA_037157565.1). Taxonomy (NCBI): domain Eukaryota; kingdom Viridiplantae; phylum Streptophyta; class Magnoliopsida; order Alismatales; family Hydrocharitaceae; genus Thalassia; species Thalassia testudinum. Next base: position 109,266,418 of record JAZHRO010000036.1, on the reverse strand, counting down.
AAAAGAGTGGAGTCTCCAATTATATCAGAGGAAGCACCTGAATTTGCTATCCATGCCGGTGCACGAGTATTGGCAGACAAAGCACAAGTACCTGTAGGATGAGGAATAGATGCCCCAACAGTAGTGGTGGTCTGAGAAGTCAGTAGCCTATCATACTCAGCCTTGGAAATAGTAATCTGACTGTCCATCTCTAGAAACTGTGTACCATCCTCCTAAGAAACAACCTAATTAGCACAGGAGCCCTAGTTCTAAGGATACCCATGCTTAATCCAGCATCTATCTACAGTATGTCCAATCTTATGACAATATTCACACAAGTTCCCTCTACCACGACCTCGTCCGCCTCTAAAGGCACCTTGTCCCCTAGCACCTCGTCCACTACTAGTAGGTGAACCATGACCTCGACCAAAAGATGCCATGGCAGAAGAATCAGAACTGGGAACAGGGTTGGAGATCTCTAATCTCGAGAGATTGGCACAAATTTGTGCAAGAGTTAGAACCTCCTCAAAAGTGCTCAACTGGTCTTTCATTGACTTGTATTTTGGACCCAAAGTAGCGAGAAATTATACCGATCGGATTGCCTCTCTGTTTTGCCGTGATTGTGACGTCAGATGTTAACAGTTGATATGTGTCATGTTCATCCCATAGATTTGAGTGTACCATAACACTCTGCCAAGGGCATGGTCCCTCTCTTAAATGTGTGAATATCCTCAATCACACGATACAATCTGCCAATATTACTCTTCTATGAATGGATCTCGTGTAGCACTTCCCACATCTTCTTTGCTGAGACATAAGACATGACTTATTTTGCAATATCCTCTTTCATACTATTTAGCATACATGTTGCAACCCCGTCATTATCCACCTCCCAGTCATCCATCTTTTTGGAGTCCTCTGGTTCATCCCTCAAAAGAATATATTTCTATGTGATCCAACAAATCATGTAAAAGAAGTAGACCATTGCAAGAACTTGGAACCATCCAATTTGATACGAGTTCCTTACATATGGGAGGGAACATTCATGGTTGACACCTTGCCAGTAGAGTCACCAACAGCCTCTTTACTATCAACCATGGTAGCTATTTCGTGTGAATCAACAACTCAACAATCAAAGATGACAAAAATACTACCCATAGGGATGCTCAGAGGACTACAAACATAATCATCAGCCTGAAAAACATAAACTCAGGTCTGCAAAACACCAACTTCAGATCATATGGGGGCGATCTGCCTCTCTAGGGCATGTACATGTTACCAAGGATCAATCGAACCTTAGCAACACTAGAAGAAGATCCCTAGGAAAGCAAGATTAGCCCCAACAACCACAATATAGCCACCATCGGACTCCTAGAAGCCCATCAAGCAGTGGCGATGGTGCTGCAGAGGTGAGGGGCGGCGCTGCGGGCGAAGGAGGGACACTGGCGACGATGGGGGGTGTTGTCGCCGACGCTGCTAGCTCAACAGGCTCCTCTAGCGATGCCCTTGGAGGGTGGTGGGAGACCGACGACATTGTGGGGGCCTCTTGTGAGATTGCCTTCGTCGGTCTTCACCAAAAAGAAAGGAGTACAGTGGTGGGTATGAGAGGCCTGTTCTCGGTGGGATACCGAGCGTCGGTCGAGGATCACCGCTCTGATACCATATAAGAGGAAAAGAGTTGAAACTATCACCGAAACTCTAGGCCCTTTTATAGAGAGAGACCTAATAGGTAAAAGTACAAGTATGCCCTCAGTAATAAGAAATAGAAAAAATACAACTCAACTCTTAACAACTTTGATTAGTATCCATATATGCCCATAAATGTCTACACAACGGGAATGGCTCATTTGCAAGGAGTACCTTTTTTCCAGAGTCTCCCTTATCTCCTTTGTTGTCTTCTTATACATCATATAGTTGTCCTCCCACTTCTTGTACTTAAGAGTATCTTTGGGTTCAGGAGTCCTATCTATTAGTACGTGCAACTTCTCTTGTCCAACAAATATGTGGAACACGCATGACCAGATAACATAGTTTTGGGACTAGACAACTTGATAGTCATCCCTTGAACTAGTATGGAGGTTAAGATCTTGGCCTCAATGGTAACAGTAGAAGTGTAAGTGTCCACCATAAGAACAGGAAGAGGTGTGCAATCTCATGCACAATACTAGTCAATAGGCAATTAGAGATGCACAATGTGGCATACAGAAGTAAGCACACACACATAGAGGGAAGGAAAGCAACCTCAAACCATATGTAGGGCACTATACTCACACTACACTCAAAATGAAGTCTACAATGGGGACTAAATGGATGAGGGGTCTCACAGGAAATATACAATGGGTTAGAGGGGTTTGATCGCACTTCCTAAAGCAAATCAGAGTCGTGGCGACACTTAGCCTAGTAGACAGGATCGTCGGACCTTCGCTAGTGGCCAAAGGAGTTAGAGAGACCTCTAGCAACAGCAACAACCTCCTATAGAGATCGAGGATAAGCCTTATTGACTCTAGAGGCAATCGACCAAAGAGGTTGGAAGGGGTGGCAGTGCCACCAGGGCAGCAGCAGCCAAAGTGGAGTTGAGAGAGAGCCTAGCAACCTTGGGCAATGACAAAATATGGAGGCTAGGCAACATCAGCCTCAAGGAAATCCCTAACGATTGCAAAGGAAGAGACTAGGTAGTTACAGCGAACCCAGGGAGGGTCGTCGAACCCCTATAATAGCATCATCGATCAAGGGCAATAGCCTAGGAAACTTCATTGGACGCTGGGTCAATTGGAAAAGGCCAGTGGGGTCGATAACTAGCTGCTGGAGTGGCTTTTTTGATCATTTCCAACATCGACTGGTGATTAAGGTCCAGGGGCGACTGCTAAAGGCATCACCTGGAGGGGAGGGTCACTAGTGGCCACAAGGCCTAGTAGCACCACCTGTGGCTCATGAGAGCCCTCTTCAATTAGGGTTTTAAAACCCTTTCCTTCTTTTTTTTTGGTTTTCTTGTGGTGGAAGAATGAAAAGAAAGGAGTCAAACAGGTATCGAACATTGGCCTAAGATCGCTACTCGGATACCATATTGGAAAAGTGAATGTCTTATTGGAAAACATAGCCCTAGCCTCTCTTATATAGAGAGGTAGGAATGAAAAATTGCATAAAGAATCTTACTAGAAATATAAAATTACATAACTCTTTAACAAATTCAATCCTAAGATAATTGAAACTAAACAAATACTTTAACACTCATGATTCATATTACCGTCAATGTTATCTGGATTTATGGTGAGTGAAGTTAAGACTAGGAAACTGTCAAAATTACAATGATCATGTTATTGGCTTTTGCTTGAAAGGATATCAATGATTTTTTGAAAAGTAGAGGATATGTAACCATGTGAAGGTAAATTATAGGTAATTTACAGATGCATTGCCTATCAGTGACTTGTGACAACTTGGTTAGGTAGGAAGAGGTGATACCAACTATATACAAATTTCTAAATGCCCAATGTCTTCTTTTGTCCCATTTAGTCCATTTATATTGCTCCCTTTGTAATTGTATCTGCCTTAAGGCAAACTTCATGCTATTTGTGGGATAGAAGAAGCCCTGAAGGGACTGCACCCACCTTACTGATCCAAAGTGTTGAAAAAAAATTGAACCGTGTCGTTATTTCATTAAGCAAGCCTTGACCCTTTTTATATAAAGAAAGGATTACAATAGAATCTTAATAAGGAAACAACTCATAACAAATCAAATCAAATCATATCATATCCCTAAAAATAGGAAAAGAAAAATCAAAATAACTTTTCCTAATTTCTTAATTCTAGAATATCTCTAACACTCTCCCCCAAGTTGGAGCATGCAATGGCCAACTTCTTACAAGAAACAAAAGTAAACTCCCTCCCAATGTAGGCATTAGAAGGAGCAGGTAGCAGACTGGAGGAGTAGGTTGAGGCCATAGCAGAAGTAGCAACTACAGTGGGCAGACAACAGTGAGAGATAATCCCAAGCAGCATCATGTAGTAGGTAGAGATGAGAGACGATCTTAAGCAGTAGCAGCAGTAGATGAGAGATGATCTCAAGCAATAGTACAACAGGAGGTGATCCCAAAGTAGTAGCAACGGTAGATGACAGATAATTGCAAGCAATAGTAGAATGAGAGATGATCCCAAGCAGTGGTAGAACAAAAGACAATCCCAAGCAACAAATGGTAGAAGATTGAAGTAAAAGTAGCAATCACAAGCAATAGTAGTACGTTGTAGCAATAATAGCAGCAATAGATGGGGAAACATCCCCAAACGGCAATAGTTAGTAGGCAGGTAGTCAAGACTGGGATGCTCAAATCTCCCACCAATCATCACCATCATCATGATGGGTAGTAGTAGGATCGAATGCTCCAGACGCAGTGATCCGATCAGAAGTATTGGCCACAAGAATTGTGGCAGCGACAGCAAGTTAAACAATTGATCAATGCCTCATCACAGAGATCTCGATGAAGTGTCTTGACCAAAGCCAAGATTCAGTTACCACAGTTGATCGCATCCAAGGATCCGATCTTAGAATCATAGTAGAGTTAATTAAAGCCACTGGAGTTTGTGGAGGGGCTGGAGTAGCCCTCTAGTGGTGAGAGGAAACGTGAGGCCACGAGAGGCCATTGTGAATCACCAAAGGCAAGGTGGCTAGCCACAGAAGGGGAAGGACCCCTAGGATAACCCCCTACTGGACTCTATGGAGGTCCAGAGAGGTCTTTCAATCAAAGGGTTCCCTTTAGGGGTTGAAAAAAAACCGCAGCGGAGGTGTAGTGGTCACCTTACCGGTTAGATCGATCAATGACTGGTTCCGACAAGGACCATTAAAGGGGTTGCAAAAGTTAAATAGAGCCCCGATTGGGTTGGGTGACACTAGAAGCAATAGCAATAGCAATAGCAATAGCTGCAGCAATGGCAGCAACAGTAGCCGCAGTAGTAGTAGAGGGCCCTTTGGTCACCAACGAGAGGTCACCGGAGGGTTGACAACCAGTGTTCAAGATGTTAATAGCATGTTGTCAATACAGCGGTTTTAGGTGAAGGGCCATATCGACACAAAAGGCGTCGCTACGCAGGTGTTCCAATGATATCTCGACCATATCGACTGTATCGATGATATGTCGCCTATGCTAGCCATATCGACTATGTTGCTACTATTGCTCTTATGGCTTCTGGCAGTTGTCTTGGTGGCAGTGGTTGGAGATGGTTCAGAGTGGTGGCGCAAGCCTCGAGGTGAGTGGAGATGGCAATGGTCGGTGGTGGTGTGGCTGGTAGGAGGCAGGAGAGTTAGTGGGCTCTCTTATGTAGAAAGAGACTGTAAAGTCAAAAGTACAGGAATATCTCTTAGGGACAAAACACTCATAGCCCTTACAATAAGAGGAAAAATAAAGGACAACATATGCTAATACTCCCCCTCAAGCTAGAGCATATATATCTATCATGCTCAGCTTGGATATACAAGAATCAAATAAAGATCTAGCCAAGGGCTTGGTGAAAATATCTACAGTCTGCTCCTCAAATGCAATAGAAGTGGTATATAGCAGCCTCTTCTGAATAATGTTCCTGGTATAGTGACAGTAAACCTCAACATGCTTCGGCCTCTCGTGAAATGCTGGGTTGGCAATGAAGGTGGCTGCTCTATTATCATATCGCATCTCCATGAGACTAGAAAACTGCACCTGTAGGTCAATAAGGATCCGATCCACATCATTTTAGTGGTCATCTAAGCCATAGCTCTATACTCGAACTTGGCACTGGATCTCTCAACTATGCCATGCTTTTTGCTCCTCCATGTGATCAAATTTCCTGCTAAGAAGGTGCAGAACCCAGTAGTGGATTTGCGATCCACATGACATTCGGCATAGTCTGCATCTGAGTAGCCAACCAACGTCATAGAGGACCCCTTGGAGAAGAAAAGATCCTTCCCAAGAGCCTTCTTGAGATATCTAAGTACCATCAATACTGCATCCCAATGCTGATGTGTTGGCTTGGTCATGAACTGACTCAGTCTTCCAACTGTAAAGGAGATATCTAGCCTCGTAATAGTGGGATACAACAGCTTGCTCATAATTTGTCTGCATTGTTTGCTGTCCACCACCTGTGCATCCTCATCATAGAGTAACATCTTGGGGTTTATAGGAATATTGGCCTCCTTAGCCCCAAGCATACCAATCTCTTGCCAGATATCTAAAACATACTTCCTTTAAGACAAGACGACACCTTGCTGCGAGCAACCTCAATACCAAGGAAATACCGTAGAGCCCCCAGGTCCTTCATGATAAACTGCTTTGTTAGGATACGCCTAACCTTAGCAATACCCTACACATTGTCCCCTGTGATGATCAAGCCATCAACATAAACAATTACCATAGTATCTCATTTAGTCCTCTTGACAAAAAGTGAAAAATCAACTGTCGATCTCCTGAATCCAGCTGCCTCTACAATCTGTGACAATCTCTGAAATCAGGCTCTGGGACTCTGTTTGAGGCCATATATAGCCTTTCGTAATCATCATACATACTTCCCTTGACTCTCAAAACCAGGTGGTCGCTACATGTAGACTTCCTCTTAGAGATCGCCATAAAGGAAGGCATTCTTCACATATAATTGGTGCAAGAGCCAATCTAACTGAACTGCCACTGCAACCAACACTCGAATTGTGGGAAGTCTGGCAACTGGGGAGAAGGTGTCAAAGAAGTCCACCTCATAAGTCTGGGTGAATCCTTTTGCCACGAGGCGATTTTTGTACCTAGCAACACCACCATCAGGATTGAACTTTACAGTAAATATCCATCGACAACCAACGAGTGCAGCACCATCAGGAAGTGGAGTAAACTCCCAATTTCATGGCCTCTAAGAGCGACCATCTCATCCTCCATGGCTACTGCCATTTTGGATCAAGCATGGCCTCACGGTGAGTAGTTGGAATCTATGTAGTAGCTAACACCTGAGTAAATCCAGCAAATCCAAGAGCTAGACTATCAGTAGCAAGTGCCTCCGCCGTAAGATAAGTAATGCAAGTTCGTGATTGCTTCCGAATGGCTATCGGAAGGTCACGATCATCACCTGACACATCACCTGTCATGTCCCTGTGACCATGTGGCAAATATACATCAATGTCTAAAGGACTCACCTGAGAAGTCTTTGGTGAAGGTGAGGATGGGGGTTCCTGATAAGTAATATGAGGGCGGACATATGTCTGGAGTGGCCCAGTCAAGCATTAAAAGGGATGTATAGCAAGAGGTGGTGGTGGTGTGGTAGGGACATGAATCTCAAGTAAGCTCCCAAAGCAAATGGGAGAATATGGCATAGGTGCCATATCACCCTCTTGAGGCATCTCAACAGCCGTCACAGAAAAAAAAAGGTACAACCTCATGAGAGGTAACATCTTGTTGAAACAAAGTACCGTGAAGTAAGCGAATCAAAACACCGACCCATTTTGTGTTTAGGTATACCTAAGAAAAACACACTTAACTACTCCCGGTGCTAGTTTATCCCAACCTGGTTCTAACAATGGATGAAGGCAACACAACCAAAAGTTTGAGGGATAACATGAAACAAGGGACGATCAGGATACATGACCTGAGGAGGAATTCGTTCATGCAATGTCGCATTAGGCATCCAGTTAATAAAAAAATAAACAGTCAAAATAGCGTTACCCCAATAGAGGGGACAGAATGGTGAATCAACAAAGTACAAGCAACATAAAGGATATGGTGATGTTCTCTTAGCAACACAATTTTGTTGAGAGGAATGAGGACATGTCTCATGGATAATGTCATAATTAGAAAAAAATTTGTGCAAACGTAGAGTACAAAATTTCAATGCATTATCAGAATGAAAGCTCTTCACCAAACAAGAATGCTGAGTTTTTATTACTTTGACAAAGTTCTCAATAATTTTTCCCACATCGAACTTATTTTTCAAGAGAAACATTCAAGAAATACGAGAAAAGTCATCAACTAAAACACGATAATATTTATTCCAAAGTTGATCAGCAGTACGACTGGGACCCCACACGTCCATATGAATCGAATTAAATGTAGCAACAGACAAAATAGAAGTAGAACTAGAAAAAGTAGCCCTGTGGTGCTTGCTAAGCTGACAAGCATCATAGGTGAGAGCAGTAGTAGAGGGGATGTGCGGTAGAACATATCTGAGGTGATGAATGGGTAGATGGCTAATGCAGTGGTGCAACTGGAGAGGAGATCCAGCAGAAGCAAGGCCCTGGGTAGCAAAAGCAGCAAAAGCATTACGGCTCAGACGGTACATCGTATGTTCCTCATGCCCTCCACCAATCATCTTCCCAATGAATTTGTCCTGCAAGACATAAGAGAACGCATCAAAAATAGCTCGACAGTTCAGATCTCTAGTGATGTTGCCAACAAACAATAAACTCAAAGGAAAATCGGGTACATAATAGACATTTGCTAGTCTCAAAGTAGGAGATAAAGACATATCCCTTACCAACAAGTGTCGAATGTCTCTCATCAGCCACATGTATTGTCGCAGTGGGTGTAATAGATGCTAACTGAAAGAAAGAGCCTTCGTTGCCATATAGGTGCTTGAATGCATTAGAATCAATCAACCACTTACCAGAAGACAAAAGTGATGACATACCAGTCGCAGGTGTCTCTGAAGAGGAAGCCATAGCTGCAGTGTCTGGAATCTGAGAGGAAGTTGCCTGAGTCAACTGAGTAATCTGTTGCTACAAGGTCTCAATCTTAGTGCTCAAATAACTAATATCAGAAGTAGGAAGAGCTGTATCGGAGATCTTAGCTGCTTGATTGGCCACAGGTGGCCTACCATGCTTCTGCCAGCATGTAGACTCAGAGTGACTAAGTCTGCCATAGTAAGTACACGGAGTCCTGGTACGTGTACTAGAAAAGCGTCCACGTCTAAGACCCACGTGCAAGATAAGTAGTACCCCTACCACGTCCAGGGATCACAGCCAGTGCGAACGATTGAGCAACAGTGTCAGGAGTAGGAGTACGTGCTGCAACTCTACTAGGTCTACTATATTCTTCCTCCAGGGTAGAAAGCTCAAGAGCAGTGAGGATCTAATCTCTGGCTACTGCATACTCAGGTCCAAGATTAGTCAAGAAAAGAGAAACAACCAATTGTCTCCTAAAACTCCTTCAAGACTCACAGGTACACCCTGCCAGGTAGGAGTAATGCTTCTCTAACATTCACTTCATGAGAGAGTAATACTGTGACAGTATGCAACCCTCCTGACGCAGATAAAAAAGGTCGTAGAAGACCTAAAAACTCGTGTAGAGTTCTTATCATGTGAATAGGTATCACGCAAAGACTCACATCTCCTTTGCAGTAGTGTAGTACATGATCTCATCCCCTATGCGAGGAATAACCGTTTGCATCAGCCATGCACAAACCTTGGCATTGTCGCTATCCCAATTAGTATTTGTGCTTGTCTTGTTCCCAGGCTCTAAATCCGTAAAAATATGGCTCTTTTTATGATCCTTGACGGTCATAAGAAAGGTTTAGGACCACCATGGATAGTTGGTCTCACCCAACTTAACAACAAGACCAAAGAAAGGGTTCTTAAGTACCTCAATGTTGGAAACAGAGCCTGAAGACATCTCAGATTGATCATCTGAAGCCATCTTCGCAATCCAAAAACCTCGATCAAGCTTCTATCACCACAAAATCATCAAAAAATCTGAAATCAAACAGATTCAAATATGCTTTACGGACTGGCATCCCTAGATCAGGGCAAAAAGCCCCTCACAATCACTGCACAAAGATGGGATCACTACGCACCGCCTCCCTGTCGATCTGCGCTGCTAATCGCCGCCGCAGACCACTGTAGGGACACCACCGGAGGTTGCCGCGAGGTTGCTGGGGGTTAGTGCCACCTGCAGTGGGGTGTTTTAGGCCCCAGCAGCAGCCCTAGTTACTGCTGCACTGCTGCCGAAGGCTAGAACGGCCTCCAAGATCACCGTAGCACCACCGCGAGCAACCCTAGGTGCTGCTGCACCGTCACTGGAGGCTAGATCAGCCCCCAAGATCCCTGTAGTGCCGCCACGAGCACCGCTACGCGTCGCTTGAGCACCGTTAATGGTGCAACAGCCCCCCTCCCATGCGTTGCCACAGCACCGTTGTGCGTGCTACAGCGCACTGACGAGTGCTGTTGCCGCTCACGAGGAAGAGAGACGATTAGGGTTTGGTGGTTAGGATTTAGGAGGCCGTGAGGGGTGGGATACCTAGAGCCATGATATAAGATCGATGCTGTGATACCAAATTGGTTGTCATGCTTTAATTTCATTAGAAATCCTAGGATTCTCTTATATAGAGAGATCGTAGAGTCAAAAGTACAGAAATGTCCCTGAGGGACAACACTCATAGCCCTTACAATAAGAGGAAAAATAATGGACCACAATATATGCTAACAGATTATTCTTGAAGTATCAAAATCATCGAAATTTGACGTCAAAATATAGGTGTTTCGACGACATGCCTCCGCAATGCGTACTTAGAAATTTATCAAAATGATATTGAAATCGACATTTAAAACCTGACGGGAGGGTTGTCGAGGCCAAGTGAAGCTGATGGCCAATCGTCAAAGCCCTCCAACCGACCAGAGGCGATGTTAGGGGACTTTCTAGGGTTGACGGCAGCCAAAAATGAGAAGGAAAAGAAAAACAACAAAAATAAATTAAAATTTTGACTCTAATATCATATTAAAAAAAAATAAATTATGTTATTTCATTAAGCAAATTCTAACCCTTTCTGTATGGAGAGGTGATTAAAATAGAATTCTGATTAAAAAAAATAACTTATGACAAATCAAATCAAATCTTATCCTTAAAAATATAAAAGGATAGAGTATATTTTTTTAAAATTTTTTAATTCTAGAATATCTCTGACACAAAGGTTTGCAGTTTATAGCTTTTTTTTGGACGTTGATTCGTTTTGAGTTCCCAAGCTCAACTTCTCGAAAAACTCCGATATTCTTGGGAGCACCAACTCTTCTGAAGTGCCAAGTGTAGTGCTCGCCTGTCATTCAACCCCGAGGACTGGTCGAAAGTGATGTTTTGAAGGCGCCATTAGTGGAAGGGCCGATATTTAGACCCAGCCACTCATAAAGGTGACCCCGAGCGACTTGGACAGTTAATATTTTTCTTCATCACTGGGACAAGCATTCACAGCATATCCAGTCTTCCTGAGAATTGGTCCGACAACGCCGACCCGCGGTTGGGTTCTCTGCTCATCGGATCGTTGTAGGAGATTCAGTTCATATGCACTCCTTTCTGAGGTTGTCAGTGAACAGTGAACGCTGTTGCATGACCATCGGTTATGACGTGGCTGAAAATTTTCCGGTCATTAATATTTTAGATGCATATTAATAATAAAAGTCCATGAACATTCTCTAACGTCTCCTGCTTGATTACCACCACTTCTATTGATTATTTAGTATCTCCCCACAACGAATTTAATTGTGCCACTAATTTCTGCCATTAACAAACAGCATGCAGCTCAGGCAAGAACCCAATTATAGCATTTCTTCAAAAAAGAAAAGAAAAGAACCAATTATAGAAATAAATCATATGACTCATAAGAACACATTTTTTTTTAATCTCCATTTAGAAGTTGATTGGATGCCAAAAGAAGGGGGTCCTCCTCCATTGCCGTGGTTGTAAAGCTGAGAGTGTATGCTTGATGAACGAAGATTTTGTTTCTAATGTGCTTTTGCAGACACCATTCCCAATCCTTGCTAAACTGTATGAGGCATATGGCAAGCTGCCTGCTTTCCAAGCCGCCCAGCCAGATGTCCAGCCTGATGCCCCTTCCACTTAGCTTCAGGTCATCTATCTATAATAACACCATGCAAAATAAAGTGAGATCTGTTTGGCTACTGCCAACTCATGAAATCCTTGCAAGGAGCAAGTTGTGATGTATTTTAAACTTTTCAGACGGTGACTACTTTATGCCATGCTTCAATTTCAAATGAAGTCTTTGTAAGGAAGTATTGTTATGTTCCAAATTGATATTATTGACTTGATTTAGTTTCTCAAGTGAAAGCTATGGTCAAAAGGTTGACAGTTCTTTTCTTTAAAAGAAAAGTAGTAAGAACCATGGACCAGTTTATGTCATATGATATATGTAGATATATGCCTGATTCATGTTGAGGAGCTTTTATCTTTGTGCTTTCTTGAACTTAATCTTCTTCCTCTTAATTTCTTGATTTTAACTTATTTGATTCATGTGAAGTCATGATTGTTGTTAGCCTTTAAAACAGATCCATAGGTTGATGCTAAATCTCGTTTACCGAAACGGAAGGGTGTAAATATTTAGATTGGTCAACTGGATCACCTCAAACAAAACCAATCTTTATCGGTTTACAATCGGAATCAAAATTTTCAGATTCTATGTTCACCAGCTCGAATTTTCAGTTTGGACGTCTCAAAGAACTGAACTCAGAAAATTGAGCCAAAATCGAATCTAATAGGTTTTAAAGACCTCCATCATTAAGGACTGACAGATCGCCACATTCACTTTATGCATGGTCATTTGCACCAGTGCTCCCACTAAATGCAATTAAACTCCCAACTATAGAGTCGTTAATGCATTAGCCACCAATCGAAGGGCACTACCAATAATATTCCAACCAACCACCAAGCAGACAAAAAGTACCTAGGATTTATCTTGGTTACGGCGAAGACTAGATGTAGATGAAAAAACCTTGAATTACTGTGTAAATGGTAACTGGATCCCCTTTGTGGGGGAAAAGCGATAAACAGATCTCAAGTCAGAACGTGCAGAATGTAATATGTTACTGCAAATATGAGATTGGTAAGAACCCTACCCTTCTGAGTGGAATGAGATATTTCTCACTTAAAACTGGTTGCAACAAACTCCAGAAAAAAACCCGCTTCACCCGACTCTCCCTCCAAAAAAAAAGCTTAAAACCCTGTACGGTAGGGAATTAAGACGGAAAAATAGCTATGGTAGATGAATGGTATAGAATATTGATGACCATCACATCAACTCACTATTATTCACAACACATCAACTTGTTCCTTATATCTACTTTCATTAATCCACTTCTAAAACAAATAAAAGTAAAGATTGATGCCCCATCACTCTTAAATCTTACCACTTACTAAATTTTACTTTGTCTTGAGTGTTAAAACTCTTCCAAACAAGGCATAAAGGCATTGCCACCTCACATCTATGCTTGGGGCCCTTAGGCCAATCTGGGAACCCCTCCTTGCCTCCACTTGTTTCCGCATCTCCACTCTTTGCCCTCTTGCTAGAGACTCACCTCTTCACCCGTTTTTCTCGTGGTGACTTCCACACCCCACCATCGAGTACGACCCTTTGACTTCCCTCTTTCTTCCTAAGTCATTTCATCCTCCTTTGATTGTGGAGTAATGGTGGTTGATTCCCTTGCTGTGGGGGCATCTCTAACTAAAAGTACCCCTTGTTGGTGGTTGTTTCTTCATCACTAGTTGACGTACTCCTCCAAAGGTCGGCCTTGCTGCTATGGAATCTTGGTGTCGGTCCTTGGTGTGGGTTCTTCATCATTGACTTCTATACAATGCCAGCTTTGTTGCCAACTCGTGGTTCACTAATAGTGGGGCTAGTTGGGCTTGATACTCCTTGGTTGGTGCTCTTTGGTTCTTCATTGCCAAATCTGCTTTGGTTTTCACATTGTCCCTTACTTGGATAATTGAATCCCATTTTTGGAGTGAAGAGCCGCACTGTCCTCCCATTAACCTCTTTCCCCCTTGGACTGCCTATTTTTTGCAACAACCTCTCCTACAAATTACAATTGGATTCCCTTGTCCTACAAGGTTTAGAGGTTGTTGTAGTTGATGGGGACTTGTATGGTGCCTTCCCCTTCTCCCGGTGTTTCAACCATTGTTAGATTTTTAATGCTTTCACTCTTGTTGAGCTTAATAGAAGAAGGTTGATCAATGGGTTACTTAAGGGAGTGTTATGCGAGTTTGTAGTTCCCTGAGTCTAAGGATTTGATTGGTGTTGTTGGGAGACCCCTTCCTACTTGGCCATGATTTGAGTTATTTGTGTTGGAAGAGAATGCTCATTTAGGTTTGCTTGAGACACAAACTCCACCCCCGTGGCTCATTTCGTCTTCATGCTGGAAATCAAGCCCACGAATGACCTAGTGGTTGGATGACTCATTCTGGCTAGCTTGTTGTACTCATTAGCATGGATTGTGATGATTATCAAGGAGTTTTTGATGGTGCCGTCGCCATCATATGGCATGAAGTGGCTCATCTACCATGAGTAAATGTTACACGAATGCTTTTTTTTCCTTTGGTTGTTTTGTTGCTTCTCATAATTTCTTGGTTTTATGAGTTTGCCTCAAAGGGGGTGTCCTTCACAAGAGAAGTTTTTCATTGGTTCTTTTCATCAATTTGAGTTCTCTCAAAAGTAGTTTAAGCGGTGTTTTCCCTTCTCCCTCCATCCTTTGGGGTTGCGTTTGTTGTAACTGTATTTGTTCCCTCAATGAATTATCTTCTTGCAAAAAGAAAAAAAATGGAGAAATACTTCCATGACCGATATGAATAGGTGGGGTGGCAATAGGTCACTCGCAAAATACTTTAGTTGATGATGATGAAGCTATCACTTTATCCATTTTAAGACACAAAGGGAAACCCTTCCAAGCATGTTCCTCACGAAGATTACGCTATAGAAATGTTGGAAAGAGTAATATAATCAAAATTATAGGGAGAAAATCAAATCACTACATCAAACTACCACTTCTCCCACTAGATTTGTTCTCTAATACTCAAATGCTATAACTAATGAAGATCTAAAAGGCTTGTATGAAGTTATGATGCAATTATCCCCTTTTCTTTATGCTCATCAATGATTATTTATGTAGGACTATTTAACAAGGTGTATGCAATGGGACAAATTAAGCCTAAGGCCAAACAAATACTTAGACTCTTTCGCGAACAAGAAATAACTGGATGAAGCTTATCCCTAGAGGCAATCAATATTTGTTTGAAAAATGGTCTGCACAAGTTTTCCAAGCGCTCCATTTCCCAAGGCCAAGAAAAGATGTTTTCGCAAGTTCTTGAGGCAATGTGTTGTGTTTTTTTGATGATGTGCTATGCTTTGAACTTTCACTCCCAACAATGTGCTTCCAACAAGGCAACAAAGACTTCAATTTCTTTCTTTTGCAATGTTGCTATTATTGGTGCAGAGGGGAGGGTGATTCGATGAAGGGTGAAGGTTTTGTTTGTGTATTGTTGAGGATGTTTGTCTAGTGGTGGTGGTGGTGTGTGCCGGTGCTATGTGCATGGATAGGGAGGAGGATGTAGGAGTGGTGGCTATGGGTGGATGTTGAATTCGAAAATCTTTGCAAACGGAAGTTGAATTTTGAAAATCTATCGTTATAGTGTGATTTGCGAAGAAATCCGTCAACAAATAAAGTTTATCGAAACTCGAAAAGAATTCCAAGTCAAACATAGGGAAGCTACGTCGATTTGAAATCCGCGATTATATTTTTTTTATTTTTGTTTAGAAAGTGAGATAATCACAATGAATTCGATATTAACAATGAGAGAGAGAGAGAACAAACATTTTATAATATGGATAATGTTTTACAACTAGAAAGTGGGAAATATTACAGCTAGAAACTGGAAAATATTACAATTAGAAAGCAGTAAAATCTACTCTAGAAAATAGTAAAGAGAAAGGAGGTGAGAAGTTATCCTCCTCGACGGCTGCTTGGAGGACGAGCCGGACAGGGCAACGCTTGGAAGACGGAGGGCAAAGATGGAAGATAGAGAACGAAGTGGGAAGAACCGAGGGTGAGGCAGAGCATCATCTTCGCAGGATCTACTTCCGAAATAGGGGCAAGAAAAACTTTGATTTTAACTCTAAAGGAGTATTCCAGGTTTGGGACAAGCTTCTTTAGAGTTTTGGAGAGGGAGAGAGGTGAAGGAAAGGATGATTGAAATGTGGGGGGGCGTAGGCCTTTTTATAGGTGTAGAGGTTGGAGGCAAAAAGGTCATTTCAAGTTAAAAACATTAAATAAGGGGGTCTTTAGTGACGGATATAAATGTCACTAAAGACCCCACGTCGCTGAATGTGTATGCCCGCCCTCGCCTCCTTGTTAGTTCAACCACTCGTATATAATATTTTGATGATTTTACAAAATGAAGAAAATGAAATAAAAAATAAATAAATAAAGCATAGCATATTATTTTCTCTCTGTAATAACATATTTGCAGGATTTCAAAAAGCTTTCCAAGACGGGAGATTAAAAGCTTAAAGACGAGTAGCATAAGTATTAGGTCTTAGGCTTTTTCATGTAAACTTTCAAAGGTTGTAATTTTCATTTTATTTGAGTCTAGAAATATTGTAAAGAGCCCCCGAACAAAACTTATAAATAGCTAACTTAGGCTCTCTACACTTAGGATAAATTAGAAACAAAAGCCCAACACTTATACTTTTATCAGACGTCCAGGACAAATGCCAGACGTCTGACATGTGTATCAGACGTCTAATTTCAAAGATTTCTGCCTTTGTTCATCTCCTCATAAACATCAGTCGAAGGACTTCACTTTCAGACGTCGATAACCTTTCACAGACGTCTGATTCTTTACCCAGACGTCCTCATACTAACCGTTAGACCTTGTGTAGGAAAAAGAATTTCCAGACGTCTGGACACAATTACAGACGTCTGCCTTTGAACCGTTGGCCATGATTTTCTGTGCGTATCTCTCTACGGCCACATAATCTTTTGGCAGAAGGAGGAAGGAAGAGTATTTAGGTTTCCAGACGTCTGGTAATGTTATCAGATGTCCATAACGACGTCCGATCCTCTAAACCTAGAACCCTGTTTGGATCTGATGATAACAGGAACGAATGCACCATTCATTAGACGTCCAATGAAATAAGCAGACGTCTTAGGAGATAATATCAGACATCCTTCCTTTGATCCAAAAGAGTCAGTTAAGGATGTCCTGCAATATTAGACGACCATAGGAAAAATCAGATGTCCTGTAAGACGTCTGATACTATAATTAGACGTCTGATGCTACTGTCAGACTCATCATTACCCTGATTTTGTGTGGATTTCGTCCTAAACTCTTGGGATTTGTTTCCAACGGCTAGAAGAGCTCTCCCAAGTGTTCTTGAAGGTTCCAAACTTGCCTATAAATAGACTACAACTCCTCTTAGGCAATATACACCTCTTGAGATACAATTCCATTAGAAAAATCTCTTGCTCACTACTCTAAAGCTCCATCTTGCCCTTGTGCTGTGCTAATACTCTGATCAAAGGGCAAATCCATACTCCTGGCTCGCTCCGTTCTGCAAATCATCAGGGAGTTCTTTTCATGCTTAGTAGATAAGAAAGCAACTAAATTATTGGGGTGCTCTATAGGTGTTATTTTTACTTCTTAATTTCTGTACTTTGGGTATCCGGCCTGTCGGGTCCCCGTCTCTTCATTTTGAAGAGAGAAACCTCCATTTAGGGATCGGAGATGGGAATTGTAATTGAGGTACACTACCCTCGTTTAAGTAGTGTGGTTAGTGGATTGATCACCTTGTGATCGAAAATCCTAAGTCAAGAGATTGGCTTAGGTGGTGGTTTTCACCCATCTTGGGTTTCCACCTAAAAATAATTGAGTATATTGTGTGATTGAATTTTTTTTGTATTACAATACTATAAAATTTCACTATTCACCCCCCCTCTAGTGCAATTTCATTTGGTATCAGAGCAGGTTTTCCGCCTACAGGAGTAACATCCGCGGAAAGATCACATGGAGGGGAAGGTCATTTCCACAAGCAGATTGGAGGGGCAATCCACCACTCGACCACCACTCTTCGAAGGAACCAACTACACTTACTGGAAGCTGAGAATGAAGATGTGGCTTCAAGCCAACGATTTCTCCATTTGGGAGAAATGCGAATCCGCATACGTCATTCCTGAGAAACTAGAAACAGGTTACACAGTGGAGCAAATCCATCACCTTGGACTGAATGCCAAGGCAATGAACTCACTCTACTGCGCTCTTAGCTCGGAGGAATTCAACCGCATCAGCCAATGCGAAACTGCCCACGAGATCTGGAGAACCTTGGAGGTAACTCACGAAGGTACATCTAAAGTTAAATCCTCAAAAATAAACTTGTTATCGCAGGAATTCGAAGCTTTCTCTATGAAGGAGAATGAAAAACTTGGGGACATGTACACTCGATTCACGTTAATCGTGAATAACCTCAAGTCTTTGGGAAAGATATTTATAAAGGGGGAGCTTCAAGGGAAACTCCTTCGCTCCCTTGGACCCGAGTGGGAGCAAAAGGTAATGGCAATAGAAGAAGCCAACCAAGTAGAGGATCTAGACATGGAAAATCTACTTGGGAATCTCATGGCTTACGAATCAAAAATGGAGCAAAAGAAGAAATCAATCTCATCGGAGCCAAAGAAGAAGACCTTAGCCTTCAAAGCTACTTCAGATGATGAGGTAAGTACCGATGACGAAGAATTTGTTTTATTAGCTAAAATGTTTAAAAAGTTTCTCAGAAATAGAAGAGAGATCAAGGGAAGGAAAAGAGAAGAAGATCCTCTAATTTGCTATAATTGCAAAAAGGGAGGTCACATAAGGAAAGATTGTCCCTTACTCAAAAGGGATGATGAGAAGAAACCCAAGAAGCCTTCTGACTACAAGAAGATCTCCAAATGAAAAGGATTCAAGAAGAAGGCGTTTCAAGCAACGTGGGATGACTCCACCTCCGAAGAAGAAGAGGAGGAGGAAACAAATGAAGAAACGGCATGTTTGGGATTAATGGCAACAAATGATGGTTCTGAGTCAGAATCTGAGGAACCTGAGGTAAACTCCTATTCTTTAGATGAATTACAAGATGCCTTTGATTCACTATATGTAGATCTTAAGAAAACAAAAACCCAAAGCAAGGCTTTAAAAGAAGAAAACCTAGAAAATAAGAGATTAATCAATGATCTTGAAGAAAAGAATCTAATTCTTACAAAAGAAACCACTGCTTTAAATATGCAAATAAGAAATCTAATGATTGAGAAAGAGTCATTAACAAATGATTTATATACAGCAATGAGTGAACAAAAATTTTTAGATAGAGAAGAATTACTCGACAAAATCCATGTGCTTGAAAAATCAAACTCCTTTAAAAAGGATGAAAATGGCTTACTTAGAGTAGAAATTAGAGCATTAGAAGATAAACTTGACATAATGAAAATAGAGATAAATCATCTCAAAGAAAAGTTGAACCAACTTCTTGAGGACCTATCCAAATTTACAAAGGGGAAAGATAACTTGGACAAACTCATTGCCCATCAAAAACCTTCCTCAAGTAAGTTTGGATTAGGCTTTTATGAACCTAGTCAAAGTGAGCCGAAAAAGGATCCTCCTCTAAAGGAGACCACTAACAAATACGGATCCACTTTACAATGGATACCGAAAAGACAACTCTCACTTTGTTTTGTAGGGATGAAAGGACATCATAATGTCAAAAATTGGATATACAAAATGAAGGATGGACGACTCAAACTAGAAAGACCTATAGAAACACCAAGTCACCATCAAAGATCTTTTGTAGGAGGAAGAAGGTCTACAAGGAGGAAGACAAGGAGACCACCACCACCAAGGAGGCCGATGGGTGATGGACTCCGGATGCTCCAAACATATGACAGGAGACAAGCGCCTATTTTTGGACCTCCAACCTACGGATGGAGGAACAGTTACATTTGGCAACAACCACAAGGGCCATATTATTGGCCTTGGTAAAATAGGTAACTCTCTCTCTCCCATCTCAAATGTTTCTCTAGTTAAAGGACTAAAACATAATCTTTTAAGTGTAAGTCAAATATGTGATAAGGGCTTTAAAGTAGTGTTTACTTCTAAAATGTTTGAAATTATGCATGCATTAACCAATGAAACACTTCTTAAGGGAACTAGATTTAAAGACATTTATGTCGTAGAATTTGATAAAAATGGCACTTATGAATGTCTTATAGCAAATGATGAGTTAAGTATATGGCATAAAAGACTAGGACATGTTCATATGAAGCTAGTTCAAAAATTAGCTAAACATGAACTAGTCCGAGGTCTTCCTAAAAGAAAATTTTTAAATGAGCTTATTTGTGATTCATGTAAATTAGGTAAGATTATAAAATCTAGTTTTAAAAGCAAAGAAGTTATATCCACATCAAGACCTTTAGAACTACTTCACCTAGATCTGTTTGGACCAACAAAATATGAGAGCCTCAGTGGATGCAAATATTGCCTTGTAATTGTAGATGATTTTTTGAGGTTTTCATGGGTCTCCTTCTTGAGATCTAAAGGAGTGTTTTCCGTCTTTTCTATTTTTTGTAGGAAAATTCAAACTGAAAAAGGCTACCAAATCACTCGTATCCGTAGTGATCATGGAGGCGAGTTTGAAAATTCCTTGTTTGATGATTTTTGTCAAGAGCATGGTATTGCTCATGAGTTCTCTTTTCCTCGAACACCTCAACAAAATGGGGTGGTTGAGAGAAAGAACCGTACTCTTCAAGAGTGTGCTCGAACATTGCTCATAGACTCGGGGTTACCGAAGTACTTTTGGGCTGAGGCAGTTAACACGGCTTGTTACGTGTTAAATCGCACCTTAATTCGATCCGGATTGCGAAAAACTTGTTTTGAACTATACTATGGGAAAATACCCAAAATTAGTTATTTTAAAGTTTTTGGATGTCGATGTTTTGTCTTGAATACCCGCTCTAATTTAGATAAATTTGATGCCAAAGGTGAAGAAGCCATCTTTATTGGTTATTCCTCACGTAGTAAGGCATATCGGGTTTTTAACAAGACCACATTAATAGTGGAGGAAACCCTTCATGTCTCCTTCGATGAATCTCCTCATTCCTCCATTGACCGAGTCAATATGGATGATGAAGATGATTCTACTAATGATGTGTCTAACAATCCAAACTCCAATATCCATAATCTTCCAAAAGATTGGATATATCAAAGGGATCATCCCGAAAGTCAAGTCATTGGAAGTGTTTCTGATGGCGTTAAAACCCGATCTCGCGTTAGTTGCTCCTTTGGTCTCTCCGCCTTTGTATCTCAAGTTGAACCGAAGAGTGTCGAGGAAGCGTGCTCCGAAGAAACTTGGATGATGGCCATGCAGGAGGAACTCAACCAATTCCAAAGGAATGAAGTTTGGGATTTAGTACCCAAGCCTGAAGGGCAAACGGTAATAGGTACCAAATGGGTATTCCGGAACAAGTTGAATGAATCCGGTATAGTTATTCGAAACAAGGCTCGGTTGGTGGCACAAGGGTACAACCAAGAAGAAGGAATTGATTTTGATGAGACCTACGCTCCCGTAGCTCGACTCGAATCAATTCGCATGTTTCTTGCTTATGCCGCCTTTCTTGGCTTTAAACTCTTTCAAATGGACGTTGAGAGCGCGTTTCTTAACGGATTCATTAAGGAGGAAGTTTTTGTAAAACAACCTCCTGGTTTTGAGTCTCATGATAAGCCTCATTTTGTCTACAAATTAAACAAGGCACTATATGGTCTAAAGCAAGCACCTAGAGCTTGGTATGAAAGGCTCAAAGACTACTTGTTAAATGCAAAATTCTCAATAGGGTAAGCTGATTCCACATTATTCATTAAAAGAAAAGGAAAAGACATTTTATTAGTTCAAATATATGTAGATGATATTATATTTGGTGCTACTAATGAATCTATGTGTAAAAAGTTTTCAGAAATTATGCAGGAAGAATTCGAAATGAGTTTGATGGGTGAGCTCAAGTTTTTCTTGGGCTTGCAAATCACTCAGCTCAAAATTGGAACCTTTGTGTGTCAATCAAAATACACAAAGGAGATGCTGAAGAGATTTGATATGAACAAAAGTAAAGGGAAGAGCACTCCTATGAGTGTCACAACTTCCCTAGACTTGGACGAATCAGGTATGCCCATAGATCAAAAGCTCTATCGTAGCATGATTGGATCTTTACTGTATTTAACTTCCAGTAGACCTGATATTTTGTTTAGTACCTGCTTATGCGCTAGGTTTCAATCAAACCCTAAACAATCACACGTAAATGCTGTAAAACGAATATTTAGATATCTAGTTGACACATCTGATTATGGCTTATTCTACCCTAGGAGTCCACAATTCAACTTAGTTACATATAGCGATGCGGATTACGCAGGTAGCCGCACCGATAGGAAGAGTACTAGTGGGACGTACCAATTCTTAGGCGAATCACTAGTCTCTTGGTTCTCAAAGAAACAATCTAGTGTAGCTTTATCAACTACAGAAGCTGAATACATAGCCGCCGCACTAGCATGTTCCCAAGTGATTTGGATGAAAAATACTTTGAAGGATTTTAACTTGATATTTAATAAGATAAAAATATTATGTGACAATACTAGTGCTATCAACCTCTCGAAAAACCCCGTACATCACTCTCGCACAAAACATATTGATGTTCGACATCACTTCTTGAGAGATAATGTACTTAAGGGAGAAATCGAAGTTGAATTTATTTGTACTGAACTGCAATTAGCTAATATTTTCACTAAACCTTTGAATTATGATCGCTTTAATTATATACGTAGGAAACTAGGCATATGTAAGCTAAGTGATATTTGAAGAATTTAGTGATTTAATGGAACCTCTTTTGTCATGAGCATAGATAGAACCTTGATTTCACTAAGTTAGAAGCCTTCATTCAAACATCTAAATGCACATTCTGTCCAATAGCAGACGTCTGATTAAATAATCAGACGTCTTATACATTAAATTTCGTCGTCTAAACATCTGGGACAGACGACAATTTTATCTACCGAAACAGTCAAATCAGACGTCTGGTACACCACACAGACGTCGGAAATGTCGTCCAAATGTGTTGACAGACGTCTACCTCGGAGACAGAACATGTACTAGCTGTCGGACGTATGAATCTGTGGTTAGACGTCGTAAAGGTCGTCTGACAGGAAAAGCTGACGACCCTGTAACTTTAGACGAAAATCCAGGAAGGTCTGTCTGCAGAAATCGGACGTCTAATATTATATTTAGACGTCTTCCTTGTCGTCTGAGTGAGAAATCAGACGACAACCTGGAGAATAAATCTTTTTGCTGGGGAGGATTCCTGCAGAAATCAGATGTCTATTTATATAATTAGTCGTCGTGTTTGTCGTCTGATGAATAAAACAGACGTCTCCCTGAAATGGGCTAAAATCCCTCTGCCAAATCCCGACGTCTGACGTTGTTGCCAGACGTCTGATCGGGGGAAAAATCTGTGCATCGCAGCTTTTCTCTGGACGGTTTGAAATGCAAATCTCGCCAACTTCAGGGGGAGACCTTCTACGTGACCTTGGGATATAAAATCCCCTTCGCAAAGGTCCCACTCTCCTGTCCAAAATCCCTACCCCACACAAAATCCGTGCGCCGCTCTCCCTCACACCCGACGGCCCACTGCAGCAGTTGGCGAAGTTCTGCTCGCCGCCAGACGACCGTCGCGCCTCTTCGACGACTGACGGTACTGCTGCTCCTCTGCGCGTGTCCTTCCTGCCTCTCGACCGGGCATTTGGAGGCTTCCCTCCTCCCGTGGGTATATCCTCTCCACTCCTAGGGCGTCTCCATGATCTTTTACCCACGACCTTGTAGCATCTTGTAGCATCTAGTTCTCCTTCTTGATTCTCTTGACCTACATGTGCATTTCATATCATTATCAGCCTTAGAACCCTAACCCTCGGTCAAGAAAACCCTGTTAGCCCTAGCTGCATCTTCCATGGCAAGGGTATTACCTCATGAGGTTCAAGCCGACATTTTAGTGGCTTGCATCCAAAGGTATATTGCCAGAACTACATGGCAGGTTGTATTGCCTCAAGGCATACTGCCACATATTTTTTTCAATGATGATTGCAGTGTTTGAAACTATGTTTTGGGTGAATGTTGTTTGGTTGGTTGAATGTTCTTGTATGGTTGTTTCTTTTTTGCAGGTATTCTATCCTCAAAACACCACTCATTTTTTTCCTAAACCTAACCGCCCATTCCACCAAATATGCCTCCCCGTAGGAAGCAAGTTGAGGGATCTTCCAGTTCCTCTTCCACTTATTTGGCAGATCAATTGCGAGGTGACATCGCTAGGCAGCGATTTCGTCGTTTCGCGAATGCCAAAGTTAAATGCCCTCGTTTTATTGTTTGGAATGATTTTGCCCATTTGAACCTTCGGGAACACTTCCAAACTCTCCATCTTTTCCAATATTTTGACCGTCAATTCCACTCCGGCATTGGAACTCTTGGTGTGTTCCCTGATCTTTGCTGTCTCTTTTATGCCAACATCGTTGAAGACTACAGCAACGATGAACTTGAACTCCATACCCGCCTATTTGGTTGTGAAATACACATCACATCCGAAACTATCTCCGACCTTCTAGCCATCCCTAATGAGGGAAATGATTTCAATGACATTCTGAGGCAATACGACCCAGAAATCATCAATCAAGAGTTAGTTCTCCCGGAAAAATATGTTGAAAACCTTGGCACTCTACCTTGCAAAAATCTCAAACCCCTTCCACGTCTACTCTCTCGCATTTTTGGGTGGGACCTCCTAAACAAATCGGGAGGTTTTGATTACATCTCGCGCCAACACAAGGCGCTCCTTTTTGCGGCCTGATAACGATGGCTTCGAGAGATAACAGGGTTTTATTGTTATGTCGTTGTAATATAGCCAGTTGTTGCCATCATTTCAAATATATAAAATTTTTTTTACTCGGAAAAGAGTTCCCGAGGTCGAACTCAGGGAGCAAGTTGTATTCTAGAGATATACATGTTTCTTTTACAAAAAAAATAAAGAGAGAAAGGATTTGTTGTTTTCTCTTTGTTTCTCCTCATCTCAGATCTTCTTCTTCTTTGTCTGCAGAGGTGATCTTCTTCTTCTGCAGTGGTGATGCTCTTCTTCTTTTTCCAGCTGTTCCTGCTCTTCCTTTTTCTTCTGTCTTTCTTCAGATCTTCTTCTTTCTTCTTTGTTTTTCTTCTTTCAGTTCTTTTCTTTTTCCAGTCAGGACGTCGCCCCTCCTTCTTTCTTCTTTTCCCTTCAGGACGTCGTCTGATTTCCAAATCAGACGACTTAAACTGCCTGTTGCTACAGTGTCTCCCTCAGCTTCCTTCTTCTTCCGCGGTCCTTCTTCTTCACCTGTGCCTGCACACTTCAGAGCTTACGTCAGAGGACAAAACCTACTCTACCCTCTCCCCCCCGCGTCTCTCTCTCTCTGAAACCACTCTTGGGAAAGCTCTCCCAGAGCTGCCGGGTAGTCGGGTACAGGTCAAGTCCGGGTCCAGGCCCACCGGCGTGCGTGGTGGGCGAGGAGTGCAGGTCAGTCTAAGTCGGGTCGGGTCAGGTCCGCGGGGCGTGAGCGCGGACGAGACCGGGTAACCGGGCGGGTGAAGGGGACCTCACCCCGTGTGCTGAGGCAGTAAGGCTAATGCACAAAATCAATTTAAACGGTGCAGAGGTTGTGAGGCTTACCGATGTGGGACTAAACGGAGTCCTTTCCTCGCGTGCGCCTGCTGGGAGACCGCGGCCTAGCTTCTGCAGCTGCAGCTTCGATTTGCGTCAGTTGCTGGCTGGCTACCTTCGCAAGACTCCCCGCAATCCGCAGCAGCTGGAGACCTGGAGTCCTCAAGCCTGGAGCGCGGGAGAAGCTGCTTCAATGTGCGTTAATGGCGGTCGAACCTCAAAACCTGTCGGACACGAATATGGCCTCTCGGCCTGATCAAACCACTGGGGAACCTTCGCCGTGGCACGGCGAAGGTGTGGAGCTGCGCGGCAAGCCGCAAGGTGGTGTCTGGCGGCAGCCCTAGGTTGGACTGCAACCGGAGGAATGGGTTTGTTCGGGGGAGCGTTACGGAGGTGTGGAGTGGCAGTGGAGGGGTGGGGGGTGCTCAGTGTGATGAGGCGGAGGTTCGGTGAGGGTCGGCGAGGTGTGTGAGGCTGTGGAGCGATGGGAGCATCTCGCCGGAGGGTAGCCGGAGACGAAGGGGGTGACGATGGTCAGGGTCGGTCGAGGGCTTAATTGAACAAATTGAAAGCGGGGAAAGAAAGAGGAGAAGAAGGGAAGTAGTTCTAGCTTACTTGCAGGGACGAAGGGGGGGCAACAGGGCGACAGTCGTATCGACTGTCGCCGGAGAAGACGATGCTCAGGGAAAGGGGCGGCGGCGAGCAGAGAGCCGGAGAGGCGCCAGCTGGGTGCGGCGTGGCGCGGGAAGAGCAGGGGAGGAAGTCTCTGCTGCTGGTATTGCGGCAGAGCGAAGAGGAGAAGGGGGAGGAACCGCCGGAGCTGGTGAGCGTCTGCCGGAGAGAGAAGAGAGGAAAGTTGGGGGTTTTCTCCGTCAGACCCGAGCTGCCCCGGTTGGTGGAGCAACGGGGGGTATTTATAGGGATCAAGACAGGGAGGAAGGCGGAGGGAGACGACGTGTCTCCCTCGCCGGAGGATGGCCGGAAACAAAAACCCATACCGTCCGTGCGTTCGCACGGCCGGTATGGTGGGCTACAGCGACCAGGGGGGTGTCCCTGTGACGGCTGACGACGCAGGGCACCCCCGGTTTACTTGCCAGGCTTCCCCCCTCACCCTGCGCGGCGCCATGCTCCGCGCAAGGTCGCCGGAGCATGGTGCTGGCAGGTTTTGCAGGGGGGACCTGAATGCGAAGAACGAAGGAGAGTTAGGGGCCAAAATGCGATGGTTCAAAAGTTGAGGGCCAAAAAGTAAATATATGAGGACCAAAGTGTGAAGTCGGTCAAGGAGGTTTCTTCTCAGGCTCAAGTTTTTATACATGATTAATTAGGACCTAAGGAATCTGATGGTGATTTTCATTTCTATATTAAACCTTGTTTGACCGGTCAATTTATGCAAAAACCCAAATTAAGTTATTAATTGGGCATGGTTCTCAATGTAGGTCAAAATGGGTTCTGAAGGCCAAATTGAAGGTTCTAAACCCTAGAGATTATTTTTATATGAATTTTAGAGGGTTTATTCTATTTTTACTTTGCCTCGAACCTCGTGGATTGAAGTGGGTTGTTTTAGGGTTACAGATTATCATTTAGTTTCTTGGAAGTGCTGTAGCCCTTGCTAGATCATCTCATCCCACTTTTATTCTTATTAAGCTGCTTTGACCTATGTTTGGGCCCTGAATTACCCTGTATGCAGATTATACTGGTAAAATTGCATTTTTACCCCTTATGACTTGTTTTCTTCTCAAACTCAGAATTCTCTGAGTTAAGCCTTTCCTTGAGATATGTAGGAGCTTTTATCCTTTGTATTAGGTCAAAATGAGCTAGTTATCGCTCATGATGAGGTTCTCATCATACCCCCATGCCTAGCTTTTGCTAGTCCCTTAGCAAAAACTTAAGGTTTCAACCCTTGTTCTAGACCATGAAGTTTTTAAGAGTTTTAGATAAGTGCCTTTTTTTATTTGAGCATAGATTAGGTTAGAATGCTGACCATAGGCCTAAAAGGTACTTTAGTACCAATCAAGATCCAAATCTGTCTAGCCTTAGCCTCAGTCTTTTAGCAAAGGTTTTTAAGGTCCACAAGAACTAACCTAAGGTTTATTGGACTTCGTGGTTAAAGCACCTGTGCTTGAAATGATTTTAGCCCTGGCTCAGTTCGCAGTGCGTTTTGTAAGAGAGAGATAGAAAGTTTTTCTGTTTGGAGAGTTTTCTCTCTCTTTTTCTTTTTAGTTCTAGCCTAGGATTGGCTTTTCAACACGGTCTGTATCAGATTCCTTGCTCCCATCATCAATCCTCAAGGGTTCCTGGCGATCGATGCTTCGAGATAGCACCGCCCATGGCAACCCCCGGAACCCTAGCTATTGAGATTTCGAGATAATCCCATCCATGGTGTTCCGTGGCCGAATCCAGACCCTGGCAATTGACACTTCGAGATAATGCCATCCATGGAATCTGAACCAGCAGAGTGCTTACATGCCCCCAGTAGGATATGTAAATATCCTAAGAGACAAGCACCGAGGAGATGATATTTTGTTACGCATCTTCGAGGGGATTTCCCGCCTCTCCGCGCTGGGAACTCGTCCAAATCAACTTGTGTTGATCGGCCGCTCCTATTCTAGGTGTTCTTTTCAGAATTTTGCGACGCTTCTGCGTGATTCTGATTTTTACGCTTACTGAACTAGGCTGTGTGTGAGGTTAGGGTGCTTAGGTTACTGAGTCCCGTAAACCAAAAATTAGTTAACGAGGCCGAATACTCCCTAAGCCTTAGACCTAATACTTCAGCTTTTCATTTTCCTCAACCTCTTGAGGAGTGTCCAGATCTTAATGGGTACTAAGAGTCTATTCAAGAATGCCTAAGGTTTGCATTCTTTACTAATCTCTTTGTGCACTTTTCTTGAATGAGGTCTAGAACTTAGGTTAATTCCTTAGTTCCTTACTAATGACTATCACTTTTTCTCATAATTTTGTGCTCCTTTTTCATTTTGTTTCTTTTCTCCTTCATAAAATTTCCTTCTCCTCTTTTCCTCTTATTCTTTTTCGAAAATTTTTTAATTTTTATGGTGTTTTTTGGCATATGTGAATTTTTTTGTTTGAAACCTTTTCTTACAAGTTTTGCACTTTCATACCCCCCCATGCCTAAGATTTGCAATGTCCTCATTGTAACCTAGGGGGTCTTAGTTCATTCCTTAAGATAGAAATTTGGATGAGTGGATGGGTCGGGTTGAATTTTTGCGGACGATTTCAAATCCCAAATGTAAGCATCTGAGTTGGGGTCGGCTGTCTACAAGGGTGAACTTCGAGTGCTAAAAGGTGTCAGAACAAGTTTCAGGTTTTCAAAGAGAATGACGGGCTGCCTCCCGTTAAGCGCTGACTTTTACGCCATCGGCTGGGCGCAATAAGCTCAAGGGGAAAGGAGGATATAAGATGCCTCAGCCAAATCAGTAGAAGTTACATCGATGAACGGCTTGAGTCTCTGATCGTTCACGATGAAAGGTTCAGAATCGTGGCTGAGTGGACTGATTTCGATTGCTCCATTTCCAAAAACCTGTCGGACCAAATATGGTCCGACCCACTTAGATCTCAGTTTTCCTGGGAAGAGTTTGAGTCGGGTATCAAAGAGTAGGACCTTTTGACCAGGATGAAAGATCTTTCTCGAGATGTGTTTGTCGTGGAAGGCTTTAACCCGCTCCTTGTAGATTTGCGAGTTCTCGTACGCGTCTATGCGTAATTCATCGATCTCGCTGATTTGGAGTTTTCTGTGGGTCCCAGCCTTGGAAAGATCTAGATTACAGTTCCGTACTACCCAATAGGCTTTATGCTCCAGTTCGACGGGAAGGTGGCATGCCTTTCCGTACACCAGTCTAAAGGGAGACATGCCTAATTGGGTTTTGTGGGCGGTCCTATAGGCCCACAGTGCTTCCGGAAGTCGGGACGACCAGTCCTTCCTGTCAGGTCGAACAGTGACTTGCAAGAGTTTCTTGATCTCCCGATTGGACAGCTCAGCTAGACCATTAGTTTGGGGATGGTAAGGAGTAGAGATTCGGTGAGACACCCCGTATTTGGTCATCAGTGACCTAAACTGAGCATTTGTGAAATGGGTCCCCCCATCAGAGATTATTGCACGAGGAATCCCGAACCTTGAGAAAATGTGTTGATGAATGAATTTGAGAACGATTTTGTGATCACAGGTTCGGGTCGGTATGGCTTCGATCCATTTGGACACGTAGTCCACAGCCAACAGAATGTATTCGAAACCCTCCGAAACCGGAAAGGGGCCCATAAAATCAATCCCCCAAACATCAAAGATTTCGCATACTAGAATCGGTTGCATAGGCATCATGTCGCGATGGCTCATGTTGCCCAAAGTCTGGCAACGACTGCATGCCTTGCAGTGATTGTATGCGTCTTTGAACAGTGTGGGCCAGTAAAAGCCGCACTGGAGGACTTTTGATGCGGTTTTATGCCCGGCAAAATGGCCACCGCATGCCTGGTCATGGCAGAAAGAGAGGATACTGTTGAATTCCCCTTCCGGGATACATCTCCGGATGATCTGATCGGCACCTATGCGGAAGAGGTACGGGTCTTCCCAAATGTAATACTTGGCATCGGAGCGTAATTTGTCTTTCTTGGCCTTCGGCCAATCGGACGGGGTCTGATGAGATGCCAAGTAATTTACTATATTAGCAAACCATGGAAGGCTAGTACCAATAGTCAGCAGGTGCTCATCGGGAAAATGCTCAGTGATGGGTCCGGAAGGGTCAATTATTTCATAAGGAAGACGGGACAAGTGATCAGCTACCACGTTTTGCTTTCCCGCTTTGTCGCGAATCTCAAGGTCAAATTCTTGCAACAGCAAGATCCATTGGATTAATCGAGGTTTCGCGTCCTTCTTTGCAAGGAGATGCCTCACAGCTGTGTGATCCGAGTATATGATGACACGGGAACCCAGAAGGTACGATCTGAACTTTTCTAGGGCAAATACTACAGCTAGCAGCTCTTTCTCAGTAACCGTATAGTTACACTGAGCCTCATCGAGTGTTTTGCTGGCGTAGTAAATGACCACAGGTTTCTTGTCATTTTTCTGTCCCAAAACCGCTCCTACAGCGAAGTCGGATGCATCACACATGATCTCAAAGGGTTGAGACCAATCAGGGGACTGTAGGATCGGGGCTTGGGTGACTCGGTCACGCAGGATTTCAAATGCTTGAGTGCATTCCTTGGAAATTTCGAAGGGAACATCCTTGGAGAGAAGAGTGGTCAGGGGGCGTGCGATTTTTGAAAAATCAGGGATAAATCGTCGATAAAAACCGACATGCCCTAAAAAGGATCGGATGTCCCTGATCGAGCTAGGCATAGGAAGGTGAGAAATCAGATTAACCTTAGCTCGATCCACTTGGATACCTTTCTCCGAAATTGAGTGTCCCAGGACAATTCCCTCAGGCACCATGAAATGGCTCTTTTCCCAGGAAAGAACCAAATTCACATCGATGCACCGCCTGAGTATCTGGACCAAGTGTTGGAGGCAATCGTCGAATGATGCTCCGAAAACTGAAAAGTCATCCATGAAGACTTCCAGATAATCACCTACCATATCTGAGAATATGGCAAGCATGCATCGCTGAAAAGTAGCGGGTGCATTGCAAAGACCGAAAGGCATCCTTCGGAAAGCGTATGTTCCGAAGGGGCAGGTGAACGTGGTCTTTTCTTGGTCCTCAGGATGGATTGCCACCTGGTTATAACCGGAGTACCCGTCAAGAAAGCAGAAGAACCTATTTCCCGCTAGTTTTTCGAGAATTTGATCAATGAAGGGTAGTGGGAAATGATCCTTCTTCGTGGAGGAATTGAGTCGACGGTAATCTATACAGACTCTCCACGAGTTGGCTAATCGGGTAGGAATGATTTCTCCGGTTTCAGTCGTTATAGTGGTGAGTCCTGCCTTCTTGGGCACGACCTGAATTGGGCTCACCCAACGACTATCGGAGATCGGGTAGATGATTCCGGCATCTAACCATTTGATGATCTCCTTTTTCACGACCTCCTGCAGATTGGGGTTTAAGCGTCTCTGCATTTCTCGAGAAGGTCGTGTGCCCTCTTCTGAATAGATATGATGAGTACAATAAGAGGGACTTATTCCAGTCAAATCATCGAGAGTCCATCCGATGGCTCTGCGATGTTGCTGGAGGACAACAATCAGACGGGATTCCTGTTCAGGACTGAGGTTGGAATTGATAATCACAGGAAGGGTCTGATTAGAACCCAAAAAGACGTATTTCAAGTGAGCAGGAAGGGGTTTCAGTTCGAGGATGGGGTTTTCAGCAGCAGCGGGTGGCTCAGTATAGATGTGAGGTTCAAGGGTGGGAGTTACTGGGTTGTTCATATCTGGATTCGACTCCTCTGTTTGCGGGTCAAGATCCTCCTGTGGTTGATGAGGCATAATCGAGTCATTCTGGAGGTGTGATTCATCAACCAAAGTCTTGATGTCACAAATTTGTTCGATGACGCCGCAATTAATTCCTTGTTGGGCCTTAAATATATCAATTTTGAGTGTTTGATCTCCAAACTTAAGCTCTATTTGGCCCTCCTCACAGCTGATGTTGGCTCTAGCAGTAGCCAAGAAAGGTCTCCCTAGAATGATTGGTGTATCCTTAGGGTTCTCAGGTGCATCCATATCTAAGACTATAAAGTCCACTGGAAAATAGAAATCCCGCACTCTCACGATAACATCCTCGAGATCCCTTTTGGTGACTTTATAGATCGATCTGCTAATTGTAATGTCACCTCGGTTGGTTTCAGCTCAGATTCTTCTAGATGGTCAAGTAAGGATGTGGGTATCAGGTTTATGGATGCACCCAAGTCTAACAATGCTCTATCAAATTAGGTACCACCTATCTTACAGGAAATCAGGGGAGTTCCAGGATCTTTTGCCTTGGGTGGGAGTCTACTAAGGATTACAGAGCTGGCTTGCTCTGACAGAACAATTGGGCTCCCTCCCTTGGTTCGCGGCTTACGCTGGGGTGTACATATATTCTTTAGAAATCATGCGTAAGCTGGTACGTGGCGGATTGCATCCATCAAGGGGATGTTTATGTGGACCTGCTCAAAGAGCTTGACCAGGTCCTCCTCAGGGGCCACGGGTTTGGTGGTCTTCTTTCCCTTGGTCAGGGCCTCGGGAAACGGGATCTTGGTTGGTTCTTCTAGGATAGGTCCAGGTTGTGGATCTGGAACAGCGGTACCTTGGATAACTATCCTAGGGTCAGGGTTATCAGGCTTGGAGTGGTTTGGATAATGCGGGTCTTGAGTTGTTTTACCACTACGTGTTGTTACAGAATTTAATCCGGCCTGATTTTGGTTTGGGTTTGGTAGGAGGGGTGGCTGCTGTTGAAATCCCACATAAGAAGTTGAGGCTTCCATCTCGTCTGGAGATGGAGCAGTAGGAGCCTGATAAATCCATTGGGCGTGGCCTAAATTTGGATTCATAACGCGCTTCTGGGTTGGCACGTTATTTGGGTTAGGAAGAGGTTGGGAAGGGAGTGTGCCTGGTTGGCGAGAATTTGCCAACTGGGCCAGTTGAGTTTTAACTTCTGTAAGCTCGTCCTTGTGCTGTTTCTGAATAGCCGCATTCGTTTTTTGAATGTCAGCCAGAGTCTGAAGGATTAAGGACATTTGATCTTGATTTGGCCCTGATGGATAAGTAGGGTTGGGCCGAGGCTGAGGCGGCTGGTAGTGACGAGAGGGCTGTGGGCGGGACTGAAAAGGTGGTCTTTGGGTTTAGGAATTTCCCGCCCACTGAAAATTGGGATGGTTTCGCCATCCAGGGTTGTAAGTGTTGGAGAATGGGTCGTTCTGGATGGTGTTGAGGTCCTCGCAGGTCTGAGGAACCTCCTGAGAATCAGGGAAAGGGTGAATGGAGTTCCCCCGGCTGGTGTAGAAAGGATCGGATGATCCTCCAGTCCAAGAATCAGATGGGGATGGATATGGATCCATCCCAGGGGAAGATCGGTGGAGGATGTTTTGCACAGTCTCCTGTGTGGAAGGAGGTTGTGCAAAGGAGTTACGCGCGGAGGTGGCTTGCTGCAAGTGCTGAGTCAGCTCATCCACCTTCTTTTCAATGATTGAGACCTTGTCCAATCGACTGGCCATTAATTCCAGGTCGACTGATGCGGACAGGCCTTGCGTCTCATGTGCTCCCTTAAGATTCGTCGTTGCGCGGGTATTCGTCCTGTCGAATAATCCCATGGAGTCATTGTTGATGGAGTTCTCGCACATGTTTTCGAGAATCTCCCATACGGTGTCTTCATGTTGACCCATGATGTTTCCTCCGCAAGTTGCATTGACGAAAAGGCGGATGTCCTCACGGAGTCCCTGGTAAAAAGATTGGACTTGTTCCCATTTAGGAACTCCGTGATGGGGGCACTTCCTCATGAGATCCTGAAAACGATCCCATGCCTCATGAAGAGGTTCTCCTGATTGTTGAGTGAAGTGTGTAATCTGATGGCGCAAGGCGTTGGTCCGACCAACGGGAAAAAACTTTTTCAAAAACTCGGATTGAAGTTCTTCCCAAGTGTTGATCGGCCGGGTCTGAGTTTGATACCAATGGGCGGCCTTGTCCATAAGAGAAAAGGAGAACATCTTCATGAGAAGAATATCCCGATCTTGCGCATCTGATCCAAAAGTGTGGGCCAGATGCTTTAGCTGTTTGATGTGCTGGAAGGGATCTTCAGAATTAAGCCCATGGAATTTAGGTATAGCATGAATCATGTTGGGTTTTAGTTCGGAATCAGGTCCTCCAGTCGGGATTCTGACTCAAGGCTCAATGGCGACCGCAGCAGGATTGTAGTGGTCCCGCATCATAGGACGCTGTGGTGGGTGCACGAAGTTTTGGAAGAGGTCATTGAGTCGCTGGAGCTGGTGTTCCAGATTATTTTCTTCCTCAACTGGCTGAGCCATGATGGGGGAAGAAGAAGAACTGGGTTCTGAATCAGAAGAGAGAATAATGTGAGGGTGTTTCTGCACAAACACGGGCGTCGAGGCTTGGCCTTGACGAGAGCGAATTTCTAAAGGAGGTCTTAAGGGTGGTCTTAGGGACCTCCTTCCGTACATGCACTGTTGGAAGAGGTAAGTTTAGAAGGTGCTGGACCCAATCAAGGCACCCAAAAAATGTGTTGGGTGACTATAGAGGTGCGGGGCAGATGGACCCCTTGATCAAAAAGATCATCCACCTGAGAATTACCTGGGCAGCCAGAGAGGGAGAGTCCCGCGAAGACCCCTACACGGTAGAGCGTCCCCACGGGTTACAGGGTTTCCCCCACCCGACCTCTCTTGTCACTGCGGTTCCAGGGAGACCAGAATGGGGATCTTGACCTCTTAAGTCTACCAATTTTAAGATCAGGGTGCTTAAGGTTTCACTTGAACTTTAGTCTTTTAAGTGCAAAGAGTGACCTAATTTAAGGTTGGTTGACCCAAGGGGTCAACTTTACCTCTTGTTTTCTTTGAGAGCTTTTAGGTCTTGTCTTTTAGGGTTCAGGTGTTTAGAGAGCCAATTGTTTTAGGTTTTCTTTTGAATAGGTATTTTCAATCAATGGTCTAGGCACACTTCTTTTGGATTTTCTCCATTCTTGATTTAAGTAGTGTGTCTCTAAAACCCTAATGTTGAATCTTATGTTGGCTCTACTTGGTCCAGTTAGTTCTCTGTTGGGTAATTAGGGCTCAAGCAAGAATGTGTTAGCCCTTAAATACCCTTAATAGTGTGCAGGAATAATGAGTTGAAAACATGCAACTTTTATGGTTACTAAGTATGGAAGACAGGTTAGCCCTATATTGCTTGTTCTTTTCTTTTTTTTTTTTTTCCTCTTTAGAGTTTAGGGGTTAATAGCGAGAGGAAAAATTTACCTGTCCTCGGAGTGGTTGTTGTGCGGTTGCTTGTCTTCTTGATTTCCTGTAGTTTTCTGCACAAAATAGAGGAGATTATCAGAAATTAAAAAGAAACAGGAATGTTTACCTCTAGAATAGCCGTTGCTCCCCGGTAACGGCGCCAATTGATAACGATGGCTTCGAGAGATAACAGGGTTTTATTATTATGTCGTTGTAATATAGCCAGTTGTTGCCATCATTTCAAATATATAAAATTTTTTTTACTCGGAAAAGAGTTCCCGAGGTCGAACTCAGGGAGCAAGTTGTATTCTAGAGATATACATGTTTCTTTTACAAAAAAAATAAAGAGAGAAAGGATTTGTTGTTTTCTCTTTGTTTCTCCTCGTCTCAGATCTTCTTCTTCTTTGTCTGCAGAGGTGATCTTCTTCTTCTGCAGTGGTGATGCTCTTCTTCTTTTTCCAGCTGTTCCTGCTCTTCCTTTTTCTTCTGTCTTTCTTCAGATCTTCTTCTTTCTTCTTTGTTTTTCTTCTTTCAGTTCTTTTCTTTTTCCAGTCAGGACGTCGCCCCTCCTTCTTTCTTCTTTTCCCTTCAGGACGTCGTCTGATTTCCAAATCAGACGACTTAAACTGCCTGTTGCTACAGTGTCTCCCTCAGCTTCCTTCTTCTTCCGCGGTCCTTCTTCTTCACCTGTGCCTGCACACTTCAGAGCTTACGTCAGAGGACAAAACCTACTCTACCCTCTCCCCCCCGCGTCTCTCTCTCTCTGAAACCACTCTTGGGAAAGCTCTCCCAGAGCTGCCGGGTAGTCGGGTACGGGTCAAGTCCGGGTCCAGGCCCACCGGCGTGCGTGGTGGGCGAGGAGTGCAGGTCAGTCTAAGTCGGGTCGGGTCAGGTCCGCGGGGCGTGAGCGCGGACGAGACCGGGTAACCGGGCGGGTGAAGGGGACCTCACCCCGTGTGCTGAGGCAGTAAGGCTAATGCACAAAATCAATTTAAACGGTGCAGAGGTTGTGAGGCTTACCGATGTGGGACTAAACGGAGTCCTTTCCTCGCGTGCGCCTGCTGGGAGACCGCGGCCTAGCTTCTGCAGCTGCAGCTTCGATTTGCGTCAGTTGCTGGCTGGCTACCTTCGCAAGACTCCCCGCAATCCGCAGCAGCTGGAGACCTGGAGTCCTCAAGCCTGGAGCGCGGGAGAAGCTGCTTCAATGTGCGTTAATGGCGGTCGAACCTCAAAACCTGTCGGACACGAATATGGCCTCTCGGCCTGATCAAACCACTGGGGAACCTTCGCCGTGGCACGGCGAAGGTGTGGAGCTGCGCGGCAAGCCGCAAGGTGGTGTCTGGCGGCAGCCCTAGGTTGGACTGCAACCGGAGGAATGGGTTTGTTCGGGGGAGCGTTACGGAGGTGTGGAGTGGCAGTGGAGGGGTGGGGGGTGCTCAGTGTGATGAGGCGGAGGTTCGGTGAGGGTCGGCGAGGTGTGTGAGGCTGTGGAGCGATGGGAGCATCTCGCCGGAGGGTAGCCGGAGACGAAGGGGGTGACGATGGTCAGGGTCGGTCGAGGGCTTAATTGAACAAATTGAAAGCGGGGAAAGAAAGAGGAGAAGAAGGGAAGTAGTTCTAGCTTACTTGCAGGGACGAAGGGGGGGCAACAGGGCGACAGTCGTATCGACTGTCGCCGGAGAAGACGATGCTCAGGGAAAGGGGCGGCGGCGAGCAGAGAGCCGGAGAGGCGCCAGCTGGGTGCGGCGTGGCGCGGGAAGAGCAGGGGAGGAAGTCTCTGCTGCTGGTATTGCGGCAGAGCGAAGAGGAGAAGGGGGAGGAACCGCCGGAGCTGGTGAGCGTCTGCCGGAGAGAGAAGAGAGGAAAGTTGGGGGTTTTCTCCGTCAGACCCGAGCTGCCCCGGTTGGTGGAGCAACGGGGGGTATTTATAGGGATCAAGACAGGGAGGAAGGCGGAGGGAGACGACGTGTCTCCCTCGCCGGAGGATGGCCGGAAACAAAAACCCATACCGTCCGTGCGTTCGCACGGCCGGTATGGTGGGCTACAGCGACCAGGGGGGTGTCCCTGTGACGGCTGACGACGCAGGGCACCCCCGGTTTACTTGCCAGGCTTCCCCCCTCACCCTGCGCGGCGCCATGCTCCGCGCAAGGTCGCCGGAGCATGGTGCTGGCAGGTTTTGCAGGGGGGACCTGAATGCGAAGAACGAAGGAGAGTTAGGGGCCAAAATGCGATGGTTCAAAAGTTGAGGGCCAAAAAGTAAATATATGAGGACCAAAGTGTGAAGTCGGTCAAGGAGGTTTCTTCTCAGGCTCAAGTTTTTATACATGATTAATTAGGACCTAAGGAATCTGATGGTGATTTTCATTTCTATATTAAACCTTGTTTGACCGGTCAATTTATGCAAAAACCCAAATTAAGTTATTAATTGGGCATGGTTCTCAATGTAGGTCAAAATGGGTTCTGAAGGCCAAATTGAAGGTTCTAAACCCTAGAGATTATTTTTATATGAATTTTAGAGGGTTTATTCTATTTTTACTTTGCCTCGAACCTCGTGGATTGAAGTGGGTTGTTTTAGGGTTACAGATTATCATTTAGTTTCTTGGAAGTGCTGTAGCCCTTGCTAGATCATCTCATCCCACTTTTATTCTTATTAAGCTGCTTTGACCTATGTTTGGGCCCTGAATTACCCTGTATGCAGATTATACTGGTAAAATTGCATTTTTACCCCTTATGACTTGTTTTCTTCTCAAACTCAGAATTCTCTGAGTTAAGCCTTTCCTTGAGATATGTAGGAGCTTTTATCCTTTGTATTAGGTCAAAATGAGCTAGTTATCGCTCATGATGAGGTTCTCATCATACCCCCATGCCTAGCTTTTGCTAGTCCCTTAGCAAAAACTTAAGGTTTCAACCCTTGTTCTAGACCATGAAGTTTTTAAGAGTTTTAGATAAGTGCCTTTTTTTATTTGAGCATAGATTA
Organism: Thalassia testudinum; assembly: GCA_037157565.1. Classification (NCBI taxonomy): domain Eukaryota; kingdom Viridiplantae; phylum Streptophyta; class Magnoliopsida; order Alismatales; family Hydrocharitaceae; genus Thalassia; species Thalassia testudinum. The sequence continues at coordinate 109,228,100 of JAZHRO010000036.1, read as the reverse complement.
GGTTAGAATGCTGACCATAGGCCTAAAAGGTACTTTAGTACCAATCAAGATCCAAATCTGTCTAGCCTTAGCCTCAGTCTTTTAGCAAAGGTTTTTAAGGTCCACAAGAACTAACCTAAGGTTTATTGGACTTCGTGGTTAAAGCACCTGTGCTTGAAATGATTTTAGCCCTGGCTCAGTTCGCAGTGCGTTTTGTAAGAGAGAGATAGAAAGTTTTTCTGTTTGGAGAGTTTTCTCTCTCTTTTTCTTTTTAGTTCTAGCCTAGGATTGGCTTTTCAACACGGTCTGTATCAGATTCCTTGCTCCCATCATCAATCCTCAAGGGTTCCTGGCGATCGATGCTTCGAGATAGCACCGCCCATGGCAACCCCCGGAACCCTAGCTATTGAGATTTCGAGATAATCCCATCCATGGTGTTCCGTGGCCGAATCCAGACCCTGGCAATTGACACTTCGAGATAATGCCATCCATGGAATCTGAACCAGCAGAGTGCTTACATGCCCCCAGTAGGATATGTAAATATCCTAAGAGACAAGCACCGAGGAGATGATATTTTGTTACGCATCTTCGAGGGGATTTCCCGCCTCTCCGCGCTGGGAACTCGTCCAAATCAACTTGTGTTGATCGGCCGCTCCTATTCTAGGTGTTCTTTTCAGAATTTTGCGACGCTTCTGCGTGATTCTGATTTTTACGCTTACTGAACTAGGCTGTGTGTGAGGTTAGGGTGCTTAGGTTACTGAGTCCCGTAAACCAAAAATTAGTTAACGAGGCCGAATACTCCCTAAGCCTTAGACCTAATACTTCAGCTTTTCATTTTCCTCAACCTCTTGAGGAGTGTCCAGATCTTAATGGGTACTAAGAGTCTATTCAAGAATGCCTAAGGTTTGCATTCTTTACTAATCTCTTTGTGCACTTTTCTTGAATGAGGTCTAGAACTTAGGTTAATTCCTTAGTTCCTTACTAATGACTATCACTTTTTCTCATAATTTTGTGCTCCTTTTTCATTTTGTTTCTTTTCTCCTTCATAAAATTTCCTTCTCCTCTTTTCCTCTTATTCTTTTTCGAAAATTTTTTAATTTTTATGGTGTTTTTTGGCATATGTGAATTTTTTTGTTTGAAACCTTTTCTTACAAGTTTTGCACTTTCATACCCCCCCATGCCTAAGATTTGCAATGTCCTCATTGTAACCTAGGGGGTCTTAGTTCATTCCTTAAGATAGAAATTTGGATGAGTGGATGGGTCGGGTTGAATTTTTGCGGACGATTTCAAATCCCAAATGTAAGCATCTGAGTTGGGGTCGGCTGTCTACAAGGGTGAACTTCGAGTGCTAAAAGGTGTCAGAACAAGTTTCAGGTTTTCAAAGAGAATGACGGGCTGCCTCCCGTTAAGCGCTGACTTTTACGCCATCGGCTGGGCGCAATAAGCTCAAGGGGAAAGGAGGATATAAGATGCCTCAGCCAAATCAGTAGAAGTTACATCGATGAACGGCTTGAGTCTCTGATCGTTCACGATGAAAGGTTCAGAATCGTGGCTGAGTGGACTGATTTCGATTGCTCCATTTCCAAAAACCTGTCGGACCAAATATGGTCCGACCCACTTAGATCTCAGTTTTCCTGGGAAGAGTTTGAGTCGGGTATCAAAGAGTAGGACCTTTTGACCAGGATGAAAGATCTTTCTCGAGATGTGTTTGTCGTGGAAGGCTTTAACCCGCTCCTTGTAGATTTGCGAGTTCTCGTACGCGTCTATGCGTAATTCATCGATCTCGCTGATTTGGAGTTTTCTGTGGGTCCCAGCCTTGGAAAGATCTAGATTACAGTTCCGTACTACCCAATAGGCTTTATGCTCCAGTTCGACGGGAAGGTGGCATGCCTTTCCGTACACCAGTCTAAAGGGAGACATGCCTAATTGGGTTTTGTGGGCGGTCCTATAGGCCCACAGTGCTTCCGGAAGTCGGGACGACCAGTCCTTCCTGTCAGGTCGAACAGTGACTTGCAAGAGTTTCTTGATCTCCCGATTGGACAGCTCAGCTAGACCATTAGTTTGGGGATGGTAAGGAGTAGAGATTCGGTGAGACACCCCGTATTTGGTCATCAGTGACCTAAACTGAGCATTTGTGAAATGGGTCCCCCCATCAGAGATTATTGCACGAGGAATCCCGAACCTTGAGAAAATGTGTTGATGAATGAATTTGAGAACGATTTTGTGATCACAGGTTCGGGTCGGTATGGCTTCGATCCATTTGGACACGTAGTCCACAGCCAACAGAATGTATTCGAAACCCTCCGAAACCGGAAAGGGGCCCATAAAATCAATCCCCCAAACATCAAAGATTTCGCATACTAGAATCGGTTGCATAGGCATCATGTCGCGATGGCTCATGTTGCCCAAAGTCTGGCAACGACTGCATGCCTTGCAGTGATTGTATGCGTCTTTGAACAGTGTGGGCCAGTAAAAGCCGCACTGGAGGACTTTTGATGCGGTTTTATGCCCGGCAAAATGGCCACCGCATGCCTGGTCATGGCAGAAAGAGAGGATACTGTTGAATTCCCCTTCCGGGATACATCTCCGGATGATCTGATCGGCACCTATGCGGAAGAGGTACGGGTCTTCCCAAATGTAATACTTGGCATCGGAGCGTAATTTGTCTTTCTTGGCCTTCGGCCAATCGGACGGGGTCTGATGAGATGCCAAGTAATTTACTATATTAGCAAACCATGGAAGGCTAGTACCAATAGTCAGCAGGTGCTCATCGGGAAAATGCTCAGTGATGGGTCCGGAAGGGTCAATTATTTCATAAGGAAGACGGGACAAGTGATCAGCTACCACGTTTTGCTTTCCCGCTTTGTCGCGAATCTCAAGGTCAAATTCTTGCAACAGCAAGATCCATTGGATTAATCGAGGTTTCGCGTCCTTCTTTGCAAGGAGATGCCTCACAGCTGTGTGATCCGAGTATATGATGACACGGGAACCCAGAAGGTACGATCTGAACTTTTCTAGGGCAAATACTACAGCTAGCAGCTCTTTCTCAGTAACCGTATAGTTACACTGAGCCTCATCGAGTGTTTTGCTGGCGTAGTAAATGACCACAGGTTTCTTGTCATTTTTCTGTCCCAAAACCGCTCCTACAGCGAAGTCGGATGCATCACACATGATCTCAAAGGGTTGAGACCAATCAGGGGACTGTAGGATCGGGGCTTGGGTGACTCGGTCACGCAGGATTTCAAATGCTTGAGTGCATTCCTTGGAAATTTCGAAGGGAACATCCTTGGAGAGAAGAGTGGTCAGGGGGCGTGCGATTTTTGAAAAATCAGGGATAAATCGTCGATAAAAACCGACATGCCCTAAAAAGGATCGGATGTCCCTGATCGAGCTAGGCATAGGAAGGTGAGAAATCAGATTAACCTTAGCTCGATCCACTTGGATACCTTTCTCCGAAATTGAGTGTCCCAGGACAATTCCCTCAGGCACCATGAAATGGCTCTTTTCCCAGGAAAGAACCAAATTCACATCGATGCACCGCCTGAGTATCTGGACCAAGTGTTGGAGGCAATCGTCGAATGATGCTCCGAAAACTGAAAAGTCATCCATGAAGACTTCCAGATAATCACCTACCATATCTGAGAATATGGCAAGCATGCATCGCTGAAAAGTAGCGGGTGCATTGCAAAGACCGAAAGGCATCCTTCGGAAAGCGTATGTTCCGAAGGGGCAGGTGAACGTGGTCTTTTCTTGGTCCTCAGGATGGATTGCCACCTGGTTATAACCGGAGTACCCGTCAAGAAAGCAGAAGAACCTATTTCCCGCTAGTTTTTCGAGAATTTGATCAATGAAGGGTAGTGGGAAATGATCCTTCTTCGTGGAGGAATTGAGTCGACGGTAATCTATACAGACTCTCCACGAGTTGGCTAATCGGGTAGGAATGATTTCTCCGGTTTCAGTCGTTATAGTGGTGAGTCCTGCCTTCTTGGGCACGACCTGAATTGGGCTCACCCAACGACTATCGGAGATCGGGTAGATGATTCCGGCATCTAACCATTTGATGATCTCCTTTTTCACGACCTCCTGCAGATTGGGGTTTAAGCGTCTCTGCATTTCTCGAGAAGGTCGTGTGCCCTCTTCTGAATAGATATGATGAGTACAATAAGAGGGACTTATTCCAGTCAAATCATCGAGAGTCCATCCGATGGCTCTGCGATGTTGCTGGAGGACAACAATCAGACGGGATTCCTGTTCAGGACTGAGGTTGGAATTGATAATCACAGGAAGGGTCTGATTAGAACCCAAAAAGACGTATTTCAAGTGAGCAGGAAGGGGTTTCAGTTCGAGGATGGGGTTTTCAGCAGCAGCGGGTGGCTCAGTATAGATGTGAGGTTCAAGGGTGGGAGTTACTGGGTTGTTCATATCTGGATTCGACTCCTCTGTTTGCGGGTCAAGATCCTCCTGTGGTTGATGAGGCATAATCGAGTCATTCTGGAGGTGTGATTCATCAACCAAAGTCTTGATGTCACAAATTTGTTCGATGACGCCGCAATTAATTCCTTGTTGGGCCTTAAATATATCAATTTTGAGTGTTTGATCTCCAAACTTAAGCTCTATTTGGCCCTCCTCACAGCTGATGTTGGCTCTAGCAGTAGCCAAGAAAGGTCTCCCTAGAATGATTGGTGTATCCTTAGGGTTCTCAGGTGCATCCATATCTAAGACTATAAAGTCCACTGGAAAATAGAAATCCCGCACTCTCACGATAACATCCTCGAGATCCCTTTTGGTGACTTTATAGATCGATCTGCTAATTGTAATGTCACCTCGGTTGGTTTCAGCTCAGATTCTTCTAGATGGTCAAGTAAGGATGTGGGTATCAGGTTTATGGATGCACCCAAGTCTAACAATGCTCTATCAAATTAGGTACCACCTATCTTACAGGAAATCAGGGGAGTTCCAGGATCTTTTGCCTTGGGTGGGAGTCTACTAAGGATTACAGAGCTGGCTTGCTCTGACAGAACAATTGGGCTCCCTCCCTTGGTTCGCGGCTTACGCTGGGGTGTACATATATTCTTTAGAAATCATGCGTAAGCTGGTACGTGGCGGATTGCATCCATCAAGGGGATGTTTATGTGGACCTGCTCAAAGAGCTTGACCAGGTCCTCCTCAGGGGCCACGGGTTTGGTGGTCTTCTTTCCCTTGGTCAGGGCCTCGGGAAACGGGATCTTGGTTGGTTCTTCTAGGATAGGTCCAGGTTGTGGATCTGGAACAGCGGTACCTTGGATAACTATCCTAGGGTCAGGGTTATCAGGCTTGGAGTGGTTTGGATAATGCGGGTCTTGAGTTGTTTTACCACTACGTGTTGTTACAGAATTTAATCCGGCCTGATTTTGGTTTGGGTTTGGTAGGAGGGGTGGCTGCTGTTGAAATCCCACATAAGAAGTTGAGGCTTCCATCTCGTCTGGAGATGGAGCAGTAGGAGCCTGATAAATCCATTGGGCGTGGCCTAAATTTGGATTCATAACGCGCTTCTGGGTTGGCACGTTATTTGGGTTAGGAAGAGGTTGGGAAGGGAGTGTGCCTGGTTGGCGAGAATTTGCCAACTGGGCCAGTTGAGTTTTAACTTCTGTAAGCTCGTCCTTGTGCTGTTTCTGAATAGCCGCATTCGTTTTTTGAATGTCAGCCAGAGTCTGAAGGATTAAGGACATTTGATCTTGATTTGGCCCTGATGGATAAGTAGGGTTGGGCCGAGGCTGAGGCGGCTGGTAGTGACGAGAGGGCTGTGGGCGGGACTGAAAAGGTGGTCTTTGGGTTTAGGAATTTCCCGCCCACTGAAAATTGGGATGGTTTCGCCATCCAGGGTTGTAAGTGTTGGAGAATGGGTCGTTCTGGATGGTGTTGAGGTCCTCGCAGGTCTGAGGAACCTCCTGAGAATCAGGGAAAGGGTGAATGGAGTTCCCCCGGCTGGTGTAGAAAGGATCGGATGATCCTCCAGTCCAAGAATCAGATGGGGATGGATATGGATCCATCCCAGGGGAAGATCGGTGGAGGATGTTTTGCACAGTCTCCTGTGTGGAAGGAGGTTGTGCAAAGGAGTTACGCGCGGAGGTGGCTTGCTGCAAGTGCTGAGTCAGCTCATCCACCTTCTTTTCAATGATTGAGACCTTGTCCAATCGACTGGCCATTAATTCCAGGTCGACTGATGCGGACAGGCCTTGCGTCTCATGTGCTCCCTTAAGATTCGTCGTTGCGCGGGTATTCGTCCTGTCGAATAATCCCATGGAGTCATTGTTGATGGAGTTCTCGCACATGTTTTCGAGAATCTCCCATACGGTGTCTTCATGTTGACCCATGATGTTTCCTCCGCAAGTTGCATTGACGAAAAGGCGGATGTCCTCACGGAGTCCCTGGTAAAAAGATTGGACTTGTTCCCATTTAGGAACTCCGTGATGGGGGCACTTCCTCATGAGATCCTGAAAACGATCCCATGCCTCATGAAGAGGTTCTCCTGATTGTTGAGTGAAGTGTGTAATCTGATGGCGCAAGGCGTTGGTCCGACCAACGGGAAAAAACTTTTTCAAAAACTCGGATTGAAGTTCTTCCCAAGTGTTGATCGGCCGGGTCTGAGTTTGATACCAATGGGCGGCCTTGTCCATAAGAGAAAAGGAGAACATCTTCATGAGAAGAATATCCCGATCTTGCGCATCTGATCCAAAAGTGTGGGCCAGATGCTTTAGCTGTTTGATGTGCTGGAAGGGATCTTCAGAATTAAGCCCATGGAATTTAGGTATAGCATGAATCATGTTGGGTTTTAGTTCGGAATCAGGTCCTCCAGTCGGGATTCTGACTCAAGGCTCAATGGCGACCGCAGCAGGATTGTAGTGGTCCCGCATCATAGGACGCTGTGGTGGGTGCACGAAGTTTTGGAAGAGGTCATTGAGTCGCTGGAGCTGGTGTTCCAGATTATTTTCTTCCTCAACTGGCTGAGCCATGATGGGGGAAGAAGAAGAACTGGGTTCTGAATCAGAAGAGAGAATAATGTGAGGGTGTTTCTGCACAAACACGGGCGTCGAGGCTTGGCCTTGACGAGAGCGAATTTCTAAAGGAGGTCTTAAGGGTGGTCTTAGGGACCTCCTTCCGTACATGCACTGTTGGAAGAGGTAAGTTTAGAAGGTGCTGGACCCAATCAAGGCACCCAAAAAATGTGTTGGGTGACTATAGAGGTGCGGGGCAGATGGACCCCTTGATCAAAAAGATCATCCACCTGAGAATTACCTGGGCAGCCAGAGAGGGAGAGTCCCGCGAAGACCCCTACACGGTAGAGCGTCCCCACGGGTTACAGGGTTTCCCCCACCCGACCTCTCTTGTCACTGCGGTTCCAGGGAGACCAGAATGGGGATCTTGACCTCTTAAGTCTACCAATTTTAAGATCAGGGTGCTTAAGGTTTCACTTGAACTTTAGTCTTTTAAGTGCAAAGAGTGACCTAATTTAAGGTTGGTTGACCCAAGGGGTCAACTTTACCTCTTGTTTTCTTTGAGAGCTTTTAGGTCTTGTCTTTTAGGGTTCAGGTGTTTAGAGAGCCAATTGTTTTAGGTTTTCTTTTGAATAGGTATTTTCAATCAATGGTCTAGGCACACTTCTTTTGGATTTTCTCCATTCTTGATTTAAGTAGTGTGTCTCTAAAACCCTAATGTTGAATCTTATGTTGGCTCTACTTGGTCCAGTTAGTTCTCTGTTGGGTAATTAGGGCTCAAGCAAGAATGTGTTAGCCCTTAAATACCCTTAATAGTGTGCAGGAATAATGAGTTGAAAACATGCAACTTTTATGGTTACTAAGTATGGAAGACAGGTTAGCCCTATATTGCTTGTTCTTTTCTTTTTTTTTTTTTTCCTCTTTAGAGTTTAGGGGTTAATAGCGAGAGGAAAAATTTACCTGTCCTCGGAGTGGTTGTTGTGCGGTTGCTTGTCTTCTTGATTTCCTGTAGTTTTCTGCACAAAATAGAGGAGATTATCAGAAATTAAAAAGAAACAGGAATGTTTACCTCTAGAATAGCCGTTGCTCCCCGGTAACGGCGCCAATTGATAACGATGGCTTCGAGAGATAACAGGGTTTTATTATTATGTCGTTGTAATATAGCCAGTTGTTGCCATCATTTCAAATATATAAAATTTTTTTTACTCGGAAAAGAGTTCCCGAGGTCGAACTCAGGGAGCAAGTTGTATTCTAGAGATATACATGTTTCTTTTACAAAAAAAATAAAGAGAGAAAGGATTTGTTGTTTTCTCTTTGTTTCTCCTCGTCTCAGATCTTCTTCTTCTTTGTCTGCAGAGGTGATCTTCTTCTTCTGCAGTGGTGATGCTCTTCTTCTTTTTCCAGCTGTTCCTGCTCTTCCTTTTTCTTCTGTCTTTCTTCAGATCTTCTTCTTTCTTCTTTGTTTTTCTTCTTTCAGTTCTTTTCTTTTTCCAGTCAGGACGTCGCCCCTCCTTCTTTCTTCTTTTCCCTTCAGGACGTCGTCTGATTTCCAAATCAGACGACTTAAACTGCCTGTTGCTACAGTGTCTCCCTCAGCTTCCTTCTTCTTCCGCGGTCCTTCTTCTTCACCTGTGCCTGCACACTTCAGAGCTTACGTCAGAGGACAAAACCTACTCTACCCTCTCCCCCCCGCGTCTCTCTCTCTCTGAAACCACTCTTGGGAAAGCTCTCCCAGAGCTGCCGGGTAGTCGGGTACGGGTCAAGTCCGGGTCCAGGCCCACCGGCGTGCGTGGTGGGCGAGGAGTGCAGGTCAGTCTAAGTCGGGTCGGGTCAGGTCCGCGGGGCGTGAGCGCGGACGAGACCGGGTAACCGGGCGGGTGAAGGGGACCTCACCCCGTGTGCTGAGGCAGTAAGGCTAATGCACAAAATCAATTTAAACGGTGCAGAGGTTGTGAGGCTTACCGATGTGGGACTAAACGGAGTCCTTTCCTCGCGTGCGCCTGCTGGGAGACCGCGGCCTAGCTTCTGCAGCTGCAGCTTCGATTTGCGTCAGTTGCTGGCTGGCTACCTTCGCAAGACTCCCCGCAATCCGCAGCAGCTGGAGACCTGGAGTCCTCAAGCCTGGAGCGCGGGAGAAGCTGCTTCAATGTGCGTTAATGGCGGTCGAACCTCAAAACCTGTCGGACACGAATATGGCCTCTCGGCCTGATCAAACCACTGGGGAACCTTCGCCGTGGCACGGCGAAGGTGTGGAGCTGCGCGGCAAGCCGCAAGGTGGTGTCTGGCGGCAGCCCTAGGTTGGACTGCAACCGGAGGAATGGGTTTGTTCGGGGGAGCGTTACGGAGGTGTGGAGTGGCAGTGGAGGGGTGGGGGGTGCTCAGTGTGATGAGGCGGAGGTTCGGTGAGGGTCGGCGAGGTGTGTGAGGCTGTGGAGCGATGGGAGCATCTCGCCGGAGGGTAGCCGGAGACGAAGGGGGTGACGATGGTCAGGGTCGGTCGAGGGCTTAATTGAACAAATTGAAAGCGGGGAAAGAAAGAGGAGAAGAAGGGAAGTAGTTCTAGCTTACTTGCAGGGACGAAGGGGGGGCAACAGGGCGACAGTCGTATCGACTGTCGCCGGAGAAGACGATGCTCAGGGAAAGGGGCGGCGGCGAGCAGAGAGCCGGAGAGGCGCCAGCTGGGTGCGGCGTGGCGCGGGAAGAGCAGGGGAGGAAGTCTCTGCTGCTGGTATTGCGGCAGAGCGAAGAGGAGAAGGGGGAGGAACCGCCGGAGCTGGTGAGCGTCTGCCGGAGAGAGAAGAGAGGAAAGTTGGGGGTTTTCTCCGTCAGACCCGAGCTGCCCCGGTTGGTGGAGCAACGGGGGGTATTTATAGGGATCAAGACAGGGAGGAAGGCGGAGGGAGACGACGTGTCTCCCTCGCCGGAGGATGGCCGGAAACAAAAACCCATACCGTCCGTGCGTTCGCACGGCCGGTATGGTGGGCTACAGCGACCAGGGGGGTGTCCCTGTGACGGCTGACGACGCAGGGCACCCCCGGTTTACTTGCCAGGCTTCCCCCCTCACCCTGCGCGGCGCCATGCTCCGCGCAAGGTCGCCGGAGCATGGTGCTGGCAGGTTTTGCAGGGGGGACCTGAATGCGAAGAACGAAGGAGAGTTAGGGGCCAAAATGCGATGGTTCAAAAGTTGAGGGCCAAAAAGTAAATATATGAGGACCAAAGTGTGAAGTCGGTCAAGGAGGTTTCTTCTCAGGCTCAAGTTTTTATACATGATTAATTAGGACCTAAGGAATCTGATGGTGATTTTCATTTCTATATTAAACCTTGTTTGACCGGTCAATTTATGCAAAAACCCAAATTAAGTTATTAATTGGGCATGGTTCTCAATATAGGTCAAAATGGGTTCTGAAGGCCAAATTGAAGGTTCTAAACCCTAGAGATTATTTTTCTATGAATTTTAGAGGGTTTATTCTATTTTTACTTTGCCTCGAACCTCGTGGATTGAAGTGGGTTGTTTTAGGGTTACAGATTATCATTTAGTTTCTTGGAAGTGCTGTAGCCCTTGCTAGATCATCTCATCCCACTTTTATTCTTATTAAGCTGCTTTGACATATGTTTGGGCCCTGAATTACCCTGTATGCAGATTATACTGGTAAAATTGCATTTCTACCCCTTATGACTTGTTTTCTTCTTAAACTCAGAATTCTCTGAGTTAAGCCTTTCCTTGAGATATGTAGGAGCTTTTATCCTTTGTATTAGGTCAAAATGAGCTAGTTATGGCTCATGATGAGGTTCTCATCACGGCCGTTCGTCATATTCCTTTCAATTATTGCCGCCTCATTGTTTGCGTCATGAATGAGGACCATGGGGCATCACTTCCGTTTGGGTCTATTCTATCCAAAATCTTTTCATCCCATCGGATTTCCATAACTGACCAAGCAGTTGACAAGAAAATTGAGCCTTACAACCAGGCCACAGCCTCCAAGATGCATATACTTAGAGAGCATCTTGAGCCCGCCGACGAACCCATGGAAGAAGAGCCCCTTCCACCCTTTCCAGACTTCCATGAACCACGGCCCCTTCAAATAGAAGCTCCCCGCTCGAGCTTTGATGAAGCATGGGATCCAGCCACAGATTCCCTCTCCTCCGGCATCTCCCTCCTGCTGCGTCGAACCGGCGAGATGTACACCTATATGGGAAGCATGCGCCGCGACATCGACGAACTTAGATCAGATGTTCAAAATTTGCAGATAGGACAAGGACCCGCTCATCGCCGCCGCCGCCAAGATCAAGAAGAATAGTTTTAGTGCTTCTATTTTTCTGTCTTTTATTCTAAGTTTGTATTAAGGGGCCTTGACCCCGTACTTAATATTTTTGGGAACAAATAGCTAGTCCATGCTTAAATATTTCTATTCCTAATCAATTTTCCTTAATGCCTTGTCATCTTTTAAAAATGCAATTTTACTCATGCACTCTACTTTGTAAATATCACTCTTGTAGTTTGGATTAAAACTCCCTTTAACAACCCTTCATGATGATATTCAAAAAGGGGGAGAAGAATGTAGGAACTTAAGGAATAATATAAAAACTTCCTAAATAGATAAAGACTACCAAGTACAACCTTTAGGGGGAGGAAATAGGAACCTACAGCTATATTTTGAAAATCATCAAAAAGGGGGAGATTGTTAGTTCAACCACTTGTATATAATATTTTGATGATTTTACAAAATGAAGAAAATGAAATAAAAAATAAATAAATAAAGCATAGCATATTATTTTCTCTCTGTAATAACATATTTGCAGGATTTCAAAAAGCTTTCCAAGACGGGAGATTAAAAGCGTAAAGACGAGTAGCATAAGTATTAGGTCTTAGGCTTTTTCATGTAAACTTTCAAAGGTTGTAATTTTCATTTTATTTGAGTCTAGAAATATTGTAAAGAGCCCCCGAACAAAACCTATAAATAGCTAACTTAGGCTCTCTACACTTAGGATAAATTAGAAATAAAAACCCAACACTTATACTTTTATCAGACGTCCAGGACAAATGCCAGACGTCTGATTTTCCACTTTAAGACGTCTGACATGTGTATCGGACGTCTAATTTCAAAGATTTCTGCCTTTGTTCATCTCCTCATAAACATCAGTCGAAGGACTTCACTTTCAGACGTCGATAACCTTTCACAGACGTCTGATTCTTTACCCAGACGTCCTCATACTAACCGTTAGACCTTGTGTAGGAAAAAGAATTTCCAGACGTCTGGACACAATTACAGACGTCTGCCTTTGAACCGTTGGCCATGATTTTCTGTGCATATCTCTCTACGGCCACATAATCTTTTGGCAAAAGGAGGAAGAGTATTTAGGTTTCCAGACGTCTGGTAATGTTATCAGACGTCCATAACGACGTCCGATCCACTAAACCTAGAACCCTGTTTGGATCTGATGATAACAGGAACGAATGCACCATTCATTAGACGTCCAATGAAATAAGCAGACGTCTTAGGAGATAATATCAGACGTCCTTCCTTTGATCCAAAAGAGTCAGTTAAGGATGTCCTGCAATATTAGACGACCATAGGAAAAATCAGACGTCCTGTAAGACGTCTGATACTATAATTAGACGTCTGATGCTGCTGTCAGACTCATCATTGCCCTGATTTTGTGTGGATTTCGTCCTAAACTCTTGGGATTTGTTTCCAACGGCTAGAAGAGCTCTCCCAAGTGTTCTTGAAGGTTCCAAACTTGCCTATAAATAGACTACAACTCCTCTTAGGCAATACACACCTCTTGAGATACAATTCCATTAGAAAAATCTCTTGCTCACTACTCTAAAGCTCCATCCTGCCCTTGTGCTGTGCTAATACTCTGATCAAAGGGCAAATCCATACTCCTGGCTCGCTCCGTTCTGCAAATCATCAGGGAGTTCTTTTCATGCTTAGTAGATAAGAAAGCAACTAAATTATTGGGGTGCTCTATAGGTGTTATTTTTACTTCTTAATTTCTGTACTTTGGGTATCCGGCCTGTCAGGTCCCCGTCTCTTCATTTTGAAGAGAGAAACCTCCGTTTAGGGATCGGAGGTGGGAATTGTAATTGAGGTACACTACCCTCATTTAAGTAGTGTGGTTAGTGGATTGATCACCCTGTGATCGAAAATCCTAAGTCAAGAGATTGGCTTAGGTGGTGGTTTTCACCCATCTTGGGTTTCCACCTAAAAATAATTGAGTATATTGTGTGATTGAATTTTTTTTGTATTACAATACTATAAAATTTCACTATTCACCCCCCCCTCTAGTGCAATTTCACTCCTCTCCTCACGCTTCAATGCCTCACGCACGATCGCATGATCTCAACTGTCCGATCGCGAGATCAGATGGCCGAGAGACTCGCACCATCGCTTCTTCAGCACCTTCGCCCGCCCGCATGTGATGCATGTTGGATTGCACGTCATCGTGCGTGTGCGTGATCCTCACCCATCCCTCATGCCACATCACTCACATCTACGCCGCCCATTCTTCATCCAACGGTCCAATTTCACGCACACCTGCGCTTGCGCTCGATTTGAGGGGCACGGGGCTTCGATCCTATGCCCTCCTCTCGCGCGTTGAGCGCTCAATCATTGTGCTGGGGCGCATTTTTGGTTGCGCTTATGTTTTAAAGGTCGGGTGCTCATGGCCGTTGGATCAAGATCCAACAACCCATATCTGATCGCACGATTGAGAGAGAGGGAGCGGGCACCTTTGGCCAATGTGAGCAGCTGAGATGCCGTCACATGGCGCCATCTTGGCCATCCATCTTCTGTGTTGTAGATGGTGCCACGGATGTCGGATTGGATCGATTTTCACGCCGTTGAGCTGCGATTGTTGATTTGAACCCATCCGCGCGGTCGGATTTGTCATATGAAGTGAGAATTTACACCATCTTGGCCCTTGATCTCTGATCCTCAGATTATATCTGATGCTACGGAAGTTCGATCAAGGTGATCTTGGAGTCGTTGAACTCTGATTGTCACCCTGATCAGATCCATATGGTTGGATTTTCAATCCGAGGTCTCGATTAAATGTCGCCCTGTCCTTGGGCACCAAGAAAAAGAAATTACTATACAATTTATATAGTTTGACCTAAATGCATGATGATGCATGTTATGCAATATTTACAATGCATGATTCTTATATGATATTAAGAACATACATTAATAGACATTTTTTGCTATTCAGATGTATGCACATCAGTGGAGGTGCTGGTGGTGGGAGGAGGTATTGTGTGTTGTGGATAGGGAGCAGGAAGTAGTGGTGGATGTGAGAGAAGGTGGTGGTTGTGGGAGAAGGTGTTCTGTGCTATGGATAAGGAGGGGGAAGAGGTAGGGGTGGTGGCTGTGGGAGGAGGAGGAGGTAGCAGTGATGATGGTGAGATAAGGAAATCTGTTGATTGTGGTGCAAGGATGGAGGTGGTATGTGTGATAATGGTGATGGTCGGGGGTGTTGTAGCACCAACAAAGGCCACTGGAAGCGATGGTGATGGTACTGTTGTACTGTGATGGAAGATGAGGTACATGAAGGTCCTGCGAGGGAGGTGTTGGCGAGGAAGTGTGCTGAGCAAGTCCTATAGAGGAGGTCTGTTTGAAAAGGTAAGTTGGGGAGGTCCAACAAAGGCACGTGCTATGGAGGAGGTCTAGTGAGGAGGTTTGGTGGAGGTGAGTTGTGGAGGTCCGACGGAGGCATGTGCTGCAGAGGAGGTCCAACAAGGAGGTTCAAAAAGGTAAGTTGGGGAGGTCCAACAAAGGTGTGTGCTATGGAGGAAGCCCAGTGAGGAGGTTTGGAGGCGAGTTGTGGAGGTCCGGTGTAGGCATGTGTTGCAAAGGAGGTTCAATGATGAGGCTCGGTGAAAGCGAGTTGGGGAGGTCCAGTGAAGGCATGTGTTATGGAGGTGCTACCAGTGTGGTGTTGCCTAACAAGATGCTGCAGTACTACGGTAGATGCGACGGGTGGGATGCGGGTAGGGATGTGGTCACGTGTGAGAGAAGGGGGAATTTATAGATCTGGCAATGCGTGGATTTGAGCGTGAAAAACCTCTTGTATAAACTATAACTTTATTTATTTTACTCTTTTGGGGCGATGTTCGTTGACAAACAATCGTTACTCTATTCCTTTTAGGAAGTGCTTGTTGTTATCTTGCTACTTAATTATTGAGCCCTTATTATTGTAACTTTTTCTTTCTTAGACTTGAACTTGTATGTAAACTACTCCCTTTATCAAATAAAATAGCATCTTTTAGAATAGCTAAAAAAAATACATCATCGTAAAATTATGTTGCATTAAAATATTACATCCATTCGTCCTATGTTAGGCTGTAGTGGAGCTAAAGCTGCTACCTTTGCCATATCTTTTCTAACCTTTTCTAAGATGGGTTTGAACCTCTTACTTGCAGGTGACAAAGAATAGGTGACCACAAAGGGATAGGTTAGCTAGAGAAAGACAGCTTTAGTCGAGATAATGATCGATGGGTTTCAAGACGATGGTGGTAAAGAATAACAAGTTCGACCCTTGTATGTCAAGAAGTATGAAAATCATGGAGATTAACCCTAGACATCTCAATTCTTGATTTCTTGTGGCGTTGTCCAAATATCAATGTCCCACTATAAACAGGGCTTTTATGTATACATGTTGAGAGTGGTCTCCTAATGATGGAAGAAAAGTATAGCCTCTCAAGCTAAGGTCCAAGAAGCCTACGACCTAGGCAGAGGCAGAACTAGAGCCTAAAATCTTGTGAAGGAGACCTAGCCATATGAATCGAGCACGAGCAGCTAACATGGTTGTTTGACTTCCACCAAGCGGAACCCCGAGTGGGCCTTCACTCAATTTTTCCAGATGAGATGGAAAGTCATCCAGGTGGCCCACTAGGATCTATGGAATAAGAGTCAAGGCCTCCAAGGTGGTATCCCTGCTCAACCCACCTAGCTCTATTAGCCAGATCGTCTGCCAGCCCATCACGCACCTATGCAACGAGGCCAGATGAGGCAATAAAGTAAACTAGCGACAAGAGAACCAAAGTAGCAGCATCGGAGTTCACCTAGCCAAGCCCCCCTTTTTTGGTCCTTTTTGTCTATTTTGTCGCCATGCATGATGTACAACATGCTCTGCATCATTTCTACGAAGGATGGGCCTTCAGTGGTGGGGCAGACCTAAAAAAGGCTAACAGTCGGGTGCAAGTTGTCCCTCCAACCTTTGTGCACATCACACATTCCCCCTCGAGGAGGCAACCTAAGAGGGCTCCCCAGGGGATGTGCTTCTTACACCCTATAGAAGGGAACCTTGTATCCAAAAGGAGCTAATTAGTCAAGAAATATTGTATTCAAAGAACTCCCGCAAATATTGAGATAGTGCAAATTACAAGGGTTAGAGCCCCTCCCCAAACATACACCCTTCATGGTGGAATTGGAAAACCAATTCTCGTGTGTTGGTGTTATTTGGTTCTTCCCACTCTCTAGCTTATTGTCTTGATTAGTTCCTCCGATCTTGATCAATTGGCATCATCTATAGGAAGACTACTCTAATTATTGAAAGGCTAATGATTGCACCAGAGCAAGGATGGCTTGCAAGTATAAGAAGTTCGACGAACCCACCATCCCCTTGAGGGACGTACATAAGGACTTTAAGAAGGAAGCAACTCTTTCTTTATGGCGAGAGAAGCCCCCCCATCATAGGAGAAGGAGGTTGAAGAGTCCTAAGCTCTAGACCCCAAGTTAGAGGGGCCTCGACACCTTCTACGAGGCACAAGAGGAGGAGGAGGAGGAGGAGGAGAGGTGTTGTCAAGAAAGCCTTCAACTTTTATGGATGGGGCATGCAGACTAGTGGAGAAGATCGGGGATGTACAAGGCCAAAAAGACACAACACCCAAAGCCAATGGAGGCCTCGCTACCCAAGAGGCCCCACTTAAGGATCTACACCTGCACCATGTCCACTGGGTCGAAGCGGAGAACACCCACCTCCAACAACAGCTCGACAAATTGCACCAGTTGGTCCATTGCTGAAAAAAGAGGGAGCTGAAGGAGTTGCCCAGGGCCTCAGAGGTAAATTCCCAATCCTCCCTCAACCCATCAAACCCTTGCTCATGTTGGACTTTGTATGCCCTAAGAGAGCCATTCGAGTTATGTAATAAGATTATATTTGCATCTAAATAAGAAATTCAATTATTTTCCAGTAAATGAATTGGATCCGGTAGTACGATTAGGGCGACATACTTAGCCAGATCGAATAAACTCGATATATATTGATTCAGAGGTCTAAAAAGTTTGGAGGATCCAATAGCGCATTAGGAAACCATCTACGTCAATCAATTCTTTCCAATTTGAGTTGGGATGACAACCTTCACTAGGGGTCGTTGCTTGATTGATGTTCTTGAATGGAGATTCGAAAACTGTCATACAACTTGGGTGGAGTTAACTTGATGGAATAGGAGATAGCGAAAGTCCTTCTCCAATGTTGTCATAGAGAAGGTGTATCCTCTGACCTGAGACAAATATGCGCGAATGTATAAATTTGGAAAAACAATAGTAGATGCACACACCTTAATGTTGACACTAGGAAGCTGGTATGTACAGGAAGGTGGATTGCATAGCAATCATAGGACTTAATTAATCTAAATAATGTTAGAAACCTATTTAGTCTTTACATATTACATGCATATTTAGCATACATTGCATTACATTATCTTGTATGGTTGTACATAAAATAATGTGAGAATATCCCATTGTTTGACACTTTTATTTGTGTTTACAGGCAATAAAAAGATCAGGCAATGATCAGGATGCAAAATAAATCTATGCAGGAAAGCTAAAGGCACTTGCAAATACAAAATAAAGAGAATGGAATAGAGTCAAGAGAAGAATAAAAGAGAAGAGAGATGCCAAAATAAAGAAGAGAGGGGATTAACCTAAACCCTAGTCCCAAAATCCTAGGCAACCCAAGCTTGTGACCCAGAATCCTAGATAACCCTATCCCACCATCCATAGTCCTATCCCGCTATCCATGACTCTATTCGTACTCCCTAATATCCCAATTACCCTAGGCTTAACCCAATTTCGCATTCCCAAACCCAATGGACCCATTAGGTTCCAATTCGGTCAAGTAGGAGATCAATTAGGCTAATCTGGTTCCTAATTAGACTAGCCTAACTTAATTAGATCAACCTAATCCTAATTAGGCTAAGTCTTAAAGTGGTCCAACACCCTAACTTAGGTTGTACCCTCTTAACTAGTTCCGAACCTGGACCGAGGTAATACCACACATCAACTCAACTCTATATAAACCACCCAACACCCCCATCTTAGAACCCTTAGCTACCCTCTCCCTTAGGTGCCACCTTAACCCTCCCCTCCCACCACCTTCACTGCCGACCACCACTACTACCTGGCCACCGTGAGCCCTCCTCCATCACCAAGTGGTCAACTGGCCACCTCTCCTCCTTCCCTTGGCCGGCGGTGCCTCCTTTTTTGGAGGGCTACCATCGTCGCCCTCTCCCCTTTCTCACAAGGCCCACATCCACATCTCTCTCCCTCTCTATTGTGTGTGCCCCACCTCTCTAAGATCACACCCAAAGGCTTCTCCCAACGCCTTATGGGTGCGATCCTCTATCTGGTGGCATGTAGACGGTCACCTTGACTAGGGTCTAGCCACATCACCACAAAGAAGCTGACGATTTTGATCAGGGTGTTGCAAATGTGATCTTGGGCCTCAAACTGATTTGATCAGTAGAGGGGATAGCTATTTCTCAATCTCATTATGTTGAGAATGTTCTTGAAAATTTTGGCTATCGAGATTGCAACGCCATAAGCACTCCTTTTGATTCATCAAAAACTCTCTATAATAAGAAGAATGGAACACCTATTTCACGACTTAAATATTCACAGATTATAGAAAGCTTGATATATTTGGCTAACATACTAGATCGGATATGTCTTTTTCTATGTTTAAGTTGAGTAGATACACAAGCTATCCTGACCATACACATTGGGATGTCTTGGACTGAGTCCTCAGCTACTTAAAGGAAACTATTTCCCTTAGTTTGCATTATGGTAAATATCCTTTGATTTTGGAATGATAGATCAAATGGAGGATTTTGAGAGCAAAGGTATTATAGGGTATGTCTTCACACCCTTGGAGGCAGTGTAGTCTCCTAGCGGTTTGCAAAATATACCATTTTAGCCCGGTCTACTTTTAAAGTTGAGCTATGTGCTTTGGATACCATTGAAATTGATATTGAATGGCTAAAGAGACTTCTTTCAGAAATCCCTATGGTGGGTAAATCGATTCCTGCGATATCTTTGCATTGTGATAGCATGATTGCAATAATAAAGATAAAGAGTTTAAACTTAATTTAATTAAAAAATAAGGAGACATATCCAAATCAAACTCAAGTTTGTAAGGGTTTTGGTATTTC
Organism: Thalassia testudinum; assembly: GCA_037157565.1. NCBI lineage: Eukaryota > Viridiplantae > Streptophyta > Magnoliopsida > Alismatales > Hydrocharitaceae > Thalassia > Thalassia testudinum. The sequence continues at coordinate 109,208,714 of JAZHRO010000036.1, read as the reverse complement.
AAGGAGTGATTGCTATGGAATTTATAGGATCTAAGTATAGTACAACAAATCCATTTACTAAAGGACTTAATAGATCTTTAGTCCTTAAGTCTAGGCTTGGGATGGGATTGAGATCTATTGGAAGTTCACCCGTAGTAACAACCCAACATAGCTGAGTGGAGATCCCACAAAATATGTTCAATATGGTAACAACAAACTATATAGGGAATTGGTTGGCACTCATTGTTAAATACTTTTGCATATAAGTTGAATCCTTGGAAGCCTGAGTGCCTTAAGTTGCAAATAAAGGAAGAGAAAAGGCTCTAAATGAGTTCAAGCCTTTATGATAGGACGTGAGCAAAGCATTTTTAGAAAACGCCACCTATGTGAATATTACTGTGAGCTACAGTTAAAGAAATAGTCTTTCTCGAATACACTTGTGAAACGGGATAGGTTGCATGGTTGTTAAGACCACCAACCTTGAAGATTATCACCACTATGTTATCACCATTATACACTCTACATCAAAGGTCTAAAGTTCAAGACTAGTGTTTAACGAGCGAAATCAAGGTTTTAAAAGATGCATTCATTGTAGTAATAAATCCTCAAAAATAGCTCGAAAAACAGATAAAATTTATACTTGAATGAAAGTCCAAGGTCGTTCACTAGGAGCAAATAAGAATTCATGCACTAATCTTAACAATTAATGTAAATGAGCACAATATATTACTCAAAATCTAATAGACAATGTAGCACATGAGCATAAGATGAGTCAAAAAGAAATCTAGACAAAATAATGGTGATTTGGATCACCAATTATAAGTCTTACACATAGAACAACTACTCAAATCAATCAATATGAAGGAGCATATGATCAGACATCTGATTTTGCCATCTGATGTCTTAAAAGACGTTGCTACAGTACTCCTTTTATTCATCTTGTGCTACTATTCTTCTTCTTCTTTGTGTGCCCTCTTCTACCTCTTTGTCTCCTCTTCTTCTTTGGTTTAGGTCTTCTCTTTTCTTCTTTCTTTCTACTGTCCAGGCCTTCTTCCTTCCTTCTTCTTGGCTCAGGTCTTCTCTTTTTCCTCTTTGCCTTGGCCTTCCTTCTTCACGCACATAGGATTTCTTCTTCAAATGGCTAAGTGTCAGCCGTTTATCTTCATAGAAAAAACCCCCCAATCCCCACGCTCTCTCTCCTATCTCTCATTCAGTCCTACTCTTTCTCAAATAACCGACTCAATCGGGTAATCAGGTTATCGCGTACCCAGGTTCAAGGTCACCAGCATGGTATAGTGACCGAGGAGAGTACAGGTTCATGTCGGGTTGAGTTGAGTGAGTGGGTGAGTGGGGACCTCACCCTCGTGTGTTGAGGCGAATAGCCTACAACACAAATTCCTCTTATGTTGCTTGCGAGCTTCAACAACCCACGATGTGGGACTAATGCTCCAGGTGCTTTTGTGCAAAGCTGCAGAAGAAGCTTCTTCAAATTGACGTGGTCGTGGCAGCTAAAATCTTCAATCAAGGTGCTGGAAGGGTTCCTGGGACTTGTCTGTACAACCTGGAGCTCGAATTTGGGATGAATCGCAGTCGGAGAACTAAGAACAATAGTGGAGAAGGCGGCGGTGGCGACTACTGTCCGGCGACACCTGAAATAGATGAACATGGGCTAAGAGCCCACATTGGAAGGTTCTGGAGCATCGCCGTGATTCATGGAATGTGGTGGTGATGGTATCATGGTGTGTGTGTGTGTGTAGAGGGCATGCGAAGTCGATAATGGTGGATAGATGATGGGTTGTTCGATGCGGAGATGGAGTGGGCAATAAGCCTAGAAAGGTCAAGGCTTTTGTTCTAGGGGCCATGACGGAGGTTTTGGTAGTGGTGGTGTGATGTTTGGTGGCATGTGGTGGTGGCACAGGCTCGCCGAAGGTCGGTCATGTCGGGGGATGGTTTTGAGAGATGAAGAAGAGAGAAATACAGTAGAGGGAAAGAGGAAGCTAAGGACCTAACTAAGGGACGACAAGGAAGGAGATCTGCGTTGGCTTTGATTGGCTGGTGCCGGAGGGGGAGAATTCTCCGGAGGGGGACGGCGAGGAAGAACGGGAAGGAACAGCTCCTGATTTGGCCGTCGAGGAGTGGACGAAGGAGACGAAGTTATTGGTGCTCCCAAGTTGGCGATTGGGAGGCCAGAGACGACGAAGGAAGAGGCTCATCGGAGCTCGGTTGGAGAGGGGCCGGAGGTAGGGTTGGGAAGATGTTTTTGGCCCAAAACCTTGTTGAAAAGAATGGACAGGCCCTAGGGTTTCTTTTATAGGCCTCAGAGAGTGGTTAGATCTTGGGAAGCAAGCTTCCCAAGCTTGGAAGGCTCGCCGGAGTTGGAAACTTGAAATATACCCAAATTTCTCATGCGTTTACATGAGAGATTGGGAAGGTTGTTGGGATCAGGAACGGGTGCATTGGAAAGAGGACTCCTCAAGGAATCTCCCTTCCAATTTTGGAAGGGATTGAGCAAGAAATCAGGGAGATCTTCCCATTTGAAGGTCACCGGAGCTTTAGGATTAGGAGTTGAGGGTGGAAGGGACCTATTTGAAGAAAAAGATGATAAAGTTGGGGACCTAAATGTAATTTATTCGAAAGTTAGGGGCATACATGTGAGAGAAAAAGTCAGACAGGACCAAATTGTAAACTAAATCAAGATGATCTCATATTAGGCCCAAATTTTGGTACAAACCTAATTTAGACTTAAGGAATCCAATGGTGAAGTTAGATTTTGGTTTTGACCTAGTTTGACTGTGTAATTTATGTAAAAACCTAAATTAGGACAAAAGTTTATCTGTGGCTCTGTTTTGGGTCAAGACAGGTTCTGATGGTCAAATTGAAGGTACCAAACCTTAGAGAATATTTTTCTATGATTTTTAAAGGCTTTAGGTGAATTTTATCCTGATCGGAACCTTAGTTATTTAAGCGGATCTATTTTTAGGGTTTCAGATATCATTTAATTCTTGAAATGCACGAAAACCCTTTTCTGTCAGTACTAACCTACTTGTTAGACTCTTAAGACCATTTGACCCTTAATTAACCCCTTAGAAATCCCATGATTGTACTACAATTGAGATATGTTGTTAAAACTGCAGTTTTAACCCTAGTTTACTATCTTTCTCTCAGAATGGATTGTAGTGAATTATGTCTCTCTGGCGATTATGTAGGAGCATTTAATGATAGAATATAACTAAATAAAGCTAGATATAGCTGATGATGACGTTATCATTAACTTATTTCACTTTATTCCTGTGGTGGTGAAGGTGGATGACTCAAGTAAGTGATAAAACCAGAAGATACCTTTATTGAAAACAGAGTGTGGTAGTAGAGGAATTTATCGTTGGATTTCAATGATGAATTTGTGAGGGAATGTTAGTTCTGGGAGCCTAATTGCATTAATCGTAATGCAATTGATAAATAGTGACGAAAGGAATTCATGTTTAAATCAATGATATTTGATTGAGGCTTTAAGTCTCATATTAGAAGTGGACAAACTTCTTGGTGGATGTAAAAGACTTTTGCCTCTCATGACTATGTAGCAAAGAGTATGAGGTGTAGCTGGGGGACCATGCGTGGGCGCATGTGCATCCCGCCTTGGCCTGGTCCAGGCTTAGGCTTAGGCTCGAACTCGGGTGAGAATCAATTTGAAACTTAATCTCTTTTGCTACAGATTTTTTAATTGCATTAATTTGATATTGATTGATCGATCAAAATATTAAATTGGTTTATCAATTATTTTGATCGATCAATTGGTCAGATTTGGTTGATCAATTGATTAGGTCAACCAATAAGTTAAGTTTGATGGGTCAATTGATTTGATCGATCAATGGAACTAAATTAATCGATCAACTGACAAATTTCCATAAACGTGAATTTCCACAAACGTCGAGTTGTGAGCTCTATATAAATATTATGAGGGGGCTCTCATTTGACATGTATCCAGAGTAGAGGAACTCTCCACCCTCCCTCCCTCTCTCTCATTCTTATATCTTTCTCTTAGTACGTTTGTTCGATGTAAAATTGATAAATTAATCTTTAATCAAATTTGTCGATCTCGTGCAAGGTGTTTGAAAGTGATCCACAAGAGGTGTTTAATTGATCAACCAATCAAATTAGTCGATGCATCTAGAATTTGGTTGATCAACCAAATTGATCGATTAAATTACCTTGGCTTTGTTCTTCCGAGGTTATATTCGAGGGCATCCAAACTTAGAGTACGTCGAATCTTGGGAGTAGATTATCGTATCCTAAGATAAGTTCATCAGACAATGACACACTGGTATTGTAAGAGGCGATACATTTTCTAAGGGAAGTTCTTCATTGGCACTTTGATTTGAATAACTTCTAACATTTCTTCGTTTTATTATTTATATTATTGTATATTATTTGTTCTTTATTTTATTTTAAATTTTACCATATCATAATTAACTTGCTTGATTTAATATTTTTAATCTATACAAAGTCACCTAAAATACATATAATTTTATTTATTTATTTCATATATATATTGATTTCAACATTTGTCATACTAAAAAGCCTACCCAAAATCTTACAAAATCCATATTTATCATCATGAGTCAAAATTGGATAAAAATGCACAATTCGATGGTAGGGTCGTTCTTTGTTTTAGGGTACAGGTACATTTCCTTGTAGGAAACGTATCCCAAACATTATTCTTCACTAATGGCAGGTCTCATTCACACTCTCATTTACATCCATGTGTTAAGATTGGATGAGTGATGAAGTGGTAGATATAATAAATGAATTAATATATTATAAGTTATGTGTTGATATGATATAAATGTAGAGAAGATTATTTATTTATTTTATATCTAGTGTTGAATTATTTTTTATGGGACACAAGTGCATAAACATGTTACAACGTAGACGTGTGATTTCCACTCATGTTTTCAATTAAAGAAGAAAGTAAAATACATCGATTGAAAATTAAAATCAATCGGTTGAAAATCAAAATTAATTAGTTGAAAATGAAAATATACTCGTTGAAAATTAAGTAAATCTATTTAAAATTAAAATACATTGATTGAAATGATTTTCAATCGATTAAACATCAAAATATACCGATTAAAAATGCAAATACACTAGTATGTTTTACCTTTTCGTCAATGAAAAATTAATTTTTATTTAAATGTGATTTTTCACCTCTATGAAAAATGATTTTTTACTTATGGAAATTTATTTTTTATTTAAAAAGTAATTTTTATTATGGAAAGTGATTTCTAGTAGTAAAAAGTTAAAATATATCGGTTGAAACTACCGCTCTCACTTTGTGTGTTATAAAATATGTTCCAACATGTATTTATTTACTTTTAACTTTTTTTTAATTTTATTTTGTTGAAAAATAATGTAAGCTAGGTTAGATATAATAAATTACTTTTAATTTCTCATAAGTCCATATTACTATTAATTTACCCCCAATTCCGCACATCCAAATGGCCCCGGTTGCTCTTCGTTGGTTGTTCTTTCCCTAATTTTCGGAATGGTGCTTTTCCTCGTATTAACGGGGTCACGATCCCTGACTTTCGCAGGATGTGCCAAACGTGATTATCCCGAGCCACTTGTGATGAAAGTATAAAATACTCCGATTTAAAAGGTTCCAAAGTCCCATTCAAGGGTCAGCTCTCGCTCTTCAAACACGTGCATTCGTTGATTCCAATTGACATGTTCTTTGTTCTCTGTATTCTTTGGGATTTATTCAAATTTAAATTTCACTTCATATTCACTTCACTCATATTTCGAATAAATTCGAATAATTAACTCATGTGAACAAATGCACCAACAGCGTACATTGTTTGAGGACAAGCACCTTTTAGGTTCTTCAACCGTCTCTAGGGCCTGTTTGGAATACACCAAAGGGTAGCTTTTTGGTGTATCATTAGCCGAGCATTGCGCAATTGTTTAAAACAACCATCCAAACACGATTCTCAGCGTTTGATTTTTAATGGCAGCGCTTGCAATACACGAAGGACCCATTTAGATAAATTAATTCCTTATCGGGGAAATTAAGGAATTTAGAGTTGAAATTGGAAGAGGAATAAAAATGTGATACAATGCATAGAAATGTGAAATTCGATTAATTTTACATGGGAGGTGGAATTGTAGGGAGGAATTGAGAGGAAGAAAGTAAAATCGACGTATTTGAGTAATGTGGAATCGAAGGACAATTGAAATTGGCGGTGTTTGAGATCGAGGAGGTAGGGGAATAAAGAGCTTTTATTCTGAAACTAGAAAAGCGATGGGAAGCTCGCTTGATTCGAACTCAATTTTGTAAAATAGCCCCCCTTTGAAAGGCAACAAAGAGTTTGGTCGGACCCACCACCTTATAGTCTGGAAAACTACCTCTAAAATGATGAACCCTTCACTTCTCTCCAAGTTTACCAAGCTTCAACTTCGCTTTCATTTGTTCAGCATACCTCTTACATTCAATTCCTACTGTTACAATGCTACAAATTCACCAAATCATTCCTGGCCGCCCCACTACCATACTTGGGACTCTTGACGATCATGACTCCTTTAAGTACGGCTACTTCATGTCTACTGATGTCAAGGCCATTTATGTTGAAAGCCTAGAGAGCTCATTGTAATTACACGAGGCATTGGCATGGTTGATAGCAAAAACTTCATCCACAACTACTAGAAGCTTATCTATTCTCTTCAGAACTCTACCTTATTGAAGGTTCCCAGAGATGAGGTCTTCTTAGCTCATGTGTTAGCAACTTCTTGTACTAAGGAGAGGCTAAAAGGGAGTTGGTGTAACTCCAGCCCCCTACCCTTATTACCTCATATGTTTCTACTGCTCCTTGATGAAGTATTTTGAACCTTTACTTAGAAAAAAAAAAATTACGGCTACTTCTGCATATCAATGTATGTGTAGCGAGCTCCGATACTATATATTATGTACTATGCTCATAATAATAATATTTGGAAGCTCAAACTCTCACGATCTTTCTATGGAGATGCTCATGCGACTTTAGAGGCAATTGGTTTGCCTTTTAATCGCTACTGTTGGGGTATTTCTCATGTGTGGATGTGCTCTTCAGGAAAAGTGATCCTCCCTCAAAAGGTTTTTGATTAGATTAACAAGAGCATGATAGTAATGGGAGAAAGAGAGAGGACATCACCTCGGTGTCTCAGCTGGTGATCAGCACTTCTACACCTGTTAGAGAAATACAGAGTCGCAAGTTCAAGTTCAAAATTTAAGGTTAATTTACTTAGAAGGTTAACTTTTATTTTGGGATATTAGCCTTCGTTTATTTGAGGGGTTAACTTCTTTAATTTTAACATATATTTTAAAAGGTTAACATTTATTTTACTAATATTAGTTTTAAGAGATGTTGGCAAATAATATATTAATTTTGTAATTCCTTTGCACCTGAATTCTATTATTTAAAAATTGATGTTAACATCAATTCAAGTAAATATCATAAAAATTAATGATGTAATTTAATATCGATTTAAGTAAATAAAATTTAATCATAATTTTTGCTTACCATGGAACGCATGGTGCCACATGGGTTGACCATCACTCAACGTGGAATGAACGCGATGATCTGCTGCCATTCGTTCAATGGTGGTTGCTTCTTCCCTGCACGACCCTTTTTTCTTCCAACGAACCGTTCAAGTCAAATTTCTCGTGCCTGCGGATGTGCGGCTGACGTTACCCCGCCCTTCTTGTGCGACGGTAAGATGATGACAAACAACCACGTTGGAATGGACGGTTCACAGCCAACGATATGCAAATTTTTCCTAATTAATTAAGATTCGAGTACGAAATCATACGCTGTAATATATTTTGGATCAAAATTAATAGGTTGAAAATAAAAATTTATTAGTTAAAAATTAAATAGATTAAAATATATTCAATTGAAAATAATTTTTAATTAATTGAAAAAAAAAATTATAGATGTATTTTGTATTTTTATTGATGATAAATAATTTTTAATGTTAAATGTAATTTTTATTTATAAAAAATGATTTTTTACTTAAAATTTAATTTTTCATCTATAAAAACTACTACTCTCACTGAATGTATTAAAAAATACATTGGAAGGTAAATTTATTTACTTTTGACTATTAATTATGTGCCCCCGTCTCCTTCGCACCGATTCTCAAGCAGGCAAACCTTTTGTTGGAAATGGTTTGGTCAAATTAGCACGTCAAGCGAGTCCAAGCGAAGATCTCGTCCTTGCCGGTGAAGGGCGTGCACTCGTCCTCATCCAAGAGGCCCAAGGTCTTCCCATCGTTTGTGTCCAATGAAGTGAAGAGTTCTCCTGCTTCATCCGCTAACTGGCTACTTTTCCTTTTGATCTATTTAATTGACATCTATAGTTAATTTTCGGATGCTAACTTGCACATACATCTTTAGGCCTAATTTGTTTACTAGGTAAATCATAAAAGTTTGGGTTATCCTTGCTTAATTTGTGAGATTGGTCGAGTCATGTTAAACGAACTTAGTTCGGGATAAGCCATTCCAAATAAAGGGTGAGATAGCCTTTTACAACGGAGTCAAGTCATCTTTTCTCAACCCACGTAAAGCAGGATAACCAATCAAATTATCCCTCCGAATATGAAACGATCAGGATAACACTTACGTATTCCAAACAAAGATGTAAGAAAATACAACTGCAAAAAAATATTATTCGAAAGAATCTATCCCTATCCCAAAACTAGGTCAACGTACTTGTTTGTTTGTATTTCTACGAAGAATCGACCAATAAGCTTATAAAGTCATCCTCTATTTTACATATTTACTTTCCATGGTCGTGGTCCTTTTTCTCTTTCTCTTTTTTTTTTTCCTTCCTCATTAGGAGAGAGAAACGAGTAAAATTATCTTATGGCTTTATTGAAAGAATAAAGGAAGAGGTGTTTTATTTTATACCGACCATTATATTCATTACACATGCTATGTTGAGGTAGATGTTATATGGATGAGGTGGAGTCACATAGGAGTGTCACATGTATTTATGGATATAAAATGTTAGATTACCTTTTTAGATCATAAAAGTACTATTATCATTTTTAGCTAAGAGAAATATGGGTCACATGGAGTCACATGCATCTCTCACATTCAAATTTAAATTTCGGTGGAGGAAGAGGGAAACTTTATCTTAAATAGGTACCGTCGGCACTATAATAGATGCTAATAGCAGCACAATATCAAATTTTAGTGAAGAGAAGTAGATGCTGATAGCACCACGGTAAAAGCTGACGGTATCACCATTTGTGCTAATGACATCTCCACCAATTGCGTAAGTTTAAATTACTTATCACTTATCTTGTTAAGGTGAATGTCATGTGGATGAGGTGTAGCCTCATCGTAGAGTCATATGTGCTCATGGATATAAAAGGCTAAATCACCTTTTTAGACCCTAAAAGTACTATTACCATTTTTAAGTAAGAGAAAGGAGCCACATGTGCTAATGGCACCCATTCAGATACCAATGTTATCACGTATATTTTCATGTTGGTGCCCCTGCCACCTATTCAGTAACTTTTATAGTGTTCAAGTATCTATTACAAATACTTATCATTTTTCGTAGTATTGTTGCATCAATTATTCATCACTTATCTTTTTGTTGTTGGCATCAATTATGTAAACACCTATTGTGGTGCTGACGGCACCACTGTAGGTGTTAAAGGCATCACCCATTTGTGCTAATGGCATCATCACCAATCGTATAAGTTTAGATACCAATGTCACCACGTACATTTTCATGTTGTTGGCATAAATTACTTATCACTTATTTTGTTGAGGTGGATGGCATGTGGATGAGGTGGAGCCACATAGGAGAGTCACATGTACTCATCGACATAAAATGTTAAACCATCTTTTTATACCTTAAAGGTACTATTAACATTTTTAACTAAGGACACTCACATGGAGTCACATGTGCCCGTCACATTTGAATTCAAATTTCGATGGAGGGAGAGAAAAACTCTATCTTTAATAGGTGCTGCCGGCACTACAATAGATACTAACAACATCACTATCTCAAATTTCGGTGAAGACAGCTAGATGCTGACAACACCACCAATCACGTAAGTTTAGATACCAATGTTATCACATATATTTTTATGTTGTTGGCATCAATTACTTATCACTTATCTTGTTGAGGTGGATGCCATGTGGATAAGGTGGAGTCACATAAGAGAATCACATATTCTCATAGATATAAAAGGTTAAACTATCTTTTTAGACCCTAAAAGTATTATTATCATTTTTAACTAAGAGAAAGGAGAGTCACATGGAGTCACATGTGCCCCTCACATTCGAATTCAAATTTCGATGGAGGGAGAGGGAAACTCTATCTCTAATAGATGCTATCAGCACTACAATAGATACTAGCTGTACCATCATTGGTGTTGACAGCATCACCATTAGTACTGATGGCATCAATGTTACCACAGTTATTCAGGTCAGCAATTCAAACTAAGATCATTGGATGAACACATCGATTCTTATGCATGGATCACAATTATATAAAAGAATTCAACTGATAAGTTCCATTTTTAGTAAATCAGTAAATCAGAAAGCTCAGTTCAAATAAACATAACAACCACATTTCATAGTTGCAACACTTACTTGAACAACAAGGAAAAGCAAAAAAAAGAAATGCCCACAGCATCAAGAGCACCGATTGCAAGGTCATAAATACATACTCTGCTTCCAAAAGGCAAAAGAAGCAACCGCATCAAAAGCCATGTCGAGGGAGAGGCGGGGCCGGAGGGGGGCATCGCCTTCCCGACCGGAGAGGCTGAGCTAGTGACGGTCGAAGGCGAGGACGGAACCAGGCTGCGTGGAGGGGAGGGCCTCATCTTTGAGGTCACCGAGGAGGAGGAGGTGGTTGGCGGTGTGCATGTAGGAGATCGAGGTGGTCCTCGAGGTGGTGGGTGCAGATCAGGGAATCGGATGGGGAGGAGTGGTAGCTTTACTACTCGATGAGGCGCTGCTTGGCACGGAGCTCCTCGTTGTGCTGGCTGGCGGCGAAGGCGTCGCGACGACGGCGAAGCTCCTCATCACGTTGGTGAGCGATGGCGCGGTGGCAACGATGGAGCTCCTCATCGCACTGGCGGGTGGCGGAGGTGACAACAGCAAAGCTCCTTGGCAGAGGTGACAACGGCGGAGGTGCAGTGGCGACAGTGAAGCTCCTCATCGCGCTGGCGAGCAGCGGCGGCGCAGTGGCAATGACGGAGCTCCTCGTCTTACTGGCGGGCGATGTAGGTGACGAAGGTGGTGACTAGAGCATGTTGTGGGTGGGTGTGTGGTGTGGCAGGGTGGGGGGATTTGTGTTTGGGATGTTTTTTTATAGCCAAAATTTAGGGGAGGGGGTAGGGATTACACATGGAATCCTAGTAGGATTCTACCTAGAATTGGGATATATTTTAGTGTATATAATGGAGTACATATAATGCTACCGTTGAAAAAGGGACTCGCATCCACTCTGGTCCATCCGTAACCATCAATGGGCTTGTTAATTTTTCTTTGATGAAAAATAGTGGACTTCTCTTCAAACTGCAACAATGCAAATCAAAGAAGAAAAGAAGGATATGTAAAGATTTCTACAGGAAGAGGAAAATTAATGCTTCGGTGGAGATTTAGTTATCAAACGTTAACATGTGCGTCTCTAAATTGCTTCTCTCCTTCACACCATGCATTTAATATTTTATTAACAAGGATGGTCCATACTTTTGCTCGATCCAAAAGCTCGAAGGAACAAACTTTGGAAAGAGGGGCTAAAATCTCGATAATATGGATACTCTCAAAATAAAAGGGAGTTGTTAGCCATTGTAAACATCCATAATTACATGCTTACCATCATATTAATAAGATTGCTTTACATGTCATCAAAATGTTACATCATTTTCGAAATTATCACTCTCCGTCATAAAGTTAAGCAACGATGGACCTAAAAGTAAGTAAATTTGTTCTTTTACTCTTAAACTTGTCATTTTTGTACCCTTCTTCCTTCCACCTCCCCCCTCCTTCTTGCACCTACCCACCTCCAACTGCTATCCCACTCTCTCTCTCTCAAAACCTCTCTCTCTATCATTTCTTTTATCAGCACATACACCTCCATCCTTGTCTATGTCATTCTCTCAACCACACCTCTCTACCTAGTCCCTATAAATCTATCTCTCTTTGTCACCCATCACTACAAGAACATTCATTAGTGTCGACCGTTGAAAATAATCGGCAATATGAAATCCGCAGTCGAGAAAAAGGGTTGAGGAATGATGTGTCGCTGTTGTATTTTCTCAACCGTTCTACAACGTTACCAACAGGGCAAAAGCAACCCCTCATTCGACGTGTGGGTGCTTTTGTCATTTGTTTTCAATGGTGGAGGAATGTTTTTCTCGACCATTTCAAATACACCGTCGACATAAATATTTACATCAACCATTATCTTCCGCGCCACCATCTGTTTGCATGCACACACAGACCTACCACCCTCCACCACCACGATAATTCACGCCACGTGCCAGTCTCCTCCACGCTCCACGTGTTCAACTGCACACCAGCCACTCTTCACTGGCTCGTGCCACCACCTTGACTACACCTCCTTACACATGGAGTACCTATGTGCACCCAACTACCTATACAATGGTTGCATCTCTCACAACATTCGTGGCAATTTTAGTTCTTAGCTAGGAAAAGGCATTTCTGATATTTCTATATATGCTTAAATTAATTGTGCCTAACTAATGCTAGTTTAAGGGTAAATTAGGGTAGAAAGCATTTAGTTAGGTCAAAATTGTCATATACGTGCATTTTGTAAATATTGTATTATATTGAGTTTTTCTGCAATTTTCCTTAATATATATCTAATACCTTGATACCTTTATTATAATATGTGCAGGTACCAGGTTTAAAACAATTTTGAGCCCTAGAGATTGGATTTCTATGATTGAGCTCACTTGCATGAAGAGGAGCAACTTAATTATATGGACCTCAATCTATTTAGCAATTAAGCTAGCCTATTTAAAAACCTAATTTTTCCTAACCTAGGATCCACCACTTAGCCTAATTATTCACCTTATTTGGTCAACCTAGAGCCTATTTGGAGACCTATTTATGGTTGGTTAAATGGACCTATTTAAAACCCAACAACTCCACCTTATCCTATTCTATCTCTTCCTTAATCCTTAAGTAGAAAACCTTAAAACCCTAGCCTTATAATTGCCACCCCTTAGGCTTTTCTAGGCCCTCTAGCCATCCACCATAGAATATCCCTCCACCCATAGATTACCATCCTAAGGCCTTCATAAAAGATCTTATCGTAAGCCTTTTCCTAATGCACAAAAGTGCATATCCCTTTCTTAATAATCCTATCCCTTAGCACCTCATCCAAAGGCCCAAACACTCCCTCCTCTTGGCTAGCTATATAGTCTTTTTAATCCACTTTCTACTCATCCCCCCTCCCTTAATCTCCACCCTTCATCCTACCTCCAATCAAATCCTAGCCCTTCCCTTAATTCCAACTAAAACAACCTACACTACTAGAAAAATGGGTTATGCCGTCGGTTACTTACTATCGGTTATTTAGACCGATAGCAAAGATCTTTTTGACGTTGCTTCTTCAAACAAGCAACTGCAAAGGTAATACTCGACCTACCATCAATGATTGGGTGACGCAGTGGTCATTAATATTTACCATCAGTTTATTAAGTGATGGCAAATATATTTTTCCCATCAATTATTAGAAGAACCGACGGTGAAAAGCTGGTTAAAATTTGTTCGTTAAGAGAAGGAGGAATTTATAACTTTGGCTGTCGATTATTGGAATAAACGGTGACAAAAGTGAGTAAAAATTACAGACAAAAATTTTAGGCGTAATGATGTGCATCCTTTGCCATCGGTTGAGGGAATAAGCGATGGTAAAAAAAAGTATAAAATTTGCATGTGAAATTTGGGCGGGATTAGTGACTTATACCGTCGATTATAAGATTAAACGACGGTAAAAGTCAGGTTAAATTTAGCGGCGAAATTTTGGGTGCGCTGGAGAGGGAATCGATAATATCATTTGACGTCAGTTTTTGAGAGAACCGATGGCATAGGGTCCTAAATCTATTTAGCGCTACGGCCTACTGTTCATCTTCCTCATCCAAACTCTCGTGTTGCCCTGCTTGTGTCGCCCCCCTCGCATCGAGCACCTCCATGCCCTCCTCACGTCATCCCCTCATCCTTAGGTGAATCCCTGTCCTTGTCATCATCGTCCCCCCCTCCTTCTCCTCCTCCTCATTCTCCTCCTCCGTGCATCGCTCCCCTCCTCCTCCGCTCCTTGTCCTCCTCATCCTCCGGTGGTCCCCGCCCTCCTCCTACTCCAGCACCCTCGCTCTCCTCCTCCGCCACCAGTGTCGTCATCCTCCTCCTCCTTGGCCCGACAACGCCCTCCTCCTCTTCCTCGGTTTTGACCCATCCTCCTCTCTGCCTGCGCCCCCTCCTCCTCCTCTGCCTGCACCGTCTTCCTCCCTAGTTCCTCCCCCTCCTCCTCCCTCCTTCGCATCTCCTCATCTTCCTCCTCCTTCTCCTCCTCCCTGACCCACTAACACCGCCCTCCTCCTGACCGTCCCCTCCTCCTCCTCAGCTCCCCCCCTCCTACTCCACTTCCTTAGCAGGCCCCCCCTCCTCCTCCTCCTCCTTGGTTCCTCCCCCTCCTCCTCCTTGTCCTACTGCCCTCCTTCTCCTCTTGCCGACCTCGTCCTCCTACTCCTTCCCATCCTATTGCTCCCTCCTCGTCCTATCGGCCTCCTCCTCTTCCTCCTCATCCTACTGCCCCCTCCTCACCCTCCTCCTATCCCTGCCACTGCTTAACGACCTCCTCTCCCTCTTCCCCCACTTCTCCCTTCCTCCTCCTCCTCCTTCTCCTAGGGCTGCCTATGCAGCTGGCCTTTCTCCCCCTCTTCCTCTTGTCATCCTCGTCCCCCTCCTATCACCCTCCTCCTCGTCCTCCTATTGCCGACACTGCTGTTGCCTCAATTTTATAAGTTGTAAATTTTTGAATAATATGATAATATGTTATTTAATTAATTGTGTTAATGAAATTACAGGTTATCATCGGTGACGATCATTCTCGGAAGCTTTAGCCGTTGGAGGTATAATTTTAATGTTGTTTATTTATTGTAATAATATTTTAGGCTTTTGTTAGATGGTGTGGCTTGTATGATTTATTGTGAATGTGGGATGTCCCCACTTATTTGATTGAATGAAATTTAATGTGTAGTGTGCCCACTTTTATGATGAGTATTATTTTGCTATGCAGGTTTATAGAAAACTGAAAATATAAAGGGAAACTCTGTCAAATTTTTTTCAAAATTGTTTCAATGTTTAATTAGGATTAATATATGTTGTTTATGTTTGGTATTAGGTTGTGTATATGGTGCTTGGCCTAGGGTTTTAGGGTTTGAGTTGGGGAAGGGTTGTGGTGGTTGGGTTGGACTAGGGTTTAGACATTTGGTTTGGGTCAGGGTCAGGGTTTTATGATTTGATAAGGGTTTGGGTTAGGTTAGGGTTTTCGCTTGCTCTTTCCCTTGGTTTGCATGTTTAGTTTGGGTTAAGGTTTAGGATTATAATTATAATTTGTTATTTGACGAGTCGACTTTCCGCTTTGCGTTGTAGTATTTAAGTGGTGGAAAAATCGACTAATCAAAAAAATAAAAATAACCACTCACAGAAGAGCAGGTCGTGTCCACAGGGATGCAATTATGCAATAAACTCTTGATTATTTTATATTCTTTCGGTTAAGTGCGAAATCCCTATTCAAATCTGACATAAAATGCGAAGGAAAGTAGATTCACAATAACTTAAAAAGATAAGGGTATATGTGAAGTTTTCCCTCACTGAAATGTTCAATAAATATATGATGATTTTGTGTAATTTTCACCTGTCATATACTAGAGAGAATCGATGCACGTGTGATCCTAAAATCAATCTTAAAACAAGTGAATATCAATAACATGCAATTATCAGAAAATATGAGTGTGAATGCGCAATTCTGCCACAATAAAATAATAATAAATCATAAATCAAATTTTGTGGCAATGGCAGGGAATGTAATTTTTAATTGAATTAAAAACATAGCATTTGCTCTCTCTCCTCCTCGCGAGAGAGAGAGCACCGGCGAGCTGTGAACGCGCTAGGGAGGTCGGTGAGGATGAGGCCTATCCGATGGAGGCCGCGGCGTAGACGGAGATGGCCGGAGGCGGCCGGCCGGCGGAGAGAAAGCTACAGCCGGAGGAGGCTGTTGCTTGAAAGAGATGCACGCTGCAGATGGCGCGCGCCAGCAGGCAGTGCTGCGGCTGTGAAGTGCCTACGATGGCATGGCGGTGGCTGGTGAGTGTGCAGGGTGCTGGCGCTGGAGAGGGGCCTGCCCTGTTGGAAGGAGGGTGCAGTGGGGTGTCTGCGGGTGTGCTTGCAGGAGTGTGGGTGCGCTTGGCTGCTTGGAGGAGGGAGTGCGCATGGTGAGGCGGTTTGCAGAGAGAGCTAGAGGGTGGATGCGAAGGCGGGTGCCGGAGGCAAGGCGGTCTGCAGAGAGTGCTAGGTGCTAAAGAGGGTGCCTGCAGGGGTGAGGGCGGCTTGCTAGGGCGCGGCTGTAGGCACACAGTGGGGAGCCTGCAGATGGGCGTGCTCCTGCAGGGTGGGGTGTTGGCTGGAAACGCTGCGGCGAGGTGTGCGCCTGCAGTAGGTGGCGCTAGGAGCGGCTGCAGGCACGCGGTGGGGAGCAGCGTCTGCGGGTGCTGAGGAGCGAGGGTGGTGCCTGCAGGAGGGGGGTGCTGTGGTGTGCGCGATGCTAGCGCCTGTAGAAGGGCTGGAACAGGGAGAGGTGAGGGCACGAACGGTGCTTGCACCTGCAAGAGGGGGGTTGTGGTGCGCTTGGTATTGGAGATGGGCGCTTAGTGGTGTGCCTGAAGGCGGTGGAGGCTGAGGCACATGGTTGCGGTGCAGGCTGCGGAGAGGCTTGCTAGGGTGCAGTTGCAGGCGCGCGATGGTGATGAAGGTGCGGTGCCTGCAGGGACAGGCTTGGTGGCATGAGCGCCTGCAACGTTGAAGGGGATCCTGGTCCACAGTGCACGTTGGAGTTGTTCCCTCTTTGGATGATCCTCCCTCCCCTTTCTCCGCCTCTTCTTTTAACTCCTCTCCTTTGCGCGTGCGTGAGTTAAGGGATTTTCAAATCCCTTAACTATTTCTGGCCGGCGGCTGTTGAGGGTGCCTGGAGGATGGGGAAAAGAACAACCGCCGGTTATTTGAAAGGGTAATTTACCCTTTCCTCCTTATTCTTTTGCCAATTATTTTTCCTGCACATAAAAAGAACATATTAAGTTATAAAATAGATGTAAACCTAAATCATGATGCATGCAAACATTCTATAACTTAATATAGTTATTAACAAACCTAAAAGATACAATTAAAGTTACTTAGGCGTAATATTAGTCCATTAAAATGGACTCATCAAATACCCCCATGCCTAAGATTTGCTAGTCCCTAGCAAAAATAATAGAAGTAATCAGAAGATTTCTTCTTTTATTTTACTTCAAAACTTTAGAAATCCAGACAAATGTGAAGTGCTGATAGCCTAGGTAACAGATCCAAGTGAAAAATTCAATTCGCATTAGGAGTTCGTACTTCACCCTTGGTAAATATTTCTGCCGGGATAGGCAACTACTTCCCTCGGGGATAAAGCAGACGATAATCTGTAATTTGACCCTGGCGCTTGGCTTAGGTAGGAGATATCGAGTTGAATGGATTTGTATTTGGTGGCACACACTCATCTGGTGCTACAAATAGTCTAGTATTGCAGATCTAGATCTCTAAACTATTAGACAAGTCAACTCTGAGAGAGGCTACACAATTGTGCTCGCTTGATGTTCCTAGGCACTCCCACTTTTCTTTCTTTCTGAGATCACGAATCTCGCCAAATTTAGAAATTGTACTCACTATTTGGTGGCCTCACATGGCATACACATTTCAATTAAAGTCCTAATAACTCTACAACTAAGTTAGAGTCCTCAACCAGTATTCGGGCAATCAGAAATACTAGAAGGTAGGTATGGGTCATATTTGGTGGAACGCGAAAAGTGTTCTGTTGCCTCAGAAACAATGTTACATTATAAACTTTGACTCTCTTTTTTTTTTTGCATATATATAACTGTTTCTTCTTTTTCTTCTTTTCTTTTCTCTCTCTTTCTTTTTTTTTTTATAATATAAAACAACGTAATACGACACATACTTTTATTTATGAGGTATTATTCAGGATGATGATGGTCAAGAGGATATTGTGTGGCTTATTTGGTGGAAGTGCCTATTCTTGGCATCAGGAAGGAATGGATAAGAGAGGCGTATTTCTGACCTTTGACACTATTACCCTCCTTCAGTAGAGGACTTTATAAAGGATGGTCGTAACCATCCACCATAGTTATAGCTTTATTAAGACCCCATCTCTATGTATCTGACTTATTTGGTAACTCTCAGGAATTCACACAAAGTACGTACACAGGAACACAGAGCGAAAAACTATGCCTAACTCTGAAGTATCATCATCTAATTATCCAAAATTTAAGTGTCCTTGCACTATTCTTAACGCACCAGTAATCTCTCTACTTTCTTCTCACAAATATGAGGTGGATCTACTAGAAGATAGTATGTCTGACTCCCTATGAACTGTCCAAGGGTTTAGTAGACCACAAATGCTTATTAGTTTTCTTCAAGGATCTATTACCAAGTCTACATGCACGTGAAATAAATGTACTGGATTCTAAGCTTAAGAAATAATTTTAAGAAGAAAAACCTCTAATGACAAAGGTATTTTGCTAAGGCTAACCCAATCAGCTCAAGAAAAGAGAATTTTTTTTTATAATATATATATATATATATATATATATATATATAAATATGTATGCAAATATTTATAAATGCTATAAACATTCTCAAGTTATACCCCCCTATGCCTAAGACTGACAATGTCCTCATTGGGAAAATACAGACATAGAAGAATATCACCTGAGGAGGAGAGTGGGAGGAGCTAAGGCTCCTCAAGACGAAGTGCGTCCAAAACCTGGCCATCTGAAAGAGTAATATATGGTTTAATTCGCTGGCCATTTACTTTAAAGCTCGCACCTGAAATAGGGTTCCTAATCTCTACAGCTCCATGAGGGAAAGTATTGATAACAACGTATGGCCCATCCCAGCGTGACTTGAGCTTTCCAGGAAATAATTTAAGTCTAGAATTGAAAAGCCAAACCCATTGGTTGGGCTCAAAAGTCTTTCTAATGATGTGCTTGTCATGGAAGACTTTTGTACGTTGCTTGTAAGTTTGAGAAGTTTCATAAGCTTCATTACGAAGCTCCTCAAGCTCACTTAATTCTAACATACGTGCTTTTCCCGCTTTATCCAGATTCAAGTTAACGTTCTTAATAGCCCAATAAACTTTATGTTGGATTTCAATGGGAAGGTGGCATGCTTTTCCGTAGACAAGACGAAAGGAGACATGCCCAAGGGAGTCTTATATGCAGTTCTGTAGGCCCAAAGAGCATCATTTAGTTTTTTAGACCAATCCTTCCGATCAGGCCTGACAGTTTTTTCTAAAATTTGCTTAATCTCCCTATTGGACACTTCAACTTGTCCACTCGTTTGGGGATGATAAGGTGTGGCTATCATGTGGTTGACTCCTCAAATTTTGGAGTAGTCTTATGAAGTGTACATTCTTAAAGTGAGGTCCTCCATCTCTTATGATCGTCCTTGGGCACCCATACCGAGAAATGATATTAGCCTTAACAAAGCCCAAGACCACGGAATGGTCATTGGTTCGCGTGGGTATGTCTTTTATCCATTTGATACATAGTCAACAGCCACAAGGATGTATTCATATCCGAAGGACACAGGAAAGGGACCCATGAAGTCAATGCCCCAAATATCAAAGATTTCAACAGGGAGGATAGGTTGTTGGGGCATCTCATCCCTTTTTCCGATGGTTCCCATCTGCTGGCAACGTAGACATGCACCCACATACGTATGTGCATCTTGGAATAATGCGGGCCACCAAATATCAGACTGAAGAACCTTATGGGCAGTCTTCTTTCCACTAAAATGTCCCCCACAGTGGAGTCATGGCAGAAACTCAGAACACTTCTTTGTTCTTCATCAGGGATGCAACTGCGAAACAGTTGGTCAGGGCCTATTCTAAAAAGCTCAGGTTCCTCCTAGTGATAAAATTTAGTGTTGGCGAGAAACTTGTCTCACTTCTGCTTATCCCAAGTACTGGGGGTAATGCCCGTGACCAGATGGTTCACTATGTCAGCGAACCAAGGAGTTTTAGCTTCCACGGCCATTAAAGACTCATCAGGGAAAGTCTCTTGAATACCGCCAGCAGGCTTTGATGCCTCAATAGGGATCCTAGACAAATGGTCTGCTACCACATTCTCAACTCCTTTCTTGTCTTTAATTTCCAAGTCAAATTCTTGGAGTAGCAGAATCCAACGAATTAGGTGAGGTTTGGTGTCCTTTTTAGCCAGAAGATGCTTAAGGCTGAATGATCGGTGAACACCACAACCTTGGATCCCAAAAGATAAGACCGAAACTTTTCCAAAGCAAATACCACAATAAGTAATTCCTTTTCAGTGACCATGTAGTTTTGCTGAGGATCCGTAAGGGTCCTGCTGGCATAATGCAGCACATGAGGTTTGCCATCAACCCTTTGACCTAAGACCACTCCCACTGCAAAATCAGAAGCATCTCGCATAAGCTCAAATGGGAGGGTCCAATCTGGTGCTTGGAGAATCGACGTGGTAATGAGGGCTTTCTTCAAAACTTGGAAAGCCTCGCCACATCTATCATCAAAATCGAAGGAGACATCCTTCGCTAACAGGTCACAGAGTGGCTTAGAAATTTTACTGAAATCTCTAATGAAGCGCCTATAAAATCCAACATGGCCAAGGAAAGATCTAACCTGACGAACATTGGCAGGCAATGGAAGCCTAGAGATGGAATCAATTTTTGCAGTGTCCACCTCTAATCCTCTCTCAGAAACTATATGCCCTAACACAATGCCCTACTGGACCATAAAGTGGCTTTTCTTCCAGCTAAGCACTAGCTTTGCCTCTTCGCAACAGGTTAAGACTTTATCAAGGTGCGAAAGGCATAGGTCAAACGACGAGCCATAATTGGAGAAGTCATCCATGAAAATTTCAATGAACTCGTCGATCATATCAGAAAAGATAGCCATCATACAACGTTGGAAAGTGGCAAGAGCATTACATAACCCGAATGGCATTCGGTGGAACGCAAAAGTGCAATACAGACTCGTGAAGGTGGTACGCCCTTGATCATTAGGAAAAACAACTATCTGATTGTACCCAGAGTACCCGTCAAGAAAACAAAAGTACTTGTTCCCTGCCAACCGTTCCAGAATTTGATCGATAAACGGTAAGGGGAAATGGTCTTTCTGGGTAGCCGTGTTTAAACGGCAGTAATCAATGCAGACCCTCAAACCAGTTGAGGGTCTAGTGGTCACCAGTTCACCTTGGTCATTTTCTTCCACAGTGATTACTGCCTTTTTCGGAACTATGTGAATAGGACTGACCCATTTACTATCTGAAATGGGATAGATAATCCCTGCATCTAGCCATTTTAGAATCTCCTTTTTAACAACCTCCCGCATATTTGGATTGAGCCTTCTCTGCTTATCTCGGAAAGGCTTCACAGACTCGTTCGTGTATATATGTTGCATGCAAAGAGAGGGATCAACACCCTTAATATCAGCAATTGTCCAGGCAATTGCTTCCTTGTGCCTTTGTAAACACTCAAGCAAAGCTCCCTCCTGCAATTCAGATAATGCAGATGAGATAATAATGGGGAGCATGTTATTAGAGCCAAGGAAAGCATATTTCAATGTGCTCGGGAGGGGTTTCAACTCCAATTCAGGAGCCTTTTGGATTGAGGGCTTTAGTTGAGATGTCCCTACCTCAGGCAGCGGATCTACCTTCACAGTCCAGGGTGGGGACAGAGACTCAGTGTGTATCCCCAGCAACTCTTCTAGTTCAGGCATTTTCCTTTCAGTTTCTTTAATAATCGAGGGATGGTCTTGAGATATGACCTTTTGAAGGGGATCTCTACATAAGAGTGTTGGAGTAGTCTCTTCAATTATTTCATCAACGACCTCAATCTGAGAACAATCTTCAAATCCGGGTTGCTTGTAAGTATCAAAAACATTCAACTGGATCTTCTTGTTCCCAAAGCCCATTTTAAGTGCCCCAGATCTACAATTTATAGAGGCATTGGCTGTGGCCAAGAAGGGGCGTCCCAGAATAATGGACGGCTTTGTGGGCTTATTAGATGGGCCAGTATCAAGTACCAGAAAGTCAACGGGGAAGAAGAAATCCTCCACTCTCACAAGGACATCTTCCAACAATCCCCGCGGTGTCTTAAGTGATCTGTCTGCAACCTGGAGGATTACTGGACTAAGCTTCAGCTTTCCTCCTCCTAAAAGGTCATAGACAGAGCTCGATAGAATGTTTACTCCTGCACCCAGATCGAGCAGAGCCTCGTCAATGTGTTGGTTACCTATAACCACTGAAATATATGGGGCCCCTGCGTCTTTCATTTTGGGGGGTGTTCCATGATGAAGAACCGAGCTAACATGGTTAGGCAGGATGACCTTGGTTTGGACCTATTTCCTAGATCGATGCTTCTGGGTGCACAGGGCCTTCAAAAACTTGGCATAGGACAGAATCTGTTTAATCGCTTCCAACAGAGGCAAGTTAATCTGGACTTGCCTAAAAGTATCCATAATCTCTTCCATCCTATCCTTGGCTCCAGACGAGCCAACAGAAGATTCCCCAGGAGCAGATAGGCGCTCTGGATAGGGCACCCTCAGCTTCTAGGTAGAGGGGTCGTCATGGCGGGAAAGGGGTGGTGGAAGGACGACATCCTCATTGTGGGTGATTTTGTGTGAGGGAGAGTGGTGTGGCTCTTCCTCGGGTGAGATGGAAGTCGGGTCAGGTGTGGAAGGGAAATTCTGAGATGTAACCGTAGGAGTGTTATCAGGCTTGTCAATCCTTTTTCCACTCCTCAACACGGTCACTGCTTAGGCGTGCTCCCTGTATACAACCCCCTTGCCCTTAGGGTCTCCTCAGAAGAGTTAAGTAGCTTCCCCAGATCACGTTGCCTAACTGCCTCAGTACGATGACCAATTTGGGATTGCATATCAGTAATCATCTTATTCTGAGATTGGATAACCATATTCTGATGCTCTTGCATTGCTTTCATCATGGCCTTCAGTTCATCCATCTCAGAGGACTTATTCGGAGGAGGATTTTCATACGAAGGTTGGTATGTGGGATGGGGAGGTAAGGGTCTAGTATTCCCTGAGTTAGAAGCATCACCTAAGTTTGGATGGTTCCGCCACCCTGGATTATAAGTGTTGGAGTAAGGGTTATTGCGAGGGGGGTGGAAACCTTGTGCCGCATTCAAGTCGGCCTGAATCAACTCAGGGAATTGGTTTGCCTGATGGCACTCCGCAGTGGCGTGCGTTGTGCTTTGGCAAATGGAGCATTCTCTTGAAGCCTGAAAAATAGAGGCTGCTTGCCAGTTCATGCCGGGGTTTGCTAAAAGCTTATCAAAGTTTTTATTTAATAGTTGAATCTGATAAGCTAAATCCTGAGAAGCCCTAGCTTCATGGGCCTCTATCTTCCTCTGCAAGATTGATGGTTTTCTTTCTTGATAGGTAGAGGACAGATGTATGGAGTTGTCGCTTAATGTTTCAAATAATGCCCAGGCTTCATCCTCAGTTTTGGTCATGAAGGTTCCTACATAGGCTGCATCAATGGTTTGCCTATGCAGAGGAAGATAATCTGTTATAGAACCTTTCGACCAACTGCCATCTTGGCACTTGATGGTGGGGGCATAACCTAAGAAGGTCGTTAAAGCGCACCCAAGTCTCATGAAATTGCTCCCCTTCCTGTTGAGTAAAACCCATAATCTCTCTTCTATAATGGTTGGTTTTACTCATAGGAAAATACTTTTTTAAAAATTCTCCCTTAAGGGTGGCCCAATCATTTACCCTTGCATCAAGGGTATGATACCAGTGCTTAGCCTTATCCTTTAGGGAGAAAGGAAATAGAGTCCTCATCAGGGCTTCATTAGTAAAGCTCTGGAGCTTCACCGTGGAACAGACCTCGGTGAATTCCTCCAAATGCCGGTAGGGGTCCTCCCTAGTAGTACCATAAAAAGAGGGCAATAAAGATATGGTACTGCTCTTGATCTCATACGGATTATCCCTTGCCAGTCGTCTTAGTGCTTGTGCAGGTTAGTTAGTAGGAATAAAATAGTCCCTTAGGGTCCTTTGTTGATTTGCACCTTGCTTAGCCATTCCTTCTTTTTCTTCTCCTAGGTGAGCTCTCCTAAGAATTCTCTCAGGCTCAGGATCAAACACTAGACTACCCTCAAGAGAGCATCTACCAAGTATACAAAACACAATTCAGGTTCTTTTTTTTTTATTGAGTAAGTTAAACCTCCACTGCAAAGATAAGTCAAAAGATCAAGACTTATCCCTCTGTTCCCACGTAAGTGGTATAAGAGGGGTGTGGACTTGAAATCTTAACCTTCTTTATTGCGAAGGTCAAATTAGTTAATATAAATGGCCAAACAAGTTTTTCACTGCAATTACATGCCTTAATTCAACCTTCGAGTGCCCTAGGACCTATACTTTGCTTGGATGATACTCCCAGGTGATCAAGTGAGAAGTTACTCCAAGGATGAACAAAGGGATGCAAGTAGGGCGAACCCTTCCCTTGAGACGATGCATATGCGGTGCCCCTTAACTTCCCTTTTGTTCCTTTAAGGGGTGTCCCCCTCCGTGGAGTATCAAAACACTTGGTCAAAAGATAGTATCACCACCACCACAAAGCACAATAGGAGGGTCTGCACCGATAAAGAGATCGGTGCCTATAGCCTTAAGGGATCGAGCCTTAGTACGGTGCCTAATGTGCGTGCTCAGTGTCAGAAGTGTGCAACACATCACAAATCTTTGTAATTTCTTTTGAAATCGCAGACAAGTCCCTTAGAATCAGATCAAATGTGAATTGCTTTTAGGGTTGAATCTGATTATTAATTCCACTTTTAGTTATGTGACCACTGAATTAGTAAATTCAAACAACTTGGTGGTCTTGAATTTAAATTTGAATGCAAATGCGTGAACAAGAGCTGGATGCAAAAGTTAGAAAGATGTACCTGTCTCTAGCGATCTTCGTGCTAATATGCTTGCAATGCAATAATAAGATCTAATGTGCTACTTAATCACCTCTAAATATGCGCACCTAAGGGCATGCAACTTCTAAATAGGCAGCTCGATATTTTCTTTGTTTGTTTCAAAAGCAGGCAAGCAGAGAATAGAGTCATGCACGCACCAAAAATATTGTAAGCCCTAGTAGCTAAAGAATGCGAGGACAAACCCCCAAAAATTCAGCCCCAATTACTACAAGGGTGAAAAGACAAAAATAAATTTGTGACGACAGAGAATCCTCTACGAAAATAGGATCTTGGTCTCCTTCGTCTTTTCCTCGTGTGGCTTAACTCGTGGTTGCTGTCGCTGCTCTGTTGCGCCTCGTCGCCTCTTCAAATTCCTCACACAGTAAAAAAATTGATCAGATAATTTCGCAACTCAGAATATTTAAAAATAATAAAGTAAATCTATTGCGTTTGTTGCCTCCCCGGCAACGGTGCCAATTTGACAAGTCGACTTTCTGCTTTGCGTTGTACTATTTAAGTGGTAGAAAAATCGACTAATCAAAAAAATAAAAATAACCACTCACAGAAGAGTGGGTCGTGTCTATAGGGAGGCAATTATGCAATAAACTCTTGATTATTTTATATTCTTTCGGTTAAGTGTGAAATCCCTATTCAAATCTGACATAAAATGCGAAGGAAAGTAGATTCACAATAACTTAAAAAGATAAGGGTATATGTGCAGTTTTCCCTCACTGAAATCTTCAATAAATATATGATGATTTTGTTTAATTTTCACGTGTCATATACTAGAGAGAATTGGTGCACGTGTTGATCCCAAAATCAATCTTAAAACAAGTGAATATCAATAACATGCAATTATCAGAAATATGAGTGTGCATGCGCAATTCTACCACAATAAAATAATAATAAATCATAAATCCAATTTTGTGGCAATGGCAGTAAATGTAATTTTTAATTGAATTCAAAACAGAGCACTTACTCTCTCTCCTCCTCGCGAGAGAGAGAGAGCATTGGCGGGCTATGGACGCGCTAGGGAGGTCGGTGAGGGTGAGGCCCATCCGATGGAGGCCGTGGCGTAGACGGAGATGGCCAGAGGTGGCCGGCTGGTGGAGAGAAAGCTACAGTCGGAGGAGGCTGCTGCTTGAAAGAGATGCGCGCTGCAGATGGCGTGCGCCAGCGTGCGGTGCTGCAGCTGTGAAGCGCTTGCAGTGGCGTGGCGGTGGCCGGTGAGCGCGCAGGGTGCTGGCGTAGGAGAGAGGCACGCCCTGCTGGAAGGAGGGTGTGGTGGGGTGTCTGCGGGTGCGCCTGTAGGAGTGTGGGTGCGCCTGGCTGCCTGGAGGTGGGAGCACGCAAGGTGAGGCGATCTGCAGAGAGCGCTAGGCGCTGAAGCGGGTGCCTGCAGGGGTGAGGGTAGCTTGCTAGGGCGTAGCTGCAGGCATGAGGTGGGGAGCCTGAAGATGGGAGTGCACCTGCGGGGTGGTGCACTGGCTAGAAACACTGTGGCGAGGTGTGCACCTGTAGTAAGGGGTGTTAGGGCGTGGCTGCAGGTGCACGGTGGGGAGCAGTGTCTGCGGGCACTATGGAGCGGGGCGGTGCCTGCAGGAGGGGGTGCTGTGGTGTGCGCGGTGCTAGCACCTGCAGAAGGGCTGGAATAGGGAGAGGTGAGGGCGCGAGCGGTGCTTGCACCTACAGGAGGGGGGTTGTGGTGCGCTTGGTGTTGGAGATGGGCGCCTGGTGCTATGCCTAAGGCAGTGGAGGCTGAGGCGCGTGGTTGCAGTGCAGGCTACGGAGAGGCTTGCTAGGGTGCGGCTGCAGGCGCGCGGTGGTGATGAAGGTGCAGTGCCTGCAGGGACAGGCTTGGTGGCATGAGCGCCTGCAACGTTGAAGGGGATCCTAGTCCACAGTGCACGTTGGAGTTGTTCCGTCTCTCTCTAGATGATCCTCCCTCCCCTTTCTTTACCTCTTCTTTTAACTCCTCTCCTTTACGCGTGCGTGAGTTAAGGGATTTTCAAATCCCTTAACTATTTTTGGCCGGCGGTTGTTGAGGGTGCCCGGAGGATGGGGAAAAGAACAGTCGCCGGTTATTTGAAGGGTAATTTACCCTTTCCTCCTCATTCTTTTGCCAACTACTTTTCCTACACATAAAAAGAACATATTAAGTTATAGAATAGATGTAAACCTAAATCATGATGTATGCAAACATTCTATAACTTAATATAGTTATTAACAAACCTAAAAGATACAATTAAAGTTACTTAGGCGTAATATTAGTCCATTAAAATGGACTCATCATTATTTAATTAATTTTACTTTTGAAATTGCAGGTTATCATAGTCGGGTATACTCGGAGGCTTTAGTAGTTTGAGGTATATATATATACATTCAATCTTTTTAATTTAATTGAATGATATTTTAGTTTTTTGGTAAATTTTTTTGATATTTAATTAGTTATTGTTTAGATACACACACTTACTAAAGAAGATATATGCATGCAAGATCAAACATTATGTATTCTATCCCCTAGGGTAAAATCCTTCGAGTCAAATTGTCTCTGAATTACTCGTCCATCGAGACTTATGATCATGTTATATGGACAATATAGGAAGTGTATGTATACCTCACTTACATGCATGATGTGTTGTCGTTGTAGCATGTCATAAGACTCGATCGAATTTAGTTTGGTGAAGTATCGAACTAAAGAAGGTCCTTAAAGATTTAATGATAACTTAGTTTTGCTAGTTATATGTAACCTTGTGCGGTGAAATTTCGGTTGCTTATTCCTGCTCTTCTCTAGTATACCAACTAATCTTATCTAGTTTCCTGCTGTACCCTTAATTGGGTGTTAAAGGAAATCTATCTAAGATTAGTATTGGGGGGTATACTAGAGAAGTGTGGGGAGATGCTACCGAAATTTCACCGTAGTAAGGTTACATGTAACGAGCAAAACTAAGTTATCATCAAATCTTTGAGGATGTGCTATAAAGTGAAAATTTTAATCAACATACACATCATTCGATCATTTCCCTTCCTAATAAGTGATTTGTTTACATTAAATTTTAGGTTATAATGGATAAATCTTAGATTGGATTGTAGGGTTTAGATTAGACCAGATATAAGGATGGAGTAATTTCATTCTTAGATTAGGCTTTTCATGACGATAGGAAGATATTTAGGCAAGGAGGTCAACTTGATAATATCTTTGCCCAAGCAGAAGATGTTTAAATAGTTGCATGATTGTAATACTGTGCTCGAGCACTGCATTTGTAATGGGTGGTGGAAGTATTACACTACTTGAGTAGCTTATGGAGAGGAGTTGACTGAGAAAGTCATAAATAATGAGAACACTGTTGACCAAGAGATCAACGAGGAATTGCTGATAGCAGAGGTGAAGAAATAGAAGAAATGTTGAACGAGATGAGAGTAGGAAATGATATAAATACAGACGAGGAAGATCTGTTCAGTTGTGATCTATTCTAGGATACTGTTAAGATGGCTGAGGATCCTATTGCTCCCGATGTTACGAAAATGTGTTGTCATTTTTGTTGAAGGTGTTTCAACTGAAGGTTATGAATAGAGCTAGTGCTAAATTCATGTTAGAAATACTTCAATTTATTGCTGACCTATTGAATAACCCTAATGGTTTTCTGGCTTCATGGTATGAGGCAAGGAAACCGATTTGTAAGTTTGGTTTGGATTGTTAGAAAATCGATGCATGTTCGAATAACTGCATCTGTTCAAAAATGAATTCGCAAATTTGATTAATTGTCCTGAATGTGGACATGAGAGATATAAGAAAGGAAAAAATGAAAGTAAGAGGAAACAACCTCAGAAAGTTCTTTGTCACTTTCCACTGACACCTAGGCTTCAACGTCTTTTTATATCAACTAAAACTACACGATGGATGACATGGCACCAGGATTGTAAATCTCATGATGGAAGAATACGTCATCCTACTGATTCAGAGGAGTGGAAGAGATTTGACGAATGCAATAATTTATTCTCTTTAGAAGCAAGGAACGTGCGGTTGGATCTTGCAAGCGATGAATTTAATCCATTTAAGAGTATGTACCCATCGTACTCTATATGGTCAATGGTAATTGTCACTTATAACTTACCTCCCTGGTTGTGTATGAGATCGTCATTCATAATGCTGACCCTATTAATCCCCGATCTAAAACATTCAGCAAATGCAATAGATGTTCATCTTCAGCCATTAATCGATGAACTAAAACAGTTGTGGTACACCGACGTGAAGACGTATGATGCAGAAAAGAAAGAATTTTACAATATGCATCAACATTGTTGTGGACTATAAACGACTTCCCGATGTACGCAAATTTGTTAGGTTGGAGTACTAAAGGAAAGCTTACTTTCCCAGTCTGTATGGAAGACACTCATCGCCTATGATTACCAGAAAATAAGAAATTCTGTTACTTAGGATATCATAGATTTCTACCTATTGAACATAGATGACGAACGTCCCAATTCAGGAGTAAATTTGATTGCAACACAGTCGGTATTCAAAGAAAAATCCCAAGAATAAACTTAGTACATATTCTATCAGGTTGCCGAGTCAAGTTATAATGGAGAGATTACAAGAAATGGGTGACATACGGTTGAGCCGACCATTCAACTAAGACTAGACGGACTCGAGGAATTCTGGATTTTGAAAGAAAAACATTTTCTTTAAGGAGCTACCATACTAGAAAGATCTTACAATACATCATAATTTGGATGTTATGCACATCGAAAAGAATGTGATGAATAACATCTTAGACATATTAAATCTAATGGATGATCCAAAGGATACGGTGAAAACAAGGAAAGACATTGAGAGTTTAGGGATACGTCCGAAGCTACATATTTATGAGGATGATGGATACTTCTCACCTGCTATTTACAGCTTGAATCAAGACCAGAAGAGTAGACTGTTCTCCTTCTTAAAGGAAATTCGTGTTCCAAATGGGTTTTCATCGTAGCTTTCTTGTTGTGTGAATGAAGCACAGAAAAAGATATTTGGCTTGAAAAGTCATGACTCCTGCGTTATATGCAAGTATTGTTTCCACTAGCGATACAGGGGGATAATGCTAGGGCAAGTTGTTGATTCATTCACAGAGATGAGCAGGTTTTTTAAAGCTGTTTGTTCAAAGACACTACAAAATGATATGCTGGATCACTGGGATAAACAAATAGTCATTACTCTCTGTAAGATGGAACAGATTCTTCCCCCATTCTTTTTCGATGTAATGGTTCATCTCACCCAGCATCTTGCAAATGAACCCAGATTCGGTGGACCTATACAATTAAGATGGATGTATCCTATGGAGTGATTTTTGAAAAAGCTTAAAGATTATGTTTTGAACGAGGCAAAGCTGGAAAGATTCATTGTAGGAGGGTATCTCATGGAGGAATGTATAAATTTTACTTCCATGTACATGAATGAAACAGACAACCGCTTTAATAAACTTCAAAGGAACTGTGAGGGGGAATACAATGATAATGATGAAGAATGTTTGTCAATTTTTGATATCAGATGAAGGTCGATTCTTCATACAAAGTACAAGGTAATTTCAGAAAATGACAAACGTTGTGCACAATTATATATTTTAAAATAAATTCCTGAAATTGATCTATTTTATGAGGAATTCGAATGATTACCTCTTTTAAGGACAACTGAATTTGGCTTCTTAGATTGGTTTAAAGATCGAATTACTCAATTGAAAGAGGAAAAGGACCCACGATGGGTATCGGATTTTGATGTAATTACCGATTTACTGTTACATTATGCACATTACCACTCGGATATATAATAAATGGGTTCAGATTCAGAATAAAGGAAATTGATGATAGAAAGGTTACATAACAAGCTAGAGTTGTTGATTTAGATCTTTCCACTAGTCCAGATGGATATTATGGTGAAATTAGAGAAATTGTAGAGATCAGCTTCAGATTTGATCATAAAGTTGTCCTATTTAAATGCCATTGGTTTGATATTTTTAAAGAGGACACCAGTTTCAAAATTGACAAGAAACACAATTTCTTGAGTTTAAATTGTAATCATCAAATTCTTCAGTCTGATAAACCATTCATATTGGCATGTCAAGCGGCACAAGTTTTCTATGTCCCCGATAATTGCCAAAGGGCATGAGTTATACCCATAAGAACAGTACCATGCAATCATTTTGACGCATAGTCTGAAGCATACCAAGAATTAATAGAACAAGGTCATTAATTTGTAATCGATGTTGACATCTAAGGTTAGTAACAATTTCTTTGCTTTGTTTCATTTCTGTTTAAGTGAAATTCATATCAAAATTGAAATTTATAGGGGCATATATGTCATTACAAAGGGGGTTTGGGGTAAAAATTCTTTAACAATATTTTTTTATGTTTAGCAAACTTTTTTCATTAATGATTTATATATTAATGATTTTTAATTAGATTAATTATTGCATTTTTTACTTGTTACAGATGAAGTTTAAGAAAAAATCCAAAAAAAGGGTCCTCCTGAGACATAGCCCTCCATGCAGCCCGATTTGTCTCCTCAGGCTCAGCCACCTCCCCAATAGCAGGCTCAGCCTCCCCTTCGATGACCTGGGGAGATGGCACGTTTACTACATACGGGGGGGGGGAGGGAAAGAGGATGGAGATTGCTCAGTCCTTGCCAGATCGAGTAGAGGATGATCCAGATTATGGAGGATTAGATGAGGAGGGGGAGGAGGCGGGAGAGGAGGAAAAGGAGGAGGGTGAGGAGGTGCAAGATGAGATGGTTGGGAGTACATCCTCAGTTCATGTCGACCCCTCAGCGGTGGGCTCAAGTTTTTGTAGGAAATCATATACCTTTAAGAAGTAAATTAGTTATATGTTTTAAAGTTTATTATAACTTCAAAAATATATAATGAATTTGATTAATGTTTACGCAGGTAGACTAGCAAGAGGATGGGGGAAGACAAAAAATCTAGACCTCCAGCATATCCCCGAAGGCGTGAGAATAACAATTAGTCTTAGAACCATAGGGGAGGCAGAGAATTACCCGGACTTTATCAGTTGAGTAGGCATAATTGTTAAGTTCATTATGCCCATTTGCTACTTTGATTGGAGGAAGGTGCCCGTAGAGCTAAAGAGGGAGTTCCTCTGTCAGTTGGAGGTAATTTCATTTATAAAAGTTATTTCTTTTATAACTTTATCTTAAAATCATTATAAAGTAAGATTGACATATATTTTTTAAAATTAACATAGGTAAATTACGATTGGGGTAAGGACCCCAATGCCTCCCGATATATCCTTAAATATGCTGCCAAAATCCACAGGGATTGAAGGATGGAGACCAAGAGAAGTGTAAGAATTTTTAAAGATTTACATTTTTATTATATACATAATTTCTTATATTTTTTCTAACAATTTATATTTGGTATTTAGTTTTTCTTGAACAAGAGTTCACCCGAGGAGGCAATGGGTGATTCTTCTCCTGATGTCATTGATGTGCATACATCTGAATAGCCAAAAGTGTCTATTAATACATGCTCTTAGTATCATATAAGCAGCATGCATTGTAAATATTACATAACGTGCATCATCATGCATTTAGGTCAAATTAGACAAATTATATAGTAATTTCTTCTTCTTGGTGGCTAGGTACAGGGTGACATTTAGTCGGGGCCTCGGATTGAAGAACCAACTGTACGGATTTGATCAGGGCGATGATTGGAGTTCAACAACTCCAAGATTGCCTTGATCGAACTTCAGTAGCATCAGATATAATCCAAGGAAGATCAGAGATCAAGGGCCAAGATGGTGTAAGTCCACACTTCAGATGACAAATCTAACCACACGGATGTGTTCAGATCGACGATCGCAACCCAACAACATGAAAATTGGTCCAATCCGACGTTCGTGGCACCATCTACAAGACATAGAAGATGGACGGCCAATATGATGCCACGTGGCACCATCCCAGCTGCCCAACCGACCCAAGGAACCGCCACTACCCTCTCTCTCCTCAACCGCGCAGACGATCTCAACTGTTGGATCAAGATCCAACGGCTGAGAGAGCTCATGCCTAAATGCGTAAACGTGCCTCAAACGTGTGTAGCGCGTTGGTGAAGAGCGCTATGAAGAAGAGGGAGAAGTGGGTTCGAGCCCCACCTCACCTCAAATCAAGGCGTAGGTGCGGAGCAGTCAAATTGGACCGTTGGATGCGATGCAAACGGTGGATGAAGCGGCGACGTGGCGCGATCTGGGCGCACGGATCACGCACGCGCGATCGATCGCACATTTGAACACCCAATCGCACGCAAGCGCGTGATGAGGCGTTATCAAGGTGCATGCGAGATGGATTCTCAACCGTTCGATCTCGCGATCGGACGGTTGAGGACTTTTGAACATGCGTAGGCATTGAGGTGCAGGGAGAGGAGGAGGCGCAGCTTACGTGCGACCTACACCCACGGTTGGGGTCTTTAGTGACGCTTAAATTTGTCACTAAAGACCCTGAGTTAATGTTTTCAAGTGTGAAATAACATTTTTTCCCCCAACCTCTACACCTATAAAAAGACCTACGCCCCCCACATTTCAATCATGCCTTCCTTCACCTCTCTCCCTCTCCAAAGCTCTAAAGAAGCTTGTCCCAAACCCAGGATGCTCTTTGAGTCAAAATCAAAGTTTTTCTCACCCCCATTCTGAAAGTGGATCCTGCGATGACAACGCCCTGCTTCATCCCCGGATCTTCCCTCTTCGTTCTCTATCTTTCGTCTTTGCCCTCCATCTTCCAGGCATCGTCCTGTCCGGCTCGTCCTCCAAGCAACCGTCGAGGAGGATAACTTCTCACCTCCTTTCTCTTTACTGCTTTCTAGAGTAGATTTTACTGCTTTCTCAAGCCTAGGATTATTAGGTGGGTCTTTTGGGGACCACAACCCCAAAGAAGGCTTAATCAGCAATTAGTCCTCCTAATTATTATATAGGCAAATTACATCTCTGCCCATCAAGGAGATATATATTCACAAATAGGTTTCTGCACATGTAAATTAGATACCACACCATCCTTTTACATTTTAGCTCATATAAAACCATTAAACTTATTTGATCACTTTAAATTATGGGCTTAAGATGACAGTCACTTTACTTATTGTTATTTGATTATATCTATATATAAATTTACATATACAGGTCCATATGTTGGCTTTTAATCCAACAGTCTCCCACTTGGAATGTATTTGTAACCTGTTAATAAAACAACATATGAAACTGAATTTGAGCTCAACTTTGATGTCATATCTTTATTGCATATCTAAAACCAATCTGATCTACCAGTTACACTAGTAATAGAGCCAAGGCGGCTTTTGCTACATCCTAGTAACTAAATCAACAATGACCACGTATACTAATGCAAAAGGTAGCCAGAAACATGTGGATGTGCAGTATGGAAATTACATGTCAATGTGATCACCGCATGCCTATTCCGAATGGGTCCTCCGAATAGAGATTACTTCCAAGACCAAAACCAAAACCAACTTACTTCTCAGAATGAACAATCACAATTATTGAACTGAAAACTTTTAGTTTTGTTTATTTCATAATAGAAATGAAGCTTTACAAAACTTTATACATAACCAAAATACTAAATAATCGAATTACTGAAATTGTCTATTACAAAATGAGCACTATAAAATTTACAAACTCCCACTAAAGCTGAAATTTCTGTAAGGACATAAGACCCATAGAAGCTGCATGTTCATGGAACATCTTAGGTATTATTCCTTTAGTAAGTGGATCCGCAACCACGGAGTTTGTACTTATGTGCTCTATAGACAGTTGTCCATTCTGTATCCTTTCTTTAACAACTAGGAACTTGATCTCAATGTGCTTCGATTTGAAGGAGCTCATGTTGTTATTGGAGTAGAGGACTGCGGATTGATTATCACAAAACAATTGTAGTGGCTTGTCAATGCCATCTATTATACGCAACCTCAATATAAAATTCTACAGCCATACTCCATGATTGGATGCCTCATAGCATGCTATGAATTATGTTGCCATAGTGGAAGATGCAATAAGAGACTATTTTGCACTCTTCCAAGAAATGACACCATTGGCAAGGAGAAATACATATCCAGAAGTAGACTTTTTGCTATCTTGGCACCCAGCACAATCTGAGTCATTATAACCAGAGACTTGAAGCTTTTCTGACCTTCTGAAGGTGAGCATAAAATCTCGTGTCTTTTGCAAATATTTCAGTACTCTTTTGCCTGCTCTCTAGTGGCTTTTTCCTAGGTTTGCCAAGTATCTTCCCAAGATGCTTGTAATGTATGCCAAGTCTAGTATAGTACAGACCTGAACATAAATTATACTGCCAAGAGCAGATGCATAAGGAACTATTTGCATCTTCCGTTTGTCCAAATCACTTAAGGGGCACTGATTGAGACTAAACTTGTCTCCCTTAGCCACAGGAGTGTCCAATGGCTTGTAATCTTGCATGCCATACCTTTTGAGTACCTTATCTATATAGCTTCTTTAGGATAAACCAAGAATATGACGAGAATGATCTCGACATATTTCAATCCCTAACACAAATGAACCATCTCCAAGATCTTTCATGTCAAAGTGTTTGGCAAGAAATTTCTTGGTGTCTAATAGGATACTCATATTATTAGTAGCAAATAAAATATCATCAACGTACAGGACTAAGAAGATATCCCTGCTCCCACAGAACTTATGATATATACATTCATTAGCCAGATTTGCCTCAAAACCAAATGAGAGAATCACCTGATGAAATTTAAAATACCATTGTCTGGATGCCTGCTTGAGTCCATAGATGGATTTCTTTAGTTTGCAAACCAAACGCTCTGGATCACCCTTAACAAAATGTTCAGGTTGAGCCATATAAATGGTTTCCTCAATGTCACCATTAAGGAATGCAGTCTTTACGTCCATTTGATGTAACTCAAGATCAAAGTTGGCCACAAGTGCCATTATAACTCTCAATGAATCCTTAAAAGAAATAGGAGAGAATGTCTCCTTATAGTCAATACCCTCCTTTTGGGTAAAACCCTTAGTGACAAGACGTGCTTTGTATCGCTCCACTTTTCCTTTCAATCCCGTTTGGTTTTAAAAATCAATTTGCAACCAACGAGTTTCTCACCTTCTGGTAGTGGAACAACATCCTAAACGTCATTTTCTTTCATTGACTTCATTTCTTCTTCCATAGCCTCAATCCACTTTTCATTATTCGGACTTTCTATTACCTGACGGAAGCTGATAGGATCATCTTTCATCGCCCCAATGTTCATCTCATGCTCCTGAAGGAATACCATATAATCATCCGAAATGGCACTCCTTTCTCTAGCAGATCTCCTTAATGGCACATTTTCTGTATGTGTCTGAGGCTACTCTACAGGGGCTAAAACTATGTCATTGTCTTCATTTGAGTTATCTTGAGGTATGTCAAAGACATGCTCCTCATCTACCTGAGTAACTCCTGGAGGAATAACTACGTTTTCCTCTTCAAAGACAAAGTCTTCAACCCTGTTAACTTGGGCAGGCTCAACACTTTCAAAGAACTTGGCATTACTAGACTAAAAAATTACCTTAGTTGTGGGATCATAAAATTTATATCCTGTTGATCTCTTAGAATACCCAACAAAATAGCAACTAACAGTCCTTGTGTCCAGTTTCTTTTCATTTGGCCTATAAGGCCTAGCCTCAGCTGGACATCCCCACACATGAAAGTGCTTAAGACTACCTTTCCACCTAGTCCATAGCTCATATGGGGTTTTGTTAGTTGCCTTAGTTGGGACTCTATTCAGAATATAAGCTGCTGTCTTTAAAGCCTCTCCCCAGAGTGAATCTAGTAAGGAAGAATGAGCAATCATACTCCTTACCATATCTTTAAGCGTCTTGTTTCATCTCTTAGCAACACTATTCATAGTGGGTGAGCCTAGCATGGTGTACTGAGGGACAATACTGCATTCCTCTAGGAACCTGGCAAACGATCCTGGATGTTCACCTGATCCGTTATATTTGCCGTAGTATTCACCACCACAATCAGATATAATAGATTTAATCCTTCTATCGAGTTGATTCTTAACTTCGACTTTATAATTCTTGAACGTGTCCAGTGACTGTACCTTTTCATGAATTAGGTAGATGAAGCAATATCTTGAGTGGTCATCTATGAATGTAATAAAATATTGTTGGCCATTCCACGTAGGCGTAGGAAATGGCCCACATATGTTCATATGAATCACATCCAAGACACCATTTGACCTATTGGCTTCAAACTTCCTATCATTGGTTGTTTCCCCTTAATACACTCTATACACTGATCAAAATCATAAAAGTCTAAGGGGTCCAAAATACCGTTTGACATAAGTCTCTCAATTCTCCTTCTGGAGATGTAACCAAATCTCTTGTGCCATAATGTAGCTGATGATTCATTATCTAATTTTCTTTTCACTCCTCGTGTATCCAAAAGAGAAGACTTATTATATGAAGTTATAGTTTCAAGATAATATAAATTATCAAAATTTGAAATAAAACCAGTACCAATTAGTTTGGAATCATAAAACAAAGAAACTTTTCCATCACCAAAACTGTAAGTGAAACCACACTTATTCAAAACGTAAATGGAAATGAGATTACATCTAAAAGATGATACAATAAATGTTTCATTCAATTCCAAATAGAACCTGGTTTTCAATAATAATTTAAATTGTCCTATAGCTTGAACTTCAATGGCCTTCCCATCCCCGACATAAATGAATTTCTCAGCTTCAGTTGGCCTTCGGCAGCTAAAGCAACCCTGCACAGGCACACTTATGCGAGTGGTAGCACCCGAATCCATCCACCAAGTGTGCCTAGTGTTAATCGAGCGAAATTCATTGTTATAAAAGTTGCGTCGTAGTATAGGTCGAAATCGCTTGAAAACAAATAAGATTTATAACTCGAATGAAAGTCCGAGGTCGTTCGCTGGGAGCAAATAGGAATTCTTGTGCTAATCTCAATATATAATGTAAATGAGCACAATATATTACTCAAAATCTAATAGTCAATGTAGCACATGAGTATATGAATACATAGAACAATTATTCAAAAACAAGCAAAGGCAGGAATATGTGATCAGATGTTAGATTTTGCAATCAGACGTCTTAAAAAACTTTTCTACAGTACTCCTTTTATTCTTCTTCTATTGCTATTCTTCTTCTTCTCTATGTGCCTTCTTCTGCCTCTTCTTCTTTGGCTCAGGTCTTCTCCTTTTCTTCTTTGCCTTTCTGTTGCTCTCCTTCTCTTCTCTGCTTCTTTCTGCGACTAAGGGTCACACAAGTACTAGTGAGAGCAAAAACCCCCCTGTCCCTGCGCTCTCTCTCCTTCTCTCTCTGGGTTCTCTTTCTTTTCCACCTTCCCTAGGCCATACACAGTACCGAGTAATCATATTACGGATCTAAGCGCACCCGGGACTAGGGCTATCGGTGTGGGGTAGGAGTCGAGGTGTGCATGAGTTAGGCGGGTTAGGTCGGGCATGTGAGGTATATGGGGACCTCACCCCCGTGTGTTGAGGTGATATTCCTACAACACAAAAACAATTTAAGTCACAGCTGCACCTTCTGTGTTTTCGAGGTGGGACTATCCCCCCTTCTGCTTGTGCGCACCTGAAGATGAAGACACCTCCAATTGAAGCAGCTGCAATCGCTGAAGCCTTCAATAGGGTGCCTGGGAAGACACCTGGAGCAAATCCATGTTGATCTGGAGCT
The DNA here is from genome assembly GCA_037157565.1 of Thalassia testudinum. Lineage (NCBI taxonomy): Eukaryota > Viridiplantae > Streptophyta > Magnoliopsida > Alismatales > Hydrocharitaceae > Thalassia > Thalassia testudinum. The sequence continues at coordinate 109,169,693 of JAZHRO010000036.1, read as the reverse complement.
GTAGCTGGATGCTTCGAGGCTTGGAGGTGAAGAACACGCTGAAGAAGGAAGTGTGGTAGTGGACGTCCGGTGAAGCACCTGAAATCAAGAATATGGTTGCTAAGCTCGAATTAGAGTGCTCAAAAGTTTTGCCAGAGGTTGGTGAATGCAGCGGTGGTGGTTAGCGAGCGTGTGGAGGTGCATGGTGGTTGGACGAAGATGGGAACGGAAGTCGATGATGGGTGTGCTTGGGGGAAGTGTTGGGTGTGTGAATGGAGAGATAATGAGAGGGCTTTTGTGCAGGAAGGTGAGGTGAAGGTTATGGAGTTTCGGTGAGGCGGATGGAAGGGTGTAGCGGTGGGGACACCTCACCAGAGGGATTGTCGAAGATAGAGAAGATGGTGGTGATCGCGGTGCCGAGGGATTGAAACTGAGGTCTAAGGAGGGGAAACTAATCTAGGATACTAACAAAACCTAACTAACTACTCTAATGGATGAAAGGGGAGAGATCTGAGCCAATTTTGGTATGCCAACGATGGAGAAGACGAACTCTCCGATAGGGAAGGAATTTAGATGAAGATGTGGAAGGGGATGGCCGCTGGCATTGCGGCATGCGGAAGAATCTGAGGACGAAGAATCCGCTGCTGGTTTTGAAATAACGAATGAGGAAGGAGGTCAAAGATGTCACCGGAGCTTGCGGAGCTTTTCGACTAGAGAGGAGGGACGAACGTGGGGTAATTCTTGCCAAAAACAAGTCTAAGAAGCATGGTCTGCCCTGGGGAGTCTTTATATATGTAGTAGGATGCGGTTAGAGCTTGGGAAGCAAGCTTCCCAAGCTTGGAAGGCCGCCGGAGTAGGAAACTCTAAAGATACCTGAATCTCTCATGCATTCGCATGAGAGATTGGGAAGGTTGTTGGGCTTCAGATCTAATTCATTGGAGAGAGAACTTCTCAAGGAATCTCCCTTTCAATTTTGGAAGGGATTCATTGATCAGAGGAGGAGTTCTCTTCAATCAAAGGTTGCCGGAGTTGTAGGATTAGGATTCTAGGGTGGCAGGGACCTTTTTGTGAAGAATACAAAGAAGTTGGGGGGCTTTTTATAATAAATTCAAAAGTTAGGGGCAAGAGTGTGAGATAAAAGAGTCAGACAAGACCAAATTGCAAACTAGGTCGAAACAATCTCAGATTGGGCCCAAATTTTGGTACAAACTAATTTGGATACAAGGAATCTAGTGGTAAAGTTAGATTATGGTTTTGACCAAGTTTGACTGAAGAAATTGCATAATTGCCCAAATTAGGGCAAAAGTCGGTTTGTGGCTCTGTTTTGGGTCAAACTGGGTTCTAATGGTCAAATCAAGCATACCAAACAATAGAGAATATTTTTTTATGATTTTTAGAGGGTTTAGGTAAATTTTATCCTGACCAGAACCTCAGTAGATTAAGTAGGTCTGTTTTTAGGGTTTCAGATGTCATTTAATTCCTGAAATGCGTGAAAACCCATTCTGTCTGCATGGACCTACTTGTCAGACATTTAAGATCATTTGACATTTAATTAACCCCTGAGAAAACCCATGATTGTACTGCAATTGAGATATACTGTTAAAACTGCAGTTTTACCCCTATTTTACTATTATTCTCTCAGAATGGAATTGCAGTGAATTACATCTCTCTGACGGTTATGTAGGAACATTTATTCCTTGATTATGACTAATTAAAGCTAGATATGGCTCATGATGATGTTATCATTGGTATCGAAGCCAAATTTATTTTTGAACAGACCAAACTATGAGCCATACCTTTCTTAGCACGCCAAGCGTGGTAGTTGGTACAGAGCTTCTTCTGGTGCCCCTCAGCTCCACAAAAGAAGCATCCCGATTAGGAAGACTCTGCAGCCTTCCCCTTAAGACGTTAGTCACTTTAGGACGTATATATTGGAAATTCTTCTTTTCTTTGATTAGATTATCATGATAAGATGAAGTATCATGTAAACAGAGATTCATTGCCTTTTTGAAATTGGAAGCATAAGTCTATATTAAGAAGGTGTCACCGCTCACCTCCCCTATCTTACTTTGAACTTGATAGGCTTCATACTCTTCAATTCAATGATTGGTTTGTGATAAAGTGAGATTCTTTTGATTTTTTAATTATATATTCAACTAAATTTGAGTTAGTTTTTATTAATAATTGAAATTATATTACTTAATTTGTTGTAGATTGAATGTTTGGAGAAAGAAGGAAGTGATAAAGTTTCTCAGAAGTTGAAGTGGTTAGCTAAAGGTCCTTCTGACACGGTTATTACCTACAGAGTTTAGGTTTCGTACCACAAAACATGAGAAGGATTTGACAACACAGAACAGTGGTGTAGCCATCATTTCTAGTTCAAGTAGTTATTCTAGTCAAAAAGATGATCAACCAATTGACGGGGAACAAAATTATTATGGTGTGCTAAAAGACATTCTCAAACTAAGCTGTTTAGGGATGTATAGGGTGATTTTATTCAAATGTGATTGGGCTCATCCAACTAGAGGGTGCAAGACTGATGGCTACAAATTCACCATTGTTAATTTCTCAAACTTATCACATATAGGGAAGGATATCAAGGATGACCCCTACATCTTGGCATCTCAAGCATCGAAAATGTTCTACATCGAGGATAATCAAAATGAAGGATGGCATGTGGTTAAGCGGGTCAAGGTTAGAGATGCTTTTGAAATTGTAGACGTCCAAAGTATCATGCATGGGTTTGACACAAGGAATGCAAGGATGGCAGCAAATGAATCATCCACTTGGTTAAGAGATGTGGATGATTTGAATATTCGTGTGTCTAACGAGGAAGCTAATTTGGATGTTGATGATATTTGATAGGAGATGTTTCATCACATATGATGTTTTCCTTGCGAACATTGGAGCAAGTCTTTGTCCAAAACATTGATTTGTTTTTTTTGATTGCCTTCTTAATTTCATATTCATGTGTGATGCTCTCAATTGAAAATACTTTGTAAACAAAGCACACTAACAAATTGACAGTCCTATAAGCAAACCAAATTGCTAGTCAATAATAGGCAAATTGCTAATCCTTTTCCTGAAAAACCTTAAATGACATTTTTTCTTAGTGCTTCATATCATAGTGACCATGGCAAGAGCTCTGAGAGAAGAAAGAAACATGAATAAGAAGCGAAGGATTTAACAAGCTATTTTGTTGCATCCACCTTTTTAGATGAAAATTGATTCTACATTAGGAATCGACTTTAAAAGCAACTACTCGATTGGTTTTATCTATGGTTTGTGAATTATGAATAAGGAATAAGGAACTGATATCATTATGATTTTATCTATGGTTTGCTTCATTAGAGTGATCTTCAATAACTTGCTTTGCAGAATTGGGAGTTCCAGATCTGAGAACCTCATTGTATTCAGGTGCAGAAGAGCTTTACATTATCTTCTTAATAGCAGAATAGCTCAATATTCTTCATTTTGGAAGTAGGATTGACAGAAGTAATATGCCATTGGTACATTTCTTATCATATTTGCCAATAATGGATATGATTTACCAACCAGTTCCATAGGTTCATGTTTCCTACTTTTGTTTGGCCCTATATCATATCAGAATAATGTTCTTTGGCACAGTTGTAATCAATATTATTTTTTTTGAGAAAATAAGGAATGCTATCTAAGGAGATATCCGTTCAAGGATTTTATTAATAGAATCAATGATAAAAAATATTACATCAACTTCTCCAATGACGCATGAGAGCCTGACACTCATGTACAATTTGTGTTGAATTGATAGGTCTCCCCTGAAAAAGACACTCACTACCTGTATGCCAAACACACCACAGAACAGTTGCCATGGAACAATGGGGCCTCCCACTTCTAATAAAATCTCTCTGCTTCTTTTCTGAAGCTATATCTGCAGCTTATGTAACTCTTCTTTTAGCCTTGCCTTTTTAATAAGCTCAAATTTGTGAGCTAATTAAATGTCTAAATGCCTAAACATTAAGGTAACACATCAATTTATATAGCATGCATTAAGATGTAAATAGATTAATTTATATTTTTGACTTAATTACATAATTTATGCATTGCATTCATAATTAAAGGCATTTCGAATTGACTTAGAATGGCATGTAATTAGGCATTACATGAATTGTTTTAATTAACAAAGAACTTAAGGATTTGTGCATAAATAATCCTAATATTTTATTTTATTAATCTTCTCCTTCTTTCGCAGGTAACCGCTCCACCTCCTCCTCCTGCGCCCATTCAATCTTCATAGCTGCCAGCATTCACTCGATGGGAAGAGTGGATCTTGATTGCGTAGTAATCATAGGTCTTAATTGACTTAAATTAGGCTAGGACTTAGCATAAGTTAGGGTAATTCATGCATGCATAAGCATTACTAGCACCTTTACTGCTTTCTTTTAGCTATGCATAAAATAATGCTATAATGTACTGATTAGGTGCATTATGTCAATTGCGGGTAATAAGTTGATCAGAAGCTAGATCTAAAGCTGGATTTGAAGAATAAAGAATAACTGGAGTTGCAGCAGAGTTGGAACAGAAGACCTAGAATAAGATGTAGTATAAAATAATGTAAGGGGTTGAGGTATGCTATTCTATTTAAGTAGGAATAAAGCAATAAATTATGAAGAATTTAGGACCATCCTAGCCCTAGGATAGCCTAGAAGCTTCCCCAAACCTTAGCCACCCTTAGATTAGGTCACCACACCCTAGGAAACCTTAAAACCCTAATTCCAACCTCTATCTGGACATCCAGAACCCTTGGCCAACTCCTACACACCTTAAACCCACTTCTGCAGTGTTAGTAGATGTCCAGACACTTGGTCAGATGTCCAATTTATGCAGAATACCCAAGACAGAACCTAGAAACCCTCCTGACTCTGATTGGACGTCTAGACAACATGTTTGGACTTCTTATTTTTCACTATAAGACATCTGACAACTTTATTAGACGTCTGATACTGTCCTCCAGTTCCTGTTTTGGAATTCAAGCCTTGATCTTGGATCTCTAGCCCCCTAAACCCAATTCTAACCCCATAGGAACCTAAATTAAGGTGCCCTAACCCTAGTACATCACCTCTAAACCTCCCTAAGGACCTATTTAGGTCCTCACTAAACCTAATTGACTTGGATCTTAGTCAATTCCATCAGCCTATTCAATTAGACTCATTGAGTCCAATTGAGCCCTGATCTCAGCACACACTGTCCAATTGGACTTAGTGAGAGTCCAATTGACCTAGACCTAACTTAATTGAGTTATTTTACTCTCAATTAGGTTTCCACACACCCAATTAAACTTGTATTAAGTTTAATTGCACTTTACCTTAGTGAATTAGGGTTTATAACCCTAATTTGAGACCTACCTTGACCTAAACCCACTAGAACCTAACCTAATCAACCTAGCCACCTAAGTTTCAATCCACACACACCATCCACACGAAAATACCTAGCCTAGAGTTCTCTAGAACTTTCTACCATGTGTTGTTACCTTGGTTGCTAAAATTAGCAACCAAGAGCCATTCAATTTTTAGATCCACATTTGGTGGATCTAAAAACCACCATCCATCCTCTCTATCTCACTCTCTCACGAGCTCCCACCATAGGCCTCTCTAGAGAATTCCATGATTCTCTAGAGAGCTTCCCTTAGGTCAATAAAAAGACCTAAGTGGTGGCCATTTGCACCCATCCACTCTTGGTTCCATTTATCTTAGTTTCATTCCACATCCACTCCACCTCCATGTCCACGAGTAGCTTCACCATGGCCACCACCACCTCCATGCCAAGATGCTGGATCACCTCTCTAACCTCTCTCCAAGGGCCGACCTAAACACCATTGGCCGCCCCTCCTTCTCCTCTCAACCAACTCAAAGGCCATCGGAGCCCACCTTCGAATGCCCTTATTTCTGCTAGACTAGATTATAGTTCTTCTTAGATTTACAAGCTTTATTTACTGCTTAATAGTGTAGTTACTTACTTCTCCCCCAATGATGCATTCAAAATCCCCCCATAGATTCATGTGTGCAGTCATTTTCTGGTAGCGAGTAGTTTTATTTCCCTGTACAAGCATTCCTCTACTTGTGCTCTGCAACCCTGATATCATCATCTTTTATATATATAAATATATATGTTGAAAATCACCATGTGCCTAGTTATCATCTTTTGGTGTGATTGAAGTTGCATTTCTTAACTACTATCTTTTGGCAACTAGCATGTCGTACATCAATACGTAAATCACCATAAATCGGCATGAGATTTTAAGCAAGTAGAGCGAAAGAGATTGATTTCAAATCTGCATTTCCATAAACGCCTCCCAGAGATGATCGACCAGGACTCCAAGTCTCGTTATCTTTGTAAATATTTTTGTTGATCGTATTGTGCACTATACTACGATGCTTATTCTGATCAAATACGCGCTCTACGATCCCAACAGATCTCCTCCCACCTGTTTGGATTTCAAATCCTTATAGCCACAGCTACAAAGGAGGAGGAACGGCTGCCATTCACCGTAGGCCTCCATCCCTACTCACCGTGTAGACAACTAGTTCTCATCCGCTCCACTACCACCGGCCTCAACTGCGGCAGAGCTTCACCACAATGGGCGTGCGGGGTGACAGCAAGCATCGCCATTGCAAAGCTCTGTATTACAATCGCCATATCACCTCCCCCGACGATCGCCATTGTGCACCTTCCCGCTCACTTAAGACATCCAGGAACTTTCCCAGACATTCAAAGTCCCTGCATTTGTCCATGCCATCACGCCTCTACTGCCAAAGCACGTCTCCCAGGCATCACGTGCACCACCAGCATTTCCCGTGTCCTCCTCGCAGCAACTCCGCCCGCAGACGCAGCAGCGCGTGTCCTCCAGCTGCACCCTCAGCCTCACCACAGCCAGCAACACGCCCGCATCTTCCCTTCCATGCACGGCCAGCAGTGCACCTGCACGCGTAGCCACCCAGCACTCACAACCCTCTTGTGCCGCGTAGGCACTACCGGTCCACGCAGCAGCTGCAGCTGCAGCACCACGTGCGCGGTTGCATGTTCTCCATCACGCACGCCCTCGCCACACCCCCTCGCTGCACCTCTACCTGCCCGAGCAGCGTCCCATGCACATGCACAGTTGGCGCGACCAGCGCATTGCCTGCGCACATCTCTAGCACGCACTGCCCTCCAGCTCCACTCCGTGCTAGCACGCATCACACCCAGTGACTCTCCCTCTCCATCATTGCACAGCCACCACCTGCAGCGCTGCCATTTCCACGCCTAAATAGGGGGTATTCTCTTTGCACCCAACACCCTCTCAATGCCACCCGGCCACCTCGTGACTCGCCGCCGCCACTGCTGCGAAGCCCTTGCTCCACTTCACCTCTAGAAAGCTCCTCGTGGTTGGACACTCCCTCCTTCATGTGTGAGAGACCACCTACCAAATCCCCTGTTTCAGCACATATTAGTATTTACATTTAAATGCCCTTGTCACTTTATATTGATATTTTATTGTTATGAACACTGCATTGAACTCCCTCTTGATTGTCATAAATACAATTTCAGCTTGTCTTTCATTAAAACACATCTTTTTTTTTTTTTGAAACTGTGAGGAAAGCTATCGTGCTACGATAGCAATCCGAAGGGCATTTAATTTTGACACATATCTAATGTGGTATTTGACACAATATTTTTGGGAAATCAATAGTGAATCTATTTTTAGACCCGTACGAGTTTTAATAAGCTATTGCCTCCCTGTGGATACGACCCGCTCTTTCGAGTGGTTAATTTTTATTGTTTGATTAGCAGTTTTCCACCACTTGCATACTACAACACTACATTTTATGTGCGAAACAATGAAAGCAAAAATCAACCTTTCAAATGGTGCCATTGCCGGGAGGCAACATGCTTAATTAAATCGCATTCATTCAATTGTTCACATTGATTCAAATTTTTTTTGAAGCACATTTAACTTTGTATTTTGTTATTCTAGTGTGAGTGAATACGTTCTGCAATACACATTATACGACTCGCCATCACACCAGCCATCGTGAGAGGTGACCCTTGACATCACCAGAGGAGAAATTGTTCAAGCCATTTTGCAAGGAACCAGATTGCCAGGAGAGGAAGGACAAGGACGTGATGATCATCTCCGCGCATTTAGTCTCTAATTTATTTAGAGTAGGATTAAGACTTTAGACTTAATTTTCCTTGCATATTTTGGTTTGAGACCCTTGTTCTGGGGTATAGTTGAGGGGCTTGTTCCCTGACTTTCTTTTAGGCTCGTGTTGGATAACTTTTCGGGAGCCTGTTCCTTTTTCTTTAGATCTAGGTTTTCTTTTGTGGGTTGTTTATCCTTAATTTGTTTGTGCATAAGTAGTTAAAAAAAAAAAAAAGTTGCCTGCTAGAAGCTGCCTGCCTTAGGACGACCATTTAGGTGTGAATGAGCAGCCTTTAGATTTTATTTTGCATTTGCATGCGTCTCATTGAAGATTGCAGGAGGCAAGGTACATTCTCTTTTACTTTGCATCCATATATTGTTCATGCATTTGCATCTGGATGTAAAGACAAGATCACCTAAATTATTTTGAAAGAATTAACAAGTGGTCACATTTTCAAAAAAAAAAAAAGGACTTTAAGTTAAGGAGGAACACTAAAAACCAAGGACTTGAATTGAGACGTTGTGCTGCGGTTCAAAATTCAAACTCAAAATTTTTACGGCGTATGCACACATGTATCTCTTACACCATGGCATGCATTTAGACACTCCTAGGTCTTAGAACTACTAGGACAAGAGCCCCCCTACCATTGGATTCTGAAGTGTTCAGAATTGAGATCAAAGGTTTTATAACTCCAAAGAGGGGGATACCCTGTCACGGATATTTGGGGGTAGTTAAGAAGCACCGCAAAAGCACAGCTTCAAAGGAAGGCTTAAGCCTACTTGCATCCCTCGATCTTCCGTCTTTGGAGTTGCTCTACCATTTGAGATTTAGGGAAGAGTACTTAAGCTTCAACTAGGTCTTTTTAGGCATTTCGTAGGTCGACAATAGATGCGTAATTGATTGGGCAACTTACTTTGTCACCTACAATTTGAATTAAAGTCAAAAACCTAAATTTGTAAAGACCTAACAATTCCTTTGAATTGTGTTTGTAGTGCATGCTTGGTAGGTGATCTCTTAGGAGAGAACTTGTGTTTGATCCTGAACCTAGAAGAATCCTAAGAAGGGACCACCCAAGGGAAGAAATGGCTGGTCAAAGGAGCCTTAAGGAATATTTCATTCCGACCAATCAAACTGGCCCTGCACTACATTGACCTGGAGGGGACAATCCTTATGAGATCAAAAGTAGTGCCACATCCTTGTTGCCCTCCTTTTATGGTATTGCTAGGGAAGACCCTTACAAGCATATAAAGGAATTCATCGAGGTCTGTTCCACGGTGAGGCTGTAGTGCGTTACTGATGATGCTCAAATGCGGACCCTCTTTCCTTTCTCCCTCAAGGACAAAGCCAAGTATTGGTACATACCCTAGATGATATTAACACTTGGGATGCCTTGAAGAAGGAGATTCTGAAAAAGTACTTCCCCATGAGCAAAACTAATCACTTTAGGAGGGAAATTATGAGTTTTGTTCAAAAGGATGGGGAAGCTTTCCATGATGCGTGGGAGTGCTTTAATGACCTGTTGAGACTTTGCCCACATCACCAGGTGCCCAAGTAGCAACTGGTTGAAAGGTTCTACAACGGACTTAATGATTCGCACAGGCAGACTATGGATGGTGCTTATGCAGGAACCTTTCTATCTAAGATTGAGGATGAAGCTTGGAACCTTTTTGATACTTTGAGTGAGAATTCTATTCACTTGAATTCTACCTACATGGATAGAAAACCCACTCTCATGCAAAGAAAGTTGGAGGCAAATGAGGCAAGGGACACCCAGAATTTAACCTCTCAGATTCAATTATTGAATTAGAACATGGAAAGGCTTATGTCAAGCCCAGGCCAATTAACATCTAGAACCTCCACATCCCAAGCTTCAGAATGCTCCATTTGCCAAGGCAATACACACACCACTGTGGATTGCCACTTGGCCTCCCAATTCTTTGAGCTTGTACAATCAAATCTGAATGCTGCTCAAGGGTTCCATCCTTGACCTCATAATGACCCTTTTTCCAACACTTATAATGAGGGATGGAGGAATCACCCAAACTTTTCTTGGAGACACGGGAATGTTTCAAATTCAGGGAATTATAAACCACAACCCTTTCAAAATCAACAAATGAACCAACCTCAAACCTCTGAGATGGATGAATTGAAGGCAATGTTGAGAACTATGCAAGAAAGTCAAAGTGCCATCATCCAATCTCATGACAAGGCTATACATGAAATGAAATCACAGATAGGATACCTTGTTGAGGCCGTTAGACAGAGGGAAACTAGGAAGCTTCCCAGTGCTGCTGAGGAGAATCCTAAAGGAAAAGGGATTGTCTTTAGGGAGCATGCCCAGGCGGTAACTATTTTGAGGAGTGGGAAAGAAATTTCCAAACCCAATGCTCCTATAGTCTCACCTTTTGAAAAACCATCTACCCCGACTTTCACCCCCACCGGAGAAGACTTGCCCAACTCTCCTCCGCTTGAAATCACCTCACCGAAAGAGGTTGCCCCTGTTCCACCCCTTACTCAACATGACAACCCTTCCACCCAGTGACCAAGAGTGCCCTTTCCAAAGCACTTATCCACCTCTGGGCAGACTTATGCCGACTCATCTGGAGCCAAAGATAAGATGGATGAGATCATGGAAACTTTCAAGCAAGTGCAGATTAACCTGCCTTTGCTTGAGACTATTAGGCAGATTTTGTCTTATGCCCGCTTTCTCAAGGACCTGTGCACGAAAAAGCGGCAATCTAGGAAACAGGTCCAAACAAAAGTTGTCCTGCCTGATTCTGTTAGCTCAACAGTTCAACATGGCATAGCCCCGAAACTTAAGGACCCAGGAGTCCCGTACATCTCGGTGGTTATTGGTGACTTACAGATTGATGAGGCTCTACTTCATCTGGGTGCTGGGGTGAACATCCCTCCGAGCTACATGTATGAACAACTTGGGGAAGGCAATCTAAAGCCTAGCCTGGTAATCCTCCAAGTTGCTGATCGATCACTCAAGACATCGTGGGGAATTTTGGAAGATGTCCTTGTGAGAGTATAAGATTTCTTCTTCCCCGTTGACTTCTTAGTTTTGGACACTGACCCTATCAACAAGCCAACCAAGCCCTCCATCATTTTGGGCCGCCCCTTCCTTGCAACTTTGCATGCTTCAATCAATTGCAATACTGTGGCATTGAAAATGGGATTTGGGAACAGGAAAATCCGGCTTAATGTGTTTGATGCTTATAAACAAGCCGAGCTTAAGGATTGTTCTCAAGTTGAGGTGATAGATGACCTAATTAAAAAAATAACCCCTGCAATGTTATGTGATGACCCCCTTTAGCATGTCATGCTAAACGAGCATTCCCATCTCTTAGAGGAATGTGAAGGGGATATACTAGAACTTGAGGAATTGCTGGGTGTTTCTCCTAAGTCTCTTTCCCCATCATCTCTGCCCAAGGTAGATCTGCTACCTGAGATGGGGACATCTATTATGAAACCCTCAACCATACAAGCCCACAACCTTGAGTTGAAACCCCTCTCAGACACTCTCAAGTACGTCTTCCTAGGTGCCAATGATACGCTTCCTGTTATCATTTCGGCTGTGCTATTTGAGGCACAAGAGGGAGCCCTGATTGAATGCTTGTCTAGGAACAAGGAAGCTATTGCTTGGAGCATTGCTAACATTAAGGGTATAAACTATACACTCTGCATGCACCACATTTATATTGATGATTCCATCAAACCATTTAGGGACATGCAGAGACGTCTGAACCCTAATATGAGGGAGGTGGTTAAAAAGGAAATCCTGAAGTGGTTAGACTCTGGGATCATATATCCCATTGCAAATAGTAAATGGGTATGCCATATTCATGTGGTGCCAAAGAAGGCAGGTTTTACTGTGGAATTTAATGACCAAGGTGAACAAGTTGTGACTAGACCCTCAACTGGATGGAGGGTTTGTATTGATTACGGCAAGCTGAACACCGCTACCCAAATGGATCACTTTCCCTTGCCTTTTATTGATCAAATTCTCGAGAAATTGGCGGGAAATAAGTACTATTGCTTTCTCGATGGATATTTTGGGTACAACCAGGTTGCAGTCTTCCCTGATGACTAGGAGAAGATGACGTTCACGAGTCTTTACAGTACCTTTGCATTCAGGCGTATGCCGTTTGGACAATGTAATGCACCTGCAACCTTCTAGCAGTGTATGATGTCCATTTTCTCGGACATGATTGACGAGTGTGTTGAAGTGTTTATGGACGAATTCTCTATTTACGGCTCGTCTTTCGACCAATGTCTCATGCACCTAAGGAATGTGCTGAAGTGATGTAAGGAGACTGGTTTAGTCCTCAGCTGGGAGAAAAGCCACTTCATGGTACATAAAGGAATTATACTTGGGCATGTTGTGCCAAAATGAGGCTTGGAAGTAGATAAAATCAAGGTTGATTCTATTTCCAAACTTGCATTGCCCACGAATGTCAAACAGATTAGATCCTTTCTGGGCCATGCCGGCTTTTATAGGCGCTTTATTAAAAATTTCAGTAAAATTTCTAGGCCACTTTGTGACCTATTGGCGAAGGAATATTCCTTCAATTTTGATTCAAAGTGTGCCAAGGCCTTTCAAACTCTGAAGGAGGCCTTAATCTCTACGCCTATTCTCCAAGCTCCTAATTGGACACTCCCATTTGAGTTGATGTGTGATGCTTCGGATTATGCAGTGGGAGCAGTCCTTGGACAACGGGTTGAGGGAAGAACTCATGTGCTGCATTATGCTAGCAAGACTTTAACCGAACCACAGCAAAACTACACTGTCATTGAAAAGGAATTACTTGCTATAGTTTTTGCTCTGGAGAAGTTTAGGTCCTATCTTCTTGGGTCTAAGGTGGTTATTTTCACTGATCATACGGCAGTGAAACATCTCATTGCTAAGAAGGATTCTAAGCCACGTCTGATTAGGTGATCCTACTCCTTTTAGATTTTGACTTGGAGATACGTGAAAAGAAAGGAGTAGAAAATGTTGTAGCTGACCACCTGTCTCTCGTTCCTCTTGATTACTCTCCATCTGGAGACATCCGTGAGACATTTCCTGATGAAACCCTTATGGTGGTAACACCAACTTCACCTTGGTATATTGATACCGTCAATTACTTGGTCACTGGAGAAACTCCTGGCTCTTGGGATGAGCAGAAAAGAAAGCGATTCATTTCCTAAGCTAGATGCTTTCATTGGAAAGAGCCTGAATTATTTAGAATTGGACAAGACCAAGTACTAAGACGATGCGTGCCTGAAGAGGAGCAACAAAGTGTGCCGAGTTTTTGCCATGAACTTCATTGTGGAGGACATGTTGGTGCTAAGAAAACTGCTTTTAAGGTTCTCTAGTCCGATTTTTGGTGGCCTTCATTATTTAAAGATTCTCATAATTTTGTTAAGGCTTGTATTAGATGTCAACGGACTGGAACGATTGGGAAGAGGAATGAGATGTCTCAACACCCCGTTCAATCTGTTGAAATTTTTGATGTTGGGAATTGACTTTATGGGCCCCTTCCCTTCGTCCCATGGTTATGAATATATCTTGGTGGCAATTGATTATGTCTCTAATGGATAGAGGCCATTCCTACATGCACAAATGACCACTCTGTGGTGAAGGCCAATATCATACCTCGTTTTGGCTGCCCTAAGACCATTATAAGTGATGGGGGACCTCATTTCTGAAACCACAACTTCAATCGACTACTCAGGAGTCTGGGAGTGACTCACAAGGTCGCTACCCCTTACCATCCTCAGACGAGTGGCTAGGTTGAAGTGTTGAATAGGGAGATAAAGAACATTTTAGAAAAGACCATTAGACCTGATAGGAAGGATCGGTCCCAAAAGCTTGATGATGCTTTGTGGGCGTATCGAATGGCCTATAAGACCCCTTTAGGTACATCTCCCTTTCGGATTGTGTACGAGAAAGCGTGCCATTTACCCGTTGAGCTGGAACATAGGGCACTTTGGGCTATTCGAAGTGTCAACATGGATTTAGAAAAGGTGGGTAAGGCACGACTTCTAGAATTAAGTGAGCTTGAGGAGCTGAGGAATGATGCTTATGACACCTCTCAAGCTTATAAAGAGAGAACTAAGGTCTTGCATGATAAGTATATCATTAGAAAGACCTTTGAGCCCAACCAACAAGTTTGGCTTTTCAATTCTAGACTTAAGCTTTTTCCAGAGAAATTAAAATCTCGTTGGGATGGGCCTTACATAATCACTAAAGTGTTTCCACATGGAGCTGTGGAGATCAAGAGACCTTCCTCTTCGGCAACTCCCTTTATCGTCAACAGCCAACGGTTAAAACCATACATTACTTTGGATGGCCATCTGGTTGACGAGGTCACTCTTGAGGAGCCTTAGCTCCTGTCATTCTCCACCTCAGGTACCATCTTCCTTTAACTATTTTGTTTCCAATGAGGACATTGTTTGAACTAGACATGGGGGGATAGGACCTGAGGCATTTGTTTATAGCATGTCTACATTTTGCATTCATTCATGCATATTGCATTCAAAAAAAAAAATATATTTTGCATTATTGAGCTTAACTGGTTGAGCCCTGCATTCTTAAGCAGATCAGAACTTTAGGTTAGACTAAGTTAACTGTAGGTGTCGAACTTTCGAAGCTAAGTGAGCTGCTAACTTTAGACCTTTAGGATCCTTTGTGAACTTAAAAACTTAAGTAGAAGTTAAGTTGCAGACCATTCCTCAAGAGGTTGAGGAAGGAAAGCTAGGGATTGAGTTAAAGGCTGGGCAGTACCTGGTGTCTTTTTATACCTTTTAGTTTACAGGTCCTCATAACCTAAGCATCCACATTTCACACACAGTTGGTCTTATGTAAATAGTGATCACCCTAATTCATTTCTTAAAGAAAAGTTGATTCTCTTAGTTTGACTTAGGAGAAGCTTGAAAACACAATTTGATTGGAAGAATTCCTATCGCAAGAGAGGTGGAGTACATACTCACCTTAAGGATGCGATGATAACATGTCACCTCCTCGGCGCTTGTCTATTAGGATATCCATCCTACTGGAGGCATGTAAGCGCATTGTGCGGTTTAGGTACCATGGGCGGCCTTATCTCGAAGGGCCGATTGCCATAGGCCTGAATTCGCTTAAGAAATCAAAGGGCGATACTATCTTGAAGTGTCGATTGCCAAGAGTTCTTGGGGTCGCTATGGACGGTGCTATCTCCAAGCATCGAAAGCCAGGCACCCTTCGAGGTTTGGTGATGGGGACAATGAATCCTACACAGACCATGTTGATAGTTGACCCAAGGTTAGACATAGAGGGATCAAACAATATATATATATATATATATATAATACTCTTACTCTCTTTCTAGGTTGGCAATCAAACCAACCTCAAATAATTCAGACCAATGCACATGCACGGATGCTTTAATCTCTGAGACCAATAAACCCTAGGGTAGAGTTAGAAATTAGGGAAACTTGTGCCTGCAGCTCGTCTTTAGCCGACCAAGTCTGTAACTTAGAAACTACTTGGGAACCTTAGGTCTAAAGTCTAAACTTAACATGTTCCTAAAGGAAGACCGATTGGGTTGGCTAGTTTACTTGGAGTGATAGGTTATTGCTTGGATTTGCTAGGGACTAGCAAAAATTGGGCATGGGGGCATTTGATAAGCTCATATTTGTGAGCTAATTAAATGTATAAATGCCTAAACATTAAGGTAACATATCCATTTATTTAGCATGCATTAGGATGTAAATATATTAATTTATATTTTTGACTTAATTACATAATTCATGCATTGCATTCATAATTAAAGGTATTTGGAATTGACTTAGAATGGCATGTAATTAGTCATTACATGCATTTTTTTAATTAACATAGAACTTAAGGATTTGTGCATAAATAATCCTAATATTTTATTTTATTAATCTTCTCCTTCTTTCGCAGGTAACCGCTCCACTTCCTCCTCCTGCGCCCATTCAATCTTCATAGCTGCCAGCATTCACTCGACGTAAAGAGTGGATCTCCTCCTACCTGTTTGGATTTCAAATCCTTGTAGCTATAGCTACAAAGGAGGAGGAACGGCTACCATTCACCGCAAGCCTCCATCCCCACTCCTCACCATGCAGAGAACTTGTTCTCATCCTCTCCACTACCACCAGCCTCAACTGTGGCGGAGCTTCACCACCGTGGGCGTGCGGGGTGATAGCCCGCATCGCCATCGCAAAGCTCCGTATTACAATCGCTAGATCACCTCCCTCAACGACCACCACTATGCACCTTCCCGCTCACTTAAGACGTCCAGGAACTTTCCCGGACATCCAAAGCCCCTGCCTTTGTCCACTCCATCATGTCTCTACTGCCCGAGCGCATCTCCCGCGCATCACACACACCACTAGCATTGCCCGCGCCCTCTTAGAAGCAACTCTGCCCGTAGACGCAGTAGCGCGCATCCTCCAGCTGCACCTTCACCCTCGCCATAGCTAGTAGCACGACTGCATCTTCCCTTCCACGCACGGCCAACAGTGTGCTCGTGTGCGCAGCTGCCCAGCACGCACAGCCCTCCCACGCCGCGTGCAGGCACTATCGGTCTATGCAGCAGCTATAGCTGTAGCACCACCCGTGCAGCCACACGTTCTCCAGCGCGCACGCCCTTGCTGTGCCCCCTTGTTGCGTCTCCGCCTGCTCGAGCAGCGTCCCACGCACACACACAGCTGGTGCGATCAGTACACCGCACACGCACATCTTCAGCATGCATTGCCCTCCAGCTCCACTCCACGTAGACACGCATCACGCCCAGCGCCCCTCCCTCGCCATCTTCGCGCAGCCACCACCTGCAACGCTGCCATTTCCACACCCAAACAGGGGGTGTGCTCCACGCACCCAACACCCTCTCAACGTTGGCCGGCCACCTCTGACCACCTTGTGACTCCCCGCCGCCACCGCTGTGAAGCCCTTGCTCCACTTCACCTCCAATGAGCTCCTCGTGGCCGGACGCTCCCTCCATGTGTGAGAGACCACCAACCAAATCCCCTATTTCAGCACACATTAGTATTTACATTTAAATGTCCTTGTCACTTTATATTGATATTTTATTGTTATGAACATTGCATTGAACTCTCTCTTGATTGTCATAAATACAATTTCAGCTTGTGCTTTCATTAAAACACATATCTAATGCGGTATTTGACACAATATTTTTGGGAACTCAATAGTGAACATCTATTTTTAGACCCGTACCAGTTTTAATAAGCTATTGCCTCACTGTGAACATGACCCGCTCTTTCGAGTGGTTAATTTTTATTATTTTGATTAGCATATTTCCACCACTTGCATACTACAACACGACATTTTATGTGCAAAACAACGAAAGTGAAAATCGACCTTTCACTTTTCCTTTAGAGGAAGTGGCAACATTAACACTCTCTATCCTATCTTGCTTCATTCTCTCCTCCTCTTGGACATAGTGCGAGATGAGCTCATTCAGAGACCAAGTCTCTTTCTGGTGGTTATAGCTTACCTTGAACTGGTTAAATGCAGGAGGGAGAGATATTAAGACCAAATGCACTAACAGATCTTCATAAAGATTCAGTTTAAGTGCTTTCAATTTTTAAGCAACATGGGACATTTCCATAATATATTCTTTAATGTTGCCCTTCCCCTTATACTTCATTGAAATTAGATTAGCCAAGAGTATACCTATTTTTGCCTTTTCATTCTGGGCAAATCTCTTTTCAATTTCAGCTAAAAAGTCCTTGGCAGTGGCTATATCACTGGACATAGTGCCCCTAAAAGCCTCAGGTATGGCCCTCTCCCACCTTTCCTTTTCTCTCTTTTAATCGAGAGTACTAATTCTATAAGGATAGGAGAGTCTTCCCTAATCGTTAGATCAAGGTCCATTACCCCTAAGACTATTAGTAGGTTTTCCTTCCAGGACTTAAAGTTGGATCCACTCAACAAAGGAATGGAGTTTAAGGTGGGGGTAATGTTTGTAGAAGACATTTCTGAAAAATAAATGCAGCTAAACAGGAAATTAGCTCCTTTATAACATAATGTGTCTGATTAATTTAACGATCCCATCACATGTCTTAGTTAACTCCATCAAGGGTCTTATCTTTAGACAAGAGGTTGACATGTAATTAAAGACATGGTGTGGTATGTAACGACTGTTGGTTCAAATCCAAGTCAGTCATGAACCTTCCTTTGGGCCAATTTAATGACTACTCAGAAAACCTAATAACCAACACACCATTATTCTCACGCAAATGAGTGAAAGTACAATGAGTATGCACTTTCCTTTAGACCAGTGTACACTCACCTACTAACACCCATTCATCCGTTTATTATTCACGGATAATCCTAGTATTCACAGGAGAGCTCACTTTGGCGAGATGTTGCTTCAACTAGGTTACCCTAGAATAATGTACCTTATTAATCAGACTAAACTTAATTATGCTAAGCAGAGAGTGGGTTGGCTCTGATACCACTTGTTGGTGTTAATTCCTTAAACTCTTAGGGGCTTAACTGAAATTAACCCACCTCTGACTTAGGATGGACTATTACAATATCATGTCTCAATTGGACTTCATACTGACTAAGTACCAGTACTGGTAGACAACTACCAGTACCCATGACTTACTGTCATGGGTTCCATATTCAATGGGTACCGATACTGAGGCCAAGTATCGGTACCTATGAGCAACTGTTTGGAACTCAAGTCCAAATGAGTACTCATCCCGTACTCACCATGTACCGATACTCATGATGATTACTAGTACTCAATGAGTACGGGTATCTCTCCAGGAGCCAACCGATCTCAACGAGTACCGGTACTCATGAGGAGTACTGATACTTGTTGAGTACTGGTAATACCACCTGTAGCCTACTAGTATCGGTATTCGTGATAAGTATCGGTACTTGTAAGCTACAGGTCCTAGTGAGTTCAAGTCTAGAATTTGATCTAGGACTCACTTGTACCTGTACTCATGATGAGTACCGATACATGTAAGTACCAGTATTGGACTTAAGATGTCCTGGAGTCGATCTGGAGCTAGCAGTACCGGTACTCATGAAGAGTCCCAGTACAAGCTAGCTACAGTTCACTTTAGTATTTGTGAACAGTGTAGCATATGTACTGGTACTCATCATGAGTACTGGTACTTACAGTGGTTACAAAAGGATTTCTAGTTTTTCTAGGAACACGAATCATCTATCTATATTCTATATAGTTTTGCACAAATTGGAGATTAACCAATGTCAGATATTAAAATAAAATGACATTCTTATTTCAAATCAAATAAGATGAATCATGAATTAAATAGGCTATACAACATGGTTCTTTCTATCAATAGGTATGCACATATTGTTAGGAATGCTTTTGATGATTGAAATAGTGCCAAATATAAAATACATGTACTCATCTTTAAAGAAAAGAAGAGGGGATTGTAGATGGTGCTTCCAAAAGAACCCACCTTCAATATCTTGATTAAGAATGACAAAAGGAGTTCTCTTCTTCTCCTCTTTCCCTGTCGTTCTATCTCTCTCTCTCTCTGTCTCGTGAAAAGAGTTTGAAATCCCTAGGTACATGATGGGGGTGTCAAGCCTAGGATTATTAGGTGGGTCTTTTTGGGGACCACAACCCCAAAGAAGGCTTAATCAGCAATTAGTCCTAATTACTGTATCGACAGATTACATCTCCACCCATTGAGGAGATATATATTCACAAACAGGTTTCTGCACATGTAAATTAGATACCACACCATCCTCTTGCATTTTAGCTCATATAAATCCGTTAAACTTATTTGATCACTTTAAATTATGGGCTTAAGATGACAGTCAATTTACTTATCGTTATTTGATTATATCTATATATAAATTTACATATACAAGTCCATATGTTGGATTTTAATCCAACACAATTATCTTCTCAACTACAGCCAAGGTTATCTTCAAGTGGGTAGTGAAAATAATCTTCTTTCCTCCATAAAGGGTCTCCACTAGGGAAAATCTTCTATCATATTCGTTTGCATTCTTAAAATTGCCTTCCCACTTCCTACTTAAGGCATCTACCACCACATTTACTTTTCCCATATCATAATCAATGATGAAGTTATAATCCTTTAACAATCCCAACCATCTTCTTTGTCTCATATTCAACTCTCTAAACTCTTGTGGTCAATAATGAATTCAAAGTAGACCCCAAAAAGATAATGTCGCCAAATTTTGAGGGCAATGATGATAGCTACAAGCTCTAAGTCTTCAGTAGGGTAATTTCTCTCACGAACCTTCAATTGATTGGATGCATATGCAATAACTTTATCATTTTGCATTAAAATTACACCCAATTCCATGCTCGATGCATTTGTATAAGCAACAAATGCCTCAGCACCTAGAGGTAATGTCAAAACTGCAACCTTGATCAACTTCTTTTATTCTGTGAAGCCCTCTTCACATTTTTGGCTCCAGTCAAACTTTACATATTTTCTTGTTAACTTTAACAAAGGCATTGCAATTCTAGAGAAATATTGAATAAATCTTCTATAATAACCTGCAAGACCCAAAAAGTTGGTTCACTTCTAAGACATTCTTTGGTTGTTTGCAATCAATTATAGCCTTGACTTTGGCTGGATCCACAAAGATACCATCCTTAGACAAAATATGCCTTAGACATCCAAGGAACATCACCTTCTCGAGCCAAAAATCACACTTTGAGAACTTGACATACGGTTGATGTTGTCTCAAAGTATGGAGAATAATCCTTAAGTGCTCTTCATGTTGTTCTCTATTTAGAGAGTAAACTAGAATGTCATCCACAAAAACTATGACAAATCTATCCAGAAACTCATAAAAGACTCGATGGATGAGATCCATAAAGGCGGCCGATGCATTTGTAAGTCGAAAAGCATGACTATGAACTCAGAATGCCCATACCTTGGTATAAATGCTATCTTTGGGATATCGACCTCTTTTATTCTTAATTGATGGTAACCTCACCATAAGTCAATCTTTAAGAACACTATTGCCTATTGAAGCTGGTTGAAAAAATTATCAATACGAGGCAAAGGATACTTATTCTTCACCATAACTTGATTTCACGCTCGATAGTCAATGCAAAGCCTCAAAGATCCTCTTTCTTTCTAACAAATAGAACCAGTGCACCTTAGGGTGCATTGGCAATAACCCCATTTATTATTCCATCGTAGTTAGTCATTAATCATGAATTATCATGTGTGTGTTGTCCTCAAGAATTACAGTCATTGTTATCTGATGAGAGCCTCATCATGAGCCATAACTAGCTCATTTTGACCCAATAAAGAAGATAAAAGCTCCTACATAACCTAGAAGAAGGCCTAAATAAAGGAATAAGTGCTCTGAGAAGAAAACATGAATTAAAGGGTAAAACTGCAATTTTACCATTGCAGTACATAAACGGGATTTCTCAAAAACAAAACATAGGTCAAATGGTCTAAATGAGATAAAAAGTGGGTTGAGTCAATCAGAAATGAGTTTATGTACAATCTAGGAATTAAATGACATTTGGTAACCCTAAAACAGACCCGCTTAAATTAACAAGGTTCTGGTCAGGATAAAAATCAAGTAAACCCTCTAAAAATCATGAAAAAATACTCCTTAAGGTTTAGAACACTTAATGTGGCCTTTGGAACCTAGTTTGACCTAGATTAGGATCCTAGCCATTCAATTAACCTAATTTAGGTTTTTACGCAAAATATCCAGTCAAACGAGGCCAAACCTAAAATGCAACTTCACCATTGGATTCCTTAGGTCAAAATTAGGTTTATACCAAAATTTGGACCTAAGTGGAGGTCATCTTGACCTGCTTTGCAATTTAGTACACCCAAATCACAACTTGGTCCCTATCTTTTGAAAATCATTGCAGAGAGCCCCCTAAGTTCCTCGCCACCTTTGCAATGAGGTCCTACCACCATTGTTTGGGCAGAACCGATCTCCGACGAGCTTTAGAGAGGGATTACTCTCTGATTCCTCAGAGATTCCCTCCCAGAAATGGAAGGGAGATTCTCTGAGGAATTCCCTTCCATCTAAAGCCAATCACGATCTCTGGTGTGAACCCAATCTCTCGTGCGAACGCACGAGGGATTTAGGTATCCACCTTCTTTCCTTCTCCGACGAGCCGACGGAGGTGATTGCGCACCCTCCATGCACTAGAAGGTTTGGCCAACACCTATAAAAGGATCTTCAGACCCGGCCGCAGATCTTCAGCCTTGTTTTGACGGAGATTCCCCCAAGTTTTCCTCCCTTCCATCTCCAGCCAAGAAACCCACAAGGTCCGGCGACCTCCTCCCCTCCTTCTCGTCGCTCTGCTGCCATACCAGCAGTAGAGTCAACTTCGCCTCTTCCTCCCGCGTCGCGTCGTACCAAGCGCGCATGCCCCTGACCTCATCCTCGTCGCCGCTCCCTCCCTCAGGGTTCTTCTCCGATGACGGCAGCTACGCGCCGTCCACTCCGCTGCCTCCCCCCCTTCCAGAACACTCCAGATACCGTCTCCATCTTTCCCTCTCTCTTTTCCCCCTGTTATTTTATTTAATTGCCCCCCGACATTGCCTGACCACCTCCATCTTCCTCGCCTCTGACCGACCTCCGGCGAGCCGCATCCACCATTCCGCCCCTCCACACGGCTCGCCAATCATCTCATACGCTCTGCCTCACCACAAGGAACAATCTCCACCCCTCCACTGCCACTCCACACCTCCACAGTAGCCCCCCGAACTCACCCACACCTGCAGTCGTAGGACGACCTAGGGATGCACGCCTAGGTCGTCCCATGACCTGTAGCACCATTCACCACCTTCGTCATGCCACGGCGAAGGTGCCCAGCTGGTCTGATTAGGCCAATAGGCCGTGCTTGTGTTTGACAGGATTTCAGTCTTGCCGCCATTGACGGCTGAAGTAGCTTCGCAGCAGCTCTAGGCGTCAGGTCTTCCAGGCTTCAGGCACAGCAGATTCGCGCGAGCAGTGCGAAGCCCTCGGGTCCAGCAAGGAGCGCTGTGAAGCCCGCAGCTTTGGCAATTGCACGAAGAAAGCTCTGCGGGCGCGCGCGAGATTGGGGCAGGCCAGATAGTCCCACATCGGCGAAACGCAACGCGCAGGTATGCTTTAAATTGAATTTGTGTTATCTGCTCTTCGCCTCCAAACGCACAGGGGTGAGGTCCCTCACCTGACCCACTCGCCTCGTCCGCGGTTTCACCTCGTGGATCTGGCGGGATCCGACCCAACCCTGACCTGAGCACTCCTCGCGCATCACCCACCTGCCGATGCACCTGGTCCCGGGTGGGAGATCCGACCCGACTATTCGTGGCTCTGGGAGAGCGTCCCTGAGTGAATTGCAGAGAGTGAGAGACGCGCGGGTAGAGGGGAAGGGTTAGGTTTTGCTTCCCTGTTGTGCAGGCAGGCCGGGCGGTGAAGAGAGGAGACTTAGCTGCAAGGAGAAGGAAGAAGCAGAAGAAGAGAAGACAAGGAAGAAAGAAGGACTGCAGACAAAAAGAAAGAAGAAGACAGAAGAGAAACAAAGGCAGGAAGAAGAAGCCTTCGCAGGAAAGAGAAGAGAAGAGAAAGAAGTTCAAGGAAGAAAAAAGACCTGTGGATCAGAAGAAAAGAAGAAGAAGAGCCAACGAAGAAGGAAGAAGAAGAAGGCAGAAGAGAGAAAGAAGACTACTTTTAAGACGTCTGATAAAGAAATCAGACATCCAATTCTGCTTTCTTTTAGCAATTCTTTTTATAACTATCTCTCTTTGAATCAATTGTTTTCATTTAAAAGTTGTATTCTTTGGTTTTAAAAGTACTGAGATTGCTCCCTGTGTTCGACCTCGAATACTCTAGTTTTTCGAGTAATAAAATTCTTTATTTGTTTGAACACTTTTTCGGCTATACTACAACATATTATCTCTTAAAACCCGATCGAAAGCAAACAAACATTTTGGCGCCGTTGCCGGGGACAACGGGCAC
The DNA here is from genome assembly GCA_037157565.1 of Thalassia testudinum. Taxonomy (NCBI): domain Eukaryota; kingdom Viridiplantae; phylum Streptophyta; class Magnoliopsida; order Alismatales; family Hydrocharitaceae; genus Thalassia; species Thalassia testudinum. Next base: position 109,145,588 of record JAZHRO010000036.1, on the reverse strand, counting down.
TTTTAAAGCTTTTGATTACAACTTTTTGATCCAATATTTGACCTAACTCCTCTCTTTTGTTGTGCTTATTACAGGGAAAGCAAAAAGGAAAGAAGAGCAGCTGCACAACAGGCACTCCAAAGAACAGGTAGTTTCCATAAGCCCTCTCTCCTAACTCCCTCAAAACCTGAAAAGGAAAAAAAAAGAAAGAACAATCAACTTAGGGCTACCTGTTTCATATTTAGTAACTCACCAAGTTGCTTGATTTTCATTTCAACACATTTTTATCTGCTCATCTAACTAAGGTAACTAGAGCTAAAACTTTCTTGATTGAGCCCTAGGTACTAAACTCTGAGGCAACTAAATTGGACCCACTAGAGCCAATTTAAGGATTACAAAGCTAGGGTTTTTAGAGACACATCTTCTCTTAAACAAAGAAATAAATTTTTCCAAAAAAAGGTGTGCCTAAACCTTGTTTGAAAAGATCTACACAAGAAGAACCCTAAGCAAATCAGGCTTTTAATCCATTTGAACCTTAAAAAGAAAAGGACCTAAAAGCTCTTAAAGGAACAAGAGGTGAAGTTGATCCCTTGGGTCAACCAACCTTAAAATTAGGTCACTTTTTCACTCAAAATACTTAAAAGTTCAAGTGGAACATTAAGCACCTTGATCTTAAAGTAAAAAAGGTAGACTTAAGAGGTCAAGGTCCCCATTCTGGTCTACCTGGAACCGCAGTGACAAGAGAGGTCGGGTGGGGGAAACCCTCTAACTCGTTGGGATGCTCTACCGTGTAGGGGTCTTTGTGGGACTCTCCCTCTCTGGCTGCCCAAGTATTTCTCAAGTGGACGACCTTTCTGACTAAGGGGTCCATCCGCCCCGAACCTCTATAGTCACCCAATAATTTTTGGGTGTCTTGATTGGGTCCAGCACCTTCTAATCTCATCACATCCTTCGGTGCATGTTCGGTAGGAGGTCCTTAAGGCCACCCTTAAAACCTCCTTTAGAAATTCATTCTCGTCGAGGCCAAGCCTCGACACCCTTGTTTGTGCAGCAACCCCACTACATAAATCTCTTATCTGATTCAGATCCTGATTCTCCTTCTTCTCCCATCATGGCACAACCCATTGAAGAGGAGAATAACCTTGAATACCAACTTCAACGCCTTAATGATCTCTTTCAGAACTTTGTAAACCCATCGCAGCGACCTATGATGCGAGATCACTATAATCCCACTGCGGTGGCAATCAAACCTCGAGTACGAATCCCGATTGGAGGACCTGATTCAGAACTGAAGCCCAATATGATTCATGCCATACCAAAGTTTCACAGGCTTAACTCTGAAGATCCATTCCAACACATTAAACAACTCAAGCATCTGGCCCAGACCTTCGGGTCAGATGTACAAAACTGGGATATCCTACTCATGAAAATGTTTTCATTCTCCCTCTTAGACAAGGCCGCACATTGGTATCAAACTCAGACCCATCCGATCAACACATGGGAGGAACTGCAGTCCGAATTTTTGAAAAAATTCTTCCCCGTTGGCCGGACGAATGCCTTGCGTCACCAGATCACTCATTTCACTCAACAACCGGGAGAACCTCTTCACGAAGCTTGGGATCGATTCCTAGATCTCATGCGAAAGTACCCCCATCACGGAGTTCCTAACTGGGAACAAGTCCAGTCTTTTTACCAGGGACTCCGTGAAGACATTCGTTTATTCGTCAATGCAACATGCGGAGGAAACATCATGGGTCAACACGAGGACACGGTGTGGGAGATTCTCGAAAACATGTGCGAGAACTCCATAAATAATGACTCCATGGGCTTATTCGACAGGACGAATGCCCGCGCATCGACGAATCTAAGAGGGACACATGAGATGCAGGACCTGTCCACTTCCGTCAACTTGGAACTAATGGCCAGTCGGTTGGACAAGGTTTCTATCATAGAAAAGAAGGTGGATGAGCTAACTCGACATTTGCAGCAAGCCACCTCTGCGCAAAACTCTTTTGCACAACATCCTCTGGCAAGGGAAACTGTGCAAAACATATATCACCAATCTACCAAGGGGATGGACCCATATCCACCCCCGTTTGCCTCTCAGACCGGAGTGACCTCCAATCCATTCTACTCGAGTTGGGGGAACTCTAAACCCTCGTATTCTGACTTTCCTGAGGTTCCTCAGATCTGCAAGGACCTCAACACCATCCAGAATGACCCATTCTCCAATACCTACAACCCTGGATGGCGAAATCATCCTAACTTTCAGTGGGCGGGAAATTCTCAAAGACCACCATATCAACCCCGTCCACAAGCCCCTCGTCCACATCAGCCGCCTCAGCCTCGACCCAATCCCCCCTACCAATCCGGGCAAAACCAGGATCAACTGACTCTTATCCTTCAAGCACTGGCTGACATTCAAAAGACGAATGCGGCAATGCAAAAATAGCACAAGGACGAGATCACAGAGGCTCGCAACCAATTGGCCCAGATGGTAAATTCCCACCAACCTGGCACCCTTCCTTCGCAACCTCTGCCCAACCCAAATAACGTGCCGACCCAGAGGCGCGTTATGAATCCAAATTCAGGCCACGCACATTTGATTTATCAGGCCCCTGCTGCTCCATCACCATACGGGATGGAGGCTTCGACATCTTATGCGGGATTTCAGCAGCAGCCACCCCTCTTACCAAACCCAACCCAAAATCAGGCCGGATTAAACCTGTAACAACATGTAGTGGTAAAACAACCCATGACCCACATTATCCAAACCACTCCAAGCCTGATAATAGCCAAGACCCTAGGATAGTTATCCAAGATACTACTGTCCCAGATCAAGAACCTGGACCTATCCTAGAGGAACCAGCTAGGATCCCATTTCCTGAGGCCTTGACCAAAGGAAAAAGAATAACCAAACTCGTGGCTCCTGAGGAGGATCTGGTCAAGCTCTTTGAACAGGTCCAGATAAACATCCCATTGATGGATGCAATTCGCCACATACCGGCTTACGCAAGATTCTTGAAAGAGATATGTACACCTAAACGTAAGCCGTGAACCAAGGATGGGAATCCAATCGTACTGTCAAAGCAAGCCAGCTCTGTCATCTTGAGCAAACTCCCACCCGAGGCTAAAGACCCAGGAACTCCCTTGATTTCTTGTAAAATTGGTGAAACCCAATTTGATAGAGCCCTACTAGACCTAGGTGCTTCCATAAATTTAATACCTACATCCCTCCTTGACCACCTTGAAGAATTTGAACTTAAACCCACTGAGGTGACATTGCAGTTAGCCGATCGATCCATCAAGTCACCTAAAGGAATACTCGAGGATGTCATTGTTAGGGTACGAGATTTTTATTTCCCAGTGGACTTCATAGTACTGGACATGGATGCACCTAAGAACCCAAGGGACACACCAATCATATTGGGGAGACCCTTTTTGGCCACGGCTAGGGCCAATATAAACTACGAAGAGGGCCAGATAGAATTAAAATTTGGGAATCAAAACCTGAAGATTGACATTTTCAAGGCCCAACAAGGGATTAATTGCGGGATTATAGAGGAAATATGTGATATCAAAGCCGTGGTTGATGAATTGCATATAGAGGACAACCTGATTATTCCTGATCAACAACTAGAGAATCAAAACCCGCTAACAGAGGAGTGCGAACATGATCTAGACACACCTATGACTCCTACCATTGCTCCTGATACAAACCCCGAACAACCCGCTGCTGCTGACAATCCTGTCATGGAACTCAAACCCCTCCCCGAACATCTGAAGTACGTGTTTTTGGATTCAAATCAGACGTTTCCTGTAATTATCAACTCTCGACTCACACCTGACCAGGAACTCCATTTGATTTCTGTTCTCCAGCAACATCGTAGAGCCATTGGATGGACTCTCGATGATTTGACTGGTATAAGCCCTTCATACTGCACACATCGAATCTACACAAAAGAAGGCGCACGACCTTCAAGAGAAATGCAAAGACGCCTAAACCCTAACCTACAGGAGGTCGTGAAAAAGGAGATCATAAAGTGGTTAGATGCAGGGATCATCTACCCAATCTCTGATAGTCGTTGGGTGAGTCCAATACAAGTGGTGCCTAAAAAGGCAGGACTGACCATCATCACGACTGAAATCGGAGAAGTCATTCCTACCCGAATAGCTAACTCGTGGAGAGTCTGCATTGATTACAGAAGACTCAATTCCTCCACGAAGAAGGACCATTTCCCACTACCGTTTATTGATCAGATCCTCGAAAAACTAGCGGGAAATAGGTTCTTCTGCTTTCTTGACGGGTACTCCGGTTACAACCAGGTGGCAATCCATCCAGAGGACCAAGAAAAGACCACATTCACCTGCCCCTTCTGGACGTACGCATTTCGAAGGATGCCATTCGGTCTCTGCAATGCACCTGCAACTTTTCAGCGGTGCATGCTTGCCATATTCTCAGATATGGTAGGTGATTATCTGGAAGTCTTCATAGATGACTTTTCAGTTTTTGGACAATCATTTGACGATTGCCTCCAACACTTGGTCCAAATATTCAGGCGATGCATCGAGGTGAATTTGGTTCTTTCCTGGGAAAGAGCCATTTCATGGTGCCTGAGGGAATTGTCCTGGGACATTTAATCTCGAAGAAAGGCATCCAAGTGGATCGAGCTAAGGTTAACCTGATTTCCAAGCTCCCTGTGCCTAGCTCAATTAAGGACATTCGATCCTTTTTGGGGCACGTCGGTTTTTACCGTCGATTTATCCCTTATTTCTCCAAAATCGCGTGCCCCCTGACCAATCTTCTCTCCAAGGATGTGCCTTTCAAAATTTCCAAGGAATGCACTCAAGCATTTGAGATCCTACGTGACCGAGTCACCCAAGCCCCAATCCTACAGTCCCCTGATTGGTCTCAACCCTTTGAGATCATGTGCGATGCATCTGACTTCGCTGTAGGAGCGGTTTTGGGACAGAAAAGTGACGGGAAACCTGTGGTCATTTACTACGCCAGCAAAACACTGGATGAGGCTCAGCGTAACTATACAGTTACTGAGAAAGAGCTGCTAGCCATAGTATTTGCCCTGGAAAAATTCAGATCATATCTTCTGGGTTCCTGTGTTATCATATACTCGGATCACACAGCTGTGAGGCATCTCCTTGCAAAGAAGGATGCGAAACCTCGATTAATCCGATGGATCTTGCTGTTGCAAGAATTTGACCTTGAGATTCGCGACAAGGCGGGAAAGCAAAATGTGGTAGCTGATCACTTGTCCCGCCTTCCTTCTGAAATAATTGACCCTTCCGAACCTATCATAGAACATTTTCCTGATGAGCACCTCCTGACTATCAGTACAAGTCTTCCATGGTTCGCTGATATAGTTAATTACCTGGCATCACATCAGATTCCGCCCGATTAGCCGAAGGCCAAAAAGGACAAATTGTGTTCCGATGCCAAGTATTACCTATGGGAAGACCCGTATCTATTCCGCATTGGTGCTGATCAGATAATTTGACGGTGCGTCGCGGAAGTGGAAATCAAAGACATACTCTCATTCTGCCATGACCAGGCATGCGGTGGACATTTCTCAGGACATAAAACTGCATCAAAAGTCCTCCAGTGTGGCTTTTACTGGCCCATAATTTTCAAGGATGCATATGATCACTATAAGGCATGTTCCCGTTGCCAGACTCTGGGCAACATGAGCCATAGAGACATGATGCCTCTACAGTCGATCTTGGTATGCAAAATTTTTGATATTTGGGGGATTGATTTCATGGGACCCTTCCTGATCTCGGATGGCTTTGAATACATCTTACTCGTAGTTGACTATGTCTCCAAGTGGATAGAAGCCATTCCGACCCGAACCAACAATCACAAAGTTGTCATAAAATTCCTTCATCAAAATATTTTCTCAAGGTTCGGGATTCCGCGTGCTATAATTTCCAACGGAGGGACCCATTTCACTGACTCTCAGTTCAGGTCACTGATGACCAAATACGAGGTGTCACACCGAATCTCTACTCCTTACCACCCCCAAACTAATGGTCTAGCTGAGCTATCTAACCGAGAGATCAAGAAGATCCTTCAGGTTACTGTTCGACCTGATAGAAAAGATTGGTCTTCTCGGCTTCCAGAAGCATTGTGGGCCTATAGGACCACCCGCAAGACCCAATTAGGAATGTCTCCCTTCAGACTAGTGTACGGGAAGGCATGTCACCTCCCCGTCGAGTTGGAGCATAAAGCCTATTGGGTAGTACGGACCTGTAATCTGGATCTTTCTAAGGCTGGAACCCACAGAAGACTTCAAATGAGAGAGATCGATGAATTACACCACGATGCGTATGAGAACTCGCAAATTTATAAAGAACGAGTTAAAGCGTTTCACGACAAACACATTTCTAAAAAGGTCTTTCATCCTGGTCAGAAAGTTTTACTCTTTGATGCCCGACTCAAATTATTCCCAGGGAAGCTAAGATCCAAGTGGGTCGGACCCTACCTAGTCCGACAAATCTTCGGAAATGGAGCCATTGAAATCAGCCCACTTAGCCACGATTCTGAACCCTTTGTCGTGAACGGTCAGAGACTCAAGCCGTTCATTGACATGATCGATATAGATTTGGCTGAGTCATCCTTTACCCTCCATTCCTCTTGAGCTCATTGCGCCCAGCCGATGGCTTAAAACTCAGCGCTTAACGGGAGGCAACCCGTCATTCTTTGAAAAACCCGAAACCTTTTCTGACATCTCTATGCAGAACTCATATTGCACTTTAGGGTTCATCCATTAGAACAGCCGACTTCACCTCAGGTATCTCTACCCGAGATTAGAAATCGTTCGCAACAAGTCACTTCGACCCATTCACTCACCACACACGTGTCCTAATGCATGAACTAAGCTGAAATCGAACCCACCTAATTTACAATGGGGACATTGCAAATCTTAGGCATGGGGGGGTATGAAAGTGCAAAATGTCAGGAAAATTCATATCAAGAAAGGGTTTCAATAATAAAAAAAAAAAAGACTTGATGGAGGGGAGGAACAATTCAGGGTCATACAAATGAGAAGAAAAAAAAAGAGAGTAAAATGACAAAAAGGAGTACAAAATGAAAATGAAAAGAAATAGTCATTAGTAAAAGATTAAGGGGTTAACTGAAGTTCTAGACCAAATCAAGAAAAAGAAAAAGTGCTAAGGAGACATAACAAGAGATTAGCGGGAACGCTGGTCTTAAGCCTCTTGGGCTAGATTCTTTAGCTTAAAAATTCACGTATCCGGTAAAATTTGGATAATCCTCAAGAGGTTGGGGAAAATGCGAAGCTTAAATATTAGGTCTAAGGCTTAGGAAGTATTCGGCCTCGTTAACTGACCCCCAGTTTGCGGGATTCGGTAACCTAAGCACCCCAAATTCACACACAGTCTGGTTCAGTGCGCATAAACATCCAAATCACGCAAAAAGCGTTTAATGTTCTGAAAAAGTCACCTAGATTAGGAGCGACCAATCAACACAAATTGATTTGGACGAGTTCCCGACGTGGAGAGGCGGGAAATTCCCCTCGAAGATGTGTAACAACATATCGTCTCCTCGGTGCTTGTCTCTTAGGATATTTAAATATCCTACTAGGGGCATGTAAGCACTCTGCTGGTTCAGATACCATGGGCGGCATTATCACGAAATGTTGATCGCCAGGGTTTGAATTCGGCCACGGAATGCCATGGGCGGGATTATCTCGAAATCTCGAAAGCCAGGGACCCTTGAGGATTGATGATGGGGACGAGGAATCCGATACAGACCGTGTTGAGAAGTTAATCCGAAGCTAGAAATAAAAAGAAAAGAGAGAGAAAATCTCTCTAAACAAATAAATCTTCTATCTCTCTCTTACAAAAACGCACTGCAAACTGAAGTTAGGCTAAAAATGTCTCAAGCACGGGTGCTTTAACCACGGAGTCCAACAAACTCTAGGTTAGTTTTTGTGGGCTGTAGAAACCTTTGCGGAGGACTGAGGTTAAAGTGGGTCAGGTCCGGATTTTGGTTGATACTTGAGTACCTCTAGGCCTATTGTCTACATTCCTACCTAATCACAAAAGAAAAGGAGAAGCACTTATCATGATTGTTGACAGACACTCTAGGTCTAAAACGAAAGTTAAAACCTTGGAATTTTGCTAAAGGACTAGCAAAAGCTAGGCATGGGGGTATGATGAGAGCCTCATCATGAGCCATAACTAGCTCATTTTGACCCAATAAAGAAGATAAAAGCTCCTACATAACCTAGAAGAAGGCCTAAATAAAGGAATAAGTGCTCTGAGAAGAAAACATGAATTAAAGGGTAAAACTGCAATTTTACCATTGCAGTACATAAACGGGACTTCTCAGAAGTAAAACATAGGTCAAATGGTCTAAATGAGATAAAAAGTTGGTTGAGTCAATCAGAAATGGATTTATGTGCAATCTAGGAATTAAATGACATTTGGTAACCCTAAAATAGACCCGCTTAAATTAACAAGGTTTCGGTCAGGATAAAAATCAAGTAAACCCTCTAAAAATCATGGAAAAATACTCCTTAGGTTTAGAACACTTAATGTGGCCTTTGGAACCTAGTTTGACCTAGATTAGGGTCCTAGCCATTCAATTAACCTAATTTAGGTTTTTACGCAAAATTTCCAGTCAAACGAGGTCAAACCTAAGATTCAACTTCACCATTGGATTTCTTAGGTCCAAATTAGGTTTATACCAAAATTTGGACCTAAGTGGAGGTCATCTTGACCTACTTTGCAATTTAGTACACCCAAATCACAACTTGGTCCCTATCTTTTGAAAATCATTGCAGAGAGCCCCCTAAGTTCCTCGCCACCTTTGCAATGAGGTCCTACCACCATTGTTTGGGCAGAATCGATCTCCGACGAGCTTTAGAGAGGGATTACTCTCTGATTCCTCAGAGATTCCCTCCCAGAAATGGAAGGGAGATTCTCTGAGGAATTCCCTTCCATCTAAAGCTAATCACGATCTCTGGTGTGAACCCAATCTCTCGTGCGAACGCACGAGGGATTTGGGTATCCACCTTCTTTCCTTCTCCGGCGAGCCGACAGAGGTGATTGCGCACCCTCCACGCACTAGAAGGTTCGGCCAACACCTATAAAAGGATCTTCAGACCCGGCCACAGATCTTCAGCCTTGTTTTGATGGAGATTCCCCCAAGTTTTCCTCCCTTCCATCTCCGGCCAAGAAACCCGCAAGCTCCGGCGACCTCCTCCCCTCCTTCTCGTCGCTCTGTTGCCATACTAGCAGAAGAGTCAACTTCGCCTCTTCCTCCCGCGTCGCGCCGTACCAAGCGCGCGTGCCCCTGACCTCGTCCTCGTCGCCGCTCCCTCCCTCAGGGTTCTTCTCCGACGACGGCAGCTACGCGCCGTCCACTCCGCTGCCTCCCCCCCTTCCAGAACACTCCAGATACCTTCTCCATCTTTCCCTCTCTCTTTTCCCCCTGTTATTTTATTTAATTGCCCCCCGACATTGCCTGACCACCTCCATCTTCCTCGCCTCCGATTGACCTCCGGCGAGCCGCATCCACCATTCCGCCCCTCCACACGGCTCGCCAATCATCTCATACGCTCCGCCTCACCACAAGGAACAATCTCCGCCCCTCCACTGCCACTCCACACCTCCACAGTAGCCCCCCGAACTCACCCACACCTCCGGTCGCAGGACGACCTAGGGATGCATGCCTAGGCCGTCCCACAACCTGTAGCACCGTTCACCACCTTCGCCATGCCACGGCGAAGGTGCCCAACTGGTCTGATTAGGCCAATAGGCCGTGCTTGTGTTTGACAGGATTTCAGTCCTGCCGCCATTGACGGTTGAAGCAGCTTCACAGCAGCTCCAGGCGTCAGGTCTTCCAGGCTTCAGGCGTAGCAGATTCGCGTGAGCAGTGCGAAGCCCTCGGGTCCAGCAAGGAGCGCTGTGAAGCTCGCAGCTTTGGAAATTGCACGAAGAAAGCTCTGCGGGCGCACACGAGATTGGGGCAGGCCAGATAGTCCCACATCGGCGAAACGCAACGCGCAGGTATGCTTTAAATTGAATTTTTGTTATCTGCTATTCGCCTCCGAACGCACAGGGGTGAGGTCCCTCACCTGACCCACTCGCCTCATCCGCGGTTTCACCTCGCGGATCTGGCAGGATCCGACCCTGACCTGAGCACTCCTCGCGCATCACCCACCTGCCGGTGCGCCTGGTCCCGGGTGCAAGATCCGACCCGACTATCCGTGGCTTTGGGAGAGCGCCCCTGAGTGAATTGCAGAGAGTGAGAGACACGCGGGTAGAGGGGAAGGGTTAGGTTTTGCTTCCCTATTGTGCAGGCAGGCCAGGCGATGAAGAGAGGAGACTTAGCCGCAAGGAGAAGAAGGAAGAAGAAGCAGAAGAAGAGAAGACAAGGAAGAAAGAAGGACTGCAGACAAAAAGAAAGAAGAAGACAGAAGAGAAACAAAGGCAGGAAGAAGAAGCCTTCGCAGGAAAGAGAAGAGAAGAGAAAGAAGTTCAAGGAAGAAAAAAGACCTGTGGATCAGAAGAAAAGAAGAAGAAGAAGAAGAGCCAACGAAGAAGGAAGAAGAAGAAGAAGGCAGAAGAGAGAAAGAAGACTACTTTTAAGACGTCTGATAAAGAAATCAGACGTCCAATTCTGCTTTCTTTTAGCAATTCTTTTTATAACTCTCTCTCTTTGAATCAATTGTTTTCATTTAAAAGTTGTATTCTTTGGTTTTAAAAGTACTAAGATTGCTCCCTATGTTCGACCTCGGATACTCTAGTTTTTCGAGTAAAAAAATTCTTTATTTGTTTGAACGCTTTTTCGGCTATACTACAACGTATTATCTCTTAAAACCCGATATCAATGCCTTGGGAGGCACGAGGCAATCTCAATGCAATATATCAAGAAGTGCAATCGATACATGACACTCTCTTAGCCAAGGGAGTGCCTCGTATCCATCCCACATATTAGCTAGACACGCTGATCCACAGATAGCCACTAGTTGAAGAAAGTACAAAATCAATTCTAAACCTCAAGCTCCGCACCTTGCTAACCTAGTTGGTCGTTAAGCCTAGCTACGAGTAGCGAGAAGGCCAACAACTCCCTAACCAGCCCAACTGATCTAAATCCAAACTAGCGCTACAACCAATCACCGACAAGCAACAGTATTGAACTAGTTATCCAATATGTATACAACCCAACAATCGAACATTGTCTATCATTGGTATTTAGTCACTAGATAACTAATTTATACATTGTCAGGTCCTTGGTTGATTTACCCACATGAAGTATGATCATTACTATTGAACTTTTATTAGTTTTCCTATATTCTACATTTAAGCATGAAGCTTGTGGCATCTCTAATTTCCATATTAGGATTACAAACATGGTCATGCTCATTTATTTAAGTAAAAGAAGCATAGAGCTATTACCGGTCAATTTAAACAAGGGTTCACAAATCATGGCTTAGTCAAGTCAAATTATGAAAAAATATTAAGTTTGATCTCAATAATTTATTCTTCAATAATCCCAACATATATCTAAACAGATCAATTCCACATGGTTAATCCATTCATTAATCATACAATTAATATGAAAGGGTAATCACAATTCCTTTTAATTAATTTCAATACCCAATGTCAAAGATAACAGAGATCAACCATCATAGACTCCCTTACTCAACAAGAGGAAAAAAACACACACAAAACAAGAACATACATGAGAAGGAATCACGATAATGAATCGTGCCACGACGAAGAGGGTGACTACTCCACCTAATATCTCTAGGAGATCACAGGAGCATCAAAATACTACTTGGAGATTCCTTACTCTAACATGTCAATCTAGGACCCACCTCCCATTTCACTCCAACCTCATCCGAAGGCAGGAGAGATGCACTTCCTACCATTCGATGCCTCATATGAAGTTATGCAAATGCTAGGGTGATAACTGTTATTGTAAGTGAATTCTACTAAAGGAAGGTGATCCTCCCAAGAATTCCTCCGCAGTACCTTTACCAGATAGACCTCTTTATTCCTCAACTTTCAAACCATTGACATGTTGCTCAATTCAAATTCTCCCTTGGGGCTACTACCAAATAAGTTAGTTGACACCACTCTCCCTTGTTTCTTGTGAACCATGCTACCAAGGCAAAAATTGATAGCCTTAACCCTTGTTAGGCCCTTTTGTAAACCTGTATTTTAATTCTCAATTCTTATATCTCATTATTTATTTTCATGAGTTTAACTATCTTTGAGATATTACAACCTCCCATCAAGGTTCACGCAATTTGATCAATATACTCCTAGTAGTGGTGGTCGTTTCACCTCATAGCACTCTAGTCGTTTCAAGGACAACTCTTTTCTCCTACTAGAGGGAATTTGGTTATGATAATATTTTTAACAACTAAATGAGAAAAACTCACCTTGACAACACCTGTTAGATATGGGTCAAAGAACTCAAGGCAACCATCCAAGATGTTTAAGTCTAAGTTGTCAAATAATAATTCTCAATCCTTATATCCTACTATTCACTTTCATGATTTATTTTGTAGAACTATCTTTGAATTGTTACAACAAAAATCAAGGATTACCGATGGTGGTTGTTGAGCAACGTTAAAAGAGGGAGAGCAAGTTGTGGGGTATCTATTTAATGCTTACTATTAATAAATGGTGATTTGTAAGGAAGTCAATAGACAACATGGTAATAGTAGAACCTATGAATTCCAATAACTTAGTTACCAATTTTAGGTAGTAGTAACTGCAAAGATACCCTCTAAAACCTCTATCTTCTTTTCATGTATTTGTTATCTCTTTCCTTCGTTTAGCCGATCATTAAAGAAGTGAAAATCATGTGCGTTACACGAGGGGGAGTAAGAAGGAGGTGGATGGAGCAGGTGTGGAAAGAGGGGAAGGTGGAAGGAGGGGAAAAAGAAAACAAACTAGAGTAACAGAACAAATTTCACTTACTTTTGAATCAACCATCATTAAATTTAATTGTATCAACTAATTAAGTGACAATTTCCTAAACGATTTCACATTCCCAATGGCATTTAAAGTAATATTTGAAATACGATAACAAGCACATCGAAAATTTAAAATGACATGTAAAAATCACAAAGAAAAGAAAAAAGGAGTGTCCCTGACTCAACCCTTGATGCATAAAGCGCATCTCCGTCTTCACATCTGTTTGTCTAGTTGGGACAAATAGCTAGCAATGAAATCATCGCTGGCAACCATTCATATCGGAGCATAATAAAATTGCTGAGATGAAGGTTTATTAAGCTAATACGATCTTTGGATGTGTTGTAACCAATATTTCAGGAGCATAAGAAACCATTAAACATAAGAAACTGTAATAGGCGATAAAGGGTGAGCATATACATGGACCGGACAGGATGCAAATCCTGGAAAATTGTAGATGCATCCTTGTGACTTTTTCCAACATTTAACCACTAAGGTCATCAGCTTCCCTGTCATGTGCGTCTGCATCCTTGACTTTGGGAGGGCATCGTTACCAAGTCAACCTCATGGGCGGCTCTTCAGGTTAACATAACAAGAAAGTGATCGAGGCAGTTTTTCTTCCACATAATGAAAAAGAATGCGACCAACATTTTCAAGCATTTAAAGCATCTGTCCACCCACTTGGTGCCGTCTGTACAGTGATAACCGTTGAAAATTCTTGATCATTAGCCTAACTCAGCATTAAATAGAATGGCCAAGTATTTGATGACCCCTCCAAAAATGATCTTTTTGCTCTTGTAAATGATTTGTTGTGAGATGGCTGTACATTAATTGAATTAGTTGGGCATTTTTCTAATGTTAACTGAAGATAAGAATAACTCGTGCAGGTGTTGAAGGGACCCTCCTCTTTGTGGGCCATTTCCTGAAAAAGAAAGAAGAGGAGCTGTAGAGAAGCAAAGGCAGCTCACCACGCCTTCTGCAATCGAGCACAACATGGGACAAGAGATCTTTCTGTGCCTTCTGCTAGTCTCATCTGTTTTCTACACCTCTTCAGTGCAAGCGGATGATGGTATGGTTCTTGCTCATCTCAAAACTGTTTAGTCTCCAAGCTGATGCATGTGGTTTCTGCATGATTAGTTTGTAGAGCATGACTACTTAATTATCCAAAACCTCCTGCAAAAAGAATTCGCCCCATGTTAAGATGCATAGAGAACCTGAACTCAATTTCGTAAATATTTGATAAGAACAAAGAACTCATGGAAGTTGGAAAATTGCACGTTTGCATATCGTGTATACAGAGTTGCTTTGTGATTTTTCTTTTATTCAACCTATCTGTATATAGTCACTTCCTTTCGTGCACTGGTGAGTGACTGGAAGAACAAGCCATCGAACTGGGTTGGGACCGATCCTTGCGCTGGTTGGGTAGGGATCAAATGCAAAGGTGGCCACATCATCCACATGTAAGGTTTCTTGTTCTTTACGCAAATCTAAACCTGTTTGTTATTGATTGATATGGAGTGTTTGGTTATTTTTTTTCTGTTATTCTTCAGAGGGCTGTCAAGTATGGGATTGGAAGGCTCTCTCACAGGGGATATTGTTGGTCTGACTGAGCTGCAAGAGCTGTAAGACATATTGCCACTGTATGTTCATCTACAATGGTGTTGCTCCTCTAATTTCGCTGACAATTCATGCAGGGATTTGTCGTATAATCCAAAGATGGGTGGCACCCTTCCGAGTAAGATCGGGAGTTTAACAAAGCTTACCAATCTGTAAGCAATGCCCAACTATAGGAATTGGTTCCAGTTTACCATACTCAAACTTTACTGTCCTTTGGACTTGAGATCAGTTGTTTCCCCATGTAGAATTCTCATTGGGTGCAACTTCTATGGTGGAATCCCTGATTTGAGTGGCCTGCAGGAGCTGGTCTTTCTGTAAGTCTCCAGAAGGATATGTTATTCTCGAATCAATAATTATCTTTAGTCATACTTGGACAGGATTTGGTAAGCTAGATAAAAGTTGACGAAGACAGCCTCTCAACTTGGCCTAGAGCATTTTGTGCTGCTGGGTTGGGTTTTTATGAACTTAGGCACCAAAGTATTTATCAACAGGTTTTCTTGACATGTTTTGGATTAGATTACTAAATAAATGCATGCTAACATGAAAATAGTTGCCAAAACTTTATCCTTGTGTATTGAGAGCGGCTCAATAAATTAAGGAGCTTTTTCTATCATGGTGCTGCTCCATAAGACTAACTTATTTCTCTTCAGCTCTCTGAATGTCAACAAGTTCTCTGGGAGTATACCTCCCTCAATTGGAACATTGTCAAAGCTTTACTGGCTTGATCTTGCTGACAACATACTCACCGGAGAAATACCCATCTCAAATGGAAGCACTTCAGGTCTAGACCAACTCATTCACGCCAAACATTTGTAAGTCCTGTTGTTCAGACTCAAATCACCAACTATCCAGTTAGACGCCATTCAGATTGTTCTAATGTATGCATCAAATTAATTTTTATGTAAATTGGATTCTACTATTCAGTTATACACAATCTATAAATTGATTCTACATATTTACAGGCTAACCTGATCTCAGCTAATTTTTTCTTAATTAGATTTTGGGTGGTAGCAATTATTATAAACACATTACTTGAAATTTGCATTCAACTGCAGAGTCCCACTGTAAATTGCATTTTGGAAGTCCAGATGTGGTCTTAATTTCTTTTTGAATGGTGATGGTTAATTGACAAATTTTGATGCAGCCATTTGGGCAACAATAAAATCTCCGGAAGCATACCACCGAAACTCTTGAGCTCAGAAATGCGTCTGATACATTTGTAAGTCCCTGATGAACAAGCCCATTTTCCCAGCACCCGTCTCCAATCTCAACTGTTAGAGATGTTGCAGGCTATTTGATAACAACTCCCTGGAAGGAACCATTCCCTCTACTCTTGGACTTGTGAAGAACCTGGAAGTTGTGTAAGTATGAGCTGATTTCCTTGAAAAGCTTTGATGCTGCCACACAGAGCATAACATTACTTCATATCTGGAGCAGTCGTCTTGACAGGAATTCACTGAATGGATCTGTCCCTGACAATATCAACAACCTTACAAACCTCGAAGAACTGTGAGTATAAAGGACCCATCCTCAGTGTATGTATGGAAAGTGACTCTTTGCAGTTTACTGCATCCTAAGAAGCAATGTTCCATGTGTTTCAGGTATCTTTCCAACAATCAATTAACAGGTCCACTGCCAGATTTAACTGGATTGAGTAAACTCAAGTATTTGTAAGTGCCAAACTATTGGAAGCAACAAACTTGTCTTCGATGTGCTTTATCATTTGATGAGGTTGAAACATTTAATACGTTCTTGGCAAGTATGATTAGAACATGTGATAACTATGATGGAATGTGCAACAGGGATTTAAGCAATAATACTTTTGATGCACCAACTGTTCCAGAATGGTTCTCAAGCTTGAAGTCTTTGACCACTCTGTAACTCTCTCTCTTTCTCCCCCCCTCCCTCCCTCCCTCCCCCTCTCGCTCGCTGTCTCTCCCCCTCACATGCACATACGCATGCCTGCACATGTACATACACAGCCAAATGGAAGATAAGAAACAATAGCTTTGACTTTCAAAAGTTTGAAATCCATGATTCCACGATGAGAAGAAAAAAAAAGAAATGAGAAGTGCAAGAAAAGCTATGAAATGTAAACCCCAAAAATATAGTCATATGCCCTATGTTTTTTCTTTGTTTTCTTTTTTTTTCTCATTTTTTAACATTTAGCCATATTAATTGCATTCTTACATAATGAAGAAAATTGACATGAAAATAATCTCAATCAGATATTTATAGCAACTTTCTTGATCATCTTTATCCTTGTTTCTGATGGATTGCTATCAACTACTTCATTAACTACCATCCATCTGAAACATGGGAAAATATTTTAGAGTGGGTCGTGCGCGCGCGCGCACGCGCGCGTGTGTGTGATCAAGATGCTTTCTTTACCAGTTGCACAAGAATCCAGCCACAAATTGGATCTTCTTGACAAAGAGAGAGGAAAAATGCTCGTCTTTCCCTTTAAAAAAAATGCTGGTCTTGGAGGAATGGAACAGATTGGATATTTTAAAGGGATTGATGTTTGATCAAGGTCTCTCCCTCGTGGAACTCCAAGAAAGCATCCAATGTCAAGTTTGGAAATGCTAAAATTAGCTTAATCACTACATTTTGAAATTTGTATTAAATGATGACATCTTTTCCACTGCAGGGTTATGGAAAAATTAAGGATCAAAGGAGAAGTACCATCAGATATGTTTTCCATTCCACAACTAGAGGCTGTGTAAGAAAACAAATCATTGCCTAAACCATTCATTTTATCAAGAGAAAGATAAACTAAAAACATATATATACATGGAGATGTCAATTGATGTCCAGATGTTCTTCAAAATCTTCTGACCGCAGGCGTCTACGAAACAACCATTTCAATGGCACTCTCAATATTAGCAGCAACCACGGTAGCCAGCTAGGCCTTGTTGATTTGAGGTTCAATCAGATAGAATACTTTGTCGAAGGAAGCTCATACAACGGTGATTTAATGTAACATATGCACATCTATTGCCTTTTCTATTGTAGTAAATGGTGTGCCAAAATCCAGGATCATTCAACAGTTACCAACATAAAATTTCTTTTTAGTTATCATCTAATGAAAAACGCCTGGTATAGGGTTCCTAATTCCTGTATAATGTTATTCAATGCAGATATGAGTTCAAAAAATATCATTTCAGAAATTGGTATTGTATCAGAAATTGATATTGTAGTTATTGTTAGCAACCTATGAAAAGGATCCTTTGCCAATAGTGTCCAAAAATAATTATCTCAAAAGAAAATTAGGAGATTGACATTAGGAAGAATTGCCATGTATAAACAATAAAGGATTTGATGGAGAAATTACCAGTAAGTCCAAAGGAATAAGAAATGATTAAAAAACCAAAGATGGACAACGTAACAGTAAGACCATGTCTATTAAAAATAGAAGAAATAACAATAAGAATATATTTTTGAACACTTCCCTCAAACTGGAGCATGCACATCTAACATTCACAGCTTGGAAAGACAAGAAGAAACTGAGCTAGAAGGTTTAGTGAACCAGTCGGTCACTTGATCCTATGATGAGACTGTGAAAGTTGTAATATGCCCTTTTCAAATCATGTTCATTGTATAGTGGCAATCAGCCTTAGCTTGCTTTGTCCATTCATGGAATGGAACACTAAATTGTTAGTGTTGTAAAGAAATCATACAAATAAGCCACCGAATTACATGGAGACCCCTTCTTGATATGAAAAGAAAAACCACAAGAACTTGCGCCCTAACCATTGGGGGCTAGCATTCATTTTCACTAGCACATGGAATGAGGAGTGGTGCTACAATATTTTTAGACACATACATATGGACCCACAACCAAGGGTCAATGTACTCATTTGAAAAATACAACGCTCCCTCTAAAGTTGGGCATAGATGTCAAATATGTCCAACTTACCCACATTATTCTCTTGCACCACAAGAAGGCTTTTGTGAAAACATTTGCAACCTGATCTTCAAATTTAATATGTAGCAGGCATACTTTTTCAAAATTTATCTTCTTCGGAATAAAATGTCCGTCCAACTCAACATATTTGGTGTGGTTATGGAGAAGTGGATCATTCACAAGGTTGACTGCAACTTTATTGTCATCGTAAAACTTCATAGGTGTTTTAGGTTGAATGCTCATATCAGTAAGCACAATCCTAACTCATAACATCCTAGTAAAACCCATATTAATGAACTACACATTCTCAAAGCAAAGGACCCTCTCTTCTTATTTATAGTATAGACCAATAGCCTTAAAACTCTGAACCAACTTTTTGAAGAGGTACTAACTCCTCGTAGTTGGCCTACGAATTCATCAAGAGTTAGAAAGGAGGCCCTAGAAAAGCATTGAAGGTTGAGGTCCATGTGAATTGGGAGGTTCAATGACATCACCTTAGGTTTATTGTTTTCAGTGAATTGAAACAGAAAAGGGGGGTAACCTAAACTAGTGACCCTCCAATTCATTAACAAATCAGGAGAGCTTACAAATGCTAAGAGGGCATCCGCTCTGCTACAGATTCATCCACTGCTCCCTAAAAAAGTCAGCCTATAGTCTTCCGTCCTCCCTGCTCCGTCCTTCTTTGGCAGCAGGAGTAACAATGATTTATTCAATCTCTTAAAGCCATCATTTCCCACCTAAAATTCCTGAATCATATTCATGGCATCCCCTCCAACCACGAAGAAAACTTCCTGAAAAAGAAGAATAGGAATCCGTCGAGGACTGGTGCACCCTCAACATTCAAGCCATGCGGAGCCTCCTCCACTTCCTCCTTTGTTATGTGCCTATCCAACCAAGCCACCTCCTCTAATAACCTCTTAGCACCCCTACTGCTCTACCTCCAACAGCCTCCAAGCTTCTTTCTTGTAAACTTGTAAAAATGACCATCTCCTTTCACTAGCCACGAAGTGGAAATATCTTGTATTAGCATCACCCTCCTTTAATCATAGTTGCCTGGATCTCTAAATCCACTCAACCTCCCCCTTTTGAACCTCACTTATCGCCAGCTTTTGGTGGGCACGCTTCTCAATCACCGTCAGCCTCAATAAGATCATGTGAATCTTCTAATCCATCAAGGCATTGAATAGCCGTCAAAGCCTCCATCTTTTTCTTCTATCTTTCCCCCTTTTTCTAAAATCCTTGAGCATCTCCTTTAAGCCTTGTATCTGTTTGGCTAGAGTGGTTGTGCCAAACCCATCTATAGGAGCAAAACTCTTTAGTCTGTAACCTGGCTCAAACAACCAAGACTTCTCAAATTTAAAATAAATTGCTAGTGAAGGCCCTCATTGGATGCCCAAAATAGTGTAGTCAAAAAAGGCCTTGCCTGATCTTCTACCATTGCTAAAGGGAAAGCCTCCATCAAGCCCATCGAATAAAGAAAGCAGCCTAACCCTGTCACAGTAATTGTTGCACCCCGTCGGTCTTAAGTTTATTATTATTATCCCTTTTGTTGTTTTCATATTTTATGGGGTTGTCAGGTACTTTTCCCGCCTCTATATATTAAGAGGTAGGTCTATTGAATAATTGATTTTTGGCTATTTCATCCCACTTGGTATCAGAGCAACGGTCCTAAGCCAGTGCTCAGGAATTCCACCGAAAAAGCCTTAGCCTCCACAGCCTCCACCTCAACCCCTCTCCTCTTCCACGCATCGCCAACTGACCTCTCACCAGATCACCCCCATGCCGACGTAGTCCATAAGCAATTGATAGCCTCTACTTCAACTAATGGCATCACTAGGGCTGCTCCAACCCTAGTGTGCGGCTGCCTCGCCCCTTGGAGCCTTCCTCTTAGCTCTTGATCTAATTTTCGGGACTTTGTTTGCCTCGGATCTTATGTTTAGGGCCTAATTTCAGATTTATTGTGGAGGCATCTTGATCCGATTTTAATTTTCATATTGTAGAATTGATGGTTTCTTCTTGATTGGATGCACTAGTCTTGTGTGTGAACTTCGTTGTGGTTTGGCTGAAGGCAAGAACGCTTCTAGTTCTTTGGAGGTGACATTGGATTCCATGGTAGAAACAAGGACCTATAAGAGTCTCTTCTTTGGTCCTATGGTCAAGATGGATGAAACCAATTATCCTTAATGGTCATAAATCCTCCTCATGATGGTGGAGGGCCATGGCAAGGAGCACATACTGCTTTAGCTAGAACCCAAGGAGAAGATGGGAAGGAATGCCACGTGGAAGAAGGATAACACCATGGTTCAGGCTTGGATCATGAACCATGTTATTCCACCAATTGGTGATGAGATTATGTACTATAGGACGACGAAGGAAATGTGGGATAGTTTGCGTAATACTTATTCCCACGAAGAGAACTCAAGTCGAGTCTTTCATATTTATCATGAGCTCTCCCAGCTTTGTTAGGAGGGTTGCTCGTTGCCACAATACCATTCTACTTTGAAAGACTTTTCGGAGATGTACAATTCTTGTAGACCTATATGCATGTGTGCCACATAGAGGGAATATCGCAAAGAGACTATTGTGTTACAGGACTTGGTCCAGAATATTCTGCAACCCATTCTCAACTTCTGACTCTTACTAAGTTTCCATCTCTAGAAGAGACATACAGATTGAGTAGGATAGCTGTGACCCTACCTTCTATTGAGACCACTGGACAGACATCTACTTTTACTACCAATTCTAGGCATGGAGGTAGAGTTACTGCCCTACGGGGTAGAGGTCATGGCCGCACACAAACCGGGAAGGTCCGCTCTTCCTACACTTACTGTAGGAAGATTGGACATCCGAAGGCTACCTGCTGGACCAAGCATGGTTGACCCATTGCAACCAATTAGGTGGTTGCTACTTTAAAGGAGCAGAGTCACACTATTCTGGTTTCGAGAGCCGATTACAATGCCCTACTCCAGTGCTTGACTCAGCCAACTCAGGAGACTCCTGCCACCACCGAGACAACTGCTTTTGCCTCCCCTTAGGTATAGATCTTGCTCTTGTTGCATAGGTTTATGACCAACGGTCTGCAAATTAGTTAGTTGATTTTGGGCCTCACATCATCTCAGTGGGGACCAGTGCTGTTTTAGTCACCTCAAGTCTATTTCATCAATTCAGACAGTACAGGTAGTAAACAAGAGGTACTCCAGGATGGTAGGATAGGGGGAGATGTTTGTCACCCCCATGCTCAGGTTGCCAGATGTTTTGTTTGTTCCAGATTGTCTGATTTATTTGTTCTCTGTTAGTATAATTACAAAATAGCCAGTCGGTTGGCGAAGTGGGTGGGGCGCCTGTTGGAAGGAAGGGGGGATCTGTTGGGCAAGGTGTTTGAGACAGCATATGGTTGTCCGATGCGTTGGGATTTTCTGGTGTCTCCGCCTAGGGGTGCTTCTCACTTCCTGAAAGGCTTGTCGACGGTGGCCCCGAGGGTGAGGAACTGTTTCGTCCCTGTGTTGAGAACAGGGGAGATTTTCAGATTCTGGCAGGATGACTGGACAGGTGGTGGTGCGCTTTGTAGAAGATTTCAGAGACTGTTTGCCTTATCCCAGAACAAGGTGGCGTCCGTGGCCGAGGTGTGGGATAGTGGGTGGTACCCGCGTTTTGTTGGCAGTCTGTCAGATGCAAGAACACATGATTTCCAGACATTACTGGCTGAGTTGGAGGGACTGCATCCGGCGGCTGGTACAGACATGTTTGGTTGGGATGAAGGTGAGTTTTCAGTTGCGGCTGCTTACAGGAGATTGTCTGCTGGTGATCCTGGGGTGGAGCTGGATTTGGTAAGGGACTGCAGACAGATGTGGAAAGCTGCGTGTCCGCTGAAAGTCAAGATTTTTGCCTGACTACTTAGGAGAAGGCTGGTGACTAAGGTGTGGAGGGCAAGGTGGGCTCCTGGAGTGTGTAAAGTCTGCTCCTTATGTGGAGGTGGTGAGGAGGATGTTGACCACCTTTTTTTCGTCTGTCCTTTTGTGGTGCAAGTTTGGGATAGAATGAGCGAGAGATGGTGGGAGTGCCGGCTGTTTGAGGAATTTTGGCGCAGCTTCAGAAGCGGAGGTGGTGGTGGTGGACGATTTGTTTTCCGTTCGAAAAAGGAGCTGGCCAAGCCGTTGGTGGTCCTTTGGGGGATTTGGTTGGGCAGGAATGCGGTGATTTTCCGGGGCCAGAGACCTTACGTGGAGAATTTCGTTGAGTCTATCGACTCCTTGTTTTCTCTTTGGGTTGTTTCGGTGTGAGTGGGGGACCTTGGGGTCCGCCTGTTGTAATGTTTGTTATTGTTGATTCTATTATATAAGTTTTTGGGTGGTTATCTCTCTGGATAACTACCCTTTCCTCTTTCAAAAAAAAAAATTACAAAATAGCCAAACTGCCATGCCCTTTTTGACAATCTGGGTTGTACTTTTCAAGACAAGCTGACGGTGAGGACCATTGGTGTCGGTCATGAAGATGGGGGTGTCCATCGCCTGGTTCAGTCTCCCTTTGTTGCTGCTTGTCATGGGCAGGTTTCATTTGCTACTAAGATTCCATTCCAGTGGCACCTCTGCCTTAGCCATCTCTCACTGGACAGGCTCAAACGTGTCATTCCTCACATTTCTCCTATTGTTGTGATTACTTATGATGCTTGTCAATTGGGTAAGCACCACCATGCCTCTTATCCTGCTAGTCATAAACCTAGGTCCATAGAGTTGTTTCAACTACTTCATATGGATGTGTGGGGCCCTAACTAGATTCCTAATCAACTGGGCCACTGTTATTATCTTGTGGTTATGGATGACTTTTCTCATTTGTCATAGGTGTTTCTTTTGAAGAATAAGTCTGTTGTTGGCATTATTCTTAAAAAAATTTTCTTAGAAATAATGACCCAATTTTCAACTTCTGTTAAAACTATGAGATCTAATAATGCACTTGAGTTTTGTATTATGAAGTTATCTCTACCTTTTACAAGTCTCATGGGATTGTAAATTAGACCACTTACCCACACACCTCTTAGCAAAATGGGGTGGCTCAGAGAAAGCATAGGCATTTACTTGATGTAGCATGCACCCTTCTGATTCATCATAGTGTTCCTCCACTTTACTAGGGAGATGTCGTTCTTACGACCTGCTATTTGATCAATAGGATGCCAAGCTTTGTTATCCATGAGCAAATACCTTGTCAGCTATTGCATCCTGATGGTGAACTATTTCATGTTCCTCATGTATTTGAGCATGTTGCCCTTGTGCATCTTACTTCTCCTAGACAAGATAAGCTTACTTCGAGGGTTGTCAAGTGTATATTCTTAGAGTATTCTAGGACTTAAAAGGGATATCGGTGTTATGATCCTACCTCTAGCCAACATTATGTGAGTGCCAATGTCACCTTTGACAAGTCAATTCTTTATTTTTCTACGGCATGGCGTAGTCTTTCCCTTAAGGTCATTGAGGAGCCCATGCCTATACTGCCTATTCCTTTGGAAGCTATCCCAATCACAAACTTTGTGACACCTCCTAATGAGTCTATACAATTTTGTGATCCTCCTGTCATTTACAGGTTTCCCATGACTTACAGGCAGCACCCCTCTCCTTCAGCACAACCATCCTCTCCGATTTAGGTGAGTATAGATGCTTTACAGACTGATAATGTGTTGCCCAATTGTGATGATGCAAGTCTTACTTCTGATCCTAACATCTCAGATAAGCCAGAGGTTGCTCCCTTTTCAAATATAGTGCTAAATGATTTTGACCTTTCGATTGCTATTCAAAAGGCTCCACGCAATTGTGTCCAATCTCCTATTTTAGAGGCACTATCTGTAGATTGTTTAGGGATAGCATTTGGGAAGTTGTGCCAGGCTGTCTGCCACTCAGATTTCCACTACTTACCAGTAAGGCATGCTTGATCCAAAGTGACGTTAAGCCATGGAGAATAAAATGGCTGGCGTTTGCTCACATGGCATGTGAGAGCTTACAAACAGACGATGCTATTGTTGTTGGTTGTCAATGAGTGTTCACCATCAAGTACAACCCAGGCAGGCAGTTGCCAGGCACAAGGCCTGACTTGTTGCAAAAGGGTTCACCTAAACCTATGATGTAGACTTCTTTGACACCTCTCTGGTTGCATGCCTTCCTATCGTGTGCATTTTGATTTCTGTCGCAGTTCAGCATGATTGGCACTTGGTAGCTTCACTAATTAGATGCGAAGAATACACACCTCTGTGGTGATCTCCAAGAGGAAGTGTATATGCATCAATCCCCTGCTTATGAGGTTTAGGGGGAGTGCGTGTACAGGTTGAGAAAGGAGATATATGACCAGTAATAGAGCCCCAGAACCTGGTTTCAGAAGCTTTCAAAAGTGGTTGAGGCGATTGGCTTTCAAAGGCCTTCGTTTAATCACTCCCTATTTGTTAGGAAGACAAGAAAGGGAGTAGTGGTGCTCCTGGTTTATGTGGATGATTTGATTATTATAAGAGACGATATAACTAGGATAGCGCCTTGCAAGCAAGTTTATCACGAAGGATCTCGGACCATTGAGACTTTCTTAGGATTGAGGTTGCATGCAACAAGAAGGGCATAGTGCTCTCTTAAAGAAAGTACGTGCTTGATGTTCTACAGGAGACAAGCATGCTGGGAGCTAAACCAGCAAATATTCCTATAGACCCGAAGGGTCATCTCAATAATGAGAAGGTAGAGGCAATGGATAACAGACAGTACAGACAACTGATTGAGCTCTTATACTTGACTATTACTAGACCAAATATTTCCCTGGTTATTGGGAAACTGAGTCAATTTATGGACAAGCCGACAAAGCAACACTGCGATGCTATTATGATGGTGCAGAGATACTTAAAGAAGGCATCAGATGGAGGATTCTATTTAGTTGATGGACCTCCATGAGTGTGGTAGGCCATTTAGATGTAGACTGCGGAAAGTCCACTACTGGTTTGTGTACCTATGTGGCAGGGAATCTAGTGACATGGAAGAGCAAGAAATAAACAATTGTCTCTAGATCACCATTGAGTCGAAGTATAGGGCCATAGTCCATACTACAGCAAAGATGATGTGGGTAAGATCACTTCTTACAGATCTACACATACCTGTTGACACACCCATGAAGATGCGATGCGACAACAAAGCAACTACTTACATAGCCAATAACCCTATGTTCAATGAGAGGACTAAGCACGTTGAGATAGACTGCCACTGCATACATGACTTGATCTAGCGAGGACTTCTCTACACTACTTCAGTTACCTCAGACGACCAGACAACAAACATCTTCACCAAGTCATTGCCACAATCTTCATTCGATGTTTATTGTTCCAAGCTGAGCATTATTGACATCCATGCTTTAGCTTTAGTGTTATGCCCCTTCGGTCTTAACTTTATTATTATTGTTCCTTTTGTTATTTTCTAATTTTATAGGGTTGTTTTGTACTTTTTCCACCTCTATATATTGAGAGGTAGGGCTACTGAATAATTGAGTTTTTATCATTTCATCCCACTGTAATCCTCCAAGTAAATTTGCAATTTGTTTGACGGACCCATTTCTTGTAGTCCAAAATCTACAATAAAACAACACAAATCCCTCGATCCTATATCTCCCTACTATCAACATGTCCGTCATCTTCGTATCTACGAAGTAACATTAAAATCTCCTCAAAACATAATTGGTACATCATTGAAATTGGAAGCCACTTGCCATAATTCTAACCATAGCCCATCTCTGAAGGATGAACTCACCCATGGCATCACAGAAACATGAAAATTCATCGTTTAAAACTTCGATTTAAAAACGATTCAATGCCCAAAATCGAATAATCAAAGAATTCAATGACCTAAACTGGAATAAGAGGAACTAGCTTCTTTCCGTTCTAAGGTCCCATAAGATAAAGGTTATACTTTCACAGGTGGTGTAGACAGCACCCCACGTGCCGTGCCTCCTATAATAAGTCAGTGCGATGCAAGACCTCGATAGGTTGATGAGGCTCTTGATGTCGAGAACGCCCAATGACGATCACATGTCACAAACCCTTCGCAAACCCAAATGACCCTCACCTCGAACCTCCACATGCATAACTGGAGACAGACCAACAGGATTACCAACTTGTGATCCAATATAGATTAAGCGTCCAATCTTGGTGTTGGACTTCTAATGTGCCTCGTTGGTCTTTTATAAACTTGTCAATCTACCAACAATAGTTTTGGGTCTTCCAACTCCTCTCCTAATTGTCCAAGAAAAAAAGAGAGGCAGGGGGTGGCACGATTCCTCTTTACTCTTCCTCTCTCTCTCTGATGGAGATGGAATTACTCTATATATGAACTAATTGTTGATTAGGTCTTTTGGCTTTGCCTTTGAGAGATATGTATAGGGATTCATGCAATTCCTAATACGTTCGGATCCAACGGTTGGGATCAATTCCAACTTGAATAATTGCTTGGTGATCATTAATTTTAGCCCAATAGATTTTAGTATCTAAAACACATTTAATTTCCATCCAAACCCTTTTGGATCGAAACTCAACACTTTAGGATAAATTATATGTTAAATCAAATACTATTTAATTCTTTAAATAATATTTGATTTCTCAACGAGTAAGAACCCACTAAAATCATTATTGATTTTATCACACCAAAAATGAAGCATTTAGCGTTCCTGGATTATGGCACTACACCTCCCTTATATGTTCCAAATACTTATGAATCATTCACACTGAAACATAATATTAACCCCGAGGTCTAATCCATTAGATAGTTGTCATCCCTCCTTAGGTTATATTATTTCTAATATCTCTGTGTATCATTAGGATACAAATAACCTTTCTCAAATGACTATCTTCTCTTTCATGCTTAAGCCTAATCAGGACTCCATGACCACATATGGAATTACCTTAGCCCTAATATATTCAGAGCAAGCTCTCTTTCCTCCAATCTGCTATATACATCTATGAAATATATTTGTATGATCTCGAGAAAGCATGTCTCCTGTTTCCTCCCACATGTGCAAAATTTCCAATACCAAACCACGGTGGGTGCATCTACTATTGATTTACCAAATACATGTGTTCATGAACAGAGACATAGATATCTCAGGTCCAAGGATGCGCCTTCTCCATAACAACATTAGAGATGGACTTTCGTTTATCTCCTGTTTCATCAAGTTAACTCTTTGATCAAATCGGTGTGACAATTTTGAATCTCTATTCAAGAACATCAATCAAGCAATGGCCTCTAAAGAAAGTTATCATCCCAACTCAAACTAGAAAAAAATGAGCGAATTGAATACAATGGTTTGTTGTGCTATTAGATCCTCTAAATCATTTGGATCTTCAAGTCAACACAAATCAAATTTATTTAATTTGACTAAATTCATCACCCTATTCATACGAAAAAATAATGTAATTCTTATTCAAATAAAATTATCAAATCAATGTAACTCCTTACATTATTCGGATGGCTCACCAAGGGCACATAGATTCCAACGATCGCTATTCACTATAATCAAGGGGCCATACACACAAGCCACTATAAATCTGAAGGCACCTTCCTTTCTTGTCAAGCTAACTCCAACAAGATGGGAACCCAAACATTCAATATTATTTCCAAGATTTTTTTTTTTAAAGAAAAAAGGAAGGCTACCAGCATTTAGTAGTCATCCAGATCCATTAGAAAAAGTTAAGTATTGTTATTTCCAAGATATTAACCCTTCATGCTAAGATTGTCACCTGATCTGCTTGCTATCAGTACTTGAAAAAAGCATCCAGTCTAGAACTCCCAGTAAGTGCCTATTCCTAAGAACCACACTACTTAAGTTCAATTTTTTTGTAGAAGCGCGATATCAACAACCCAGCTATGTAGGTAGGCCCCCAAAGCTCTCCTTTGGGTCTTGTAACCCCTGCACATTCCATGTCAAGATCTTCATCTAAAAACCACACAAATCCCCTCCATACAAGGACCATTATACAACATACCAACCCCTTTCACGACTTGCCTAACCATATGTTAGAAAACATTGTCAATATGGGATAGGGGTCTAACCATGCTTCCATCATAGCTAAAGATACCTCCAATGCCATTCAATTCGCCTTTGGCGACCATCTGCAAAGAGCCTTGCTCAACACTAAATTCACCATTTAGCTACTAATGAGCTTGCATAAATAAAGGAGGCCCATTGCCCCTCGTACAATCTTCCTAGGCACCTGAAGAAGCACATGTCCAATCCTTCAATGAAGGTTCTACCACTACACACCCAAGCAATGCATCTTGATGCAGTGAATCCTTACCCAACCATCGATGCACGTCTTCATCATCCATTCTAACTTATAGGGTTTAAAGCCCCCTTCAAGCTGTTGCATATTGCCTTCATATAGGGAAGAGGAAAAAGAATCCAAAATAGACTCCTTAGGCTTGAACAAGGAGTTATCAACATACCCGATATGGGTACGCCCAAATTTGGAACTGAATCGAGAGCCATTGAATGGCCTAAAGTCTTGTAGCCAACTAGAGTCTTGAATGCACCATGCATGGAAAGTGCCCTCTTCTCTAGCACTAAATTCTTGAGCCCCCCGTAAATCTTTATGGATGATTGACAAGGAACAACAATCTAACTTCACAACTGTGGAGCAGTTGCCATGGAATTTAAGGAGACACCTTGTTGAAAATTCCTTCCTAAAACTATTGTTTATTGCTTCGACGATTACCCCTCTGCTATGTTCAACAATGATCCAACCCTTCGGGTGAAAAATCTTCAATGATAATCATTACTCCTTCCTTGGCACTCCCCCTTACGCAAAGGCTTTCACGTACAAGAGGCATTTCCCTGATAGCTGCACAGTGGATCAAACAACCAAAGCATGACCATCGAAGCGTAAAACGAAGGTTGAAGGGACAATAATTGGAGATGATTCCTCCACCTATGCACCAACAGAAGAAAGATCCTCAACTCCAAAGACAGAAGCCTCACACCCACATAATCAGCCAAAATAGGTGCCTAAGGTTTGCACCACGTCAAGAGAAAGAAGCTTGAGTAGGATACCCTCAAAGACCACATGAACAAAGGGCTTTACTGGTCCCTAGTCAACTGTTGCATCATTATACTCTGTGCAGCATTGCAAATGCAAAATGTTATCTATGAGATGTGATTCTTGAAATTCCCATTTAATCATCGCCTTATGCAAGTGAAATCAAATGAGAAATTTTGAATCTCTTATCCTTGCCATTGCTATCAACCCTATATCTCCACCTCCTTCAAAGATAGACCCCCATCAACTGAAGCTTCTCCGACAGGATAGCATTCTAGTAAATGAGAGATGTCAATGTAGGCAAGTGATCAAGAGGCCTCAACTTCTCTTCAATAGTCGATGGTGAAGGCAGCATCCTTCATCGGACCATCTTCTTTGTGCATGATCTTACGACGAATATCTTCCTTACATGAAACCTAATGTAGCCCACCCATCCACACCTCAAACAACGTATAGGATCGTAATACTCCTTTACCCAATGTCCACATGAAAAGCAAAGCATGCCCCTATCAACCTCCTCCCAACCTTCATTCTTCCTACTGTCAACCACCAACTACCCCCTCTATCCCTTCCTTACTCGTGATCAACCCATTCTCCCCCCCCCCCCCCCCACTGTTTTCAATGATACGAAGTTAGACTTCCCCATTCGTGAGCTTTTGACTTACAGTCTTGGTAAAAGGCCCCTTCTACAGTTGTCAAGCAAGGTGATCCCTTATCCCTAAAACTAGCTTGCTAGTTGTAGGTCATCTACTTATCAAATTCCTTTGATAGATGAGAACATTTCACTTTCCAAAACCTCAACAGACATTCTCCACTTCAAAAGGATATTATTTTTTTTGAAAGGATCAAAAGGATATTATCACGAAGATTATTTAGGAAGCCCTTGCTAACGGCTTGATTAAGCCAAGTTCTAGCTCCTTTCAATATTCTATTTTATTAGTTAAAAAGCTTAATGATAACTACAAAGTGTGTATTTGTTACAAGGCTTTGAATGAGAATCTGTCAAGGATGAATATTGATGCAGCTGGAGTCTTGAGATGTGAAAATTAATTGTTGTAGCCCTTGAAATATACACTTCAATACTAATCAAAACTCTCACTAAAATGACTCCAATCCGGTCTGATAATTTTAATATCTGTTTTGCATGAACACTGGAGTCCAACGTGCTTGGGAAATATCCTGGAACCAGTAGGGGATTGGATACATATGAAGCTCCAGCCCTATCGTAAGAACTCAGTAGAGACATTTCAATTGTAAACTCATTGCTAGATATTTTAGTCCCTATCAGATAGTGGCACTGGCTGGCTTGGTGGCTTATCAATTGAGACTACACCCTAATTCAAAAGTTCATTATACGTTTCATGTTTCACAGTTGAGGAACAGAATCGGGCAGGACTTAGTGGCTTCTCTAGACTTTCCTTTGGCACTACATTTTTCATGGGAACCATCAGCTTTGTTGGGACATCACATGGCTAGCAAGGACAATCAGGCTGTCACTCAATGGCTGTGTTTAGTTGTATTATTTACCAGGTATTCGGATCTTGGGGCTGATTAGTCTAACACAAGATACTATATATGTAACACCCCCAACTTTCATTGTTTGCTTAGTGAAGAAAACCTAGCCATCAAGGAGAGCATTGGTGGCTGCTCTCCTATGATTTTTCCCTTCGGGGTTGTTGAGAATCACACAAGGTGGAGTATGGGGGCTCCCTTGGTGGAAGGAGTGGAGTTTCTTAGAATAGGAAATATTATTATGACTCAAAGGGAAATACAAAGGATAACACTCTTTATATAGAGAGAACATATCCCAACATTTGGAAACAAAAGATCGTATCACTTTAGGAAAGAACTTATCACTAAATAAATCCTAAACATATTTCCTAAAATCCACGTACTAAAAATAGCAAATTTAACAATTAAGAAAATGACTCAACTTGATCCCTTGAACCACCAAACTGCCGGCCCTATGGGCCCTCTACTGCCTGGCCTATCTTTATTCCCAACACTCCCCCTCAAGTCGAAGTCCAGGAGGCCAATGACTTGGTCTTCTACTTGTGAGGCTAAACGCCCTACCACTCTTCTTCTTCGAGAGTCGTACTCTTGGTTTTCTCCTCTTTGGAAACTTGTATATCCGAATTCGCCATCTTCCTCCAATATAGTTTGAACCGGAAAAGACTTTGGTTCTAGTTGAGGGCCGGGAAAAACTTCAACCTAGCTGAAAAAGAATTCGGCTTTTAAAGGTTAGGAAAGACCTCGACCTTGGTCGAGGTTAATGCGGTTCGATAGTGTTACACTCCTTTCTCCACATCACAAAAAAGACCCTATGCATGGGAAGATGCTTCTTTTCCTTCTCCTTCTTACACACGTGAAGAGAATAATGGCCTAGAGCGTTATGGCTCTGATACCATGTTGAGAATCATGCAAGGTAGAGTGTAGAGGCTCCCTTGGTAGAAGAAGAGAGGAGTAGAGAGTCTTAGAATAGGAAATATTATTATGACTCAAAGGAAAATACAAAGAATGACTCTTTATATAGAGAATATATCCCAACATTTGGAAACAAAAGATTGTATCACTTTAGGAAAGAACTTATCACTAAATAAATCCTAAACATATTTCCTAAAACCCACATACTAAAAATAACAAACTTAACAATTAAGCAAATGACTCAACTTGGTCCCTTGGACCATCAAACCGTCGGCCCTATGGGCCCTCTACTGCCTGCCACGTGTCACTGCCACATGGCTTGGATGGCTGTCACGTGACACTTGCCATGTGGCCCATCTTTATTCCCAACAGGGGTTTTCTACGTAAAAGTATATGTCAATGTCTTCTATTTTGAGTGTGATACTATTCAAGATGGTACCAGAGCATGTTTCAATTGTTGGATTGGTCATGTGAGGAAGGTGCTCCACGTGTCTTTACGTGTTGAAGATCTCGTATCAAGTTGGCGGAGAGTTGAGGGCTTTCACCTTACATGAAGGCTCTCCTTACGTGTGCCATTTTTTTCTTAGCTTGGATCAATCACAGGTGACAATGATCAATTCGAAGAGGGATCTCTGTCATCTCCAGCAACCGCCTAGGGCTTTGGCAAATCTTTGACGACAAGGGTAGCACTCCAACAACATGCTTTTCGATCTCTCCTTGACACTCCGACCTTGATTCAGCCAAATCCAGTCGTGACAGCACCAAGGGTGCCTGATCCAACCTTATTCTAACCGGATCTACCTTAGGCGATGCTACCAAGCCTGGTTCTAGCATCGGCAATGCCCTAACGACTTTGGCCATTGGTTTGATGTGTTGTTACAGTGGAGTTACAAACACCATTTGCCCGACTTGGCATTCCAACGGTTTTTCATCCTCCGATTCTATTTTTTTTCTTGTTGCCCAGAGTTACGAACCCATTTTCTAATGGTTTCGATGACCGGGTGATCTTATTATTTGGTGAAGTTCTTGCAAAGATTGACTACATCGGTTCCCTTTTACTCCTTGCAATTGATGGCCACCTTGGGAGAGAAGGTTGACACCAAGGATGGCCTTAGTGTTTAGATAACCAGTAGTAAACTGACAAAGGAAATTTATTTGACGTGGGCCCTACTATGGAATTGCCCCTTATGGCTAAAGATTGACTGCAATATATTGATGGCACTAATGTGGCTCCAGATGACAGACAAATCCCTTCACAAGTAACACCTCGAAGATAGTCAAGTTAGATCATGGACCACGAATTTTGTGCCCTTGGTATTCAACCTCTTATTCTTCGCAAGCCAAATAAAAGGGAAATGTGGATTGTCTTAGAACATATGTATAGATAGAAAAAAAGAGTTGTTAAGAAGTATCAGCTTTCAAGGGAGATTTATACTCTTTGACAGGATGAGAGGTATGTTGCTAAATGCTTCAGTACTCTAAAGTCTAAGCGGGATGACTTAGATTATCGTAAAGATATCACTTGGGCATGTAGCGTAAATCAGAAAATATACTAGAATGTATATGGGAAGATCGCACATTTATCTTTCTATGGGGACTTAGTCTTGAGTTTAAGAACATCCGAGGATAAATTCTTAATGCTAGTAAAGTGCCAACAGGGTAAGGCATGCCATCAACATATCATCGACATGTCGCTGATATGTCGGTATTAACGCTCCAAGAGATATCGACACCCCTTGCCATATCTTTTTCCATGATGTCGATCAATATGTCGTCGATATCAAGCAATATCGATGACATATCGTTAAAATTGACTCCCTAAGTATAAAATTTCCAACATATTGGCAACATATCATTGATATGTCACTTACATATCGTTGACATGTCTTTCCATAAAAAAAAAATATTTTCTTGTATAAGTGATTCCTAAGTTACAAAGATTCTAAAAAGTTGTCGTCATGAGGCAATGTTGTAGGTAATGAACCTATGGGCAACAACATGCCATATATCTAAAATCAAATGCCTCAAATCTAGTTTGGCTGATGACAGTGCTACAAAGAAGTAGAAGCATAAACATCAAGTCTTAAGATCTTTCCCCTTAATGTGATTTGCGAAAATTATGACAAACAAAGACTACAGATATCCATGGTGATACAACCTACCCTAATACTCCCTCGTCCTCCAAAAAAAACAAAGGAAACACCCTAAGGTTACAACTATATTGATGGCATCTTAGAAATTTAGAGGTTATAACCTTGTGTCTTGGTTATTTACTTCTGTATTAAGATCTTCAATAATACATATTCTTCTTTGATATGGAAGGGTATGAAGAAGGTGAAAGTACAAATACCACATGAACTTTAAAATTGTGTATGGTTGCTTTGTATCTTTTCTTTTGAATGCTATGACTCTAACAGTATGTCAGTAGCTATGTCAGTTGTACATTTCTATTATATTTTCATTCAAAATATATGAGTTTGATCTTCTAGGCATTTCTTCGTGCGTGTAGTAATTATGAAAATATAAATTTTCATCAAATTTGTGTCAGTTTGGAACATTTAGGACCCTTTTTAGGGATTTCTCCAAAATTCACCGATATCAGTGATATATCCCTAACACATCCTCTTTTTGACTTGTCGATACAACATCGATATCAATATTTAAAACCTTAAGTGCCAAGTATAGAAGTTGTGCATTTCAGGATAGAGGTGGAAGAAGCAAGAAGAAAGGCTATTAACTTGTAAGGTCTAAATAGTGGTCCTAAACATAGATGTTTTGAACACTCTGCACTTGTTAGTCGAGGAAAGGAAACTGGTCACACCATGAAGACTACCAGGAGGTGTTCTCATTGCCAAAAGACCATCACATTACCGAGTTTTGTTGGGAACTTCATCTAAAGAAGAAAGCCTCCACATGGAAAAGGCAACACTAGGAATATGGGGTAGCAATCAAGAGAAGAGCAAGTTGTAGTAGTTGTGTCTGAAATGAATTCAGGGGAGAAGAAACAAGCTTTAGAAGAAGAGGCTCTCTTTCTTAAAGACTTGTATGATTAGATCTGGGAGATCCAGAGCATTCTATCCTGATCAAAGTCCACCCTTAATGATTTTTATGTGGTCAATCATGCTTTTGTAGTGCAAGGAAAAGAAGGTACTGATTATTTCACTACATCTAATGATAATAATGAATGGATTATAGATAGTGGAGCAACTGACCATATGACAAGCAAAGCTAATCTTTTTCATCACTATAAACTTGGTTTTGGGAAGGATAAAGTGGCAATTATGGATGGTTCGAGTGTAAAAGTTGCTAGTAAAGGAAGTGTCACCTTTCTTAATCGGTTCTCCTTAACAAATGCTTTACACGTGCTTGATTTTCCTCTTAATTTATTGTCTGCAAGCAAGATTACAAAAGAATTGAAGTTTACATGAAGATTATTGTGCCTCGCAAGATTTGGAGACAGGGAGGAAAATTGAGGTTGGTTTGGTCTTTGAAGGTTTATACAAGCTTCCAATAGCAATTGCTTCAACTCTAATGACTGTTCTTGCAACATGAGGGAAAAATGTCGGTAGTGGAATCAGGAGTATTATGTTCTGGCACTACACATTAGGGCATCCTAGTTTTGAGACTCTACAGAAGCCATTTCCAACCTCTTTTATTGAAATAAGCATGCATTCATTGCAATGTGAAACTTGTCAACTTGCAACATTCTCATGCTTTTTCTAAATCATTGAATAAAAGTGTGAATGCTTTTTCTCTTGTTCACTCTGATGTTTGGGGACCTACCAGTATCAAATCTATGGATGATTTTCAGAATTTTATAACATTCGTGGATGATTAGTCTAAATAAGCATTCTTGTATCTCTTGAAAAATCATAGAACGGCACCAAAGGTTGTTCAAATCTTTGCAAATATGGTTGAAAATCATTTTAGCCAACGCATGAAAGTGTTTAGATCTGATAATGCTAGGGAGTACCTCGATCATTCATTGCAAGAGTATTTCCACACAAAAGAGATCATTCACGAGACATCTTGCAATTACACCCCTAGACAAAATAGCATAGCTAAAAGGAAGAATCACCATCTTCTAGAGACAACATGGGCATTATTATATTAGCGTAATGTTCCCAAAACATTTTGTGGGGACATTCTAAGAAGTGTTTTTCTTATCAATCAGATGCCATCTCGTGTCTTGGGTGGCAACTCCCCGATTTCAATGTTATTTCCTTGGAAGAAACCGCTCATCTTACCACCAAAGGTATTTGGTTGTCTTTGTTTCATTCACAACCTTACACTCAATAATTGGAAACTTGATCCTTGTGCCATTAGGGGCATGTTCTTGGGCTACTCTAGAACACAAAAGGGATACAAATGTTTTGATCTGGCTATAAGGAAACAGTATGTAGTTAAGGATGTTACCTTCTCTCGTGTTTTTTCTGAATCATTGAATAAAAGTGCCAATGCTTTTTCTCTTGTTCACTCTGATGTTTGAAACCTGTCAGTATCAAATCTATGGATGGTTTTGCGTATTTCATAACATTCGTGGATGATTAGTCAAATATACATTCTTGTATTTCTTAAATAATCAAAGTAAGGTACAAAGGTTGTTCAAATCTTTGAAAATATGATTGAAAGTCAATTTGGGCAGTACGTAAAAGTGTTCAAATTTGATAATGTCAAGGAGCACCTCGATCATTCATTGCAGGAGTATTTCCACACAAAAGAGATCATTCATGAGACATCTTGCAATTACACCCTCAACAAAATGGCGTGGCTGAAAGAATCACCTTCTTCTGGAGACAATAATGGCATTATTATATCAGTGTAATGTCCCTAAAACATTTTTAGGGGACATTGTTCTAACAAGTGCTTTTGTCATCAGTAGGATGCCATCCCGTGTATTGGGGAGAAACTCCTCAATTTCAATGTTATTTCCTTGGAAGAAACTATTCATCGGATCGCCAAAGGTGTTTAGTTGTCTTTGTTTCATTCACAATCTTACACCCGATAATGGCAAACTTAATCCTCATGTCATTAGAGGTGTGTTCTTGAGCTACTCTGAACCTAAAGGGTACAAATGTTTTTTTTTTTTTTTTGACAAGTGAAGGGTGGTTTTCCGTATGATAACCACCCAGATTTATTAATAAAGGGTACAAATGTTTTAACCCGACCATATGGAAACAATATGTAGTTTAGGATGTTACCTTCTTTAAAGAAGACTCATACTTCACCAAGCCTCCTCTTTAGGGGGAGACTACTACGAGTGAAGAGGACCTTGGCAATCTTAAAATAGAGATCTTTATTGTTGAGAATGGTGCACATGTGGATGATCAGGAGTCAAGAAAGAATGGTAGAGATGAAGGGGTTAGCAGTATGGGGGAGCGTGATGGTGATGGTGGTGATGGTAGCGATAGATTATATGGTAAAAAGTATCAGTATATGTATCCTTACTCTCTTTTTCAGAAGAGAAAAACCAATACCAATCCCATTCCTACTTCCTCTCCACCTTTAAATCCCATTTTAGCATTAGGTATGACTGAGAATCCTACTCCTATTTTTGAAATCAAAGTATCTAGAGTTGAAACTATAGGAACAAATGGCAGAAACAATAAAGAAATTGCAAAAGATGAAAGCATTGCGCTAAGGGGACCAAAGAGGGAGATTAGACGACTTTAGAGAAATGTTGAATGTTTTAGATATCGGATCAAGAATTATGTAGAATTATCTCGGTTTAGTTTTGGAAACAAGTGCTTCCTTTCGTCACTTACTAGTTTCGTTATTCCCAAGAATGTAGGTGAAGCCCAACACGATCCCAGATGGGTGGCAGCAATGCAGGAAGAAATGAAGACCTTGTTTAAAAATGACACATGGAAAGTGGTAGATATACTTAAGGAGATCCACATAGTAGGCTCCAAAAGGGTATATACTATCAAATACAAGATTGATAGATAGGTAGAGAGGTACAAGGCAACACTGGTTGCAAAAGGGTTTATGCAGAAGTGTAGGATAGACTACTTGGAGACCTTTATACCAATTGCAAAGATTAATTCTATTCGAGTTCTCTCCTTAGTAGTACAATTCCCCTAGCTTCCATATCAGTTAGATGTTAAAAATACCTTTTTGAATGGGGACCTAAAGGAGGAGGTTTCTATGCACATACTACTAGGATATGAATGAGAAGGAAAGTGTTGCAAGCTCAAGAAATCTCTC
Organism: Thalassia testudinum; assembly: GCA_037157565.1. NCBI lineage: Eukaryota > Viridiplantae > Streptophyta > Magnoliopsida > Alismatales > Hydrocharitaceae > Thalassia > Thalassia testudinum. The sequence goes on along the minus strand of JAZHRO010000036.1, from coordinate 109,107,444 downwards.
TATGGACTTAAGCAATCACTAAGAGCCTATTTTGAAAGGTTAAGAATTGCTATCAAGGACCGTGATATAAACAAGGGAATAGTGACCACATATTATTCATCAAACATTGTGGAGAAAAAGTTCTACTCATATGTATGTGGATGATATGGTTCTTATGAGAGATGTTGAAGAAGAGATCCAGAATCTCAAGAGAAGATTAGTGAAAGGCTTTGAGATGAAGGATCTGGGAAATTTGAAATATTTCCGTGGGATTGAGATTGCTAGATCCATAAAGGGACTCTTCCTATGTTAAATGAAGTATGTGTTAGACTTGTTTAAAAAAACTAGAAAATTGGGTTGTAGGCCTATTGCAACTCCAATTGTGGCCAACCACCATCTAAGTTTGAAAAGTGAACTCAATGACTTCCAAAAACATGCGTATCAAAACTTGTTGGAAAACTTATCTATTTGACTCTTACTTGACCTAACATCACCTATGCAATATATGTAATGAGTTAATTAATGCATGCTTTCACCAATGTTCATCTCAAGGCTATTGACAATATCCTTAGTTGAAGAAAAATCTAGGTAGAAGACTTCTCTTCACAAAAGAGAATACACTTAAGATTGAATGCTATACAGATGTAAACTAGGCAAGGTCCTTTGATGATAGGAGATCAATGATAGGATACACTGTGTTCTTGGAAGGAAATCTTGTTATTTGGAGAAGCAAAAAGCAAAGTGTTTGTACAAGATCAAGTGCTGAAGTTGAATATAGAGCAATGGCTAGCAAGATTACAGAGTTGTTGTGGGTGAAGATCATATTACAGGATATTAGTATATCTCCAAGTTTTCCTATGAAACTCTATTATAATAACAAGGCTGCCATAAACCTTGCTAAAAACCCAATACTCCACAACAGGGCCACGCATGTTGAATTGGACAGGCATTTTATACAAGAGAAAAGTGATTCTAGTGAAGTATGTCTTCCGTATATCCGCTCCAATAATCAAGTGGCGGATATCTTCACTAAAGGACTAGGCATGATGCAGTTTGAAGAAAATGTTGGCAAGTTGAGCATGTTTAACATCCATGCCTAACTTGAAGGGAAGTGTTGAGTTGTATTATTAACCAAATATTCAAATATTGAGGTTGATCAGTCTAACCCAAGATATTATAGATGTAACACCACCACCTTTCGTTGTTTGCTTCGTGAAGAAAACCTAACCATCAAGGAGAGCATTGGTGGCTGCTCTCTTGTGGTTTTTCCCTTCAGGGTTTTCCTTGTAAAATTATGTGTCAATATCTTCTATTTTGAGTGTGATGATATTCAAGAGGGTGATTCCTTGGTACATTGAGACTATTGAAGAAGCTTTGTTAATCAACTTTCAAGACTTCGTCTCCACGTTTCCAAATTTCTTGCCTCAAGTCCTCGAGGACAATGTTGTGCTAAACTAAAAGGAGGGGAGTTGATAGGAACATTCTGTGGAAAAAGAAATTGTCAGGTATGCTATATACTTAATAGCTAGTTGGACAGTTGGTTGTTAGGCGGGAGTTGTTAACGTATAGGTAAACCCAAGGGCTATCATCCATCATTTTAGCCATATAACAGATCAGACCTACTTCTTCCTCCAGCAAATTCTCTTCCTCTCATCCTGATTCCCCTCTTCTCCCTAATTATTCTTTTCTTTTCCCCTGTTCTCTGAATCTGGAGATGATGCATGCCCAAAGTTGAGAGCAAGGGGCAGCTGTACCTATCATTTGACCTATATTATTTCCAGTACACCTGATTATTAGAAGATGTTTAGAGCCCTATTCCTATTAATTTGGATTCCTAATCCTAATGGGAGATCAAAAGTCGATCCTACGAATTGGACCATTTCTACCTCTGAACCATTTCTCTAAATAATAGTTTCTTTGTTTACCTCACCATGGAGCAAGTATTTCCAAGACGTGTATCATTGGGCATCAACCCATATAAATGAATTATTTATTTGAATGCCTTGAGGTTGCTCGAGTGCATGTTTTATGCCTCGATTGATATTAAAAATGCATGAAGATATTTTTGCAGAAAGGAAACAACACATGAAGAATTTTTTTCTTTGCTGCTTATTGTGCATGATTCTGATATTGTACGATATCAGAGGAACCACCTCCTACAATGGTGGAATGTGAAAACATTATCTTCACACAATTTCTAGTATTTACATAAGAGTTGCATTCTCTAGAGATGCCAATACTTGGGGGGTTGCAAAGTTGTTGGCAGTTTAGAGCCTTTCATTTGTTATTCTTTTTCAAAAATAGCCTTGTAGCATGCAACAATAGTGATTATCACTGTAGAAATATAACTTTTATCCTGAACTTTAGTTACTCAACCATAAATTTAACCGATATTTTTAGAATTTTTACAATCAGTATTTTTTTTTTCTGATTTATTATTTTTACAATCAGTAATCTTTTTTCTGATCAGCCTATCATGCGCAGGCTCAAGGGAAATCCTTACTGTCAACAAGACAAGGGAAGCAAATACTGCATGACCAACCAAGTCCAAACAACCACATCATACTCAACTCCTATAAACTGCCAGGGAAATACATGCATTTCCGGTGAAGAGATAAGCCCCAAATGCTTGTGTGCATATCCATACGTTGGCACTCTGTTCTTCAGGGCTCCCTCCTTCTCAAACCTCAACGACTCTTCCCGTTTCAAATCTCTAGAAAATAAGTTAGTCGGAACCATCAACAAATTACTCCCTGTGGGCTCTGTGTATCTCCATGACATTGTTAGGCGTCCAGCCGAGTACCTCCAAATGGGTCTCAAAGTGTTCCCTTCTAATGCAGCACGTTTCAATCGATCAGAAATTCCCATCCTTGGTTTCATTCTTAGCAACCAGACTTTCAAGCCTCCCTCTGAATTCGGAACCTTCTATTTCAAGGGATCGGCTTACCAATACTTTACAGGTACTCCTTTTTTAAAGCAAGAAACCAGGGTCCTGTTTGGATTTCAGGGAATTCTTTTTCCATGTAATTTAATGGAATACCATCATTGCAAGAAATAGTATGGAAAATAAACTGAACAATTATTTTACAAGCCAACTGTGACCATCGAAATCAAGCATAGAAACAACAACTATGGATTAGATAAAAACCAAATGGCAGTACCTGATTAGATGGAAAAGAATTCCATGGAACAATTACATTACTTAGATCCAAGTGAGGAATTAGAAGAAACTATCCCACAGGTTTTCTCACTTCACTCCATGCGATATGTAGATGAAGCATCTGGGTCCAATTCAAACAAGCTTCCTGTGATTATTGGAGCATCAACTGGTGGAATTCTGCTCGTTGCAATAATCATCATACTTGCCGTATACAGAATCAAACAAAAAAGAAGAGCCCAAACTGCTGAGACAAGGAGCCAACCTTTTGGTAAGATCCTTTCCTTCCACCATCTCCTATAGTTAGCACCATGTTGCTAGGATTCTAGTCACTGGTAAACAATATAAACTACTACCTTCCAACTCACACTTAGGCATGCTGGGATTTTGCCTTGATTACAACTAGCATTAGTTTCGATCTGAGGAAAGTCACATCTTGTGCTATAGCAAATTCAAATGCTTTCAATTCGAAAAGTAATAGGGACAAATTTTCCCATAGATTTGGCTCCGACTAAGCTACCTTATCTTGAGTTGCAAATGCAGCTACCAGGGATGGCCCACAGCTGAAGGGACCAAGGTATTTCTCTTTCGCTGAGATGAGCCGTTGCACCAACAACTTCTCTGAAGCAAATGACATAGGCACTGGAGGCTATGGAAAGGTAAACCCGGTTGTTGAGTTCTAACGGGACTTTTGACAAAATTTTCTGTTAGTTATAAGCGTAACAACAAACAAGAAGTCTATATGATGATCAAGAAGCGGATCCGATGACGATGGTAATTGTCTTTCAATTTTATAAGCATAAGGACCTGAGACTATGGAATTCCATCATCCTGAAGGGCAACACTAAAAGATTTCGTTCAAGTTGCAAATAGGTAGGTAATTTACCTTGTGTGTGTGTGTGTGTGTGTTTCCAATAGTCTCTAAAGCTGAGATGCATTCCGATACGACACTCTTAGGTAGTGTTTGTTTCATGGGATACTTTTTGTAAGTGGTGAAATTGAGAGATAATTGGAGGATAAGTTGATTTTGGTGTTTTGGGGAGGCATGGGTCAAATCATGAGATAAGTAGGGGTGTTTGAGGAGAAAAGTGAGAATGTTGTCTCACAAGAGGGACCCCCACCCCACTGGAATAAGTTTATCCGAGGATTTCCACCCTTGAATAATTTTATACATGACCATGTCCGGCGAAACAAACAATGCCTTTGGACAAATGCTAGTTCCACCTTTTTTTTCCATATTTGTACAGCCATTAGTTCCACCTTTTTTAAAACAAAGAATAACTCCCCAACTTCTGTTTTTTTTTTTTTTTTTTGCCCAGGTATACAGAGGAGTACTGGAAGGTGGGCAACTTGTTGCTATTAAAAGAGCCAAGCAGCGATCCATGCAAGGCGGTAACGAATTCAAGACGGAGATTGAGCTACTATCCAGGGTTCATCACAGGAATCTCGTCACGCTTATTGGATTCTGCTTCGATAAAGGGGAGCAGATGCTGGTATATGAGTACGTCCCGAATGGAAGTCTGAAAGACAGCCTCTCAGGTGGTCTAGATAGATAGATAGATAGATAGATAGATAGATAGAAAGTGAAATGCGTTTATTGGCTTGCAAATTTTTGAATCGTAGATAACATGTTGGACCTCTCTCTTTTTTAAATGTTTTTTGTGTGCGTATGCTGATGTTGTCGTTGGAAAAATAGGGAAATCAGGGGTGAGGCTGGACTGGAGGAGGAGGCTGAGGGTGGCGTTGGGATCGGCGAGGGGATTGGCGTACCTGCATGAGCTGGCGCACCCTCCTATTGTCCACAGGGATATTAAGTCCGGCAACATCCTCCTCGACCACAACCTCGTTGCCAAGGTCGCCGACTTCGGCCTCTGCAAGTCCCTCGGCCAGGACGACTACAGGACCCACGTCACCACCCAAGTCAAGGGCACTATGGTATGCTAGTAGTAGGAGTGGTGGTGGTGGTGGTAATTTCGACCTTTTGCCAACGCCTCCCATACTCTACGCATCAATACCCACCACCCCTTTTCCTACAAATTGCTATCATAGATATACCTCATGAACATCATTCTTGCCGACCATCAACAGGGTGGAGCTGGTAGGAAAGTAATGGGACGGTCACCCTTTACTTAACGTTTAAACTTCCTTGCAAGTATACACCAAAACTTTTAAATTTAATCTTTTATCTTCAGATTCATCCCCTTAATTGTTTAATTTTCATTGTATAATGACAACATCTCTTGTTTTTGCCTCCTAATCTAATTCATGGCTCTACCTCTCGCTAAAGATATATTTGTAACTCATGATGAGCTATGAAATATACATTTAAAAAATTAGAATAGGGAAAATATGCACATGCATGCCTATAATAATGTGTACCTAACCCAGAGGTCGTGGAGTTGGGGTGATTTACGGTACTCTAAGGATTTACCTTGCAAGAGAGTTCCTCGTCATAGAAAAAAAAGGGGGGGAATAAATCAATTTTAGTTTTTATACATGAAGTTATATATGTTCACAAATATTTCATCTTATTGTTTTAAAGTTTCTGGATGTAAATGATATCCATGATAACCTAGACATATTTCGTCTTTATACTTGTAACATTGGTAACGAAAATAGATTAAGAATGTGAAATCTTATGTTGCTATACAATTTGGACTACCTAATCAATTAGCAATTTGATTCTTTATAATGCAGGGGTACTTGGATCCTGAGTACTATATGACACAACGACTCACAGAAAAGAGCGACGTTTATAGCTTCGGAATTCTCATGCTAGAGTTGGCCACTGCAAGGCAACCCATAGAGCGAGGGCGATACATTGTACGCGAAGTAAAAGTTAAAATGAATAAGTTAGTATCGAATACTTTTTATAAAATTCACAAACTTCTACATAATTTTGTATATAATAGTTTGAACAATGTCAATGGGACTAACTCTTTCCATGTAAAATTGACTCTCCTTAGATCTGAGGACCTCTACGGACTACACGAGCTCATCGACCTTGCTCTTGTATCCAACCCCAACCTAGCTGGTTTCAAGAAGTTCATTGATCTGGCATTGTTGTGTGTGGAAGAGATGGGCGAGAGACGTCCAACTATGAGTGAAGTAGTGAAGGAGATTGAGGGCATTATGCAATCTGAAGGAATCAAACCTAATACAGATTTGGCTTCAACTTCAGCAAGTTATGGGGAGTCAAATTCAAGTCACGATCTTCATCCCTATAGTAATGAGATCATTACTACTCATAGTAGTGGTTTTCCATATGCACGATGAAGAGAAGAAAAGGGAAGAAGAAAAAAGGAAAGATCTAATTTGTGATTATTAAATTTCTATGAGAACATTGCAAAGTATAGTAAGTGCTCTACATTACTGAGGGAAAAGTTCATGCAATTGGGAAGGCTCACGCACAGTCACAACAATCTACCCTGCTAGATCTTATGACTTGGAAGTGATGGATGGGAGACTAATAGGTCATAGATTGCACACAATAAAACCTAAAAAAATATTATGTATGAGCCTATGGGCCAACAGTTGTATTTTTTATGTTGTCCTAATAAAGTGTTTTATGCCAGATAGTGTATAAGATAAATTCAAAAATTAAAGTTTTCTTTTTATCTCCCCTTAGATGTTTTCAATGAGTACATTGGAAAAAAATGGGAAAAAACATAACCCTACAGTTATGATGTGCAAGCTTTTACATCAAAAAAAAGAAAGAGAAAAGAAAAAGAAAGAAAAATGTTAACAACAACAAGACAAGATAAGGGCCACAGTGAGACTACGGCAAGAAAATAACACAACAAAATAAGAGTCGTAGTAAGGCTACGGCCCAACCCCAAATTCAAGAGCCATGATGTTGACTTGGTTCCTCCAAGTTCCACACAAGTTGAGGTGTTACTTTGGCTTGTCTTCCTCTCTAAAGAGAAAAGAAAAAGAAAGAAAAATGTTAACAACAACAAGACAAGATAAGGGCCACAGTGAGACTACGGCAAGAAAATAACACAACAAAATAAGAGTCGTAGTAAGGCTACGACCCAACCCCAAATTCAAGAGCCATGATGTTGACTTGGTTCCTCTAAGTTCCACACAGGTCGAGGTGTTACTTTGCCTTGTCTTCCTCTCCAACATCCAGAAACTCCAAAGGCCCCTCCAGAGTCCCAGTAGTATCAATCACCTACATCGATGAGGCTAGTGCAGGGGTAGAACCAATATTGACGACAAGGGGGCCAACACGCCTTGCCTTAGCAGCATTATAGAGATAATCCAATGCTTCTGGTTGCCTGTTAGGATAAGTAGCTAGAGCGGACAGAGATAGGGACTTAGCCCCAGTGGTTAGAACCTCTCCTAAGAAATAGTTTCCTATAGAAACCTTGTTGGCCAGCAAATTTGATTGGACCTCCTCCTCGTCCTCTCCTCTTTCCTCTGCGAAGACCCCGTCTGACTCCAAAGATTGCAAACCCTTGAACTACTTCTTAAGTCCAATGATATATAATTTGGCCATGTGATGTACAAACAATTGGGTGAACTCTTTCATGTCTACTGCCCCATAATAGAGAAGGGTTTGGGCCATGGTAAGAGTGAATTTACCTATATAAACGAGATAGACCTCCCGAATATCCTTCAAATCTATGTCGAGGGCCGAAGAGAGTGTAGATGGATGTTCTCGCGCTAAATCGGTGTTTTAAGATTGTTGTGTTGTAGTATAGCCAAAATAGCACCTAAACAAATAAATTTTATTACTCGAAAAGGTTCCAAGGTCGAACACAGGGAGCAATATGGAATTTAGATTTCAAGAATTGCAATTTAAGCACAATATAAGCATTTATAATAGAACTCCAAACAAAAATGATATATAAATGAAAACAAATATTAATAGTGCAAAAAGAATGGGGTAACATGGTGATTTGAATCACCAATTACCCCTCACAATAACAGCAAATTTCTCAACAGTATTAATCAAATAAAGCCTAACAATCAAGTGTCAGACGACTGAGTGTTTAATCAGATGGCTTAACCAGCTCGAGCTACAGTGTATAGCCCTTTCTCTCTTCTCAGCCTCTGCTTCTCTTCTCTTCTTTCTCTGCTGTAGCCCCTCTCCTTCTCTTCTTCCTCTTCTGCTTCTTCTTTCTCTGCTGCGACTTCTCTCTTTCCTTTGTTCAGCCTCTTCACACAGGGGGGAACTTCTTGAATTGGCTAAGTGTCAGCCAATTTCCTCTGCAGCAAAACCCCCCCCTTCCTCACGCAAGCTCTCTCCTCTCTTTCTCTACGTAGGTCATGCTCTCCTAGAGCCTTTAACAATACCGGGTATACGGGTAATTGGACCTAGAGCGTACCTGGGACCAGGGCTACTTACGTGGATCACAGTCGAGGAGTGCATAGGGTTAGACGGGTTATCAGGTGCACCAGGTCCACAGGGTCAGAGTCACGGACGAGGTGCATGAGGCGTGCGTGTGGGGACCTCACCCCCTGTGCATGCTGAGGCAAACTGCCCGTGATAGGAATTCAACTTATTTGTTTCGTTTGCGGGTGCTCCTCAGCTTCCGAGGTGGGACTAATCCCACCGCCTTTCTTCTGCATGTAGCTGCAGCTGCTTCTTCGTTCAATTCGCGCAAGATGGCAATCAAAGGCTTCAATTGCTAGTCCACTTAGACTCCTGGAGTGATTCCGCACGAACTGGGGTCAACGGCTGGAACCTGTAGGTGATGGAGCAAGCTTCAAGCTTCGCTCGAAGCTTCGTCAATGGTGGTCAAAGGACCTGCTACCTGAAACACGAAATATGGGCTAAAAGCTACGGTTAAATTGTTCAATAGCATCGTTGTGAGGCAAGGAAGTGAATGGCAGTGTTCGTGAGGTGTGAGAGTGCGTGAGGTGGCCAGACGGTGACGGAAGGTGAAGTGCGAAAGTGCGGTGTTTGGCGGAGGTTGTGGAGGAGTAATCGACCTAACTAAGTTAGGGCTTTTGCCCCTGGGGTTGAGGCGGAGGTGTAGGGATGAACGGCGGCCGATTTGGTGGAGCGTAGTGGTCGTATGAGCTTGCTGGAGGTACGCCGGCGAGGTGGAAGACAGAGGACGATGGGTCGAGTCGGCGGTCCAAACGGAGTGGCGAGTGTCTGAAAATGAAGAGTAGAAGATAAGGAGTCATTTAGGAAAGTAGGCAGATGAAGGGGAGCGGAGTTGGCACCGGTTGAGGTATGGCCGACGTTGGAGACAAAGCTGCTCTGATAAGAGGTGGATGGAGAGGATGAAGGGGGGTAGGAGCACCAGCGGGTGCTGCTTGACGTAGAAGAAAGCAAGGAGGAAGAATCTGCCGCTGGTATTGCGGTTAGACGACGAGGTGAGGCAAGGAGGGTCGCTAGAGCTTGAAGAGCGATTCAGCTGGAGGAGGAGAGAGAAATTTGAGGGTTTCTCCAGTCAAATTCAAGCTTGGAAGGATCGGGCAGGCCTTAGGAATCTTTATATAGGTGTTAGGGGGTTGATTAGAGCTTGGACGCCAAGTTTTAAAGCTTGGAAGGTCACCGAAGTTGGAAACCCAAATTTCTGATGCGTTCGCATGAGAAATTGGGAAAGATTTGAAGCACAAGAATCGGTCTGATTGAAAGAGGATTTCAAGAGGAATCTCTGGTTCAATTTTGAGGTTTCATCAATCAATCAAGGAGAAATCCTTGATTGATTGTCGCCAGAGTTGTAGGATTAGGAGTTCTATGCGGTAGGGACCTTTTTGTGAGAATAATGACAAAGTTAGGGGCCTATTTGAAAGAATTTTGAAAGTTAAGGGAGAAATGTAATTAGATAGGACCAATTTGCAAACTAGGTCAAGACAAACTCATCTTGGGTCTAAATTTTGGTACAAACCTAATTTAGACCTAAGGAATCCAATGGTAAGTTAGATTTTGATTTTGACCACGTTTGACTAGGTAATTTATGAAAAATCCCAAATTAGGGCAAATGTCTGTCTGTGATTCTATTTTAGGTCAAAATGGGTTCTGATGGTCAAATTGAAGGTTCCAAACCCTAGAGAATATTTTTCTATAAATTTTAGAGGGCTTAGGAGAATTTTATCCAGATCAAAACCTCAGTTCATTAAGCGGGTCTGTTTTTAGGGTTTCAAAAGTCATTTAATTCTTAAAACACACGAAAATCCTTTTCTGTCTGTTTTAACCACTTGTTAGACTTTTAGGACCAATTATCCTTCATTCAACCCTTGAGAAAACCCGTGGTTGTAATGCATTCATGATAAAATGGTAAAATTACAGTTTTAACCCTAATTTATTTTTTCCCTCAGAATGATTATGCAATGACTTGTGACTCTCTAGTGGTTATGTAAGAGCATTTACTGACTTAATTGGGTTAAAATGAGCTAGTTATGACTCATGATGGTGTTCCCATCAATGGATTTTGGAGTCAATTGCTCCTATTGTTCCTTGATCTTCTTCGCCTTCTCTATCTTCTCCACCTTCCTCTAAGCTTGAGTGCTTTCCTCCATCTCCATAGAGAGCTCCTTACACTTGGTTAGAAGCATAGGCTAACCCTTCAACACCTTGTTGCAGGAAGCCTTTACTCCCTTCCTAACCTTCACCAACTCCTCCTGGTAGGATTTTGTCATCACCTCCAAAGATTTATTCTTCTCCTTCAACTTCGATGTGAGGCATGACATTTCGTAAGTGTGAGCCTCTTAAGAGCACGATTGATCCTTGGCCACCATGCGCAGTTTCTCCAACACAGCCTCCACCTCCCTCTATTGCTCCCATTGCTTCAAAATCTCCTAATCGTGAGCAACCATTTCCTTCTTCCATTCCCCAAAGGCCTTGTGGAAATATGGATGAGCCTACTCAATCTAATACGAGAGCCCCTTACCTCAAGGTGGTGTTCCAATCAAATTGGTGCCTTTGATGAGAGCTCGAGAAGAGACATTCCCCTCCACCTCCTCCTAATCCTTATTGGGAGGTGGAGTGAGTGCAAGAGTCGAGATGACTAGAGGGGGAGTACCATGGTTGTTGCTCCCCCCTAAGTAATTGCCCTTTTCAATGGTGAGAAGGTCCTTAAGAGAGAGGCTCCCGAGTGATGTGAACACATTTATTTAGAAAAAATGTCTATTTATACATGTTCGTAGGTTAATTAGATGTACATAGCATTGTAAAAATTGCATAATAGCATCATCATGTATTTAAAGTAGATTATATAATTTGTATATTAATTTCTCTATTTTAATGTGTAGGGAACAAGGTGGCACAAATCAGAGCCTCAAATGATGAATCTAACTATACAGATGGACTCAAAGTGATTATTGCAGTCTAACGACGTAAGAATCAACTCAATCAGAGCTCTATAGCACTCGATACAAAGTGAAGAAGATGGATGGCCACGATGGCACCACATGGTGCCATCATAGCCGCCCAACGTTGCCTGCCTCTCCTCTACTCTCAACGCAACCTTTAATCTAGAATGTTGGATCTTCATCCAATGGCCACGAGCGCTTGGCCCTTGATCCTTGTTCTCGACCATCTACGCGCGTAGCGCAATGGGTGAACACCCTACACAGAGCAGAAGGTGCATGTTCGAGTCGTGGTGAGAGGATTTAATTTGCTGAGGAGAGGCGCGAGTGGAATTGGGCCATTGGATGTTAATCGAGTGATGTTGGTAGCTGCTACATGGAAGCATGAATGAAGCTCGGAGCACATGAACGTGATAACATGCATTTGTGCGTGCGCTATGTGCGATCCTTCAGCGGTGCCTCATGTGATCTTGATCATCCGATCAAGATTGAACGGTCCTTAGCACTCCCTACACAATCATGTCGTGACTCCTCAGTGTGTTGAGCACACGATCATGACCTCGTCTCAGCCGTTGATCTCAGATTGCACGACCCTCAGCACTCGTCCGTAGGTCTCGCGCGATTTAAGAAGATTAGAGTGCGCACAGTGCACAATTTCAGCCCTCCGATCAGAGATCAATGGTCCTCCTTCCTCTTGTTGTGGCACGTGGTTAAGGGCCTTAAATACCCATTTTTCCACTATAAAAAGGGCCATTGACCCCCTTCCTCTTCATCACTTCCTACTCTTCTCTCCCCCTCTCTAGAGCTCAAGAACACTCTTGAGTGAGTCCTAATCCTGGGATGCTCTACTAGAGTTCTAAAAAATAATTTGTCCACCTTCTCATCCCTATTCGTGGAAATCCTCCCAGCCATCCTCTCATCCCCATTTCAAGAAGCGAATCACACTGCGACGATGCCTTGCCTCTCCTCCGACTTCGTTCTACTTCTTCCAGGTGTTGTCTACGCAGCTCATCCTCCAGGTAGTCGTCAAGGAGGATAATTTCTCCTCCACTCTCTTTTTACTGCTTTCTAGTTTAGATTTCAATTTCCTGCAGTAGTTTTATAGCAATTATTTTGTAATAAACATTTGTGAAGATTTATAAAAGTGATTTTCCTTTCTCTTACTCTGTTTATTTTTCTGCAAAGAATAGTTTTCTTGCTTAGTAGAGTAAAGTAGAACAGCTAGCATAGATAATATTCCACTTGATTTCCTTCTCTTTTCCGTGTTAATTTTCTACAAGTAGAGTTGTTAGCCTAAGATTATTCCATCTTCTATTCTGCTCTATAAAAATACCAAAAAAATGATATAGCCACAAAACACTAAAAGGAAATAAAACTAACATAGATTTCCCACGAAATCAAACGTCGCCTCCTTGTGTTCAACCCAAGACTCACCTAAGTTTCGATAAAATTATTTTATCTCCGATTTTTCTACGAGTGCAATGACTTAGGTTTCTTTTTCCCGAAACCCTAAATATTTTCACACAAATTTCCCGACAATCATTTTGGTGCCATTGCTAGGAAGGCAATGTCTTTGATTTATTTATCACATTTTCTCCACACTGATTTATTCTCTAACCAATCTTCTCTCTGATCTATTATCTTACAGGTATCCAACCAAGGTGTGCCAAAGCGGTAGATCAGAGTAAAATGCAAGTAGATAATTTGTAAGTGCCCCCACTTTCCTACCCACTAGATTCATTTCACCATTAAAATAACTCAAACCCAAATTGACTTAGGTGCTTTTGTAAACCCTAGGATAGATCTGGTTGTTTGATTGTCACTCCCACCTGCTTATAAAAAAAATACAAAAAAAATATACTTCTAATCTGATTGTGGGACTTAATTATTAGACACATTATATACAACCACAAACTTGAGGCGCACAGCCTCTCTGATTTCATCACTCAATTGGTATTCTGACCTATGGAATCGGTACATGCGAAATTACACACATAATTGAGTAGAAATCAAAATAGGCTAACCACATTTGTGCGTTAATCAATGATGCAATAGGCCAATTGTCTGAATTGTCTGGGCCACACCACTTTATTTAACACAGACTAATTCAGTAGCTTGGCCTTAGGATTTTTTTTTTTTTTTGAAAAGATGAGTGCTATTGAAGACAATAGCAGACCGGTGATATTTTATTCATGAAACAAATAAAGGAGTTACAAGGAATCACTCCACTCCTTAACAATTCTCCCACACTCCCTTATAATACTCCCAACATTCAACGAACCCCCATTAAACAAAAGCTCATTGCGAGCACGCCACACACACCACATTACCCTCACCATCTTAAAATTTTAGGATTAAAATTTTAGGTCAAAACCAGGTACTCAATTTTATTTCCAAGTTCTAAAGGAATACATCTATACTAGTGCTTTTACAACTAGGTTTGCCTCCCTAAACTTGATTGAATCAACCTAAATTTGAACCCTAAAAGCAACTAAACAAGATTTGAACCTTAAAATTCACTACATCATTAATAATCTTGCTTGAAGATCCCTGGTTATGCATGTACACACTTTTGAATTGATCATTAAGGGCATAACCCATTTAAGGGCCCATCACATTCCAGGAGCACTATTAACTCAGTGTTGAAGCTGCGAGTTACTACACTATCGTATTTGGTTTTGAAAAACCTATCGTTGTAGTTTGAAAGCGAAGAACTCGTGTTCAACAAATAAAATTTATATCGGAATAGAAATCCTAGGTCGAACTTAGGGAGGCAGACGTTTGATTAAAAATACGCGTTTGTTTTATTTGTCACGAAGCAGATTAATTGATTAGAAACCGTCTATCTATTTACAATAAATAGAAGAGAGAGAATATTACAAATAAAAACCAAAAAGAGATGTAGAATGAACATGGAATTCATTATCAAAGAGATTGTTCGTTACACTACACATTACGAATAGAAAGCAGAAAACGATTACATTAGAAAGCAGTAAATCTACCCTAGAAAGCATTAAAAAGAATGGAGAGAGAATTATCTTCCTCAACTGTCGCTTGGAGGACGAGCCGAACAGGACGATGCCTGGAAGATGGGGAATGGAGCAGGATGAAGGAGGACGAAGTGGGAAGAATGGGAATGGGGTAGCACATCATCGTCGTCGTGGGATCCACTTCCGAAAGGGGGACGAAAATTTGACTTTATCTCTTGAGAACCATCCCGGGTGTGGGACAAGCTTCTCTTGAGCTTTGGAGAGGGAGAGAAGAGAAAGAAGGAATGAGAATTTTGTGTGGAGGGGGTCTCCTTTTATAGTTGCAAGGAGTGGGGGTAATTTGGTCATTTTAATTTGAAACACATTAAGTCAAGGGTCTTTAGTGACGGATAAAACTGTTGCTAAAGCCCCATCGTGGGCGTAATGGGGCGACCGCTCGCCTCCTCTCGCCCAACGCCTTCCCACGTTCTGCCGATCTTAGCCATCTGATCGTGAGATCGAACGGCTTAACTCGCCCCTCACAGCGCCTCCTCTGCGTGCAATGCCGCGTCTGATGGCACGTCACGCGCGGGCGTGCGATAGCACATGGGCGCCATTGAGCGCTCACGACCGCTCGATCGCAATCCAACGCTCCTTGCGCCTGCTTGCCTGCGCCCGCTCACCTGCTCCTCGCGACTCGATCCCGTGCCTCTCCTTCACACAAGTGCTTTCACCCACTGCACTGCGGAGGAGAAACGGGAGCGCGGTTGAATTGAGGAGCAGCTGCCCATGGCCGTTGGATGGCGATCCAACGGCCACGATTCAACGTGCGGTAGAAGGGTGCAGTCGACTCTAAACTCAGCTGGGTCAGTTTGGGCAGCCGAGATGGCGCCACATGGTGCCATCTTGGCCGTCCATCTTTTGGATGATGTAGATGGTGCCACGGTTGTCGGATTGAGTCAATTTTCACGTCGTTAGGCTGCGATCGTCGATTCGAATCCATCCGTGCGGTCAGATTTGTCGTTTGAAGTATGAATTCATACCATCTTGGCCCTTGATCTTCTAGGGTTCCCCGATCTCTATTTGATACTACAGATGTCTGATTAGGGCGATCTTGGAGTCGTTGAACTCCAATCATCGCCCAAATCACATCTGTACAGTTGGATCTTCGATCCGAGGACCCAATAAAAAGTTTGCCCTGTCCCTGAACATAAAAGGAGATAATTAACCTCCATTTTATTCAAACTAATTTAAATGCAAGATGATGCATGTTATGCAATATTTATAGTATGCAATGCAATTCTATGCTTAAGAACATGCATCTTATACAATGTAAACATGTTTACATCACACCCCCATGCCTATCTTTTTCTAGTCCCTAGCAAAAACTATATGCTATTTATAAAAGAATCAGGTTGGATTATTTGGGCATGAGTTATTTTCAATCATTAAGAAAATATTTACTTAGGATCTGAACTTTCAAAGACACAACAGTGCCTAGGTATCTGCCAAAATGCAGACCGCCTCAAGCCCTCGCTTATTCAAAGAAAAATCTCTTTTTCTCTTTTTCTTCTTTTCTAATTTCTTTTTGGATTTTCGAGATTTAGGGTTTAAGAGTGGCTTTCTACGGCCATTCAACTCACCCAAGATTTGATGGGAATCCTAAGTTCTAAGCATCTTATTGTGAATGTGATATACTCGTTGATTGGTAGTAAAAACGGACTTTGTATTTCTATGCTTCTAGGTGGCCTTAAAAAGAGAATTCTGCCTAAAGGTGTATCTTTACAATCGGTAGCTTTCTCCCTACTTTTATTTTTACGGGGTCAACACAAGGGTGAATCCAGTGTATATCTCCCCAGTTTATTCTACTTCTCCACTTCTTCCTAAGTGTTTTGGAAATTTTCAGTGTATTTATTGAGCTGGGTTCTGGACAACCGGTCGATGAGCTGTTACCACCGACAACTTGTCAGCCATACTCGTGCGGTGAAGTGTGGCTTATTTCTTTTTCTTTTCTCCTTCTCTTTTTTTTCTTTTCTTTTCTTTTTGACTTTCTTTTTCTCTCTCTTTTTTTTAAGTAGGAGGCTTCCCTGGTCTAAGATTTACCTAAAGGGAGCAAAAAGAGAAATGTCCAGTGACTGGGCTCTGGACAACCTACCTACAGGCTGTTACCCATGATAACTTGCCAGCTATATCACCCTAGAAGGTTCATTAGCTACCCAATTTTCATTAAAATCGCCGAATGAGTCAGTGTAAAGAAAGTGTGTAGATGCTTAAAACTCAAAGTTCCCTCAAATCAGAGGGCGGGTTGATAAGTCGTGTACTTATCACCCAAACTTATTTACTCCAATTACAATAGAATTAAGATTGACGAGGACTCGAAAAATAAATTCACATTTTAATGGATACACAGGCTGATTAAGTCTGAAGACTTGAAGGGTCTTTGTGTTTAAATCATAATGTAATATTTCCTAAGATTGCAAAGTCCTAATGTCCAAGTATTCCTTCCTAATTCAATTTTTTTTTAACTAAATAATGAAAATTAAACGAATCTACGGAGCTGACGAAATAATTCAGCGATGAATATCCACCCCCCCATGCCTATCTAATGCAATGTCCTCATTGTATTAAAAAGATAAAATAGAGTGGAATAGAGTAGAAAGCACCTGAATTGCGTGAATGTCGGGTCTGCTCTGAGATAAAAACTAAAGAGAACTGTATATGTGCTGAATTTAGTGCCTTCAGCTAGGCACACTATACAAAGAAGAGAAATAAAGAATTCACAGGTACAGGTCAGAATTAGAATAAAACGATGAAACCTCAGACCTGCCAACAGATGTCCACAGATGTGGACCAGATTGTAATGCTGACCCATACCCCATAATCAAGAATATCTAAGGTCCTGGATAAAAAATTACCCAAAACCTAAAATCAGTATGCAAGCGGAGTCGGGCTTGCGATTTATGAGGATGCAACCCAAGACCAAAAGGTCGGGTTACAGAAAATTCAAGCTCCAAAGGATAACCAATGAATGTGTGCTTGGGTTGGACATCCTCAGAATAGATGTCGTAAGGGTCCTGGTTTGATGGTTTCAGATGAATTGGAACCCTTAGACTTAGTCTTCTATTTCCTCCAAAGTGTGCTTCCTAAATCAGAATTTCCTAGCTCCTATCCTCCTCATTCAGAATGTCAAATTCTGGGACCTCTTGCATATTAATCACCCCATCTGAAATCTCCAAGTCTAAATGATGTGGCTGAATCGGAATTGACTTGGGTCTAGTTATCTTAAAAACAGAATTGTCGATAAGCTCAATGGGGTGTAACTGACAATCAGGGCATTGGATTGAATCCTCCAGAAAATGTGATTCTGGATCCGTAATGTGAGCCCCAATAAGATCAGTTTCCTCAGTTATTGGACTATCAAATGATCTTTCAGATTTCTCAGGCCCAATCATTTCATAGAAATCGTGTTCTGTAAACTTGCGTGAGACTTCGCAACTTGAATCTTCACCATTATAATCAAAGAAATCAAAATCCGTATTAATACATGTCTCAAAATCATCCATCACTTTCTGGTCCATGGAGACATATGTTTCCTCATACCTCGGCTCAAGGATTTCAGGTGAAGAAATCAGATAATCCTTAATTGGTTGCTCTAATTCAACCTGGTCAACCTCATAACACGTGTCCCCCCAATAGGTGCCTAAGCGGGTTCTGACATTGGCTTTCCTGAAGGGGGTTCATCCTAGGAATCATCCCACGATTGAACCAAAGCAACCACAAATCTCATCCTCAATTTCGCTAACTTCCCAAGTAGAAACTCACCCGGGTTCTTATCCTTAACATCCTGGAGCCAATCTAACAAATACTTGTTCAAATCATCAATCATTTCAATCAAGGGCTCCAATCTTTCAATGGAAGGTATTGGCTGAACTTTTAACGATTGAATGGTATTCCTCAAGTTAGCCAAAACCTTATCTTGAACCTGGTTACCCTAAACCAAATGAGTTGGTTCAGGGTTGGGCGGGTTTGGGATCAAAGTAGAGGAGTTAACGAATTGAGATTCGTTATACACTTCCTGATAATAGGTCATTTAGAATTGTTCAAAAGGTGGTGATGACCTAAAGGCAATGTAATCAGAGGATGGGTAAGAGTCAGTGTATCCTTCTTGATTGTATATCATATTAGGTTGTTCATGAAAGGTTGACGATCTATAATCGATGTGGCTCTAAGAAGGATAGAAATCACAATCATAGTGTTCAGGGTTAGACCTGATGTAAACACATTTACACTACTTAAGATGTCAATTTATGCATGTTCTTAAGCATAGGATTGCATTTCATGATATAAATACTGCATAACATGCATCATCTTGCATTTAGAGTAGTTTGAATAAAATGGAGGTTAATTATCTCCTTTTATGTGCTTGGACATGGTAAACTTTTTATCAGGGCCTCGGATCGAAGATCCAACCGTATGGATGTGATCAAAGCGACAATTGGAGTTCAACGACTCTAAGATCACCCTAATCAGGCATCCGTAGCATCAGATAGTGATAAGGGAACCCTAGAAGATCAAGGGCTAGGATGGTGTAAATCTGCACTTCAAATGACAAATCCGACTGCACGGATGAATTCGGATCGACGATCGCAGCCTAACGATGCAAAAATCGAGTCAATCTGACATCTGTGGCACCATCTACAACATTCAGAAGATGGGCGGCCAAGATGGTGCCATGTGGCGCCATCTTAGCCACCCAAACGGCCGCATGCAATCATTGAAGTCTCCGCATCCACTCTCTCTCTGCCGTTGGATCTCGATCCAACGGCTGTGGACAGCAGCGCCTAAAAGTGTCTGCTCGACCATCCGTGCCCCGTAGCGCAGCAGTCGAAGGCACTATTGCGAGCTGCAGCCGTGGGTTTGAGCCACAGCGAAGGGGAGAAGGGCTCGGGCGAGCAAGCGTGGGCGTGCGTCAGATTGCAATCCAATGGTCTGCGCGCTAGATAGCGTTCACCCGCTATTGCACACGTGGCGTCATGTGGCATCGTACTCGCTGGGTGGGCGTGCAGCAATAGGCGAAGGCGCATCTTAAGCTGTCCGATCTCGCGATCGGACGGCTGTGGATGGATGAACGTGGGCGGGCGTTGAGAGTGGGCAGCTGAGGAGGCGTGCGTGGGGAGCGCCCACTACACCCACGTTGGGGCTTTAGCAACGGTTTTATCCGTCACTGAAGACCCCTTATTTAATGTTTTAAAGATGTAATGACTAATTTGCCCCCACTCCTTGCAACTATAAAAGGAGACCCCCTCCACACGAAATTCTCATCCCTTCCTTCTCTTCTCTACCTCTCCAAAGCTCAAGAGAAGTTTGTCCCACACATGGGATGCTCCTAGCGAGATAAAGTTTAAATTTTTCGTCCCCCTTCGGAAGTGGATCCCGCGACGACGACGGCGTGCTGCTCCGTTCCCGTTCTTATGCTTTGCCATTCGTCGTCCTGCTCTATCCTCCTTCGTCCAGGCGTCGTTCCGTCCGGCTCGTCCTCCAAGCGATCGTCGAGGAGGATAACTTCTCTCTCCCATTCTTCTTTACAGCTTTTCTAGTGTAGCTGATTTCTTGCTTTTTAGTGTAACTTTTATTTGGTTTGATTGTATAAACATTTTGAAATATTGAATGCATGTTCTCTCTCTCTCTCTTCCTTTTAGTCTGATAGCTTCATTGTAATTATATCATCTCACTTTTCAAAAATTCTAAAAAAAATATAATTGTAAACATAGATCGACGTAGCCTCCTTGTGTTCAATCCGGAATTCAAATTTTGGTATAAATTTTATTTGTTGAACATGAATTCTTCACTTTCAAGCTACAATGACAAGGTTTTGAAACCAAACACATTAGCGTAGCAATTCGAGCGTTCAACATTTTGGCACCGGTGCCGGGGAGGCAACGATTCCCGATCTTCTTTTCGCATTTCTAGCACTTTATTGTTTTCTAACTTGCTTTCTCTTGTGTCTATTATTTTGCAGAGACCTCCATCAAGGAATCAACAAGCGGTAGACTGGAGTAAAGTGCAGTTGAAGACAACTGTAAGTGCTCCCCATTCTTTCCCCCTCCATAGATTTCATTCGCCACATTAAATCCAAATTCCAATTAACCTAGGTGTTTGCATAAATCCTAGGAATAGTTTGGTTGTTTGGATTTCCACTCACATTCATTCCAGTCTCATTCATAAAAAAAATAACAAAAAGATAATCTTGTGGGGTAATTTTCAACAAACACACAACACACACCCACATTCAAGGCACTTAATCAATTTAATTTGTTTCTACTCAACCGGGTTTTGATTTGTGGAACCGGTACACACAAAGCAACACATAACAGAGTAGAAATCATTCTAGGTTAACCATCTTTGAGTGCCTAACTTAGTGGTGCAATTGAGGCCAATTGTTTGAGTTGTTTGGGCCGCACCACTCTATTTAAAACCAACTCATCAAGTAGCTCCTCCTTAGGGTTTTCAATCTAGGTATATTCCAGGCACTCCACTTTCTTTCTATTTTTAAAGGAAAACAATCTTCACCCGTGTTTTACAACTTGGTTTGCCTAGAAACTTGATTGCAATTCACCTAATTTGAAACCCTAAAAGCTACTTAAGCTAGATTTGAACATTAAAATTCACGCATTATAAATAATCTTGCTTGAAAACCCTGGTTGTGCACGCACTTACACAAATCTCAATCAATCATTAAGGGCACAACCCATTGTAAGGGCCCATCACATTCCACAAGCACCACAATCCCAGTACTTAATAAAATTGAGTAGACGTTGGCCTTAAGGTTTGATTCGCTCTTCAGGGCCTAGTCTGAGATTGTTTTTGATTAACCTACTTGTATTGATTAATCTGATGTCTAGCTAGGGGAGTAGCGACAAACGACCGCGGTTGGGGGGTACACTAGGAACCGGAGGCGAAAGCCGAAGGAAGAACCTTCTCCCCAGTCCCTCCTTCTAACTGGTTGGATTAAACATATGTAAGTAGAGTAAATCATTTACAGTCTTAAGGCGGGTTTTTGGAGTCAGTAGATCCTTAGGCTACCCCACTTAAGGACAGCCTTGTTTTGTTGTGCTGCAGGGTCCCTATCCCCAGTCCTTCCGACTTTCTCCCAGTTTATGCTGGGAAGACGGTCATTGAATCCCCGATTGGAAGGACCATTAGAACATTCTAGGAGGCGCAAGTTGGATTTTCGTCAATTTGATCCCATGGCCGAACAACAGCCTCCTCTGCTTGGAAATCCACAGGAAGAATTTCGAAGGTAGCTGGAACAAATGCAGAGAATGCAGGAATGGTTCTAGAGAATGCAGGGCGCTCAGCCCTTGAAGGATTTTTATGATCCTTCAAATTACGGGGAATGTCCCGACGTCCAGATTCCAACCGGTGACGTAGAAATCAAGCCCTAGGTGTTAAGCCTGATTAAACATTATCATGGGCTTGGCTTCGAAGATCCGTTTCAGCACTTGGAGGACTTGACCACTTTGGTCCAGACCACCAAGGCTCGAAATGTAAACGAGGAGCAAATGATCATGAGGTTCTTCCCCCACTCTCTTAGGGATAAGGCCGCGCATTGGTATAAGACAATAGGAGGACCAATTGCAACTTGGAATGAGTTGAAATCAGCCTTTCTGAAGAAATTCTTCCCAGTCGGTCGTACCAATGCTTTGAGACGGGCAATCACTACCTTTACCTAGTGGCCGGGGGAGCAGTTTCATGTGGCCTGGGAGCAATTCTAGGACTTATTGCGGAGGTGTCCACATCACGAGGTGCCGAAATGGAAACTCGTGCAGATCTTCTATCATGGGTTGACCGAGCAACTCAGAAATCATGTGGATGCTTCTTGTGGAGGCAATTTCCTCAATAAAGATGCAGATAGTGCACATGATTTATTTGAGGAAATGAGTGAGAATTCAATTAATCATGCCTCCATGGATACTTTTAACTGGTCCCAGCAACCCAGTTCAAATGTCGATGAAGTCCATGACTCTCATTCATTTGATATGGAATGGATTTGTAATAAACTTGATAAGGTGGACTTGGTTGCTAAAAGAATGGAAGAGTGGATGGCTAGCAATTCTATAAACACATCTCGATCCACTCAATCCCAAAATTCGGGATTCCATTCCTCACGAGCTCCTTTTGGACGGGAGTTCGTGAATCAACTCAATGCGGCTCAACCTGTGAGTCAGCATTTTTCGGAGCCCCACGGGTTCCAAACTAGGGCCTTTGATCCCAGTTTTTCTGATCCTTCCCTTTCTTTCTCTCCATCCTCACCTTATGAGGATGTCTATGCTATGCAAGAGAATGTTAGATCCAACCCTTACTTGAATGCCTATAATCCAGGTTGGAGAAACCACCCTAACTTCTCTTGGAAAAATCCGAGGCAACAGACCCAATTCCGACCTAGCAACTATGCTCCGCAATGACCAATGGGTCAGGGTCAAGTATATACTCAGTTGCCTTCAAATTAGGTCAATCAGCCAACTTGGAATGCCTGTCAACCTGCAGGGCAGGCTGATTTGAACTGTCAAATGGTAGAGATGCAAGGATCTATGCTCCAGCTCATGCAGCAAATGAAAAACTCGCTGGACAACTTGCAATCCGGGCTCATTGCTAACTCTCGTCAACCCAGATCTCTACCATCTCAACCCATACCCAACCCGCGAAATATTATGAATTTGGGCAATCAAGCCCAAGGGTACGGAAATCAGAGGGACTCGCACGCACATGCTCAGGTGGTTGAGCAGGGTTCCTCGTCTTCTTCTTCTTCTTCTGCAAATCAACAATTCATGGTCAATCAAGCCCCTCCAATCTTTCCTAGCCCTCCCCAAGACCCAAATTCTTACGCATCTGCAAATTCTGTCACTTTGAGGAGTGGTAAGAAGACTCAGGATCCACAACCACACTATTCTGATCTTTTGAATCCTAAAGAACCTGAGGAGAGAAAGGAGAATTCTAGAGGAGAAATCAAGGCTCAGGAACCTGATTCCAAAGATATGACTCATGTTCCTTTTCCTGAAGCCTTGACCAAATCAAAGAAGAAGAAGTTTGTTGATAGCAATGAGGAGCTTCTGAATCTATTTAATAATGTTGAGATCAATATCCCGCTCCTTGATGCTATCAAGCACATACCAGCTTACGCAAGATTTTTAAAGGAATTATGTACACAAAAGCGTAAGTCGAGAGAATCTGTTCCGAGGAAGGTGGTACTCTCTGAGTAGGCTAGTTCTGTTATCCTGCACTACCACCCTCAGAAAAAGAGAGATCCTGGTGCTCCATTGATTTCTTGCGTTATTGGAGATTACACATTTGATAGAGCACTTTTGGATCTTGGTGCATCCATCAACCTAATTCCGACTTCTCTCTACGAGAAGTTTAGGTTAGGTGAACTTTGGCCAACTTCAGTAACGCTACAGTTAGCGGACTGTTCGGTCACAAACCCACGAGGCGTTATTGAAGATGTTATAGTTAAGGTCAAGGATTTCTATTTTCCTGTAGATTTTCTTGTCCTTGACATGGATGTACCTGATAATTTGAGGAACACGCCCATCATTCTGCAGCGTCCGTTCTTGGCTACCACAAAGGCCAACATTAATTGTGAAAGTGGTAGCATGGAAATCGCTTTTGGGGATCAACGAATGAAATTGGATATTTTTAAGGCGATCAACAAATTTGAGGATTGTGGATTTATTGAGGAGCTTGATGAGGATAATGATAATATTGAAACTTGTTTGACAGTTTCTTTAATTGAAAGTTCTTCTTTGGATGATGAATTTGACCCGCAACCCTCTATGGCTGACCTGACATCTTCGGAAGAGGTTATTGATTTTGTTCACTCACAACCTCTTCCTCTTGTTGAATCTTCAGCATTTACCCTACCATCAATCATCAACCCACCCCAACTTGAATTGAAACCATTGCCCGAGAATTTGAAATATCAATTTTTAGGACCTCAGAATACGCTCCCTGTGATTATCAGTGCTAAATTGACAAAGGAGCAAGAGATTAAATTGATCAAGGTCCTAAAGGAACATAAGGAGGCAATTGGTCGGACCATTCATGACCTCAGGGGGATCGGGCCATCTTACTATAATCATAGAATATTTTTGGAAGATGGGTCCCACCCTTCTCGCTAGATGCAGAGGAGATTGAATCCAAATATGCGAGAAGTGGTCAAAAAGGAAATCATCAAGTGGCTCAATGCAGGAATTATTTATCCAATCTCTGACAGTCCTTGGGTAAGTCCCGTTCAAATTATTCCAAAGAAAGCCAGGATTACTTTTGTGACTAATGAGAGATTAGAATCTGTCACAACTCGTTCAGCTTCCTCTTGGAGGGTTTGTATTGATGACAGGAAGCTGAACACAACCACTAAAAAGGATCATTTTCCCCTGCCCTTCATCGATCAAATCTTGGAAAAATTAGCCGGGTAGAAGTACTTCTGTTTTCTTGATGGCTACTCAGGATACAACCAAGTTCCTATCCATCCCGAGGATCAGGAGAAAACTACTTTCACCTGTCCCTACGGAACCTTTGCTTTTCGTAGGATGCCTTTTGGGTTATGCAATGTACCTGCGACTTTTCAAAGGTGTATGCTAGCCATATTTTCTGACATGGTGGGAGAGTTTATGGAAGTCTTCATGGATGATTTCTCTATTTTCAGAGAATCATTTGACTCTTGTTTGGCTAATTTGGAAATGATTCTTAAGCGATGTATCAAGACATGATTGGTCCTTAGCTGGGAAAAGAGTCATTTCATGACCCAAGAGGGTATCGTTTTGGGTCATGTAATCTCTAAATGGGGAATTGAAGTGGACAAAGCTAAGGTTGATGCTATCGCTAAACTTCCTCCTCCCACATCTGTTAAACAAATTAGATAATTTCTTGGCCATGTGGGATTTTATCGAAGATTCATCAAGGATTTCTCGAAGGTTGCTCGTCCTTTGAGCAATCTTCTTGCCAAAGAAACGCCGTTTGTTTTTGACGAATCATGCCGAAAGGCATTTGATTTTCTGAAAACGGCAGTCACCTGTGCTCCAATTTTGCAACCACCAATTTGGACAGCCCCTTTTGAGATCATGACCGACGCTTCTGATTATGCGGTTGGGGCTATCCTGGGTCAGAAAATTGATCGAAAGCCCTCTATCATCTACTACACTAGTAAAACTCTGGATGAAGCCCAGAGGAATTACGCTGTTACTGAAAAGGAATTACTAGCTGTAGTATTTTCTTTGGAAAAATTTAGGGCGTATCTCTTAGGGTCTCATGTTATCGTTTATACCGACCACTCGACCTTGAGACATCTCTTGGCTAAAAAGGATGCTAAACCCCGGCTTATTCGTTGGATTCTTCTTCTTCTTCAAGAATTTGATCTTGAAATCAAGGATAAAACTAGGGTACAAAATGTGGTAGCAGATCATTCGTCGAGACTCTTAGGTGATTCTTCTTGTCCGGACATTCTGATTGCTGACACTTTTCCGGACGAAACTATTCTTACAGTTTTAGGTGTCCATACCCCATGGTTTGCTAACAGTGTTAACTATTTGGCCGTTGGTCAAATCCCCTAGGATTGGACCAAGCAACAACGGGATATACTCAAATCTGAGTCCAAATACTACTTCTGGGAGGACCCTGAACTGTATCGCATCGGCTCTGATCAGATTATTCGCCGATGTATTCCGAAGAATGAATTAAACAGTATACTCGAGTTCTGCCATGCATCTGGGTGTGGTGGACATTTCTCCAGGAAAAAGATAGCTGCAAAAATCTTGCGATTTGGCTTCTATTGGCCATCTTTATTCAAAGATGCCCAGGATTTCTCAAGGTCATGTTCTTGATGTCAGGCACTCGAGAGCATAACTAAGAGAGGCATCGGCATGTAAAAATGCCCATCGGCATGTCTCCATTCCGTTTGGTGTATGGAAAGGTGTGCCATCTACCCGTACAGATTGAACACAGGGAATTCTGGGCAATCAAACAATGCAATTTAGATTTGAATCTAGTTGGGAAGACCAGGAAATTCCAACTATCTGAGTTGGAGGAGCTTAGAAATGATGCTTATGAGAATGCCATGATCTACAAGGCTCGGACCAAAGATTTACATAATCAATTGATTTCCGGCAAGAGCTTTGAGCCAAACCAGAAGGTCTGGTTATTCGATTCTAAACTTAAGCTCTTTCCTGGCAAACTTAGATCTAAATGGAATGGCCCATTCATAATTGATCAGATTTTTCCAAATGGTGCCATTCAGATTTCTGACCCAAAGACGCGTAACACATTTAAAGTCAATGGTCAATGTCTGAAGCCTATTGTTGACCGTACTCTTCCAGAACCCGTCTCAGACTCTGTTGCTCTAGCCATTCTGTGACTTTTTTGGCTGGACTTCGCCTAGCTGACGACATTAAACTTAACAGTTGTACATATGACACAAGGCTGATACGAGCTTCATATTCAAGTGACATCTTTCATATTCTACCCTTTCTTTCATGTCTCTTTTTAAATGAGGACATTGCATCAGCTAGGCATGGGGGGGTGGATTTATTTTTAATTATTTGGTCAGCTTTGTGAAATTCGTGTAAATTGTTTATAAAAAAAAAATCAAAATTAGGAAGGATTAGTTGGACATTATGACTTTTCAATCCTAAGAAATTTTACATTAGGATTTGAACACAAAGACCCTTCAGGTCTTTGGACTTAATTAGCTCATGTATCCACTAAAATGTGGATTTGTCTTTCGAGTCCTCACCATCTTAATTCTATCGTAATTGGAATAAATAAGTTTGGGTGATAAGTACACGACTTATCAACCCCCCCTCTGATTTGAGGGAATTTCTGAGTTTTAAGCATCTACACACTTTCTTTGCACTGACTTGTTGTTCGGCAATTCTAACGGAAATTAGGTAGCTAATGAACCTTCTAGGGTGATATGGCTGGCAAGTTATCGTGGGTAACAGCTCATAGGTAGGTTGTCCAGAGCCCAGTCACTGGACCTTTCTCTTTTTCTTGCCCTTAGGTAAATCTTAGACCAAGGAAGCCACCTACTTAAAAGAAAAAGAAAAAAAAATCGAAAAGAAAAGGAAAAAAGAAGAAAAAAAAGAAATAAGCCACACTTCGCCGCACGAGTATGGCTGGCAAGTTGTCGGTGGTAACAGCTCATCGACCGGTTGTCCAGAACCCAGCTCAATAAATACACTGAAAATTCCCAAAACACTTAGGAAGAAGCAGAAAAGTAGAATAAACCGGGGAGATATACACTAGATTCACCCTTGTGTTGACCTCGTAAAAAAATAAAAGTAGGGAGAAAGCTACTGGTTGTAAAGATACACCTTTAGGCAGAATTCTTTTTAGGTCACCTAGAGGCGTAGAAATCCAAAGTCTGTTTTAATTGCCAGTCTACGAGTCTATCACAATCACAATAAGATGCTTAGAACTTAGGGTTCTCATTAAATCTTGGGTGAGTTGAATGGCCGTAAAAAGCCACTCTTAAACCCTAAAATTTGAAAATCCAAAAAAATTAGAAAAGAGTAAAAAGAGAAAAAGAAAATTTTCTTTGAATAAGGCGAGGGTTTGAGGCAGTCTGCATTTTGGCAGATACTCGGACACTGTTGTGTCTTTGAAAGTTCAGTTCTTAAGTAGACAATTTCTTAATAATTGAAAATAACTCATGCACAAATAATCCAACCTAATTCTTTTATAAATAGCATATAGTTTTTGCTAGGGACTAGCAAAAGATAGGCATGGGGGTATGATGTAAATACATTTACACTACTTAAGATGTCTATTTATGCATGTTCTTAAATATAGGATTGCATTTCATGATATAAATATTGCATAACATGCATCATCTTGCATTTAGAGTAGTTTGAATAAAATGAGGGTTAATTGTCTCCTTTTATGTGCTTGGACATGGTAAACTTTTTATCGGGGCCTCGGATCGAAGATCCAACCGTATGGATGTGATCAAGGTGACGATTGGAGTTCAACGACTCCAAGATCGCCCTAATCAGGCATCCGTAACATTAGATAGTGACCGGGGAATCCTAGAAGATCAAGGGCAGGATGGTGTAAATTTGCACTTCAAATGACAAATCCGACCACACGGATGAATTTGGATCGACGATCGCAGCCTAACGACGCAAAAATCGAGTCAATCCGACATTCGTGGCACCATCTACAACACCCAGAAGATGACGGCCAAGATGGAGCCACGTGGCACCATCTTAGCTGCCCAAACGGCCACATGCAATCACTGAAGTTACCGCATCCACTCTCTCTCCGCTGTTGGATCTCGATCCAACGGCTGTGGATAGCCACGCCTAAAAATGTCTGCTCGACCATCCGCACCTCGTAGCGCAGCGGTCGAAGGCGCTATCGTGAGCTGCAGCCGTGGGTTTGAGCCGCAGCGAAGGGGAGAAGGGCACGGGCGAGTAAGCGCGGGCGTGCATCAGATCGCAATCCAATGGTCGTGCATGCCTGATAGCGTTCACCCGCTATTGCATACGCGGCGTCACGCGGAATTGTATGCACTGGGTGGGTGCGCAACAGCGGGCGAAGGCTCATCTTAAGCTATCCGATCTCACGATCGGACGGCTATGGATGGATAAACATGGGCGGGTGTTGAGAGTGGGCAACTGAGGAGGCACGCGTGAGGAGCGCCCACTACACCCATGTTGGGGCTTTAGCGACGGTTTTATCCGTCACTAAAGACCCCTTATTTAATGTTTTAAAGATGTAATGACTAATTTGCCCCCACTCCTTGCAACTATAAAAGGAGACCTCCTCCACACGAAATTCTCATCCCTTCCTTCTCTTCTCTACCTCTCCAAAGCTCAAGAGAAGCTTGTCCCACACCCGGGATGCTCCTCGCGAGATAAAGTCCAAATTTTTCGTCCCCCTTCGGAAGTGGCTCCCACGACGACGACGGCGTGCTGCTCCATTTCTGTTCTTCTGCTTCGTCCTTCTTCATCCTGCTCCGTCCTCCTTCATCCAGGCGTCGTTCTGTCCGGCTCGTCCTCCAAGCGATCGTCGAGGAGGATAACTTCGCTCTCCCATTCTTCTTTACAGCTTTTCTAGTGTAGAATTTTCCTGCTTTCTAGTGTAGCTGATTTCCCGCTTTCTATTGTAACTTTTATTTGGTTTGATTGTATAAACATTTTAAAATATTGAATGCATGTTCTCTTTCTCTCTCTCTCTCTCTCTCTTCCTTTTAGTCTGATAGCTTCATTGTAATTATATCGTCTCGCTTTTCCAAAATTCTAAAAAAATATAATTGCGAACATAGATCGACGTAGCATCCCTGTGTTCGACCCGAAATTCAAATTTCGGTATAAATTTTATTTGTTGAACACGAATTCTTTGCTTTCAAGTTACAACGACAAGGTTTTGAAACCAAACACATTAGCGTAGCAATTCGAGCATTCAACAAGACCCTAAACACAGAGGTCCAGAACTGTATCCCCAATTCGAGTTATCCCAACTAACTGACGGTTGATTACAGTACGAGTCGGGATAATCATCATGTTGAGGATAATTCAAATCAGGAGGGAAAGAGCGGGAATGCGTATAATATGCGGAAGGATTCATGATAAACAGGAGGAAGAAAGGTGCCCTGCAATACAAGCAATCAAACCTGTCCTTAAGTGGGCTAGCCTAAAGACCTACTGGCTCTCGGAACCCGTCTTGAGATAAAAAAATGATTTGATCTATTTCTGTCTGTTCAATCCAACCAGTTAGAAAGAGGGATTGGGGAGAAGGTTCTTCCTTTGGCTTGCGCCTCCAGTTCCTAGTGTACCCCCAGCCTCGATCATTTTATTCTGCTCCCCTAGCTAGACATCAGATTGAACAGTAGAAACAGACTAATAAAAAATAATCTCGTTCTAGGCTCCGAAGAGCGAGTCGAATCCTTAAGGCCAACGTCTACTTTGTTTTATTTAGGGCTAGGTTTGAATGTGCTTTGGAATGTGATGGGTCCTTTATCTGGGTTGTGCCCTTAATGATTGATTGATGTGTGTGTGCGTGCACAACTAGTGGTTTTCAAGCAAGATTACTTTTGATGCGGTGAACTTTAGGGTTTAAATCTTGCTTAGTAGCTTTTAGGATTCAACTTTAAGTATTTTCAAACAAGTTTTGTCGGCACACCAAGTTTTGAAAGCACAGGTGAAGATGTTTGCCGTTGAAGCTTAAAAAGAATGTGGAGTGCCTGGTAAATCCCTAAGAGTTGAACCTAAGCGGTAGCTACTTGATGAGTTGATTTTAATTGAAGTGGTGTGGCCCAATCAACTCAAACAATTGGCCTGTTGCACCACTTAATTAGGCACACAAGTGATTACCTAATCTAATTTCTACTCAATTATGTGTTTGGATGTATGTACCGGCTCCAAAGGTTGGTTTGCCGGTTGAGTTTGAAAATCAGATGAGGTTGTGTACCTCTATGAGATTTTATTTTTTTATTTTTCTATTTAAATGTGGAGGTTGAGGTGGGTGTGAGTGTCAAACAAACAAACAAAACTAACCTTAGAGTTTATAAGAACACCTAGGTTAATTGATGTTTGTGTTATTACATGGTGAAATGAAAACTAATGGGTGGGAGGTGGGGGAAGACTTACAGAACCTTCAACAACACTTTACTCCAATCTACTACTTTTGCTCATCTTAAAAGAGTACCTGCAATCAGAATAAGAAAGGAGAGAAGTGAGGTAAATGATTTGTAAGTTATAAAACGCGAAAAAAAAATCAAAGAGTGTCGCCTCCCCGGCAACGGCATCAAAATGTTGAAGCTACGAGTTGCTACGCTAATGTGTTTGGTTTTTGAAGAACCTGTCATTGTAGTTTGAAAGTGAAGAACTCATGTTCAACAAATAAAATTTATAACGGAATAGAAATCCCAGGTCGAACTCAGGGAGGCAGACGTTTGATTTAAAAATACGCATTTGTTTTATTTATCACGAAGAAAATTAATTGATTAGAAGAGAGAGAGAATATTACAAACAAAGGCCAAAAAGAGATGTAGAATGAACATGAAATTCATTATCAAAGAGATTGTTCATTACACTACTCATTACGAGTAGAAAGTAGAAAACGATTACACTAGAAAGTAGTAAATATACTCTAGAAAGCATTAAAAAGAATGGAGAGAGAATTATCCTCCTCGACGGTCGCTTGGAGGATGAGCCGGACGGGACGATGCCTGGAAGACAGGGAACAGAGCAGGACGAAGGAGGACGAAGTAGGAAGAATGGGAACAGGGCAGCACGTCGTCGTCGTCACAGGATCCACTTCTGAAAGGGGGACGAAAATTTGACTTTATCTCTTGAGAAGCATCCCGGGTGTGGGACAGGCTTCTTTTGAGCTTTGGAGAGGAAGAGAAGAGAAAGAAGGGATGATAATTTCATGTGGAGGGGGTCTCCATTTATAGTTGCAAGGAGTGAGGGCAATTTGGTCATTTTAATTTGAAAAACATTAAATCAGGGGTCTTTAGTGACGGATAAACTATCGCTAAAGCCCCATCGTGGGCGTAGTGGGGCGGCCGCGCGCCTTCTCTCGCTTAACACCTTCCCACGTTTTGCCGATCTTAGTTGTCCGATCGTGAGATCGGATGGCTTATCTCGCCCCTCGCAGCACCTCCACTGCGCGCAATGCCCACGTCTGATGGCACGTCACGGGCTGGCGTGCGATAGCGCGTAGGCACTATTGAGCGCTCATGACCGCTCGATCATGATCCAACGCTCCTCACACCCGCTCGCCTGCACCCGCTCGCCCGCTCCTCGCGACTCGATCCTGCGCCTCTCCTTCACGCAAGCGCTTTCACCCACTATGCTGCGAAGGAGAAATGGGCACGCGGTTGAATTGAGGAGCGGCTGCCCATGGCCGTTGGATGGCGATCCAATGGCCACGATTCAACGCGTGGTAGAAGGGTGCGGTTTACTCTAAACTCAGCTGGGCCAGTTTAGGCGGCCGAGATGGTGCCACGTGGCACCATCTTGGTCGTCCATCTTCGGATGATGTAGATGGTGCCACAGTTGTCGGATTGAGTCAATTTTCACGCCATTAGGCTGCAATCGTCGATCCAAATCCATCCGTGCACTTATATTTGTCATTTGAAGTGTGGATTCACACCATCTTGGTCGTTGATCTTCTAGGGTTCCCTGGTCTCTATCTAATGCTACAGGTGTCTGATTTGGGCGATCTTGGAGTCGTTGAACTCCAATCGTCACCCAGATCACATCTGTACAGTTGGATCTTCAATCCGAGGCCCCGATAAAATGTTTGCCCTGTCCCTGAACATAAAAGGAGACAATTAACGTCCATTTTATTTAAACTAATCTAAATGCAAGATGATGCATGTTATGCAATATTTATAATATGCAATGCAATTCTATGCTTAAGAACATGCATAAATAGACATCTTATGCAATGTAAACATGTTTACATCACTCAGACCTAAATTAAAATTAAGTAGACATTCAGTGAGTCTGTTTCAGGGTACTCTCCAGACCATAACTCAAATTTATGATGTCTGCTTTTTCCAGAAGGTGCTAAGTTATGGGCTGGATTGTCAAACGACTTAAGTAAGCAAGGGTTTGGCTTACTTAATGATCCTTAAGACATGCTCTCCCTGCTTCGTAGGCCCAACTTATCTAGCTTTTGAATTAAGGACAACACAAAATTCATGTTTTGGTTAGAGTTTATCTTGGAGTATAGGTCCTTAGGCCACCCAACTTAAGGACAGGCCTATATTTGTTATGTTGTAGGGTTTCTTTTTCCTATCCTTCCGACTTCCTTCCAGTGTATGCTTGGAAGGAGGTCACTAAATCCTCATTTTGAAGGACCTTTAGACCATTCCCAGAGGTGCAGGTTGAGCCAAGTAGATCCCATGGTTGATCAATAGCCATCGCCCCTACCTCCAAACTAGCAGGAGTTACTTCAGAGGCAATTGAAATAATTGAAACAAATACAAGAATGGTTCCACCATATGCATGGTCAGATCGCTTGACCCGTGAAGGATTTCTATGATCCTTCAAACTATGGGGAACGTCCCGGTTGATGGGTACACCATCATAGGCCTTAACTAGCCACTTTTTGTCAGGATTGAAAGGTAAATGCTCCTACATAACCATCTGAGGGTTATAACTCCACTTCATTCTATTTTGAGAAGAGAATAGGAAACTAGGGTTAATTCCATAATTTTAATAGCATATCATAAACACAGAATAAACATAGGGATTTTCAGGGGTTAACTGAAAATCAATTAAGCATTATAGACTAATAAGTGGGTCCATGCAGATAGAAACAAGGTTTCATGCATTTCGAGAACCAATACAGCACCCGAAATCCTAATTTTAAACCTGCTTGAATAACATAGGTTCTGGTCAGGATAAAATTCATCTAAACCTTCTAACATTCATAGAAAAATATTCCTTGAGATTTGGTATCTTTGATTTGATCATTGGAACCTATTTGACCATAAATAGAGTCATAGATAGAGTTCTACCCTAATTTGGGTTTCTACGCAAATTACCCAGTTAAACTTGATAAAAAGTGAAATAAAACTTCACTATCAGATTTATTGGGTCTAAATTAGGTTTGTATCAAAATTTGGGCCTAATCAGAGTCCATCTTGACCTAGTTTGTAGTTTAATCCATTGAAATTCTATTTCTCTCAATCAAGACCCTAGCTTTTGAATTTCTTGCATTTAGCCCCCCAACTTTGTTATCTTATTTGTAGGAAAGTCCCATTCGCCATTAGAGGTCAATTGACCTCCAAGAAACCTCTGACCACACCTAAACCTACTCAAATCATTATCAAATCCCACCAAATTTGGTGGGATTGATGTTCAGACTATGGGGAATTGATTAGGACTGATCTTGGCTTCCAAATCACAAGGAAAACCTTGTGCGAGCACATGAGATTTTTGGGTAATTTTCCTTCCATCACAAGCTTGTATAAGCCCTTTCCTTGTCTAGAGCTTGCTCAAAAGCTCTATATAAAGCTCCAGAACTCAAAGCCAAGATCCTTAGTGAAGTTTTAAGTCGGAAAAACCCTATCTTCCTCAACTCCAGTCGTCTGCACCTTTGTCTCCGGCAAGCCTCTCTATCCTCTTCGTTGAGCTGGCCAACAGTCAAATTGACTGGCTCAACATCCTCTTCTTTGCAACCGTCGCCAGCCAAAGCATGGCCGCCATCTCCCTCTCCTTCCTCGCTGCCGTATCGTCGTCGCCTTCACCTTCTCCGGCTCCGGCCTATCTTAGCTGGTAGCATCCTCCCGCTATCTCCCTCTCTAGCTCTAGCTCTCTCTTCCTCTCCCCTTACTGAATCTTCCTAACTCTTTCCTTTCCTTTTTCAACTACTGACACGCTCGCACGATCTTAATCTTCCTCTGCTTTGGCTACACTCTAGCAAAGCCCTCCGCTCGCTCCATTACACCAAACCGCTTGCCACTGGTCCCTACACCTTCGTTGTTCCTCGCCCACCAAAACCCCTTAAGAAATTGAGGGGATTAGCCAATCATCGCCTCCACCGTACACCACCCTCACCGCACCACTTCCTCGACCTCGCCAACACACTACACACACCCTCACTCTAGGAAACCACCACCAGAACATTCTCTAAGCTCCAACGAGCCTTCTGAACTTGTTTGATTGGGGCTATAAGCCCGTATTCATGTTTTTCAAGTCCACTGGAGCTCCATCGCCACCCTCGTCTTCTTCGGTCCCATTTTTCATCTCCAGCCCCCAACTCATCCAACTGTAGGTTGCAATCGATGTAGAGACTTCAGCTGCAGTTTCTCAGGTCCTCAATCGAAGCCTTCGACTGCAGTTGCTACTTTAATTGACATCTTCACCTCTTGTCGCTACTGCTCAAAGAAAGCATGGTGGGATAGTCCCACATCATGAAGGAATGAAGATCTGAAGGCGCATATAAGCAAAAAGTGATGAAGCCTATTCACCTTGGAACACTAGGGTCAGGTCCCTACCCCTACACCCCAGCACAGGCCACGCGTCACACGCTTGTCCATGCCCTCGCCCGCACTCACGCCTCGCGGGTCTGGGTGGTGGATCCAGTTGCCCGCTACCCAAGTTTGATTCGATTCTGAGCTTGGGAAGAAAGGGAGAGAATCTGAGAGAAAAGGGGGTGGGTTTTGCTGCCTCAAGATTTGAGCCCCCTCCTCTCTCAACACTTAGCCTCTACAGGCTTTGTGTAAGGCTCTTGAGCCTCTGTTGCTGCTGCTGTGTTCTTGAGGCTCTTGAAAGAAAGAGGAGCCTTGTGCTTCTCTTGAGAGGTCATTGAGCCTCTTCTGATAAGACATCTAAAGCCTTTGATCAACATCTGCTGATTACTATTGAGATATTCAAAGTGCCTGATATTGATTGTGGTTTACTGTTAAAACATTTAAGTGGTTGTGCGCTTAAACTGAAAGGGTTAATTTGGTGATTCAAATCGCCATTTTAACCCAATCTTCTTGCACTATTCTTCTGGTTTCATTGAAATATCATTCTAGGTATTATTGCTTTTAAATGCATATCATTTCTTATATTGTGATCAGTGGATTGAAATTACATTGTTGCTCCCTACGAACATTCTCGAACTCCACTTTTTGAATCTGAGTTTATAAATTTAAATGTTTTGAGTGATTTTGTCCTATACTACGGTGCATTTGTTAAACAAAGATGATTTCACCCGAACATTTTGGTGTCATTGCCGGTGAGCAATGTGCAGTTTGATTTCACTGATTACAATTTCTGATCTGATTCTAACTTATTCTATTTGATTTGTTGCGGTTGTGCAAAGTACACTTGAGAAGATCAGCCACACGACAGCTACTCCAAGGGTAGGTAATCTCGTTTCCTTCTTCTTAAGCCCCTATTTCTGGAAAGAATTAAAAAGAAGAATCAATTAGGATCAACTCGTATTCTTTATTAGACTTAATCACTTGAATTGCCTAATTTGATTTATTTTAGACATCCCCATCTAGAATTCTGCACCTACTAAGGATTTAAGGTGCCTAGGGCTATTTACCATCTTGATTGAGCTCTAGGTGCCACATTTGGAAAAAAATGGACTTGGACAAGAGCCAAATTAGGGTTTTTATTTTTAGGGTTTGAGGAAAACACACTTGCCTGAATTAAAAGAGAATTGATTTCCCGCATTTTGTGTCACCGAAGCCTTGTTTGAAATGACCTAATCAAGAAGACCCTAAAAGAAGGCTCTAACATTCACTTGAATCATTAAAACTTGGGACTTACTAACCTACTTGCAAACCCCTTATTGAACTCTCGAATTGCTACGCTAACATGTTTGGTTTTGTTAAACCTGTCGTTGTAGTTTGAAAGCGAAGAACTCGTGTTCAACAAATAAAATTTATACCGAAATTGAAATTCCGGGTCGAACACAGGGAGGCAAACGTTTGATTTAAAAACTACGCGTTTCTTTTTATTTGTCACGAAGTAATTCAATTTAAAACTATCTAATTATTTACAATAAATAGAAGAAAGAGAGAGAGGGTAAGAGAGAGAGAGAATATTACACAGAAATAAAAAATGAGATGTAGAATAAACAGAGAATTTATCATTAAAGAGATTGTTCATTACAACTAGAAAGAAAAGCACAACTGCATTAGAAAGTGATAAATTTACTATAGAAAGCATTAAAAGAATGGAGGGAGAAATGTCCTTCTCGACGATAGCTTGGAGGATGAGTAGAACTACTCTAGAAAGCAGTAAATCTATACTAGAAAGCAGTAAAAAGAATAGGGAGAGAGAAATCCTCCTCGACGGTCGCTTGAAGGACAAGCTGGACAGAACGACGCCTGGACGAAGGAGGACGAAGCAGGATGGAGGACGAAGCAGAAGAACGGGAACGGAGCAGCACGTCGTCGTCGTCGTGGGATCCACTTCCGAAGGGGGATGAAAATTTGGACTTTATCTCGTGAGAAGCATCCCGGGTGTGGGACAAGCTTCTCTTGAGCTTTGGAGAGGTAGAGAAGAGAAGGAAGGGATGAGAATTTCGTATCGAGGGGGTCTCCTTTTATAGTTGCAAGGAGTGAGGGCAAATGGGTCATTACATCTTTAAAACAATAAATGAGGGGTCTTTAGTGACGGATAAATTCGTCACTAAAGCCCCAACGTGGGCGTAGTACCCGCGCCCACACGCGCCTCCTCAGCTGTGCTCTTTCTCAATGCCCGCCCACGTTCTTTCATCCATAGATGTCCGATCGTGAGATCGGACGGCTTAAGATGCATCTTCACCCGCTGCTGCGTGCTCGCCCAGCACGTGCGATGCAGCGTGACGCCGCGTGTGCAATAGCGCGTGAACGCTATCGGTGGATCTGAGTCGTCCGATGACGATCCAACGCCTGCCAGCACTCCCTCGCCCGCGCCTTTCTCCCCTTTGCTGCGGCTCGAACCCGCGGCTGCAGCTCGCGCAAGCGCTTTCGACTGCTGCGCTACGAGGCGCCGATGGTTGAGCGGGCACTTTTAGGCGCAGCTGTCCACAGCCGTTGGATCGAGATCCAACGGCGGAGAGGGAGAGGGTGCGGGGACTTCAGATTTTGTATGCGGCCGTTTGGGCGGTAGGGATGGCACCACGTGGCACCATCTTGGCTGTCCATCTTCTGGATGTTGTAGATGGTGCCACGGATGTCAGATTGACTCGATTTTTGCGTCGTTGAGCTGCGATCATCGATCCGAATTCATCCGTGTGGTTGGATTTGTCATTTGAAGTGAGGATTTACACCATCCTGGCCCTTGATCTTCTAGGGTTCCCTGGTTACTATCTGATGCTACGGATGTCTGATTAGGATGATCTTGGAGTCGTTGAACTCCAATCGTCACCCTGATCACATCCATACGGTTGGATCTTCAATCCAAGGACCCGATAAAATGTTTGCCTTGTCTAAGCACATACAAGGAGACAATTAACCTCCATTTTATTCAAACTACTCTAAATGCAAGATGATGCATGTTATGCAATATTTATATCATAAAATGCAATCCTATGCTTAAGAACATGCATAAATAGACATCTTAAGTAGTGTAAATGTGTTTACATCACCCCTCAGGGTGATTTTGGGTTTATTACCTAACTCATCCTAAACTTTAGGGCAAGTTAGGTGAAGTTGACCCACCTTGTGGGTTAACCAACCTTCAAATTAGGTCACAAATCACAATCAATTCTAATGTTCAAGTGAAATTCAAAGCACCATAATTCAAGATTAAAATTGGCAGACTTAAGGGGTCAAGTTGCTCATCCCAATCTACTTGGATGCTTAATGATAAGGAAGGTCGGGTGGGGGAAACCTTATAACTCGTGGGGACGCTTTACTGTGTAGGAGTCTTTGCGGGGCTCTCCCTTCCTGGCTGCCCAAGTATTTCTCGGGTGAGTGATTTTTTGATTAAGAGGTATCAACCACCTCGAACCTCCTTAGTCATCCAAAGATTTTTGGGTGCCTCGATTGGGTTTGTTACACATTCTGTTCCTTATCTGGCTCACTAGTGCATGTTCGGGAGGAGGTTCTTAAGACCACCCTTGAGACCTCCATTAGTAGTTCATTCTCGTCGAGGCCAAACCTCGACGAGAATTGTTTGTGCTACCTTCCAACTATATCGATATCTCTTCCAACTCTTCTGCTTTTGAGCTCATTTCTCCTTCAGCTACATCCATGGAAAATTAAGAAGAAGAACCCCATCTCCAGAATCAGCTACAACGCCTCAACGATCTATTTTAGCATTCGTGAGCCCACCACAATGTCCTATGATGTGAGATCATTACAATCCCGATATGGTAGCAATCGAACCTATAGTTCAAATCCCAGCTGGAGGACCTGATACTGAACTCTAGCCCAATATGCTTCATCCTATCTGTTAAACAGGTGAAATTGATGTTTTAAAGGATGTAATCGTCGTGGCAAGTCAAAATCACTCGAAAATAGATAAAATTTATAAACTCAGAATCTACAATGGAGTCTGAGGTCGAACACAGGGAGCCAATGTGAAATTCAAAACATTAATCGCATTCAGAATCAATGAGCACAATAAACGGAGCACAAAAATAGAGATATTCAATGAAAAATATTCTAAAATTGATATTCAATCATAAGCATGAGTATCTCAATAGTTCACAATGATAAAAAGAAGTTAAGATAAAATAATGGTGATTTGAATCACCAATTATTAGCCCTAATCAAACATGCATATCAGATCTTAATTTTATCAAATAAATGAATAGTAGCTTTAAACTCTTATTTTCAGATGGCTTAAATGATCATCAGTAAGCACAGGCACAAGGCTTTTAAGCCTTTGCTTCCTTATTTCTCTTCTTCAGCTCTTCTTCTTCAGGCCCTCTCTTTTAAGCCTTTTCTTCCTTAGCATAAGGCCAAGGCACTCACAGCATAAGAGGCCTTCAGCGACTAAGTGTTAGCTGCATACACAGAGGAGTAAAACCCTCCCCCGCTTTCTCACAAGTGTTCCTCCTCTTCTTCTCTCTCAAACCCCAAGTTTGATCAGATCTTAATTGGGTTATCGGGTCGAGTACAAGGACCAGGGCTACCGGGCGTGTGGACGTAGCCGAGAAGTGCGCATGGGTGAAGAGGGGACCTCACCCCCGTGTCATGAGGCAACGAGGCATTGGCATGAATTCATTTTATCCCATAGCAAAGGCTCTGCTATTCATGATGTGGGACTATAAGTCCCTTGTTCTTCATGCAAATTGTAGTGGAGGTCTTTGTTCAATTGGCGTGAACCCTCAGCTGAAGCTTTTGATTGAGGACTTGGGCATGGACTTGGAATCAAGTCGCAGCACCTGGGAGTGAATACGATGAAGAACGCGGCTGGAGCTTGAAGAACAAGGTCGGAGACGATGGTGGTAGTGATTGAGTGCGGCGAAACTTGAAATTCACAAATATGGCCTCTCAACCCAATTAAAGATGCTCAGGAGCATAGCCAGAGGGCATGAAGTGTGGTGGCGGTGTTTGCATGGCGTGAGCGTGTGTGTGGTGGCCGGATGAAGGCGAGAAGGTGGTGTGGATGAGGTTCTATCTGGTGGGGTGTTTGAGTGGGTGTTTTATGGAATTAGATGAGGTGTTTTTTGCGGTGAGGTGAGGCGGAGGTTCTGAAGATGGAATAGGTGTGTTTGGTGGCGTGTAGTGTCGGGGAGGACACGCCGGAGGTACACCAGACGTGGGGAAGACGGAGGGATTGAGGGTGAATGGTGGGTCGAATTAGGAGGTAGAGGGGTTAGGGAGATTAAGGAGATGAAGAGGAAGATGCTAGGCCTAACTAAGGGATGAAGGGGTGAAGGCTCATGCTAGCTTTGATTGGTCGGTCACGGGGAAGACGAAATCCCCGGTTGGGGAGAAGCGGTGAGGAAGATGAGGAAAGTGACGCCTGTTGGTATTGCAACCGCCAAGTATGGTCGGTGGCGGTTGGTGAAGAGGGAGGATCAAAGTGCTCTCTGGAGCTGGTTGAGGAGGCCGGAGGGAGAGGGTGTTTAATGAAGAAATGCAGCCAAAGCCAAGCTAAGGAGGTGAGGTTTGCATCGGGGGTGTTTTTATAGGGCTTAGGGGGCATTCCAAGCTTGGAAACCAAGCTTGGAGCTTTCGCACAAAAGGAAACCCACATTTTAAAATCATTCGCATTAGGTTTTGGGCAAGACTTAGAGCCCAAGATGCGATTTAGATAGAAGAGGATCTTCTCAGGAGTTCCCCTTCCAATTTTGGAAGGGTTTAGGCATGAAATCAGGGAGAAATTCCAGATGGAAACTCGGCTGCAAGTGTGTTCACACGGAAATGGTGGAAGAGGCCTCTTGGTGAAGGTGATGATAAACATAGGGGGCTAAATGCAATAGATTTTGAAAGTTGAGGGACTATTTGAGAGAAAAAGGGTCAGATTGGACCAAATGCAAACTAGGTTACGATGATCTTTGATTGAGCCCAAATTTTGGTATAAATCTAATTTAGACTCAAGGAATTTGATGGTGAAGTCAGATTTTGGTTTTGATCAAGTTTGACTGGGTAATTTACGAAAAGACCCAAATTAGGGCAACTTCTTGTTTAAGACTCTATTTTAGGTCAAAATGGGTTCAAATGGTCAAATTATGGGTACCAAACCTTATAGAATATTTTTTTATGAATTTTAAAAGGTTTAGATGGAATTTATCCTAACCAAAACCTTTGTTAATTAAGCGGGTCTGAAATTAGGGTTTCGAGTGTCTGTTAATTCTTGAAATGCTCGAAAACCCATTTTTGTCTACACGTACCCTCTTATTAGACATCATGAACATATGAACTTAAATTAATCCTTGGGAACCTCATGATTACTCTACATTTATGATCTTGTTAAAACTACAGATTTATCCCTGTTTTAATGCTTTCTTCTAAAAAAGGATATTCAGTGAATTACGACTCTCCGGCGATTATGTAGGAGCAGTTGTCTATTGATTCTTATTAATTAAAGCTATTTATGGCTAATGATGACGTTATTATCATACCCCCATGCCTAACTTTTTCTATTCCCTTAGCAAAATCTTATGAAAAGAACTACAGTTCTAGACTATGCATTAAAATTCAGATGCCTGATTCTTATTATTTTTTAGAAATTAGGTTAGAATGATAATAGTAGGCCTAGAGGTACTTAAGTATTAATCAAGATCCAGACCTGACCAACTTCAGTCTCAGTCTACCGCGAAGGTTTCTAAGGCCCACAAAGACTACCTAGAGGTTCGTTGAACCCAGCGGTTAAAGCACCCGTGCGTAGAATGTAGCATGTCTAGGTTCAGTTTGCCAATGCATTTTTGTAAGAAAGAGATAGAAGGATTTTCATTTGGAGAGTTTTCTCTCTTTTCTTCTTACTTTTCCCTAGATCCAACCTCGAATTGGCCCTAAACACGGTCTGTATCGGATTCCTTATCCCTACCATCAATCCTTGAAGGGTCCCTAGCTTTCGATGCTTCGGGATAGCACCACCCATGGCAAGCCCCAGAACTCTTAGCTTTTGACACTTTGAGATAGTGCTGGCCATGGCATTCTGTAGCTAAATTCAGGCCTTGGCAATTGACATTTTGGGATAATCCTGCCCATGACACCTGAACTAGCACAAGGTGCTTACATGCCCCCAGTAGGATATTTAGATATCCTAGGAGACAAGTACCGAGGAGACGATATGTTATTACTCATCTTCGAGGAGAATTTCCTACCTCTCCACGCTGGGAACTTGTCCTAATCAACTTGTGTTTTCAAGCCGCTCCTAAGCTAGATCTTCGAGATGACTTTTTAGAACAGAATGAATGCTTTTTGCAGATTTTTCTTTATTAAGCACACTGAACTAGAATAAGTGTGTGATTTTGGGTGCTCAGGTTACCAAGTCTTGCAAACCAAAGGGCAGGCAACGGGGTTGAATAATCCCTAAGCCTTAGACCTAATACATCAGCTTAGCACTTTCCTCAACCTCTTGAGGACTAATCCAGATCTTAACGGATACGTGAATGTTTAAGCCTTAAAACAAGCCCAAGAGGCCTAAGATTAGCACTCATACTAATCTTTTTGTCTCTTTGTCATTTCAGGACTTAATTTTTCTTTTCTTTTTGATTAGGTCTAGAACTTAAGTAATATCCATAATCAAGTGCTAATGACTATCATTTTTGTTCTTGAATGTTGATCTATTTTGACATTTGAATTCTCCTATCTTCCTCCTCATGAATGATATGCAATCAATTCTCAAAATTTATCTCCCTTTTCTCCATTTTTTTATTCTTTTTCAATTTTTTATTTTTTGGTTTTTTTGAATATGTATTTTTTTTGTGAAAACCACTCAGAAACTTGAATTTCCCTTTGTTTGCACTTTAACACCCCCCATGCCTAAGTTTTGCAATGTACTCATTGTAAATTAGAGGGCATGAAATCAGCTTGGTTCAAGGATTAGAACAGGATGAAAGG
This sequence comes from Thalassia testudinum, assembly GCA_037157565.1. Lineage (NCBI taxonomy): Eukaryota > Viridiplantae > Streptophyta > Magnoliopsida > Alismatales > Hydrocharitaceae > Thalassia > Thalassia testudinum. The sequence continues at coordinate 109,064,105 of JAZHRO010000036.1, read as the reverse complement.
GTGGGTGAATGGGTCAGGATGACTGTTGTGGATGATTTCAAGCTTTGATACAAGTACCAAAGGTGGAGTCGATTGTTCTAAAATTGAATTTAGAAGTGCAACAGGAGTGTAGCTCAAAAAGATGATCAAAAGGGTCTCAGGTTTTTGGAATGATGGGTTTCCTCCTGTTAAGTGCTAAATTTAATGCCTTTAGTCGAGCAGAAGGTGGTAAAGGGGAAGGGGTGGTCAAATTAGAGGAGTGTTGTAGAACAAGCACCTTGATCAAAAGCCAACTAGGTGCTTGTCTAGATTGACAGGCCGATGATGCAGTCCAAACCCAATTGGTCTGGTGCGTTGATGGATGTGAATCAATAGATGTGGAGCCCACCAGATACTTTGAAGCTCAAACAGATATGGAAATGAGAATCTGGGGTTTGGCTGAGTCGATTCAACCTGGTCAGAGTAGGGATCCTCAAAAGAAAATGGAGCTATAGAGGATGTAGGAACCCTATAGGTGTGATTAGAGAAGGATAGGGCATGATTAACAGTCTGATCAATGTCCAAATCTTGATCAAAAGATGGAGAAGAATCATATGCGACTGAATTAGAGAGAGGTGAATCGGAGTAGAAGTTGATTTCGGTGGCGGGTTGGGGTTGAGATCGGGTTTTGCAATGCTCTGTATGTGGTATGGAAGATGAGGCTTCTATGAGAATTGTGTGTGTTAAGGGCTCCTCTAGAAAGGATTCAAAGGTAGGTTCATCTAAAGAGTCCTCATGATTTTTATCAAAATCAAAGGTAAATGCCTGGAGAATGCTTATAGGGTCATGGAAATTTGAGTCAAGAAAAGATTCGAACTCTGGATTGTAGACACTCTCGGCACTTACTATTTCTGATTCCTGTAGATCATAAAGGAATGATTTCATCTCAATGGAACATGATTTTGAATCAATGATCTTAGGATCAGGGACCTCAGAGTCAGAGTCAAAGAATGGATTCTGGATGCTGAGGCATAAATTGGTTCATAGTCGTCAGGAAACAAAGGCTCTCCGAAATCAGAGTAAGATTCGAATTCATAGGAGAATTTGTGAGAATTGTGTTTTTAACCTGGTTCCAGATCGGAAGTTCCACCACAGAGTGAATCATGATGTATAGAATTAGCAACCTGACTTGGATCTAACCTAATTTCTTATTCTGAGCTCAAAAAGGTGTCCTTATTAGGCATGGGCTCAGGTTCTTGGTTCCTAGGATAGACCCAATCGAATCCCAGCTCTTCCAACCCCTCGATTTCTGTATCATATATTGGTTTGACTTTAGAGAAATCAATTTGTATCTCTAAGGGGGTTGAAGAGATGTAATCATCAAATATAGGTCCAGAATCGTAGTCTAGATTCAAAATCTGATTCTCGTCACATTGGGCCTCTTTATCATCCCAAATAGGCTCCAATCTAGATTCTAGGTCAAATGTAGGTGTTGGGTCACTAGAATTTAGACTAGGTTATATTGGGATGTTAGAATCATTCTTGAGAACTACCTTAACAAGATAAGGTTCAGAATTTACATTCTCGAGAGGTTCTGACTCAATCTCATCATTACAAGTGTTGGGGAAATCTAGGATTGATGGACTAGCTTCATGATTTTCTATGGCTGATTTGGAATTATGAACACTTGCAATCGGATCCTCCCAACCCATCTCAAGATTAGGAGTATCAATTTGCACATAATTTGAATCAGATTCCATCTAGGTTGGGGGTAAACAACAACCTTGATTTTTGAACCCGGGATTTGGGAAATAAGATTGATCCCCAGTCTTATTCCAAGATGTCTCATCATCTTCTAAAGGAATGTATGGGTATCTTTGATCAATGGTTTTGTATAATGTATTTAGCATGTACCCACGTTTCTCCATGAGACCTTGGTACATCTCCCAAAGTTGTGGATTTGACAAACATTGTATATACTCAGTATTGTGTAGTCTCCACAATTCACTATACTCTGATAAAAGATTATCTCAGGTTGAACCATGTAAGATTTGTGTAAATAGCATTCTAGCATGGTTCATAATGTGGGTTGTTGTTTCTGGAACATTAACTGAAATCCCGATATTTGAGGTTTTCTCATCATCTTCATAATATTTAAGGGTAGCCTCAATCATTCTATCTTTCATGGACCTTCAGGATTTAGGTTTCCTAATTAGTCTTCCTAAATTGCCAGGTTGCATTTTCAAATTGGGTGGTAGATCAGGATGTAGAATCAAACTTAGGTTCATATTGAAGTAAACCAATCAGATCAGAAATCCCATAGAAGATCTAATGAGGCCTCTTAGGTTAAAAACCTAATGACCTTCCTGTGTATGTGCTCTAGAGAAAGGATGAGGGATTGGATGTGATTTGGACTCAATCAAGGCACCCAAAGATTTTTCGATGACTAAGGTTGTTTTAAGGCGGATGATACCTCTAAATTAGAAATCCGTACACCGGAGAATTGCTTGGGCATCCAGGAAGGGAGAGCCCTGCAATGACCCCTACACGGTAGAGGGTCCCCATGGGTTACTTGGTTTCCCCCACCCGACCTTCCTTGTCACTGCAATTCCAAGTAGACCGGTATGCGTGAATTGAGATCTTAAGTCTACCAATTTTAGCCTGGTTTGTGCCTTGGATTTCACTTGATTAGAAATTGATTTAGTTTGTGACCTAATTTGGAGGTTGATTGGCCTACAAAGTAGACCAACTTCACCTGTCCTGCCTTAAAAGATGAAGAATGAGCTCTGGATCAAGACCCAAAGACCACCCTGAATTGATTCTCAGGTTATTAGGTCCATAATTTTAGGGTTCAAGTGAGATTTAGAGCTTGATTTTAGGGTTCTTAATTAGCTCTTTTCAATCAAGGGCTTGGGTGGCACACAAATGTGGGAAGTTTGATTTCCTTTAATGTAGGCAATTGTGAGCTAACACTTCAAAACCTTAGAGTAGAAACCCTAGTTGGCTCTATTCAAGTCTAATTAAATCTCAAGATATACACCTTGGACTTCAAACAAGGAGTGTGTAGTCCAAGATGATTAGAAATTATGCGTAAATCCCTAGTAGGTACAGGAAATCAGGGTAGGGATCTCTAAATAGAATCATCTCAACTTCAATCAGATGTGAATTTTTTCGAAAATCAGGAAACTTGCCTTTTAAGTGATGGTTACTAAGAAAGTAAGGCAGATGAATCTTAGTTAATTTTGTTTCCTTTTTCTTTCTTTTAAAGATTAAGGGAATGATTATGGAAGAAGAGAGATTACTTGTCCTGGGAGTGGTTGCTTCGCGCAGAAGATCTCCTTGTGATGTACCTTGCAAAATCACAATCAAATCAAATAGGGCAAGTTAGTGCTCAGATAACAATAAAGAAATATAAGACTAATGTGTGAATTGTGCGTTGCTCCCTGGAAACGGTGCCAAAATGTTAAACGAGCAAAATCGATGTTTTAAAGGATGTAATCATCATAGCAAGTCAAAATTTGCTCGAAAAACAGGTAAAATTTATAAACTCAGAATCTATAATGGAGTCCGAGGTCGAACATAGGGAGCAAATGTGGAATTCACAACATTAATCGCATTCAGAATCAATGAACACAATAAATAGAGCACAAAAATAGAAATATTCAATGAATAATAATCTACTCAAATTGATATTCAATCATAAGCATGAGTATCTTGATAAAAAGAAGTTAAGACAAAATAATGATGATTTGAATCACCAATTATTAGCCCTAATCAAACATGCATATCAGATCTTAATTATATCAAATAAATGAACAGTAGCTTGAATGCTACAGTGATCACACGACAACTGTTATTTTCAGACGGCTTAAATGATCATCAGTAAGCACAGGCACAAGGCTTTTAAGCCTTTGCTTCCTTATTTCTCTTCTTCAGCTCTTCTTCTTCAGGCCCTCTCCTTCTTTAAGCCTTTTCTTCCTTAGCACAAGGCCAAGGCACACACAGCACAAGGGGCCTTCAGCAACTAAGTGTTAGCCTCATACACAGAGGAGTAAAACCCTCCTCCGCTCTCTCATAAGTGTTCCTCCTCTTCTCTCTCAAACCCCAAATATGATCGAATCTCAATTGGGTTATCGGATTGAGTACAAGGACCAAGGCTACTGGTAGTGTGGAGGTAGCCGAGGAGTGCACATGGGTGAAGAGGGGACCTCACCCTCGTGTCATGAGGCAACGAGGCATTGGCATGAATTCGTTTTATCCCATAGCAATGGCTCCGCTATTCACAATGTGGGACTATAAGTCCCTTTTTCTTCATGCAAACTGTAGTGGAGGTCTTCGTTCAATTGGCGCGAACCTGTAGTTGAAGCTTTTGATTGAGGACCTGTGCATGGACCTAGAATCAAGCCACAACACCTGGGAGTGAATACGATGAAGAACGCGACTGAAGCTTGAAGAACAAGGCCAGAGATGATGGTGGAGGTGGCAGAGTGCGGTAAAACCTGAAATTCACAAATATGGCCTCTTGGCCCAATTAAAGATGCTCAAGAGCATCGCCGGAGGGTGTGAAGTGTGGTGGCGGTGTTTACGTGGCGTGAGCATGTGTATGGTGGCCAGATGGAGGCGAGAAGGTGGTGCGGATGAGGTTGTGTCCTGTGGGGTGTTTGAGTGGGTGTTTTGTGGAATTAGATGAGGTGTTTTTTGCGGTGAGGTGAGGCGGAGGTTCTAAAGATGGAATGGGTGTGTTTGGTGGCGTGTAGCATCCGGGAGGACATGCTAGAGGTATGCCGGACGTGGGGAAAATGGAGTGATTGAGGGTGAATGGTGGGTCAAATTAGGAGGTAGAGAGGTTAGGGAGATTAAGGAGATGAAGAGGAAGATGCTAGGCCTAACTAAGGGACAAAGGGGTGAAGGTTCACATTGGCTTTGATTGGCCAATTGTGGGGAAGATGAAATCTTTGGCAGGGGAGAAGCGGCAAGGAAGATGAGGAAAGTGATGCCTACTGCTATTGCAAGGCACGGAAGAACTTGGGGAAGAAGTACCGTCGAGTATGGTCTGTGGTGGCTGGGGAAGAGGGCGGATCAGAGGGCTCGCCGGAGCTGGTGGAGAAGGCTGGAGGGAGAGGGTGTTTGATGAAGAAATGCGGCCAAAACCAAGCTAAGGAGGTGAGGTTTTCATCGAGGATATTTTTATAGGCCTCAGGGGGCATTCCAAGCTTGGAGCTTTCGCACAAAAGGAAACCCACATTTTCAAATCGTTTGCATTGGGTTTTGGGAAAGACTTAGAGCCCAAGATGTGACTTAGATGGAAGAGGATCTTCTTAGGAGTTCCCCTTCCAATTTTGGAAGGGTTTAGGCATGAAATCAGGGAGAAATCCTAGATGTAAACTCAGTTACAGGTGTGTTCACATGGCATTGGTGAAAGGGGCCTCTTGGTGAAGGTGATTGTAAACATAGGGGGCTAAATGCAATAGATTTTGAAAGCTGACGGGCTATTTGAGAGAAAAAGGTTCATATTGGACCAAAATGCAAACTAGGTCACAATGATCTCTGATTGAGCCCAAATTTTGGTACAAACCTAATTTGGACCCAAGGAATTTGATGGTAAAGTTAGATTTTGGTTTTGACTAAGTTTGACTAGGTAATTTATGAAAAAAATCAAATTAGGGTAACTTCCTGTCTAAGACTCTATTTTAGGTCAAAATAGTTTTAAATGGTCAAATTAAGGGTACCAAACCTTATAGAATATTTTTATATGAATTTTAGAAGGTTTAGATGGAATTTATTCTGACCAAAACCTTTGTTAATTAAGCAGGTCAGAAATTAGGATTTCGGGTGTCTGTTAATTCTTGAAATGCGTGAAAACCCGGTTCTGTCTGCACGGACCCTCTTATTAGACATTCATGAACATATGACCTTCAATTAACCCCTGGGAAATCCCATGATTACTCTACATTTATGATCTTGTTAAAACTGTAGATTTATCTCTATTTTAATGTTTTCTCCTTAGAAAGGATATTCAGTGAATTACGACTCTCCGGCGATTATGCAGGAGCAGTTGTCTATTGATTCTGATTAATTAAAGCTAGTTATGGCTGATGATGACGTTATCATCACTATCCCCAAATTCTATGGGCTTAACTCTGAAGATCCTTTCTAGCACATCCAGCAGTTGAAACATCTGGCTTAGACCTTTGGGCCACCTGTTCAAAATCGAGGTGTCTTTTTTTTTGAAACTGAGAGGAAAGCTATCGTGTTATGATAGCAATTCGGGAGGGTAAATCGAGGTATCTTACTCATGAAGATGTTCTTTTTCTCTCTCATGGATAAGGCAGCCCATTGGTACCAAACTCTGATCCGTCCGATCAATACTTGGGTTGAACTCCAATTTGAATTCTTGAAGAAAATTTTCCCGGTTGGTCAGGTCGATGCTTTGAGGCACCAGATCACACACTTCACGCAAATCCCGGGAGAACCACTTCATGAGGCATGGGATCGCTTTCTGGATCTCATGCGAAAATGCCCCCATCACGGAGTTCCTATATGGGAACAAGTCCAGTCTTTTTACTAGGGACTTTGTGAGGATATTAGACTCTTTGTCAATGCAACTTGTGGTAGCAACATCATGGGTCAACATGAAGATACCATTTGGGAGATTCTCAAGAATATGTGTGAGAACTCCATAAACAATGAATCTATGGTTATGTTCAATTGAACGATACTTGTGCATTGACAAACATACGGGGGCACATGAGACTCAAGGCCTATCCGCATCCGTTGATCTGGAACTGATGGCCAGTCGCCTAGACAAGGTCTTTGTTATTGAGAAGAAGGTGGATGAATTGACTCAACATCTACAGAGAGCCACCTCAGCACAGTAGAGTACATATGCATAACTGCCCTCTGATAGGGAGGCTGTGCATAACATTTATCACCACTCTCACCAGGGGATGGACTCATATCCACCCCCGTCTGATCTTGGTTTCGGAGGAAACTCTAGAACTACTTGCTCTAGTTGGGGGAACTCTGAACCCTTGTACTTTGTCTTCTCTAGACTTCCTTAGACCTGCGAGGATCTCCACATCATCCAAAATGATCCATTCTCAAACACCTATAACCTTGGATGGCGTAATCATCCTAACTTCATGTGGTTTGGGAATAATCAAAATCTGAGACCTCAATTCCAACCCCGACCACAAGCTCCACGCCAATATTAGCCTGCTCAGCCTAGGCCCAATCCAAATTATCAATCTGGACCATTAAGGGAAGATCAAATCACTCTTATCCTACAAACCCTGGTTGACATCCAAAAGACCAATGCGGCTATGTAGAAACAACACAAAGATGAAATAAAAGAGGTTTGAAATTAGCTTGCATAGATGACAAATTCTCGCTAGGCTGGTGTAATTCCGTCTTAGCCTCTGCCAAATCCTTATAATGTGCCGAATCAGAGGCGCGTTATGAACCCGAATCAGGGCCAAGCTCACTATGTTTATCAGGCCCCTTCTGCTCCATAACCCGATGGGATGGTGGCCTCAACAACATACTTGGGATATCAGCAGCAACCACCACTTCTGCCAACTCCGAACCAAAACCAGGTAGGACTTAATTCTGTTACCACCCGTAGTGGAAAGTCAACTCAGGATCCACCTTATTCGAGACACTCTCAGCCTAGTAGTTTAGAGCCTAACCCTAGGTTAGTTATCCAGGACACCCCTATCCCAGATCCAGAACCTGAACCAATCCTAGAGGAACCTATAGAGGTTCCATTTCCTGAGGCCTTGACCAAGGAAAGAGGAAACCCAAACCGTGGCACTTGAGGAAGATCTGGTCAAACTCTTTGAGCAAGTCCCGATAAACATGCCCTTGATGGATGCGATCTACTACATATAGGCTTACGCAAGATTTTTGAAGGATTTATGTACACCTAAGAGTAACCTCAAAGCAAAGATGGGAGTCCAATCATATTGTCTGAGTAAGTCAACTCGATCATCTTGAGAAAACTCCTGCAAAAAGAGAAAGATCTCGGCACCCCTTTGATCTCCTGCGAAATTGGTGATTGTTGGATTTAGGAGCCTCCATAAACTTGATACCTACATCCCTACTAGACCATTTCGAGGAAACTGGGCTGAAACTGACTAAGGTGACCTTGCAGTTAGCAGACTGATCAATCAAGTCACCTAGAGGAATTCTCGAGGATGTTCTGGTTTAGATCTGTGATTTCTATTTTCCAGTGGACTTCATCGTGTTAGACATGGATACACCTGAAAATCTCAGAAACACACCAATCATTTTAGGGAGACCATTCCTAGCCACAGCTAGGGCAAATATCAATTACGAAGAGGGCCAGATCGAGTTGAAATTCAGGAACTAGACATTAAAGATATCTTTAAGGCCTAGAAAGGAATAAACTGTGGGGTAAACGAGGAAGTATGTGACATCAGTTCTATGATTGAGGATCCACTTGCAGAGGAAGACTCGATTATCTCTAATCCTTAATCACAAGAAAATTCTGACCTAGAGATAGAGGAGCCTAGAGCTGATCCAGATTCACCCTTAGCTCCCACCTTATCTTCTGAGGCCCATCTCGACCCCCCCCATTGTTGATAACCCGGTTATGGAGTTGAAACCCCACCCAGATTATCCGAAATATGTGTTTTTGGGTTCCAATCAAACGTTTCCAGTGATTATCAATTCTCGACTCACATCTGATCAGGAAACAAAGCTGATTTCTATTCTCCAGCAGCATCGGAGAGTCATTGGATGGACTCTCGATGATCTGACTGGTATCAGTCCCTCCTATTGCACACACCATATCTATACTGAAGAGGGCTCACGACCATCTTGAGAGATGCAGAGAAGACTCAATCCTATTCTACAGGAGGTCTTGAAGAAAGAGATCATCAAGTGGTTAGATGCTGGTATTATCTACCTGATCTCTGATAGCCACTGGGTGAGCCCGATCCAGGTTGTGCCTAAAAAGGCAGGGCTCACTGTTATCATGATTGAATCTAGAGAGACCATCTCAATCCGCATTGTGAACTCATGGAGAGTCTGCATAGACTATTGGAAACTGAATGCCTCCACGAAGAATGATCATTTCCCGCTTCTGTTTATTGACCAAATTCACAAGAAACTGACGAGAAATCAAATTTTCTATTTCTTGGATGGTTACTTCAGATATAATCAGGTGGCAATTCATTTAGAGGATTAGGAAAAGACCACCTTTACCTTCCCTATGGTACGTACGCGTTCCGCAGGATGCCATTCGAGCTATGCAATGCACCTGCCACCTTTCAACGGTGCATGCTAGCCATATTCTCAGATATGGTAGGTAATTACCTTGAGGTCTTCATGGTTGACTTTTAGGTATTTGGTGAATCTTTTGATGAATGACTCCTACATTTGGTCTAGACCCTCAAAAGATGCATTGAAGTGAACCTAGTTCTCTCTTGGGAAAAGAGCCACTTCATGGTTCCTAAGGGCATCGTTCTTGGACATCTTGTCTCCGAGAGAGGTATCCAGGTTGACCAGGCTAAGGTGAATTTGATTTCCAAGCTACCTGTGCCTAACTCGATCAAAGAGATTAGATCATTCCTGGGGCATGTTGGGTTTTATCGTCGATTCATACCTGATTTCTCTAAGATCGCACGCTCTTTGATGAATCTCCTCACGAAGGACACACCTTTTGCGATATCTAGTGAGTGCATTCACACATTTGAGATTCTACGTGATCAAGTCACCCAAGCACCAATCCTGCAATCTCCTGACTAGTCTCAACCTTCGAGATCATGTGCGATGCGTCTGAGTACGCGGTAGGAGCGGTGTTGGGTTAGAAAATCGACGGGAAACCAGTGGTCATATATTATGCTAGCAAGACATTAGATGAGGCTTAGCATAATTACATTATTATGGAGAAAGAGCTACTGGCAGTAGTATTTGGCCTAGGGAAATTTAGGTCATACCTCTTGGGTTCCCATGTCATCATTTACTCAGATCACACTGCAGTGAGGCACTTACAAAGAAGGATGCAAAGCCAAGAATAATCCTCTAGATATTGCTATTGCAAGAATTCAATTTGGAAATTTGTGACAAGGTGGGAAAGCAAAATGTGGTAACTGACCATTTGTCTCACCTTCCTTCTTCGGTCATTGACCTGTCTGGACCTATTACCGAGAACTTTCTGGATGAGCATCTCTTGGCCATTAACGAACTTCCTTGGTATGCCGACATCGTGAAATACTTGGTTACGGGGAAAGTCCTACCAGATTGGGCGACTTCCAGGCGGGACAAGTTGATTTTCGATGCCAAGTATTATGTTTGGGAAGATCCGTATCTTTTCATTATCGGTAATGACCAAGTGATTAGGAGATTCATTCCTGACGACGAGGTCAATGACATCATCTCATTTTGTCATGACCAGGCCTACGATGGCCATTACTCTGGGCATAAAACGCAGTGAAGATCCTCCAGTGTGGGTTCTTTTGGCCCACAATGTTCAAAGGCATATAATCCTATTGTAGGGCATGTGCCCATTGTCAGACCCTTGGCAACATGGGCCCACGTGATATGACGCCCTTGAATCCGATCATTGTGTGTGAAATCTTTGACATATGGGGAATTTATTTCATGGGTCCCTTTCTAAGATCTAACGGCTTCGAGTACATCTTACTCGTTGTTGATTACGTCTTAAAATGGATTGAAGTCGTCCCCACCAGAACAAGTGACCATAAAGTTGTTCTTCGATTTATTCAGGAGAACATCTTTTCCAGATTTGGGGTTCCGAAAGCTATCATCAGCGATGGAGGGTCTCATTTCACTAATGTGCACTTCCAATCCCTGATGAAAAGGTACGGGGTGTCTCATCCTATCTCGACTCCTTATTACTCCCACACTAATGGATTGGCTAAACTGTCAAATCGGGAGATCAAGAAGATCCTTCAGGTCACTGTTTGGCCTGACAGGAAGGACTGGCCTACCCACCTTCCAAAAGCCTTGTGGGCCTATAGGATCGCCCATAAGACCCAGCTAGAAATGTCTTCCTTTAGACTCGTGTACAGGAAGGCATGTCCCTCCCCGTAGAAATGGAGCACAAAGCCTAATAGGTAGTACGGAAGTGCAATCTAGATCTTTTGAAGGTTGGAATCCACCGTCAGTTGCAATTGAGTGAGATGGAGGAACTACGCAATGATGTGTACAAGAGCTCACGAATCTGTAACGAGCAGGTGAAAACCTTCCATGATAGGCACATTTCATGAAAATCTTTCCATCCTAGTAAAAAAGTATTACTCTTCGATGCCAAACTCAAGCTTTTCCTAGGAAAACTCAAATCAAAATGGATTGGACAATTCCTTGTGAGAGGAGTATTTGGAAATGGAGCGTGATATAGACACATCTATTTAGGTTAAAATGCCTATTTATGCATGTTCCTAAGCTTAGATTTGCATTCCATATTATAAATATTGCATAGCATGCATCATTTTGCATTTAGAGTAGTTGTGTATATTTTAGGTTAATTGCATCCTTTTTATGGTTAGGAGAGAAGGAGATTTATTTTGGAGCCTCGGATTGACAATCCGACTGTATGGATCAAATTAGAATGACGATCGGAGTCCAACGCCTTTGAAATCGCTTTGATCGGAGTCCTGTAGCACCACATGCAGTCCAAGGAAGATCAACGACCAAGGGACTAGGTGACGTAATTTGTAGCTTCAAATGAAAAATCCGACCACGTGGATGAATTCGGATCGACGATCGCAACCCAACGGCATGAAAATCGACTCAATCCGACCTTTGTATCGGTCCCTACAATAGAAAGATGGATGACCCAGATTGCGCCACGTGGTGCAACCCAGGCCTCCCATGTGCAAGCACGTGCCACTGCATGCACACAGTAGTGCAGGTGCCCACGTGTGCGCGGAGGTACGGCAGCACAGCGGTAGCGCACATGAGTGTGCGCTCCAGTGCAGTGGTGGGTAAGCGCATGGGCTATCTACAGCGACATTTGTGACGGATCTTTAGTGACATTTATGATCGTCACTGAGTGTCCTGTATACGAATTTGATTCTTTCCTCCACTATAAAAGGACCCCTACCCCTCCCATTTTTCTTCATCTCTTCCTTTCTCCCTTTCACCACCTCCAAGGCTTTAGAGAGAGCTTGTCCCAAGCCTGGGATGCTCCTCTAGAGTAGAAAAGAAAATAGTTTTCCCACCTCTCATCCCCATTCGTGGAGCATCTCGTGGCCATCCTCTCACCGCCCTTCGGGAAGAAGATCCTCACCGCGATGCCGTCCTTCCCCATCTTCTGTCCTTCGGCTCCGTCCTAGTTCGGCTCGCTCCTCACCACCTTCCTCTAGGCGACGTTAAAGCTAGTTGTCCTTCGAGCGACCGTCGAGGGGGATTTCTCTCACCTCTTTCTATCTTTTTTGCTTTCATAGTGTAGTTTTCCTGCTTTCGTAGTTGTAATAAACAATTCTTTATAAATAGATGATTGTTTCTCTTTCTCTCTCTTTCTCCCTTTCTTTCTTATATTTTTGCAAGTAGATTAGCTAGAATTCATTGACCTGATCTCTTGCCAAAAAAATTAGAAAAGATAGAAATGACAAAAAGAAATAAAGCGAAATGCATATTTTTATAAAACCAAACATTTGCCTCCCTGTGTTCTACTCGGGACTCACTTTTCGAGTTTTGGTTATAAATTTTATCTGATAGACGCATTTTGTGAGCTACGACGATAGGTCTTCCAAACCTCGATTTTAATTTGCGAAGTGCACCTCCATCATTTTGGCATTGTTGCCTGGGAGGCAATGCTCTTTGGTTTTTTTCGAGTTTTCCTGCATTACTTACGTATTTTTCTAACCTATCTTTCTTCTTCGATTTTTTGTCTTGCAGGAACCTGATCGAGGAGCCAAAGGTGGTAGATTGGAGTAAAGTGAGAGTAGAGACATTTGTAGGTTTTTCCCCATTTCCCCACCCACTAGATCATTTCGCCAACTTAATAATCAAGGCCTAATCTACTTAGGTGTTTTCACAAACCGTAGGTGTTTATCGTGTTGAATCGGGTTTTAAGAATATCACATTGTAATATAGCCGAAAAATGCATTCAAAACAAATACAATTTTATGACTCGAATTTAAAGTCCGAGGTCGAACCAGGGAGAAAATTGGGGTTTAGAAATCAAGATCACAGCTTAGAATATGCAATAATATTAATGTCATAGTGCAAAAATGTAGGAGTAAATGTATAGCACAAAATATTCAAGAACTCAATTATGAATAAAAAAATTAGAATTTCTACTCTCTGATTCTTTTCTCCTTATTTTGCCTTGGTGAGGTCTGTCTTCTCCTTCTTCTGACTTTGCCTTGGCTTCTCTCTTCTTCAGCTTTCCTGCCTTAGCCTTTCCTTAAGCTTCCTCTGCCTTAGCTTTTCCTTTGGCTTTCTTCTTTCTCTCTCTCTATCGGTTGCCTCCTTCTTTCTTCAACTTCTTCTTCTTTGGCTTCTTCCTTCTCTCTTCCTTCTCTGCCTTAGCTTCTGCGACTCTTTTCTTTCCTTCAGCTCCTTCCTCTTCTGCTTCAGCCCTTAGCCTTCTCCTTCCTCTTCTTTAGCTTTTCTTCTCCTCTTCTTAGCCTGCAGAGCAAAACCAACCCCCTACCCGCGTGAATTCTCTTCTCTCTTTTCTCTCTTGGGTCCTGCTCTCCTAGAGCCACGCTTCTTGGGTAATCAGGTTGAGTACGCGCCTGGGACCAGGCCCACCGGTGTGCGGTGGTGGGCGAGGTGTGCTAGTCGGGTCGGGTCTACCAAGTCCGTAGAGCGTGGTCGCGGATGAGGCAGTCGGGTCGGGTGAAGAGGGACCTCACCCCGTGAGTTGGAGGCGATAAACCTTTGATAGAAATTCACTTTATGCACGCTCAACGCTCCTTCCAGTTCCGAGGTGGGACTATCTTCCCACCTTCTTCACACGCTCCTGCAATAGAGAAGCTCTCCTTGATTGCGTCAGCTGCGACTGTCCTCAGCTTCAATTGGATGCCTGGAGTTGTGTGCGAAGACGTTCCACGTAGCCTGGGACATAGACCTGGGGTTGGTACAGCCTGGAGCTCCTGCAAGCAAGCTCCAAGCTTTGCTTCAATGGCGGATGACCGCCTACACCTAAAATCACCACAACGGCCTTGCGGCCACGTCAGAATGTTCAGGGGGCTTCGCTGAGGTACGGCGAGTGTGCTGCGGTGGTCGGAGTGGCGTGGGAACGCCTGTATGAGCATGCTTAGGGCTTATTGTGGCCGTGTGTGTGGGTGTGTTCGGGGGTGTGGTTGGGTGAGTGTTTAGGTGATATGAGTGAGGGATTAGGATCAGTGAATTGAGGTGATGCTTGTGGACTGGTTGGCGAGGAGGGAGGTGGTTTGTGGTGGTGGAGCGATCTCGTCGGAGTTGGTGGCCAGAGGTGAAGGGGATGATGGTGGTGGAGTGCGGCAGTAGTCGAATGAGGGAAATAAGGAGGGGGAAAGATTGAAGAGGGTGAGAGTAACTTATCTAGGTAGTAAAGAGACGAAGGGGAGACAGAGATTGCATCTGGCTCGTATTGCCGATGCAAGAGATGAAGAGGCTCAGAGGGGACGGTCGACGAGGACGAAGGGGAGGCAAGGGCGTCGATGGGTGCTGCGTGACGCGGATGAACGTGAGGAAGAAGAACCTGCCACCGGTATTGTGGTCAAGCGACAGAGAAGATCAGGGAGGGTCGTCGGAGCTTGATGAGCAAATTGGTAGTAGGTGGAGAGACAAATTTGAGGGAAATTTCGGCCTATTTCAAGCTTCGAAGAGTCGGGGCGAATTGGGGCTCCTTAAATAGAGCCTTGGAGGTCGATTTTGTGCTTGGAAGCCAAGCTTCCAAGCAAGGCATGGTCACCAGTGATGGCAACTCGAAAGAGACCCAAATCTCTCATGCGTTAGGATGAGAGATTGGGTACCAAGTAGGACCTCAAATTGGGTTCACATTGGAGGGAATTTCTCTGAGAATCTCCCTTCCAACTTTGAAGGGAATTCTCTGAGAAATCAGGAAGAAATCGCCTTCTAAAGCTTGCTGGAGTAGGATTCCTCCGCTATAATGGCGGAGGGACTTAATTGTAAAGAATGATGAAGAAGATAGGGGGCCAAATGTAAGGGTTTTTGAAAGATAGGGGTAGAAATGTAATCAGGCTGGACCTATTTGCAAAGTGGGTCAAGATGAGTTCCCATTGGGTCCAAATTTTGGTACAAACCTAATTTGGACCTAAGGAATCCAATGGTGAAGTTGGATTTTGGGTTTGACTATGTTTGACTGGGCAATTTGCATAAAAACCTAATTTAGGGCAAATATATGTCTGAGACTCTATTCTAGGTCAAAATAGGTTCCAATGGCCAAATTGAGAGTTTTAAACCCTAGAGAATATTTTTCTATGATTTTTAGAGGGTTTAGGTGAATTTTATCTTGATCAAAGCCTTGTTTAATCAAGTGGGTCTGTTTTAGGGTTACAAGAAGTCATTTAATTCCCAGAACTCACACGAACCCTTTTTTGTCTGATCTAACCCACTTTTTATCTTGTTAAGACCTTTTGACCTGTGTTTAGCCCTTGAGAAAACCCGTGATTGTTATGCAATGGTAAAATTACAGTTTTACCCCTTATTTCTTGCTTTCTCTCAGAAGGGTTATTTAGTGATTTATGATCTCCAGTTGGTTATGTAGGAGCTTTTATCCTCTTTTTTGGATGAAAATGAGCTAGTTAGGGCTCATGATGGTGTTCCCATAACTTGGATAGAAATTGTTTGTCTTGTTTGTCACTCCACTCACCTCGCCATCCACATAAATAAAAAATAAAAATAAAAAAAGTTATCTGATTGTGGGATTTCCTGAAAGAGACACATTAACACCCACAACTCTCGACTTAAGGCGCACCATTCCACTTTGATTCTACCACTTAATTGGGATCTGACCTGTGGACTCGGTACACTTCAACTCAATACACATAAGTGAATAGAAATTTGATTAGGTTAAGACTTTTTGTGTGCCTTAACTAAGTGGTGAAACAGGCCAATTGATTAAGCTGTTTGGGCCGCACCACTCAAATTAAAATTGATTCATCAAGTAGCTGGCCTCTTAGGGTTGATTTTTAGCGCTGAACCAGGCACTCCACATTTTTTCTGATTTCTAAAGGAATATATCAGCACTAGTGCTTTCAAAACTTGGAGTATTCTACTGAACCTTGATTGAATATACCTAATGATTAAACCCTAAAAGCTACTAAACAAGGTTGAACCCTAAAATACACATCATCAAATAACCTTGTTTGTAAACCTTGGTTGTGCATGCACACACATTTGAATTAATCATGAAGGGCACAACCCATCTAAAGGGCCCATCACATTCCAAGAGCACAATCATCCCAAGCCTAATTAAAACTGAATAGATGTTGGCCCTAAGGATTGATTCACTCTTCGGGGCTTAGACTGAGATTTTTTTTGATTAATTTGCTTCTGCTGGTCCATCTAATGTCTAGCTAGGGGGTAGCGTCAAACGACCGTGGTTGGGGGGTACATTAGGAACCGGAGGCACAAGCCAAAGGAAGAACCTTCTCCCTAGCCCCTCCTTCTAATTGGTTGGATTGACCGGATAAAAGTAGACCAAATCATTTATAATCTCAAGATGGTCCTGGGAGTCTATAGGTCTTTAGGCTAACCCACCTAAGGACAAGTTTGGTTGATTGTACCGCAGGGCACCTTTCTCTCTTCTATTTTATCTCCTACTCCACAATGTATCCTCCCACATCTTTCACACATTTCTAATCCTACCCTCCTACCAACACGTATCCTCAAGATGATTACTATCCCGACTCGACTTATGATTACCCATCCACTAGCCAGGATAACTTTGATTAGGGATATGAATCCAGACCTTAGTGTCCAGGGCCTAACCCTGGACAACAAGACTATGATTACTATCCTTCCCAGAGCCACACTGATTATAGATCTTCATCCTTTGATCACCAAACCAACTCGATCTATAATCAGGAAGGATATAATGATTATAACACCAACCCTCCCCAGTATTCCACTGAATATAGGTCGCCACCATCCTTTAAACAACCTGAAATGACCTACTATCAGGGAAGGACCCGAGAACCTCAACATCTTGACTCCCCTAGATTTAACCCAAACCCACCCAAACCTAAATCGAACCAGTCGATTTAGGTGAACCAGATCCAGGATAGGGTGTTGACTAATTTGAGGAACACTATACAATCTTTAGAAGCTCAGCCAACACCATGCATTGAAGCATTGGTGCCTATGATCAAAATGATTGATGAACTTAATAGTTCTCTATTGGATTTTCTCTAAAGTGTTAAGGATAAGGACTTGGGTGAGTCTCTACTTGGGAAATTGTTGAGGTTGAGGATGAAATTTGTGGTTGCCTTAGTCAAATCTTGGGATGATTCTCAAGATGAACCCCCTTCAGGAGAGCCAATGTCTGAACCCACTCAGGCACCTGTCGGGGGGAATACATATTCTGAGATTGGAGATGACTAGATTGGTCTAGAGCAACCCTTTGAGGATGAACTGATTGATTCACCCGTGATCCCTGAGCCAAGGAGCGAGGAAAAATATGTCTCTTTGAACCAGAAAATGACAATCAATTTTGAGACATATATCAATGCGGATCATGAATTCTTTGACTCTGAGGGTGAAGAATCTTTTGGTGAAGTCTCACTCGAACTTAAGGAAGAGGATTTTAGTGAGACAATCGAGCTCAAGGAGCATGACGAACTATTTGATAGCCCGATCACTAGAAGATTCAATCAATAGCTCCATTCCTCATCCGCACCTCAAAGAGTTGACTTCTGAGATCATTGTGCCCAAGTCAATCTTGATTCAGCCACAATTTCTGGACTTGGGAGAATTATATGGGGTGAATGATATGCTAGAGGTCCCGGAGCCTGAGCTCTTAATGTTGGAGGATAGAATTGTTGAAATAAAAATTTGGGAGGTTGATTCTGAGGGAACTTTGATTTTGGATCTAAGGGTTCCTGTTGACTTGAACCACCTACTTTCTACCAGGACCCGTACGATATCTATCACGTGCAACCCAAGCTCGAAATAATTGATTATTTTTTTTGAGCTGAACATTAAGTGGACATCCACACCTATTGAACCATCTTTACTCGTTGTTTGACACTTTGATCTTGGGTTACACACCACAAAATCATAGTCCCAGCCTTGCAAGCTTAACAACCTTCGGTTCTGGGTGATTTTCATCCAGAACCTTAGAACCACTAAACCCTGGGGCATGGGTCTCCATCATAATTTGGTCCACGTATATGGACATCTTCTTCTGGCGGGTCAGAGGATTAATCTTTTGATTTTGATTACGATTCGCTCTTGTGAATTCTCCATTTCTTCCTTGTATGTGTTTCATGCCTAGCTAAAGGCATTAATTTTAGCACATGTTTATATTTCATGTTCTCTACTGAGTTGACCAGATTTCTCACGATATTCAGGTGATATTCTATTTACTCCACCTTTTCATGTCTTTATTTTTACAACGAGGACATTGCATCATTTAGGCATAGGGGGTGGATACTTTATCTTGAAATTATTTCATTAGCTCTGTAGAAGTTCTTTGATTTTATTTAAAAAAAATTTGAAAATTCAAAAAGATCAAAAAAGAAGAATTAGGAGAAGAGAACTTAGGCATTTGGAAGTTATTAACTTTAGGAAATGATACGATATGACCTAGACACTTAGACTCTTCAAGTTTTCTAGCTAAATTAGCTCGGGTGTCCATTCGAATGTGGACTTAGTCTTGAGTCCTCGCCAAATAATTTTATTTTAATTTGACTAATAAATTAGGATGATAAGTATGCGACTTATCAACCCTCTCTCTGATTTGGGGGGACTTTAAGCCTAAGCATCTAAACATTTTTTGCACTGACTCACTTTTCAACTGTTTCTTTGAAAATTGGATAGCTAATGAACTATCTACGGTGGTATGGTTGGCAAGTTGTCGGTGGTAACAGCTCATTAGTCGGTTATCTAGAGCCCAACCACAAGATCATTTTCGTCGTACTGCCTTTAGGTAAATCTTAGATCAGGGAAAACACCAACTTGAAAAAAAAAGAAAAGAAAAGAAATAAAATAATAGAAAAAATAAAAAATAATAATAAATAAACAAATAAAATCACACTTCATCGAACAAGTATGGCCGACAAGTTACCGTGGGTAACAATACATTAGTTGGTTGACTAGAGCCCAGCTCACAATAATGCACAATAATTCCCAAAACATTTAGGGAAGAAGAAATGAAGTAGAATAAACCAGGGAGATATACATTGGGTTTGTCCTTGTGTTGACCCCATAAATAAAAGTAGGGAGAAAGCTACCATTCGAAAAGATAAACCTCTAGGAAAGGTCACCTAGGGTCGTAGAAACCCGAAGTCCATTTTAACGGTCGCCTAGTGAGTCTTTCTCTCTTTTCACTAGATGATTAGCACTTAGAGCCCTTTTCGAGTCATGGGCAGGTTGGGTAGCTATAAAAAGTTATCCCAACACTCTCAAACTCCAAAAAGTCCAAAGAAATAATAAAAGAGGAAAAACAAAAAAAAATGTACCTTCCCTTTGCAAATAAAGTGAGGACTTGGGCGGTCTGCATCCTAGCAGACACCCGGGTACTATTGAGTTTTCATTGTTTAGGACCTTAGTTGAAATTTTCTATTGTTAATAAACAACATAGGCTTAAGTAATCGAATCCTAATTTTATTTTTATACATAGCATGTAGTTTAATTTTGCTAGGGACTAGTAAAAGATAGGCATGAGGGTATGATATAGACACATCTATTTAGGTTAAAATGCCTATTTATGCATGTTCCTAAGCTTATATTTGCATTCCATATTATAAATATTACATAGCATGCATCATTTTGCATTTAGAGTAATGTATATTTTAGGTTAATTACGTCCTTTTTGTGGTCAGGAGAGAAGGAGATTTATTTTGGAGCCTCGGATTGACGATCTGATCGTACGGATCTGATCAGGACGACGATCGGAGTCCAACACCTCCGAAATCGCCTTAATCGGAGTCCCGTAGCACCATATGCAATCTGAGGAAGATCAATGGCCAAGGGACTAGGTGACATAATTCAGAGCTTCAAACAGCAAATCCGACCGCGCGGATGAATTCGGGTCGACGATCGCAGCCCAACGGCTTGAAAATTGAGTTAATCCGACCTCCGTAGTAGCTCCTACAACAGAAAGATGGACAACCTAGATCTCGCCACTTGGTGCAACCCAGGCCGCCCATGTGCACGCATGCGATACTACACGCGTGCAGCAGCGTGGGTGCACGCATGCTCGTGGAGGCACGGCAGTGCACATGGAGCGTGTGCCAAAGTAGCGGTGGGTAGGAGTGTGGGTTGTCTTTAGTGACGTTTGTGGTAGATCTTTAGTGACGTTTATGACTGTCACTAAATATCCTGTATACGAATTTGATTCTTTCCTCCACTATAAAAGGACCCCTACTGATGGGAACACTATCATGAGCCCTAACTAGCTTATTTTGACCTAGAAAAAAGAACAAAAGCTCCTACATAACCAAGTGAAGGGTCTAATTCAAGGAATAACTTTTTTGAGAGAAAAGCAAGAAACAAAGGGTAAAGCTGCAATTTTACCATTGCAGTACAACAATGAGATTTCTCAGGGTCTAAACATAAGTTAAATGGTCTTAACAAGATAAAAGGTGTGTTGGTTCAATCAGAAAAGGGTTAATGTGAAATCTGGGAATTAAATGACTTTTTGTAATACTAAAACAGACCCACTTAATTCAACAAGGTTCTGGTCAGAATAAAACTCACCTAAACCCTCTAAAATTCATGGAAAAATATCCTCTAGGGTTTAGAACCTTCAATTTGGCCTTTGGAACCTATTTTGACCTAAATAGGGGTCCTAGTCAATTGTTTGCCCTAAATTGGGTTTTTATGTAAAATGTCTAGCCAAACATGGTCAAACCTAAAATCCAACTTCACCATTGGATTCTTTAGATCCAAATTAGGTTTGTACCAAAATTTGGACTTAATGGGAGTTCACCTTGACCTACTTTGCAAAACAGTCCAACCTAGTTACTTTTAAACCCCTAGCTTTTGAAAACCTTGCAGATATCCCTCCTATGTTCCTCGTCATTCTTTGCAATTAGGTCCCTTTACCATTACAGCGGAGGAGTCCTACTCCGGCGAGGATTCAAGGGGGGATTTCTCCTTGATTCCTCAGTGACTCCCTCTCAATTTTGAAAGGGAGATTCTTTGAGGAATTCCCAATCATATGAATACAATTTCAAGCCATGATTGTCACCCAATCTCTCATGCGAACACATGAGATATTTGGGTATCTCTTGCAATCCTACTCCGACGAGGATACCTGTGCTTGGAAGCTTGCTTTCCAAGCACAAGGCCCTCTGCCAGCGACTATAAAAGCTTCCCCTGACTTGGCCGTCCATCCTCAGCTTGGTTTGGCTGGAGACAACCCCTCAAATTTGTCTCTTCTCCTCCGGCCAAACACCCAGCAAGCTCCGGTGACATATTCCTCCTCTTCTCGTCGCTCTGCCACCATACTTGTGGCAGAGTTGTCTCCACCTCCTTCCATGTTGCGCCATACCTGCGCACGCACCAGCTACCTCTTCGTCGTCGCCTCCCCCTTTTAACTGGATCTTCGTCTCTGGCGGTGGTAGGTAAGCGCCATCTGCCATCCTCTCTCCCTTCAGCCTTAAACTAGGTTAGAATACTTCCCCTTCTTCTGCTCTTTATTTTCCCCCTCTTTATTTCCCAAAATACCCCTTGACAACCACAGATCACCACCATCGTCTCCATCTCCGGCAGACCACCGGCGAGGTGCCCCCATCATTCTACGCACCCACACTCCTCGCCAACTACCTCAGAAGCTCTGCCACCTTCCACTGATCATTCTCCCCCTCTCCATCGACTGCCACAACCTCCACACATTGCCCCCGAACAAACCCATCACCACGGCCACAGGGTAACCTAGGCATGCACACCCAGGTCGCCCCGCGCCACGCCACCCACCGAGAAACCTTCGCCGTGTCATGGCGAAGCCCCTGTGTGATTTAATGAGGCCGCAAGGCCGTTTTCCTTGAGGGTAGGTTCTGACCTCGACCGCCATTGAAGCAGCTGTGAAGCTTGCTTGCAACCTTCAATCCAGGCGTCAGGCTCCAGGCATCCAGGTCCAGGAGGCGCGGAATTGTCACATGCACACATTCAGCTAGTTATTGGCTTCCAAGACCACTGCAGTTGCTGCAATTGAGCAAGGCACCTCCTGGAGGTGCGCACGAGGCGAGTGGGACATTTAGTCCCACCTCAGGCGTTTTGGAGCGAGCAGAGCGGTATAAGTTGTAATTGTGTCAGGGGCTTATCGCCTCTTGACATGGGGTGCGGTCCCCTCGCCCACTCACGCCTCATCCGTGCCCACACTATGCGGACTTGGCAGCCTAACCTGATAACTCGTGCACTCCTCGCGCATCACCCACGCCGGTGCGCCTAGACTCGGGCGCGCTAACCCGACCCGTTTACCCGAGAAAGGCTCTGGGAGAGCGAGCCTAAGAGAGAAAAGAGAGAGAGTTCGCGGGGGAGGGTAGGGGTAGGTTTTACAATTGCTTGCAGGGAAAGGAAGAAGGAAGAGGAAGTTGAATGAGGAAGCTAAGGAGGAGGAAGCTAAAGAAGCTAAGGAAGGAGAAGGCACGGTTGAAGAAGAAGAAGAGCTGAAGGCCAAAGCCAGAGAAGAAGGAAGGGAAAGTCAAGGCAGAAAGGAAGAAGAAGAAGGAAGGAAGAAGAAGTCAGAGAAGGAAAGAAGCCAACAACAAAGGAAGAATCAAAGGAAGAAGTAGGAGAAGAAAGGAGAGAAGAATAGTGAAGCCAAAGAAGAAGAAGAAAAGGCCAAAGCCAAAGAAAAGCCAGAGAAAGAAAGAAGCCAAGAAGGATAGAGAAGAAAAGAAGAGAAAGAGAAGAAGCAAGACAAATCAAACCTTTCTAAGATGTCTGATTCTATAATCAGACATGCAATTTCTCTTCTATGCTACATTTTATTATTTATATACTCCTGCTTTACATTATGAATTAGGTTTTGAGTAATTTTAAGTGTTCAAATTGCATCGATTATTGAGATTAGTACATGAACTCCATTTGCTCCCTGTGTTCGACCTTGCACTTAAAATTCGACTAATAGAATTTATTTTTTTGAATGCTTTTTCGATTGTACTACAATGCGACCTTTTTAAAACCCGATCAAGCCCTCCCAACACCTACCCCTCTCATTTTTCTTCATCTCTTCCATTCTTCCTCTCACCACCTCTGAGGCTCTAGAGAGAGCTTATCCTAAGCCTGGGATGCTCCTCTGAAGTAGAAAAGAAAATAGTTTTCCCACCTCTCGTCCCCATTCGTGGAGCATCTCGTGGCCATCCTCTCATCGCCCTTCGAGAAGAAGATCCTCGTCGCGATGCTGTCCTACCCCATCCTCCGTCCTTCGGCTCTGTCCCTGTTTGTCTCGCTCACCACCTTCCTCTAGGCGATGTTAGAGCGAGTTGTCCTCTAAGCGACTGTCAAGGGGCATTTCTCTCACCTCTTTCTATCTTTTTTGCTTTCATAGTGTAGTTTTCCTACTTTCGTAGTTGTAACAAACAATTCTTTATAAATAAATGATTGTTTTTCTCTCTCTCTCTCTTTCTCCCTCTCTCTCTTATTTTTTTGCAAGTAGATTAGCTAGAATTCATCGACCTGATCTCTTGCCAAAAAAAAAATAGAAAAGATAAAAATGGCAAAAAGAAATAAAGTGAAATGCGGATTTTTATAAAACCAAACGTTCACCTCTCCGTGTTTGACCCGGGACTCACTTTTCGAGTTTCAGTTATAAATTTTATCTGATAGACGCATTTTGCGAGCTACGACGACGGGTCATCCAAACCCCGATTTTAATTCATGAAGCATGCCTCCATCAGAGCGGTTGAAATCAGTGAACTTAGCCATGAATTAGAACCTTTTGTCATGAATGGTCAGAGACTCAAACTATTGTTCGAACTCATCAACTCAAATTTGGTTGCAGTATCTTTTGATTTCCATTCTCCTTGAGCT